>CM068376.1:198702297-199902297 GCA_034769895.1 Magicicada septendecula | reverse complement strand
CCAAAAGATATATTGCAACGTTACAGGTATTTTTAAAATAATTAAACATTTTTAAAAATCGTCTCTGTACCGTAATTATGTGCGATAAATGGAAACTAATTTGTGTACTTCCAATAAATACACCCTTTTAATGTACACTAACAGTAAATTTTATTTAAGTTACATTGTCGTACATAACCTCCATAACCTGCCATTACTTACTTGTGAATAAAACAGATACAGTAGAAATCTGGACACGGAAAGTAAGTACAAACGAGGAGACGAAAGTTTGACTTTGCCGTAGCTAGATCCGCGGGTTTATAACGGAAACCCACATTATAATTGAAATTTTGGGTAAAGTCGCATAATGATGGATAATCGGGGTCCCGATAATCGTACATATATTGGTGTGTTTTGAATTGTATAAGTAAATATAAGTAGTATAAGTAACAGTTTAAACTTAAAAATATTTTATCGTAACTTATGGTATATAACTAGTATTATGATGTGGACCCTATGATGTATTTGTATCTCGGTCTAATAAATGTTTAATACTTTTACTGGCATTTTCGTTTAAATGTTTACTGGCATTCATATTCACCAGTGTAACAGTGGCGATTTGGTAACTATAGAAAAACGATATTCAGACACCTAAAGTCAGTAGTGTTTTTTATTTGGATGGGAAGATGGTCACGTAACACAAGCAGATTTGAAATTATTTATAACTGAACATGTGTCATTTATTATTGTTGAAAAGTGATCCATCCTGATCTATTAAATCGACTGAAAAGGTAGTACTAAAAAATGGTTTGCTCCTTACTCCATCGAAAAATGAGATTGTTTACACCTTTGTGAAGGTTATGCTCTTGCAAACTGTACTTGGAATGGTACCAATATCCTAAAAGTAGTATTAATGAAATGCATGTTGTGTTAGGTATGCTGCGAGTGTATAATTTGATTGTTATTGATTTGGTGATATTCGTAATTTTCAAAACAATGTTTACGATATTCTATTCAATTCCTAGGCGTATTATTTTTGGATGGTGAAGTACAAGTTTGTTTTACTCACGCAGTGGCTATACGATATGTTGTTTGTCCATTTGTAAATAAATTAATTTAGCTTTTTTCGAATTGATGCTTTTTATTGTATTGATTTCTGTGTGTGTCACTGTGTTAGTACAACTGCACTCTGTAAGATTTAAGAATGGTAGTTTGAAACTATGACATTAGTCGAATACCTGAGGTAGACCTGAGGTAGTTTTCACAAAAAAATCGTGTATTTATTTTTCTACATGCAATGTATTCTGTTATATTAACTGTATAGGCCTAGGACCTGAATGATACAGGCCTATGCATAAAATATTGTCACCTCAGTCTGCCTTATTTATATTTTGTATGTTTAAAGTAGAAGTATTCAGCATTGTTATACCATAGTGTGATTGTTGTAGAATAACAGTTCACAATGATTACATAATAGGCAAGGCCCCCAAGCACCTATTTACATTACTAGCAGTTAGCAGTTTTTATCAATGGAGGAATTAATATTATTTCAGTACAAACCGTTATTAACATGTCATTTATTTGAATAAAACCATTTTACAAGATGTTATCGATTCAACAGTTGGGTTGCTTGTAGACATGTGTTGCATACATATTAATCTGTAAATTAACATCTGGTGATTTTTTTGCAACATCATACCTTAGCATATTGGCCTATAAATAGTTGGTTAATTAACATTTTCCATTTTGTGGTAGATGGCGAGAGGTTAAAGTCACATCTGATACTTATTGTTTTCAGTTTTCTATTCGTTTAGCTTGTCAGGACAGATGGTGACATCTGCTGAGTTTTGAGTAACATTAATTCCATATTAATTAACAGCATACCAGTGAGGGACACATAAACTATTTTTTTAACATATGTTTGACTTTTTTTGATGTTAGTACAGATTTTCAATGTCGTGAGTGAATGTGCAGCATAGTTGTGACAGTTGTGGTAAATCATACATTATGAGCCAATGTTTTGCGAGGAGGCACCCTTAATGGCTTGATTGAGAATATGAGTGAAATTATAAAACAGTGTAAAGATAAACATTCAGTTTGCAATGATGGACAGATGAATGTTTGCAGTTTTAAAGGATAGGTAAAGTATAATGCATTATTTCGTAGAGTTTTGCTTTAAGGCTTTTAAGTCTGAAAATTATTCAGAAATTGCAGACACTCAAAGTTTTTAACTAATTACTTTGACTAACAGTAGATTTAACACTAACTTTTATTTATATATTTATTTTTTTAAACAAGAACATTGACATTGACATTGATCAAAAGTAATAAATAACTGGTATTTATTTTGGCATATTTATTACATATATTTCATTAGGTATATAAATTATTATGTCATAAAATATTTAGCGAGTTGTATAATAATAAAGTATATTATTTCGAAAACATGTAATAAGAGCAGACTTGCTTTTGTAACACACACACACACACACACATGAACTACATGCTGAGTAATACCTTAGTTGAATCATGCATGACACTCAAAAAGTGTTTCAGTGATAAATAATGCATGTGTGTGTGTGTGGGGGGGGGGGTCCATGCGTAGTGTTCATGTGCATGTGTGAGAGAGGGAGAGAGAGATATTTGAATATTCAACAAATAGGTATTTAGGTAATTACAGGTTTGTGACTAAAGCTTGCACACATGCATTTGTGATTCATATTGTATGGTAGAATTCTATAGATATGTGAAGCAGAAGGATATAAAACCACAGAGATATATGAAGATTGTCTGCATATTAATTAAATGCAAATGCGAATTTTTATTTTTCTATTATTGTTAAGAACAGCTTAAATGTGTTTATAAATTTTTGGTCATTCCATACAAAATCAAACAAAACCACACCATCTTGTATGTCTATGATTGATCAAACCTGTTAATGACATAAGAAATGTAAATTTTTAGTTTCATTATGTTCATGATTCATTTTTGAAATTTTATAAATTTTAAAAATATTTTGTAAATTTGTAGATATAGGCCTTCATGTATTTTGTATTTGTTTATTTGTTTGTTATTGAAAAAATGAAAAAGGCTCATTTTATAGTTCGTAAAACGGGTTTCATTTGATTTTTAGAAATCTTGTACTTTTAGAAACACAGATATTAATTAAAATATTCAAGTTAAACATAAAATGTTATTGCATTAGGAAATTGTCAAAATAAAAATATAGCAGGTATGGGATTTATTTAAAATGAATTTTAAACAATATCTATGTATGCTAAATTAGGGAGATATCTTGGTCATCAAAATTGTGGCCTTCTGCATTTAAATTCTGTATTCACCAAGAGGAAGAAGAAGAAGGAGAATACATATATTGATGATATGCGATTCTTAAAATTATTATTAATTGATGGCGCAATAATTTGTATTGATGATATTTATAATAATTATAACTATTGTACACAAAAGTTTATAAACTGTAGTATATCATAAGACAGACAGACAGACTTCTGTCACAAAATCTTATATTGTTTTCTGCAGTGACAGAGTGTCAGACATTTTAGCAATCTCAGTGTTTTATGTTTTACGTATCACATCTGCTAGCACATTAGCCACATAATCTGTACTCCTTGTTTCATCATGATTGATGATAGTTTAATATGTTTGTAATCATTATCACTGCAGTTCTGCTTGTTCATTAGATCCATTTAATATTTGAGTTATTTTATTTTATTTAAGCAGTATGGGATTAACTAAAAACACTTTATTTGATATTGAACGTTTCATCTGCTACACAAATTATGTCTCATATGGCAGAAACGTAGTTAGTTAACAGAGCCTTTACCTCCATTGAATACTTAGTATTCAGGGGATCACATCAGATATTTCTCTGTTAGTTTTATAATATTTCTGTCAGTACTCCTACTGAGGTGATAACTTACATTCTACCTTAACTCTTTCCACATTGAAAAAAACTTAGTAAATTTTTTTGCAAGATCAAATTGGGAAGATACCTCCATGTTTAGTAAAGGTTCATAGCTGATTCCAAAGTTTATTCCTCATAACAATTAGCATAGTATGAGGCAAATCACTGCCATGCTTTAAACAGGTTTGGACTGAAAAAAATGTATAAGAACCACACAGGTATTGTAATTAATATTCTGAACAGGAAATTCTATAAAAAGATTAATAGGTTATTTTTGTAAGTTGCATGATATTTGTATAATTTACACAGCATTTTTTTGTCATTTACTTTGCATCAAATGTCAAAAGAAGAATGCTATAAGAGGTTTAACATGAGTCCTATTTGAACTTCCAGAGACAATGGTGTGAAAGTATGATTATGAAATAGCATTTACTCATTTGTAACATTTTTCAAATTTGAGTATGTAAAAAAAAAAAATTATCAACTACACACATAAATAATTTGACAGTGTGCTTTTGTATTCTCTATATGTATAAGATATGGTATTGACCTAGGGGTCTCAATCTATGACTTGCAGGTTTTGCATGGAATAGCCAAGTTATACAGTTTTAATGCACATGAGAATTACATAATGTATCTTTTTATAAATGTGCATGTATTGTGTGACACAGTGGTTATATATTTAATCACATGCTTGTAATTGCAGTGGTTTTTGTTTGTAACATAGCATAAAAACTATTACCCTTAATTTCAGTCATACAACTGGATTATCAAGAAATCCACTGTTCTGCTGCTGATGATACAAGTGCTTTCTGTTTACTGCTGTTGTTAAGTAAGACAGTCCAGATATATGAATGATCATGAAAAAATATTTTCAATGAGTATTTAATAAATTAAATTCTGTAACTTGTGACAGCAATTAGGATAGCTAGGCTGAGATGGGCAGGACATGTGCAGAGAGTGAATGAGGAGGATATTCTTAAGAGGATTATGAAGTGCACACCAGAAGGAAAGAGAGGACATGGAAGATCCAGACTACGATGGATTGATGGAATCCTAGAGGATGTGAAAGTACTTGGAGTGAGAAATTGGTGGACATTGGCAAAGGATAGGGAAGTCTGTGGGAAGGATAGGGAAAATGCTGAAGGAAGCTGTGGCCCACGGTGGGCTGTGGAGCTACTGATGAATGAATGAATGAAATCCTGCAAGTTCACACCTATCTATAGTAACTGTGATTTTCTGATTAATAGTTTGATCAGAACATTAGTTTCATAGCAAAACAAAATGAACCATAAATCCTCTACTCAGACTGCTTCCATTGTAATATTTTTCTTGTGTGACGTTTTGATTCCTAGAATCTGAGATCATCCTCAGAAGTTAAACAACATAAAACAACTTACAATAAAACAAACTATTGGCAAAATGTACATAATTATGATTAAAATCTTTACATAACAATGTAAGGCTTACAAATATTAGAAACAACATATAGAATAGAAATGTAAGACTAAACTACAAAATAATGTAAAATAAAATAACCCTTTTTCTTACCTGTGGGTGGCGGTTGAAAGACTCTGTTGAAAGACCTAACAACAGCTGGACAGCTGTCTTCTTTCATATTTATACCCCCGCCTACCTACTAAAGACCACACCCCCTCCCCTACTACCATTCCTCCATAAAACTAAAATTCCAAATCCACACAGAAATTTCTGATCTACTAACTCCTGTCCCCACTGCAACAGACTTTCATTGTATTTCTCAAAATATTAAACTGAATTTGAGGAATCTCCTTGCTTGCATGCCATTTGACAGCCAGAATACCTATGTCAGGTTACCAAAAACCCCAAAATTACCCTATGGTGATCAGCATATGTGCGATATGTACTGGGTTCAACATAAAGTGAGGCAACAGCGTTCCGGGGAAAGCCTCCAGGAGTTTGAAGCAAATGTCGACCGATTGATTAAACTGGCTTACCCTGTAACATTGGAGGACTTCTGGATGTGGATTTCTCTTATTATGTTTATTGATGGTATTAGAGATGGTGAATTGCAACAAGTGTTAAGAATGGTACGACATCAAAACTGCTCAGACACTCTTGTTCACGCTCTCCAGTTTGAAGCTGCCAAGTCGGCGATCACATTAAAAAAGTATGTCATCACGTTGTAATGAAACAAATCCAGTATCACAGTACTGCATAACAGACAGAATAAAGAAACAATTGAAGAAAAACAATTTAAGAAGTCAGGAGAGCCACAACCATTTTTCGAACCAAGGGAAAAGACAAAAGACATAGGTGTTATAACTATGGAAAACATGGTCATCTACAGGCAGACTGTTCGGAGAATAAAATATAGAGAGAAGGACGTGATTGCACAAATCAGAGAATTACAATGGGTTCCAGAACAGCACATAGTTTCCACACTTCATAAGACCAGTGGAAACTTTATCATTATTGGATTTGCTGAAGGTAAACCTACAGTTTCTACAGTAGACATGGGTGCTATAGTGTTAATTGTGTGCTCTGACTTAGGCACCGCCAGCCTCAATTTAACTCTTGTACCATACAGAATATGACTGGGAACCCCGTCAAAGTGTTAGGAAAGGTAGACGTATGTGTACGCCAGTTGTATGGGTGTTCTTGAATTTATCCACCAAATACTTGTTGCAGACATTGTCAATGAGGTAATTTTTGGCACGGACATTACGAGTGTCTATGGGTTCATTGTAGACTTGAGACAGAATGTCCTGATCATTGGCCAAGAGAAGATAAAATTTTCCACGGCTGAAATCATAGGATCAACCAAACATTTGATCAAACAAATGATGGTGGCCAAAATAGGAGTCGACAGGCATAGAAAGAGGAACCCTTAGGTTTGGATGTGGAAATGGACGGAGAACTAGTAGATGAGGGCCAATTTGTGTGGTGATGGAAGAGGTGGTTAGAAAACCTAATATGGTTATCAAGGAAAGGCTCTTGGTTGTTTCAAATTTAAAGGAAATGTCCGGAGGGAGGGGGAGAAGTCACTGAAGAGGATATTAGACAAGAGGTTGGTGATGAGAACTAAACTGATGGGGAAAGCTCTTACTCTGTGAAAAAGGGAATCAGTGATGTTTGTCAAGGTAATCCACTTAGACCGCCTGGCCAAGTATTACTGCAGAGATGGTTTGCCAGTTTAGGGCGAACAGGCTTAAGGGGGGGGGGGGCAGTTTTATGCTGATGAAATAAATAGTACCACATCACTGAGTGTGTACATGATTCTGGCACACAGCGCGTGAGAGTGCTCCAGACGTTTACAAAGAATTATGAACGGCAGAGCTACATAGCATTTTGGATTCTTCTAGATTGTCTGTGCCTCTTCCAGACATTTACTTGACTATTCTACCAGCATCCAGGCCCACTAGTTTGCTACACAACAAGATGGTGGAGGTACTGGGTTTCAGAGCAGCCCAGTTTCAGTTACACTTGGGGACTTTAGAAGTGCGGATCTAAGTGTTTGTTGTGGTTTAGTGAAAAGTGACCAGTGTGTTAATTAGTACGAAATTGTAGGAAGGTGACATTTATTGTTGGACAGATTTAACTTGAATTATCATATATGAATGCCTTCATTGATTTCTGACTGTTGTTTTTGTTTAACTAAAGATTATAATTAGTGATTGCATTAGTGTATGTTATTCTGTTTCCACTGTACAACACGACAATTGGTGTCACACCGAAAGTATATGTTTCGGCAGTACATCTAAATAATATTAATTAATAATTCATTCATTCAGAAATAGAATTCTACCAAATGTAAATATACTATTAATATTATGCTGTATCTTCCTAGTGAAATTGTAGCCTCTATGTCGAATGCTTCCGACATGTAATGCATTTTGTACAAGTAATTTTGGGCCCACTCCATATATATTGTACTTTTCCTAAATGACCTGAAGATCTTGGTAGGGTGGGAAGTCTGTCCTGTATCTGCCATTCAGCTCAGTGGTCTGCCATCATCTTAAGGTTTGGAAACCATTGTCCTAAATCCATCATACGAAGCTTGTCTTTGTAAGTTATCTTTGTAAGTAAGACAATACACAAGATGTGTCCAATAAAGATACATTGCATTTAGGTGGTTAAGGAAATGTTTATAGTGATAGCAACGCTGTCATTATTGTTAATTGATGCCAGTTCCTCATATTCAGTAAGAGAATAGATTTTGCTTGATGTTTGAGTTACACGTTTTGCAATGGCAACATTGTTCCAAGGTTCTGCAAAATGCAAAGTTTGCTCTGTGATACATTTTTTAAACACAAAATATGAATACCAAGTAAAACTCTGTAGCCAAATCAGCTGTACATTGTGGCATTATGACTCTATAAAATGTCTTAAAAGTGGTGTGTGAGTTCTCAGAAGGAAGGACTTGTGATGTTCACAAGAAACAAAGGAGCAGTAGGCTGTCTTTCATATGTGACAACCTTCTCCAAAAATTTGAAGAAAGCAGTCATTCATATCAGTGACTGACAATAAAAGAATTATATAAAATGATTCTAGAAGTATCTAAGACTATGGTTCATGAAACCATGAAGACAAAATTAGGTTATAAAAAATTGTGTGCTTAATGGCTGCCCAAAAAGTTAATGTGCAAAATGTTAGGAAAGGTACACATACATGTATGCCAGGGTCTCCTCAAATTTAGCCACCAAATGCTCATTACAGACATTGACGATGGAGTAATTCTTGGCTTGGACATTATGAATGCCTATGGGTGGTCTTAAGACAGAATGTCATGTCCAATTAATGCATGTCCACACACAAAACCTGTGTTTGCAAGTACAAGAAAAAATGGATGAGCTCTGTGCTCATGTTTTCGCACTTTGTGTAGGGGATGAAACCTGGGTTTATCACCATACTCCTGAATTGAAGCAACATCACTATATTGGCGTTATACGTATTCCCCTAAAATAGAGAATTCAAAATATCAACTTCAGCCAAAAATTATATGACTTCAGTTTTTGGGACTGGAGGGGTGACTGGTATTCTGGTTGACATCATACTTGAAGGTGAAAAGGTTACTGCTGATGCATACCATGAGACACTGAGACATCTTCAACAACAGACTGTTCAAAACAAAAGGAGAAGAGTGGTGACATGTGGTGTTTCCCTGCTCTGTGACAATACTTAGCCCCATACTTCTCACATCACCTCTGTGCTGCTTGACAATTTGAAATGGGATGTTTTAGATCATCTGTTGTATAGCCCAGATCTTACACCTAGTGATTTTCACTTATTCTTTTATACAAAGAAATATATAGGTGGAAAAATATTTGATAATGAAGAGATGAAAAATGAGGTCATGATGTGGTTTAAAGAACTGGCAGACTTCTATGACACAGGAATACCCACAGGCCTAATAAGTGCTTGGAAAATAATAAAAATTATTTTGAAAAATCGGTATGGAGAACCATACATGACTTCCATGTTCTAAGATTTATATTTAAAATCATATTCGAAATGAAATATTTCCATAGAAACTACTTCTTTCTACTTATTGCTTCAGCCTTAACCACAGTACTGTGGTCACTAACGTATACCACCTCACGTTTTCGCACTCGATTTTCACTGATGATGGCAGTCGATGGCACTGCCGAAAAGTCTGGTTTCGCAGAAAACATTGGACTACGGCTAAACAGCCCGGGAAGGAATTTTAACAAAGAACTACTTCTTTGTTGCCGATAACGTAGTACACATATAAAAATTCTCCCATCCCCTTTCAGCTATAATTTTCATTAATAGAAAATTACCCCCACCCTGTTCAACTACCCTCTTCATTTATAGATATTTCATCTATGTTTCTACAATGGATTATTATGAGCTTCTTATCAGGATACTTTGTTTATCAAAATTAAGTACTTTACTCTTGTTAAAACATAAAGCGTTGCAGGTAAACTACCTTTTTCCCTTAACCGATCTTCACCAAAATCAACAGGCCTTCAGTCCCCTAAAATTCAGGGACGCATGCAAAAAAATATTTGATTCTGTTTGAATGTGCGTCAGTTATCGTTCGTCATAAAAACAATTACTCTTGTTAAAACATGAAAAGTTGCTGGTAAACTACCCCTTTTCCTCAACCGATCTTCACCAAAATCGACAGGCCTTCACTTCTTTACAATTCAGGACTGTGTGCAAAAAATTATTTGATTCTCTTTGAATTTACGGCAGTTATCATTTTTCACAAAAAAATTACCCTTGTTAAAACATAAAATGTTGCTGGTAAACTACCCCTTTCCCTTAACCGATCTTCACCAAAACCAAAAAGTCTCGAGAACTCCACAATTCAGGCTTGTATGCAAAACATTATTTGATTCTGTGTGAATTTGCGGCTGTTATCGTTTGCCATATAAACAAATTACCATTGTTAAAACATAAAATGTTGCAGGTAAACTACCCCTTTCCCTTAACCGATCTTCACCAAAATCAAGAGACATTGATATCCCTACACTTGAGGGCTGTTTGCAAATAATTATTTGATTCTGTTTGAATATGCGGCTTTTATCGTTTGCCATAGATAATACCCTTGTTAAAACAAAAAACGTTGCAGGTAAACTACCCCTTTCCCTTAACCGATCTTCACCAAAAACAACAGATCTTGAGTACTCTACAAATCAGGGCTGTATGCAAAAAATTATTTGATTCTGTTTGAATTTGCGGCTGTTATCGTTTGCCATAGAAAAAAATCTACAGACACACACACAGACACTTTTCGAAAAATGACTTTTTTTCATGTTTTGAGTGTAGTACAATCAGAATCTGCAATAATCTCGAACACGATTTTTTTTGCCATCACCATACTTCCATTTCCTTAAGGAACATGGAAGTAAAAAATAAGTATATATGTGTTTTAAGTAATTATAAGTTGAAAAACAAGTAATTAGCTTATTACGTACAAGTTGAAAAATTGTAAAATATATTAAAAAGAATTAATGCCTGTGTATCTGTACTTTCCAGACATGCCACATACTTTGTAACAGATAAGTTTAAATAGTGAATAAAATATTTTATCCTCTATAGGGTTCCACAGCCTGGTGTATTGGGATTCTTCTTCTTCTTCTTGATTTGATTGTGTGGGTTTCCATCTTGCAATAGTATTGTGACATCCTTATTTATAAGTACAGTAAAGCCCCGATTATCCGCGGAATTGGGTGGCAAGGGCACCGCGGATAGTGAAAATCGCGGATAACCCGAAAAAAGACTAAAAATGAGGTGTAAACACGAAAAAAAATATTTCCGCATAAAAACTATGTTTTATTGTACAAAAAACATAATATGTAAAACTTTTAAAATATGTACAGTACAGCAGAAACCTTTGCTCTACGTCTAAATCACTAAAATAAAGAACAGTAACCAAAAACAATACTGTACTGTTAACAAAAAGTGCCCAGTTACGCCTTTTTAAAAAAATCAGTCACTCGTTTTTGCTTCTTGCTTTGGAAACACCTTTTCTTTATTCTAGATTGTATTTTCCTTAACATGAGTTTTTCTGCCAGATGTGTGTCGTCGTCTTGTTCCTCTAAATATTGAAGCAATCCGTCTACGTGCTGCAAAGCAGTTTCGTGTGTCATCCGCGCAGGCGCCTCGTCTTCTTTACTTGCACTTTGTTCTTCTTCGTTCTCGTTCACTCCCATTGCTTTGTTCGTTATCTCTACGTCAGTCAGTCGTTCAAACCCCGGCTCACTTGCGTCGCATTCCAGCCACTCTTCTATGTTCTCTTCATCGACATTCTCATCTCCCGGAACGGATGTCACTAGGTCAACAAGTGTAGCGGTCGGCATGACTTCATTCTCTTCTTCACAAATGTTTTGGTTGACATTTGTTTCGATACTCGGAAAGAGTTTTCTCCATGATTTAACAAGGGCTGAGAGTGTGATGTAATCCCATGCAGATGCAATATCGTAAATGCTATCCAAAATTGTATATTTCTTCCAAAATTCTGTGAGATCGCAGCCTTCTTCGATTTTTGACAGTAACAACTTTGATCTGTATGTTCTCTTCATGATTGCAATGACTCCCTGGTCCATAGGTTGTATCAGCGCAGTAACATTTGGGGGCAAAAACTTTGCGAAGATTTGGCCGTCAGAAGATTTAAGCACACATGTAGCTGGGTGTGAAGGCGCGTTGTCAATTAACAAAACAGCCTTCTTTGGCAAATTTTTTGAGTCAAGATGTTTACGTACTTGAGGCACAAAAATGTTTTCAAACCATTCTTGAAAAATCTGCTGGTTCATCCAACCTTTTTTTTGGTTGAAATAATCAACTGGTAAATTTTTTGCTCTTGTCCCCTTAAAAGACCTCGGTTTCTTAGATTAACTGATTACAAGAAGCCTAAGTTTGTGACTACCCGCAGCGTTGCTGCATGGCAAGATTGTAATTCTTTCCTTGCTACTTTTGTGACCTGCCGCTTGATGTTCACTTTCAAATGCTAAAGTACGAGTGGGAAGACACTTCCAGAAAAGCCCTGATTCATCAGCGTTATAAATTTGTTCATATGACAGATCTTCAGACAACACAAACTCTTCAAAATCACGTTGAAAATCATCTGCTGCTTGTTCCGTGTAGCTCAGCTTCTCTCCGTGTAGACCAATCTCTCTAATTCCATGACGTTTCTTAAAACGATGTAACCAACCGGATGACGCATCAAAATTTCCTTCCAGGCCTAACAAATCAAAAAAGATTTTTGCTTTAGATGCAATGGTAGGACCAGACACGGGGGTGCCCTCACTTCGCACCTGAGCTAACCATTCCGCTAATGCCGAGTCAAGTTCATTATAGGTGGATTTCTTCATTGTTTTTAGTTTTTTCATCCCAGAAGCACTGTCCGACACTGATGCAAAGGCTAACAGTTTGTCTTTTTGCTTTAAAACGTCTCGCACTGTTGTTTCCCCGATCCCATAATTCAAACACATCTGCTTCCTTGAAGCGCCATTTTCTATTTTAGAAATCATTTCAAGCTTTTGTGCAATCGTTAACACAACATTCTTTTGTTTTTCAGCCATTATTAATTTCAGGAACTAACGATCTGATCACGACTGATCACTAAGCACGCTTACTGACAACTGACACCACTGGCAGACGAGAGAATATGTACATAGAGGGGGAAGGTTAGCGAACTTGACCAAAACAAAAGAGCAAGAGCTAAAACAAAATTCCGAGAAGGCCTATAGGATTACGATGCACAATAAACCTGTCAGAAATTTTCGACCTTTGCACTGTAGGGCCTATTGTATTTTCCCTGTTGTTGGTTTTGATTAAAATTGGTTTTTTTGAGGTTCGTAATTAAAAAAAAATTTTCGCGGCACTCGCGGATAATCGGGGCTTTACTGTATCTTCAGGAATGTGTTTGAGCATAACACCCAGTGGCCTATTAACTCTTGTGATTGGTTTGCGATGTTGCTCTGTTCTTCTTAAGCTATGCGATGTTCTTATGAACTGTTAGCTTGTAGGTGGGGAAAAGATATTTCCATAGTAGTGGTGTGGTGTGTGTGTCATCTCTAATGTTTGACAGTGTGGATGTTTATAAATCTTTAGGGCCTTTCTCATTCTTTATTCTGTTCCATTGGCGATGGTAGCTAGTGTTAGGCATATCTTTGTGGTGTTGGGCCATTGCTGACTTCTTATCATCATACTTTATGGACCTGATGTGTTCAAGTCTTCAATGTAGAATCTTCTAAGAAAATTCTGGTAATGCGTGATAGTGCCTTAGAGGAGTTAAATGATACTTAAGGAGTTATGGCTGAAATGACCGAAGATGAATTATACGAACCCTCAGAGAAATTATGTTAAGGAATGCTGTGGGTCATGATAAAATGATTATGATAGAGTTTATGACAAAACAGGGAAAAGACATTTGAAAGAAGTATTGAGTATAGCATATCAAAGAAGACAAGTATCTGAATACATGAAAACAGCCGTACAGTCATCTCAGTGCTCAAGAAATGTATTAGGGATGGCATAGATGATAGGGACAAGATAACAAAAATACTCAGTATAATGTAGTTAGGCTAATAGGAGATGAAAATTAAAGTAGGGTACACTAGTCTACAGTAGGTTGCAGTCAAGAACTGATGTACCTAGATGATCTGATACTGACTGCTGATTTCATCTTTGATTGTTGTAACAGGAAGTTTATTGAAAAAGTGTCTGATAGGATCAGAATATTACAAAGAAAATATTGAAATGAATACTAGAGTACTGGCCGTATCATGGAGATGTCTCAAGACATGTATAGATTTAGTGAGTAAAGTTCTAAGTAAATAGATGATTGAATGTAACTTGGTGAAATAAAAAAAGTGAATAGGAGAATGGAAAGAGATATCTCCAGCAAGATCAGAAATGTGGAGAGGATGTTCATGGGGGAATGTACTTATATTCAAAAAAATGGATATCAAAGAAGACAAAGACAAAAGTGTAGAGAACAGTTGTATCCAAAACCTCAAGTAGTGGATCCTAGATGTTGAGTGGTTGGTTGGAATTCTGGTTACAAGTGGTTGAGACACAATACCTTAGGTGAATTGAAAGAGTAACAAAGAGAGACCATATCAGAATGATGAAATAAGGTGAAAAGTAGGTTGAAAGGCACTGATAAATATTTGAAGAGGAAAACTAAAAGAAGATATTTAGATTGGAAAGATATGCTTCACTACATGTGGAAAGTGTATACTACAGCTCAATAGACATTCAACAAATTTGAATGGCTTGTTTAATTAAATAGACTTCGTGAACATTTTCAGTATTGGTTTTGTGTATTTACCTACTATGGTGTTGTACATGCTATTTTGTTGCATATTTTTTAGTGGTATGATGAATAGGAATTTTGCTGAGACAAGTCGTTTAACAAATAGATGCATACTTGTCAACTCCTTACTCCTCCTAAAAATGTTCATACAGCCCAGCTGCTATGTCTGACCAGAATTACTATATATTTTGTTATTGCCTATCGATTGAAACACCAGAATTAATGGACTAAATAAAAACTAGAAAATATACGTGTCTTGTAAGTTCTTGTGTGCAAGAAACACTATACACTGTAATAGTGATGTTATTGATGTGTGTAGCATATTGATAGTTTCTACTATTGTAACAAGAATTAGAGTGCAGTAGGATTACCGGATTTTTAACAACATAAATGTTTAACTTTATCTTCAACTGTATGCAGTGTTTTGATGACTCTCTACTCTGAATCTGACATTTATTTGCTCTGTATTCAATCTGTAAAATGTGTTAATACTTTATATAATGCAATGGCTCTCCCTATAATGGATTTGATGAAGCACAGCAACATTTCCCTACTATAAATAAATTTTCTTTCAAGGAGAATTTTAAATCACAGTTCTTTATTTTTGTTTATTTATATAGGCTAATAGTTTAACAAAAATAAGAAAATGAATGAAGTAAAATTATGCAAGTGTATTGTGAATAACTGTTTTAATATTTATTAAAAACACAGATCAAATAAAATTATTAAATTAAGATAAGCATAGTGTACCAGAGTATCAAAGTATACATAGTAGGCTGTTTTTGCAGACAATTTTTAACAATGTAACAACACTTAACACACTTTGTTTTGTATACTTTAAATTCACAAAGATTAATTTTCTGTTTTAAAACTACAGTAATCTTTTTTACAAAAATTAAAGATCGCAGTTTTTTTGTGTGTTAGATCATTAACCATTAAAGATAGCCAGAAGCTTTAATTATTTATAGTTGCAAATTTTTACAGAATTTAAGGCAAGCCCTGCCATCCAACAGGCAAAATAAGTTGTTTTTAAAAATCAATAGAAAGCATTAAATCTTGGAATTTTAATCCAATGAACTTGTTTCTCTTCAGTAAGTTTATTTATTCCTCAGTTTTTAAGTTAATCTGCACCCCTTGGGTCCTCTGTTAGCATAATTCCCAAATATCTGTATTTTTCAACTTATATATTCTCTTCCCATGCCATGACTATCATGTTCTCATTGTTAGTAATTTTACATAATAGAGGAGCTGAAGTATGTTGTTTGGTATAGGAATTGTGAAATGACCAAACAATTTTTTCATTAATAAAGACATTTTTTGTTATGGGGAGTTCATTGTGCAGAAGTAAAATTATGTAATTATCTTGCTGGTTCATCCTCTTCGTTCACTTTTTTAATATTATTATATATAAAAACTTTCACTTATGAACTTACTTTGGTTATCACTTCCCCAAACGTTTCAACATGATGTATGTCTTCTTCAGTGGGAATTAATACTGAATGTCATAAACAGAGTAATTGGTATGGACTTAGGTGTGTGTGGTGGGGGTTGATGGTGGGAGGGAGTTGGCGCTGGGGTTCAAATTGTGTGTTTGGATCAGTGTATCGAATAGTGTATGTGATCTATAATGTAATTGTTCGTTTACTATGTTGTTTGGTTGTAGTGCATGATATCTGTATATTTCAAATTGTTCTGTTGTGTTTAGTTTTCTACTTTTAGGTAAGTAGTGTAATATTTCCATGTTGTGTTCTATGTTTGTGTAACTGTGGTTTTCGTTTTGTAAATGTGTGGCAAATGTGGAATGTACGTAGTTTGTTGTGAGGGCTTTTAAATGTTCAGAAAATCTGGAGGAAAAAGATCTTCCCGTCTGGCCGATGTAGAATTGGTGACAATCATTACAATTTCATTTATAAACCCCTGTTTTACTGTATGTGTCTGTGTCTTTGTTAGTATTATTTATGTGTTTCCTAATGGTGTTGGTTCTGTAAGCTACGTTATAATTGTGTTTCCTAAATGTGTTAGCAATTTTGTGTGTATTGGAATTGTAGTATGTAAGTGTGATGTATTTACTGGGTTGTGTGCTGTTAGTCTGATGTGTTTTACTTTTTGTGTTTAGGATGCGTTTGTGTAGTTTGTTTATTAAATTGGGGTTGTATCCATTTTTGACTGCTATATATTTGATTGTGTTTAATTCTTCTTGGTAGTCATGTGTGTTTAGGGGTATTGAAGTGAGCCTGTGGAGCATGTAGTTGAAAGCTGCATGTTTGTGTTGAGTTGGGTGGTTGGATGAGTTATGTATGACCATGTCTGATGTGGTGGGTTTCCTGTATATTTTGTATGTGTGTGTGTTTTGTTTTGGTGATTGTAAGGTCTAAGAAGTTTATGCTATTATTTAGTTCTAATTCAAGTGTGAATTTTAATTTATGGAGTATAGTGTTGATGTATTTGTAGAAGTTTTCTATTTGTCTTTTGTTGCCATTGTAGAGGAGTAAAATGTCATCAACATACCTGTGCCGATATATTATTTTTATCAGTGTATTTGTTATTGTTCAGTATGTGTTCCTGTTCTATGGTGTGTACAAATATTTCTGCTAGTATACCTGATATAGGGGAGCCCATGGGTAGTCCATCTGTTTGTGTGTAAAACATGTTATTGTGTGCGAAATAATTTTGATCAGTGATAATTTTAGTTAGATGGATGATCTCTTTTGTGTGTGTTTCAGGTGTGTTATTTATTTTTAGTAATTGTTCTAATGTAGTTATAGAATCTTTTATGGGAATAATACATCACACTTACATACTACAATTCCAATACACACAAAATTGCTAACACATTTAGGAAACACAATTATAAAGTAGCTTACAGAACCAGCAACACCATTAGGAAACACATAAATAATACTAACAAAGACACAGACATATACAGTAAAACAGGGGTTTATAAATTAAATTGTAATGATTGTCACCAATTCTACATCGGCCAGACGGGAAAATCTTTTTCCTCCAGATTTTCTGAACATTTAAAAGCCCTCACCACAAACTACATAAATTCCACATTTGCCACACATTTACAAAACGAAAACCACAGTTACACAAACATAGAACACAACATGGAAATATTACACTACTTACCTAAAAGTAGAAAACTAAACACAACAGAACAATGTGAAATTACAGATATCATGCACTACAACCAAACAACGTAGTAAACGAACAATTACATTATAGATCACATACACTATTCGATACACTGATCCAAACACACAATTTGAACCCCAGCGCCAATTCCCTCCCACCATCAACCCCCACCACACACACCTAAGTCCATAACCATTACTCTGTTTATGACATTCAGTATTAACTCCCACTGAAGAAGACATACATCATGTTGAAACGTTTGGGGAAGTGATAACCAAAGTAAGTTCATAAGTGAAAGTTTTTATATATAATAAAATTATGTATACTAAACATGTAACATTTTCACATTACTGTAGAGTATACAGTATAGTATATTACATGTTCACAGAACCCAGTTTATACACGGATGAGTCCGCTTTGAAATTCTTAGTGATGCAAGTAGAATGGGGATTCACCTGTTATACAAATCCTGTCAGGTGAAGGTGTTGCCAGTGTATGTGTTGCGGTTTAGTTACATTGCTAGTTAAAGTGTTACCATTATCTTAGTGTTGCTTTTACTGTTATTATCTCAATCTCAGTCCTGATATGACATAATAGAGAAATAATGGTAGTTTATTGAATATTTCATGTTTTAACTTCAATTTTTCTTTTTATTTAGAACAGTGAAAAGTTTTTTGAGTTTCAGTCAATAAGTAGACACAGTTTTTAAAACGTTTGTGTCGACATTTTGACAATATTTGTGTCATCAGGATTGGACAATATATGATAAATTAAATACATAAACAAACTAATTAATTGAGTGAATGTGTGCCTGTGTTGCATCAGCAAAATATTTGCTATTACTTGCATACTGTTGTACTTAAATAAATGGAGATAAATATAATACTGTATTGTGAAAACATTATTAGTACATTATTATAAATTAATATATTGAAGATATAACAATTTTTTAATCAATAATTGTAAATGCAGTTATAATCTAATGTATATTGGAATTAGTACTAAGAGCAATATATGCCTGTTATGTGTTATGTCTGAGTATAGAGTGTAGGCATGTTTCAGTATGAGTACACTAAAAACTCGTTTATCCGAATCGCGTTTATCAAAAAATCCAGTTTATCCGAAACAATTTTTAGTAAATTTTAAAAATACACAAAAGCATTTTCCTGTTGCTATAATCTATATTTAATAGCTTAGACAAAAGATTCCATGTAGTATAAAGTAGAAAGTCAGTAATCAGAACTAATTGGGATAAGGGGTACTCCGAATTATCGATTTGTTCGGATTTTCAAACAAAGTATTATGTTCATATATTGTAAACATAAAGTGCTGTATACTTTTATGTATTATAACAGTACATTTCTGCTTCCTTTTAGAAGCTGAAGGTGACACAATAACAACAGTTCACATAAAACAATCCTATGTTAATAAACAACTGTAATGCGACTACTGTATAAACTGTACGGTGATAAAAAAACAGCGGTCTGACAACCGCAAAGAACAGAAACATTCTCAGACTCGCACCGCTACTGACTGACTCAGCACAGGTATGCATTTGCATACACCGACTAAAGGCAGTCTTATCTATGGTTCTTTCATCGCATAACCATGGAACGGAAACAGGACGTTTTTGCAGACACAGACAGTTATGTTTAGAGTGCCGATGCCGACACTAACCCAACATATAACAGTACAGTACTGTACTAGAAACATAGTCCGTCAGTGCGTGTTATTGTTGTCTTTACATCGCATTGTTCGCCTGCCACTTTTAATGTTACAGATTGAGTTTTAAATTTGTGAAACGTAGTCCGTCTGTGTGTGTCATTGTTGTCTTTATGTTTGTGAAATGTCATAAAAAAGGAAGAAAGTTGTGGTCAGCATGCAGAAGAGGCTGGAGGCTATTTTTCAGATTGATAAAGGTGAGACCATTAAAACTGTCGCTGCTGATTATGGGATAGGCATTTCCACAGTTTGTGAGTGGAGAAAAAATAGGACTCAGATTGAAGATTTTCGTGCTAAAATGGTCACTAAAGACAGTCTGGGGAATAGAAGCACGACTAGGAAAGCGAAAAATGAGGCTGCATGATGCTCTGTTTTTGTGATTTACGCAAGAATGTACCTATATAGTGTCCCTATATCAGGGCCAATTATCCAAGAAAAGGCATTAAGTTTAAGTAGAAAACTGGGCG
This sequence comes from Magicicada septendecula, assembly GCA_034769895.1. Classification (NCBI taxonomy): domain Eukaryota; kingdom Metazoa; phylum Arthropoda; class Insecta; order Hemiptera; family Cicadidae; genus Magicicada; species Magicicada septendecula. The sequence goes on along the minus strand of CM068376.1, from coordinate 199,882,295 downwards.
GTGATCCTTTGTTTACAGCTAGTGTAGGATGGTTGGGTAGATGGAAGGATCCCCATGGAATTTGTCAGCTTACTGTTACAGGGGATATCTTATCAGGAGATGGCAACGTCAGCGAAAGCTACAAAAAACTTTTGAAAGACTTGTTGCTGATGAAAAACTCTCTCCATCTCAGGTTTACAATGCCGATGAGACAGGACTGTTTTATAAAATGTTACCCTGAAAATCACTGGCATCTACCCTTGATGAAAAAGCACAGGTACATAAAAAAAGTAAAGAGCGAGTGACGTTGCTTACCTGTTCTAATGCAACTGCAAGCATAAACTGCGTCTTGTGCTCATAGGAAATGCAGCTAAGCCAAGGGCTTAAAACATGTAAATTTAAATTCACTCCCTGTAGTGTACAAATCACAAAAGTCAGCATGGATGTCTGCGGAAATTTTTAAAAATTGGTTTTTCATCATTTTGTTCCTGCTGTTCAAAAACAACTTAAGAAAGATGGGTTACCTCAAAAGCAGTGTTGTTGTTAGACAGTGCCCCCCACCCATCCAGGAAAGAAAGAGTCAAGAAATGGAGACATTTTTGTAAAGTGTTTTTCTCCAAATGTCTCATCTCATATTCAGCTAATGGACCAGGGCTCAATTGAGGCTTTGAAACACAGGTATCGAAGGGCACTGTTAAGCAAAATTGTGGAGGAAAATGACAAAAGTGACAAAAAAGACATGACAATTTTAAAGGAAATTAATATCAAGAATGTGATTTACATGTCTGCAGCTGCTTGGGAAGAGGTCACACCGAAAACTTTAAGGAACTCCCGGAAAAACCTATGGCCAGATATGCCAGTGGAAAATCATGACAATGCCAACGTGAATGAAGAATCCATTGAAACTTCAAAATTTGTAGAAATATTAAAAGACATTGAAAGGTGCGCACAGTTACAAGAAGAAGATGTGTCCAAGTGGATGAATTTGGAAAAAGACGATCCTGGAGGATATCAGCTGTTATCTGATGACAAAATTGTTGCACAATGTTCACAACAGCCCAGTGAGGACAAAAGCTCTGACGATGATGTGGAAGAGAAAACAGGAGTCAACCATACAGAGGCAACGTCAATGTTTGAAGAGCTACTGTTGTATTTGGAGCGACAAGACAAAACTTCCCCTGCAGAACTTCTAACAATGAAACGACTTCGAGATCAGGCAGCCAGCAAACGAGCTTCAAAGCTTAGGCAAAAAACTATGATTGCCTCAGGCAAAAAACTATGATTGATTACTGTACGAATAAGCAGTAGGACTGTTCCAGTACTGTAGAAACTATAATTTACAGTGTGGTGCCGTTTTATAGTTTATTGTGTCATATTCACTGTAAGTAATTTTTAAATTATTATTACTGAATAAAGTTACTGTACTTACATATGTATTATTATTTAAATAGAAGTTTCGGTTTATCCAAAATTTAGTTTATCTGAAACGGACGGGGTCCCATCAAATTCGGATAAACGAGTTTTTAGTGTATATACATTATTAAATACATATTCGTGCTTCCTGAGGGAAATAATGTTGTGTACCTTTGCTTCATCACAAATCAAATTGGAGGAGAGAGAGATTTTGACACATGTTACAAAAATCTGGAGCCAACAACTTGCTTCTTCTATCTCTAAGTAACTCTCTTCACATTGGATTCCCCACCGTGTGTAAACATCTCACATTTTTATACCCTTTGCTTGTAATATTACACACACACACACACATTTTTGAAGTCTGTAGTAAAGTTTTCCCCATATGGAACATGGAAATATAGATGATTTCATGGCTGTGTTCTGGTATAATTTTAATATCAATAGTGAAAGTTAAGGTACAAGGTACACTCAGCAATTTCTGACTTAATTTGTTTCTTTAGAAACCAGGTGGAGCTTGTGAGTGGAGCCAAGTGGAGAACCTATGAGACTTCAATCTTATAAGATCAGCAATTGACACATTTTTTTCCAAGTGGCCAATGTTTTTTTCTATTGTGTCTTCTGGACTTGGTCATATTACCATCTAATAAATGAACATATTAAGCAAAATTATTGCATCAACTTGACGGTACTGAGAACGATTAGTAACATGTAGCACCCGGAGTGAAATGATGAATAAACTTTAGCAGGATTCGTGAATGGAGCAGTGGTTATAACACAAATTGGTAATCATTTCAGTTGACTCTGGTCAGCATATAATTTGGAACCATTAGAGAGATGGAAAATGAGTTCAGAAATGATTGTGGTTTATTACAAGCATTTTTGACTGACACATGGACACATGTTGGGACTACATTTCTACCCAACCCTTTGTGTGTGAGCAGTAAGATCTTCACTTGAATTGCTTACGACTTGTGATGACTTGACATCCAGAAGTTGAAGAATTCACTGGTGACAGTTCTTACGTATAACCCAAAAACAATGACATGAGGAAGGCTCATGACTGCAACTCTTGTAAACAGACTGAAAGTGAAATTCACTTTTTAAATTGTATGTTATTTATCATGGGTGTGTACTGTAGTGTCTAAATTTCTACAAGTAGTATTGCCTGCAGGTCCTTCATTATCTTGGGTGACACAGGACTGGACAAACACTCTACAACAATTGAAAACACACACCAGACCTCATTCAGACTTTATAAGCCTACCATGTTTCCTCTTCATATGTGATTCATTATGACTTCTGGCTATTCTTTCCAATAGTTTTGATTGACCAGGTTTGGCAAAGGAGATTGCTGGATTCCAGAATTTAAAGCATACAGGGGATTATGTCAAATGGAACAAAGCAGCTGGTGATAGGAAATAAAACAGGCTTAGAATTTTATTTTCCAGCAACATGAAGTGACTGTTAGAAAGATTCCATGAAAAACAAAACTTTGGTCATACAACATGAAAATTTTAATTCAACTGTTCGAGGAAATTTGTGAAGTTGGGACCTGCCTGCTTTGAAGGACATAAAATCTGAAACCAATAGGTGAGACACTTTACTTTTTTGATGAGACTTCCTTTTGCAAATCAATTGAATTACAAATATAAGCAAATAAAGAAAACGTTTTAAGGAAACATGATTTTTGGGAAGGTGTTGTGTACTTTTTAAATAAATCATAATAAAATATTTTTTCAACTAAATGTAATGAAGATTGGAAGAACGTGGAGGGTTTGTAATTTTTTTAGTAAGGTTCATTTTTTGAAGGGAATATGTTTCATTTTTGAAGACTGACAAAAGATGGTAGTCCGTTTGAATAAAACGAGTGGATCAGTATGCATAGTGTATGTGGTATGTATGGTATTATACCGTATATAAACAACTAATGATATATTTTACACTGTTTTAGAATATATTTTAAAAAAATAATTGTTTGTGCTAATTGTTGAGGGAGTGGTTATGTTCTTGATGAAACTGTGCTGTATATTTCTATAACTGCCATTCACTTCCTTACATATAGAAATGTGTGTGGCGTTGGTATGCCCTGTTCTTGCATGTATATTATAGCAGTTATGATTACCTTTTTTTATAATTTAGTTTTGAAAAAGCCATTAATTTGTATTTCTGTTATGGCGTTTTATTAGTTGATTTTTGTATTTCAGTATTCTGTTTATTGTTAGTAATTAGAAAACACCAATTTAGAATCTGCATTTTGTAACTTTTTCTTGTAGTTTATAAAATTTACATTAAAAACAATCATAGAGTATATTGAAGGAATATTAGTGTTGTAGAGAGTGGCATCTCGCCTGCATGAATTGGGTAATACAGGAATTGTTTAATTGCTAACTGAAAAAAGTAAGTCTTGAAATATAGGTAGTAATTAACAGTTGAAAAAATTAAATTTATTATTTCGATTGGAGAGACCTATTCATTTTATTTATTTGTTCAGATTTTATTCACAAGTTTGTATAGTCACAATAGATTTCCTGTTTGTAAGTTTAAATAATTTATCATCCCCATCATGTGTGTGTGTGTGTGTGTGTGTGTGTGTGTGTGTGTGTGTGTGTGTGTGTGTGTGTGTGTGTGTGTGTGTGTGTGTGTGTGTGTGTGTGTGTGTGTGTGTGTGTGTGTGTGTGTGTGTGTGTGTGTGTGTGTGTGTGTGTGTGTGTGTGTGTGTGTGTGTGAGAGAGAGAGAGAGAGATTATAGAAAGATATAACAAATAAACTCTTTTCAGTTTTTCAAAACATAGTAACTCGTATGTATAACATAATAGTGTAATAATATATGCTATAGTAATAACTACTACTACTGCTACGACTACAGTAATATAATAATAATAATAATAATAATAACAGTTTGAGTCATATGTCATACAAGGAAGGTGGTGTGCTTCATTTGGCTATTAATTACAGGTTGAGTTGAGCTGGGGGCTGCAAAAAATGTATCTTATGGTGCCACCTGGGAATTAATTCTGGAACCTGTAGTGTAGTAGCCAAGTGCCACAATCACTGGTACTAATAGTAATAAGTGTGGCAAACCTTTAAATATTTTTGTTCGTTGTCTAAACTGCAGGTTCAGAATGAGTAAATTTAATCTTGTAATTGTAAATACATGTCCCTGAAAATGAAACAAAAAATATTTTAATACGTTATAGAAAATTGGAGAACAATGTTATAAAAATGGTGTGAATTACATTGTTTTTTAAATGTGTACAATGTAATGATCAAACTTCAACTTTTCAAAAATAATTAAATTTATAGCAAAACTGATGGTTGATTCTCTTTACTTTATATAGCTTTACTTTATTCTCAATATAATGTCTATTTCTTGACTGTATGCAGATTGCTTAATTTAAAAACAATATGTACAGTATTTTACAAGTAGTTTTTGCTAAATTCTCTTTTAGAAATGTATTTTCACTTTTAAAAGAATGTTTTGTATAGTTATAATATATTTGATACTACTTATTTAAATGTAATACCTGTTGTCGTGTTTCTGTGCTTTAAGATATTTCTGTTTATTGTGGCTATTTGTTACAGAACCATAATAAACAGCAGTGACAATGGCAGTTCATGGTGCAACTCCTAAACGTAAGGAAATATACAAATACGAAGCACCATGGCCGCTTTACAGTATGAACTGGTCTGTCCGCCCAGATAAACGTTTTAGGTAAGAAGCATTATTTTGTGAGTTGTGTTTTGATGGAGTGTATGAATTCATGTATTGATTTAATCCTTCTTTAATCATATATAGAACATCACAGATATGTTTCTTCATGTGTGTGTATATATAATATTTTTGAAATATTTGTGCTGTTATCTTCAATTGCCCAAATTGACCAAGTACATTCTATGTTATATTTTGTTTAATATAACTTCTGAATTGACAGTTCAAGTGGCGGGAATGCTGTGCTAGCACGTTGTGCTATATAACTATGCTGATAGTTTGCAGCAGTCTAAAAACAGACCATTGTTTACAACAGACGTTTTAACCATTTGATGTGGTAGAAATATTTTTTCTCTGTTCAACACCATTAATTCACAGTTTTATTAATTTCATAATCTGATAGGCTAACTAAACAGTAAGCTATAATGGGCACTGCAAGATTTTAAGTGTTTTGTCTTATTTATAGTCTTCAGAGATCAGTTGATATGAACTGATATTAAATAATAGCACTGATAAATAAACATATTTTTTAACCAATAATCTTAAAATCAAGAGTAGAAATTATTTTTCTTATGTTGCATACAGGTTTCCTTATGAGACACTTTCACTTTGTAATTTTGAGGATGAAGGTGTCGCACCACTTCATTTACTGTCACAATTTGCGATCGACCCCCATTTCTCTCTACTACCAGCTCCTGTTGTAGTAAGATGTTTTACACAAAAGTAAATTCCCTGTACACAAAAATAGCCTACATAAATGTTAACATGTAACAAATATTCATTGAACATAATTTTTACAGTTCAATTAGTAGTTTTAATAGCAGAGTACTTAACAAATAATCAGTTACTTGTTATTATCAGATAATAACAAACAAACAAATTGATTAAAATTAAAACAAACAGCTGTGCATAAGCATAAACAGCGAACTCTGACATACAATACAGAATGCTTGGTGCATATAGAAAACAAAGGCATGTTTGTCCTTTTGCTGATAAGAAGTGGTACATTCATTATGTCTATGGGAGCAGCATTGTAAATATCGTCACGTAATGGCTACTTCAAAGAACACCAGATTGCTCCTTGTACGCTCTCGAGTGTCAGTTCAGAAGTTATATTACATGGGTCTTAATAAGTTTCACTTTGGCACTTACGCCATCTTCTGATCATGAACTACAAGATGGCATAAATACAAAAAGCTCTTGCTGGAATGAAATTCATTAATGTGATGTTCAGTTATAAATTGAGAAACCTACTTCCATTCCATTGTAACACACAACCTGGGATGGGTTTTGGCTTCTGTTACTTTTTGTATTTTGCTCTCTTCAGTCTATCTCTTTCAGGTCTTCACTCCCATCACGTTAAATCCATTGTTCATATTATTGACCCACATTTTCTTGGTCTTTCTCATCTTCCCATTTCAAATTTTCTGATATAAGATCTTTATCACATGTGGTTGACCAGTGTGACCCAACTACACAAGTATTTTTCCTTTAATGAATTGTATGATGTCTTCATCCCTATAATAAGACTTATCTCATGGTTTGTCATTGTCCAGGAACCATTTGTCTCTCACACTGGCCCACATATTTTCATAGAATTTGTCTTTCCAGTACTCTCAAGAGCTGTTAATGAAGATCCAGGTTTCCCCACCATAAGTTACTACAGGGAATTAACGGCATCTATTTCCACATTGAATTAAGGATTTTTACCTTAATTGCCATACTGTTTATTTTATTCAGTTGTGTGCATATTTGAAAGAATAATTTTCTCTTGTAAAGTTATCATTGTTATTGTCATCAATTTTAAGCTACATGTTCTTGGTTTTTGTTTCACTTAGCTTTAATCTGGTTTCTGTGCTTCTGTACCTTTCTGTCAAGTTTTCATAATATATATTTTTTCAATTGTTTCATTTCAGTAGACTAGAACTGTATCATCAGCCTAAACTTCAATTGACTTACTCACCCAAACAACGGTAACACACAAAAGTTAATGTTTCAGGAATGAAAAGAAACAAGTTTGTGACCATCAATAATTATATAATCTTTTGTCAGTTACAATGTTGTTTAATTCTTTATAGCCAAAAGTGTTGTTGTCTGTCCTTTTTGTAGATATTAACAAAACTAGACAACATTAACACTAAATTTCTCAGATATCAAAGATAATTTGGTTAGTGTTGTTTTGGTGACCTATTCAATTTGTATTGATTTTACACCCATTTATTTCTAAGTTTCTCAAGATAGCCTCAGTAACCTCAAGTGTGTTAAGTTAAATAATATAGAAGAGAATTCATCACACTATCTGACTGCAGTGGTTATAGCAAAAAGTGATGATAGTTGATTATTCATTATTACTGTTGCTATGGATTCAGCTAGAATGTTCATTGAAAGTTACAACATTTACTTGCACCTAGTAAGTTCAGATGTTATTGTGCTATTACTTTGTAATAAGGCATAATTGCATGGGTTAACCAAATTAGGGAATACCAAGATAGCACATTTTGTTATGTACTTTGTTTCTTGTTCTTCATCTTAATTGTGGATATTATTTTAGTATCATGGTTGTATCATTCTTTTTCTCTTGATTATTAAAGTGTCAAGTGTTTCATATCACTTACTTGTTAGGGTAATGGCGCACTACGGCTGTTGGTTGTGGCCACTACTATCACGACCAGAAGTGTGGCTGGCCGGTGTAGACAGCCAGGTACTGGTTGCATGTCAGTTACAAGATGGATGTCAGTGAAATAGCTGCTATTGTGTTTTTGTATAATAAATTAGTGAAACAAAGAAAAGGAAATTCTGGGTACATCCTATTTTACAAACTCATTCTCTAAAAGGCATGTTTTGTACTTTTTTTGTGAACTTCGTCAACATGAAGACACATTTTTTAATTATATAAGAATCCCATTTAAAATTTTGATGAATTAAAAAATTGTAAATTTGCAGAATTACAACAACACAATTAAAATGCTAAATTTCCCAACTGAAAAAAATCACAACTCTTTCACTTCCTAAAGCCAATATTTCAGTATCACTTCCCAATCTCTTGAAAGCTAGTCAAATACTGGCTGCATTCTGCACACTGCCCAACAGAAGTAGGCCCTACATACAAAGTTTGGCAGCAAGATGTCGCGTGGTCGTGCCAGCCAAAATAAAACTGTGGCTGTTGCGGCTAGCTGGCCGCACCGGCTTCATGCTCGTTGGTGCATGCATGTTCCAAACACAATTGGCCACATGTGGCCAGCCGGTGTCATAGCTGTGGCCATGGGTATAGTAGTGTGTCATTACTCTTACCTCAGAGTTTTGTGTCTCTCCCTTTCCCTTTGTAATTCATGTATTGTAGGAAATTCTGAAACGTCTGTTTTACTTTCTCTTTCTGGTTTCTTTTTCTTCAGATTTTTCCATAATTTTTATCTTCCTGTTTTTAAGATATGTCTGAAAGAAATTAAAGTAAACAACTAATAGTAGTAACCATGTAAAGAGGTTGATTTTAAGCATTTTATTATGTCTGATTTGCTTTCTGATATATTTAAGTATAAAAATTATTATAATATATTTGTGTTGTATTATAACGAAGTGGAAGTGTAGATAGTGCTTGATGTACAACATTCACTAATATTACATTTAGTCTTTAAAAGATTAAATATTAAGCAGAAAATTTCTGAGTCAGGCTGTATTAAAAAGCGCCATTCTAATAAGAAATATTACCAATAAGGAACGACATAATATTACAAGAGCATGCAGAAAACCTTATTAATATTAACGTGTCAAAAACGTGAAAAGTGGTTACTGACGATTTAGTCATACACACAGTCAAGAACATGGTGAATTTATTATTAAGTAACAGTGCATATTATGTATTATGTAAATCTTCCCGTGAGAAAGGGAAAAAACAGTAACAAAACTAAATCATGTAAGTTTAGACTTTAATAAAAATTTATCACGGAACAAAATTAATTTGTTTAAATTTTTTAAATAATAACAGTAAGAAAATCAGAAAAATTATCACTTTTAGATTATGATTAATAATTTACTAGGAATTTTATTATTTTAAGCTTTTGTTGCCATTGCGTGCAGTTCTTGACATTATAATATTTGCTAGAAACAGAAAAAATTACAAAATTGGAAGTTATGATCCTGTTTTAGCTGGAGTATAATTATACCAACAAAATAAGTGAATACAATATACAGGGTGGCGCAGGGAAACGGGAAAATTTGAAATAATTAGAAAAAATGAAGGAACGTTACAAACTTTATTTGAGGCTCAAAATATGTTCTACAAGACTGGAAATTACATTAGGCATCACTTTTTAAAAATTACATCAGTTAAATGCTGCCCATTTTGCCGTACACATTCAGTAAGTCGTTTCTGTAGGTTTTGTATAGCGCAGCGCAATGTGTCACCTGGGATTTTGGCGATTTCCTCTTCAATCTGGTCTTGAGCTGAGCAAGGGTTCTTGGTCTAGTCTGGTACACGATGCTCTTCAGATGTCCCATAAAAAGAAGTCACAGACTGAAAGGTCTGGAGATCGGGACGGCCAAGCGATGTTAGCGTTCCTTGAAATTATGCAATCCCCAAACAAACGTTTCACTGCAGCCATAGACTGTCTGGCAGTGTGTGAGGTGGCTCCATCCTGTTGAAACCAGGTGTGCTGAATGTCAAGATTTGGAAAAGTATGGAGTCTTGGAGCCAAGAATGTCTCTAGCATGTTGACATAACGTTCAGACGTCACAGTGACAGCAGTGCCTCGTTCATCTTCAAAAAAGTAAGGGCCTATCACCCCATGACACGATACTGCACACCATACGGTAACTTTGGTACTGTGTAATGGACACTGGTGAAGCTGAGCAGGGTTTCCTTGAGCCCAGTAACGGAAGTTCTGCTTATTCACGTATCCACTTAAGTAAAAATGGGCTTCATTGGACATCCAAAGATTTTGAATGAAGTTAGCATCCTCATTGATTTTAGCCAACAATTGTTCACAAATTTGCAGGCACAATACACAATCATTAGGATTCAGTTGGTGCACAATCTGAAATTTGTACAGATGAAATTGAAGCTCATGGAGTATTCTTTGAAGGCTCCGACGTCCGAGCTGCAATGACGAGGCAATTTTTCGCACCGAATGACGAGGACTCCTTAAGATGGCAGCTCGCACGGCATCAATGTTTTCTGGGGTACGTATAGACCATACACCCCCACTAGGCTTTTTCGTCAAAGCTGAACCAGTCTCTTCAAAATTACGAACCCACTTTTCGATTGCGTGTAACGAAGGAACTTGACCGCGGGGCGGGATCTGATAGTGGCGCCGAAACTCTTGTTGTGCAGCTGTCAAACTGTCACCATGTCGGTAAAACGCCCTTACGGCGACCACACGCTCTGCACCGCTCCACTGCTCCATGGTAACTAAATGTCCGTTACTGCTGGAATGAGAAACTGGGTGGTCTCTTTTCATATACTAAACAACATATTTAACTTTTCCCTGTAACAGTATTTCTCAATAATATGAAAGGCCCCGTGGAATCTGTTATAGGAGGACTTCACTGTACTCTCGTATATGCTGCTATACATTCCGCCATTATTGGCATATCTGTAAATTGCTGTGATGATTGATTTCAAGCAGTTCACACTCTTACTTATCTTGTTGCCAAAATAAATACAGTATATCTGTGATAATCCAAACTAATTAGAATCGTAGGTGCTAGTTGAGGAAGGGACTTAATTGGGATTATAAACAAGTTCAGATTATCAAACACACTGGATTCCGAGTCCTGAATAATGAAAAATAAATCTTAGAGTATTGTCATTTGTTAAGTTAAGATTAAAATAATGAAACTCCAAATTACAGTACTCCCCAAAAATGTATTTTAGTAACCAAAATAATTGAAACCTCCTTATATAAAAAATTGTTTGTATTAGATTACTATATCATATTGTTAAATACAAAAGCAGAGTCTATTCTTGATTTATTTGAAGAAAGGCAAATAGGGTATGGTTACCTAATATGGTGACAGTTCTTGAATTATCAAAAATTTAGTTCTACATCACACTCTTTGAACAAAAATTAACATTAAATCAGGAATAATAATATTTTCTTAATTGTGTAACTACCAATTTGTTTCCTGTAACAAAGGTGAACAGAAATTTTGTATTACTTTCTATAATCCTGCATGGATTTGTAATATGGTGATATGGATTCTTAATATGGTGATAATGGATTTTTAATATGGTGACTGTAGAAATATTATCACCATATTAATTTTCCAGTTTAGAATGACGTTTTATGTAATAAAATCAAACTCGCATTTTGTGTAATAAAATAACTTCAGATTAATTTTTTTAATGCCATTCGTTACATGTACAACAAATTTATAAAAAAGGGAAACAATGAAAAATAGAGACAACGGAAAACACCATCATTACCTCCTCCAAACAAGTAAATTGTGGTATCTTGATCAGGTTTCTGTGACTGGCACATTTCAAGGCAAGTGTAGCAACAAAATGAAACCTGAATTCATTTTTTTTGCATTTTTTTCACATAACTGCAGAAAAATCTATTGCAAATCCAGTAGGACCCCTATCATCTTCTTCATTACAAATATTTGTAGGTTTATGTTCTGTAGATTTTACTAATTCTTAAGATCTGTTGGAACTAGGTCCACTGTCAATAGCATTCAGTACTTTGCAGATGAGTTCTTTATATATAGCATTAATAGCTTAATAGCATTTCAGTACTTTACATTTTCTTAATCTATCATTCCCAGGTCTACCTTCAGAAGATAGTCGTAAGACTTTGTTCAGAGTGGTCCATGGCACGCCAAAGTGGTATGATCCTTATTCAAGGACATTTCACTACTTTTCACTTTGAATATTGTACTTCTAATGACAGAAGAATAATATAGGCTACAACAATATTGTTACTTTGCTCATTATTATCCTGTTTATCTTTGTTATTTTGTGTGAAGGCAACTCCTTAACTTTTGGGATTGTTCCAAAATTGTTAAGTTTTCATTCTTATAACTTAAGGTATTACACTGCGTAAGAAAATAAAATAAAACTTATAATTCAGTCACACAAAACTACAACCCAAGTAGAATACTTCAACTGTGTAACATAGGTATAATTTATTTTAGTTAATTACAATAAAATAAACTACAAAGTGCTGCAAAACGAACGCACCATAACCTCAAAACTTACAACTTGAGATAGATCTGCTGCTACTGAAATATTCACAAATGCGTATGGACTGTAAAAATGTCACTAATTCTAGGCAGATTCATACTCTATCTATTGACACAAAAAGAAACTAATTCAAATGGATACTTTACATGGAAATTGTGTAAATTCAAACTAACACAGAATAATTCAAACTAAAAACAGAATCTATCTGGACGGGAACAGATAGACAGCTCCATATGTTCTTAGATTATATTAATTCCTTTTATAGTAGCATGCAATTTACACTTGAAACAGAAAATATGAAAAGCTTAAATTTTTTGGATCTTACCATTACTAGGTCACAAAATAATCTTAGTTTTCAGATATATAGAAAACCTACTTTTACAGATACCGTTATACATAAACAATCACTAACATCATGGCACATAAAATTAAGCAGTTTTCATGCAATGGTTATCGTCTCCTTATAGTTCCTTTATCAAAAGAAAATTTCAGTAAAGAGGTAGATATTATAAAAGCCATAGCACAAAATAACGGTTATGATGAAAGAATAATTGACTCTTTAAAAAAAAAAAAAAAAAAAAAAAAAAAATTACTTTAAAAGAATTTTATTCCATAGAGCCAGATCAGGGTAACAAAAAATTTCACTTAACAAATTACATTCCATGTATAACAGATAAGATTAATAATAGGTTAAAAAACCATGGTCTTAACATGGTATCAGTAAACAAACGTAATCTTTTTTCACTACTAGTCAATAATAAAGAAAAATCTAACACAATGGAGAAAAATGGAGTTTATGACATACATTGTGCAGAATGCGATGCTATTTATATCGGACAATGTGCCCGTGCTCTGAAACATCACATTTCTGAACATAAGAAGGCGATTTTAACCAATACATCTAATACAGGTTTTGCAGATCATTGCTTACAACACAATCACTTCATCGACACAAAAAACATAACACTACTCCACAACATACAAAAAGGTAAAAAAATGGATTTGTTAGAAATTTTAGAAATTAAAAAAGCAATAAAAAATAACAAAAATTTAACCAATGAACAGACTGAATTTTGTGTATCCCCTTTATTAAAATCTGTTATTTAGTTTAGTTTATTTTATATTATTTTAAATTTTGCATTCAGTTTATATTTAGTTCAGTTAATTTTATATTTTGCATTCATGATTGTATTTAGTTTTTAAAGACACCTGACCTTCCCTTGTCTCTTGTACCCCCCCTCGCCATCACAACACAGATGTTCCAGATACGCCCTAAACAGATGTTCACCACCTACACTCCACTAACATCCTGTGTTCAGTAATTTCATTTACTCGCCTCTTTGATAATGGCTTAGCTAGTCGAAACAGCTGTCAGAGTTAATTAAAAAAATTTGTGAAACTTACCAAGTGTTTATATATATATTTTACAAAACCTTTGTATTTTAAATTATATGTGTCTGTATTTTAGTTTTATTTGAAATTTTTATACATTCATTATGATTCATGTAGGAGTGTTTGGATTATCAGACATTCAGGATATTAAAGTTCTAGTGTATGATTGGAAAGTTAATATTGTAGTTGATTATAAAAACATAAATTTTATAAGGAAAAGTAAGCTCCTTGAGGTGCAGAACTCTCTCACTATTTTTAACTAAATATATTTGTTATTAGATGAAATCAGATTAATTTGATGTTTGACATATCTGTTAACATATTTAATTTTACTGAATTATTAAATATACAAAGTAGTTTACTTTGAATAAAATTCCTCAGGTTCACCACATACATTCCTTGCCCACTACTTTCAGATTTGGGCTAAAATTCCCTTTTACAATTTTTTTCAAAATTTTGTTCTTTGTTTAAGTGATACACTTATCACAATCTTTAAAAGAATCACACATCATATTAAAATTTTGAAATTTCAAAACTAGTGTTAAGATCAGATCTTGGTTAAATTTCTTTTTAATTTGATATCCAGCATGTATTTGCACAATTTTTACAACTTTTGATCTACTTTTTCTTGGCCATATTTTCCCCAAATTTTGAAATTTCGAAAACTGGACACTATTCAGATTTCAGTTAAAATTCTCTTGAATAATACCCCACATGAATTTTTGCAAGTTTTTCAAAATTTTTAGCCCTCAGATTTATGCCTCCTGCCAGCCTCATTTTGAGAGGATAGTTTTCTAAAAAATATAGTGTAAAAGTATGAACTTGCATGATATATTTTGTGAAAACTGCCTTCAGATGTTACCATGAGGCAACCCCCAAGTGGTCAGACAGACAGACAAGTATTAAACAGTTAAATTTAAACTCAGAACTTGCATAGTTTAAACTATCTTATTAATCTGTATGTATCTGGTTGTTATTTTATCTGCAAAAGTATAATGGATTAAAATACAAGTTTAGGTAATCTGATAACAGGTGTGATAATGCACTTACGGTTTTTTAATTATAGTTTGTCCTTAATTGAATTGTGGGAGCGATAATTATACATGTAATGGTGTAGATTCCAGTATTTATATTTTTTTTAATTTTTCAGTAAGATTTAAGAATGTGAATGGTGCCATCTTTTATTAGTCGACCTGTACATATACATATTGTTACAACAGTCTCACTGATCGTCGTATAGTACAATGGAAACAAATACAGACACCAATGAAGTCACTAATTACCAGCTTTAATTAATCACAAATAACAGTTTGCAATCCACAAGTTATTCAACAAGATTATAATTGTACAATAATTCAAGTTAAATTTGTCTACATGCAACAATAATGTCAACTATTAGAGTTCTGCACTAATTATAACACAGTAATCACTTTGAATACTTTGAAACACACTTCAGTAAATCACCATTTATAACTGACTTCTAAGTGGCAGCTGTCATCTATTTATAGCCTGCAGGGTTCCGGGCTAATGTTTTGTAATATGTGTTCTTAACAAGCACTCAAAAACTCTAGAGGATACTTGAGTGCGGCCTTGGCAGCTACGTGCACGTGCTGGGCTAGCCGAGAGACGTGTAGAATGACACTCCATTGTTCGAGAACGTTCCATTGTTGTTACATTATGTATTTATATGGTGGTATGTATGTGTGTATTGGAGATTAGCTGTACAAGTGTAGATATAAAATATGACTTTTTTTGTTGTTTCTAGATTAGCGCTTGGAAGTTTTGTTGAAGAGTACAATAATAAAGTACAGATAGTGTCATTAGATGAAGACACTTCAGATTTCAGTGCTAAGAGCACATTTGATCATCCCTATCCAACTACAAAAATTATGTGGATTCCTGATAGTGTAAGTTTGCCAAACTACAGAACAATTTATTATCTGTACAATTTATATTAGAAGTAGAAACAGCCATAATTTTATGCTAACATGTGTTTACACACACACACACACACACACACACACACACACACACACACACACACACACACACACACATTAGTTTTGAAGTATTTTGCTGTTATTAACCCATTTTAGTGTTTCATATCTTCTCTATCACTTAAACAAATCTACAAGCTTTTGATTGTCTGATGAACACAATTAGGGATACACTTAGCACAATCTTTAAAAGAAACAGACTGGCAGCATTACAAATTTTAACGTAATACATTACATATGAGGATTGATCAAAATGTTCACAGTTTTTTTTTTTTTAATAAAAAATTGTATTTTTATTTTTCTATATTTATGTTGTCCCCTTCAAAATAATCTCCATTGGATGTAATAAACTTATGCCAATGTTTTTTTTTCAGTCTTAAGAACTTTTCTGGAGTGTACTTTGTGGTATAGCTTTGACTTAGTTCAGAAATTTTTATTTAATGTCTTCAGTACTTGCAAAACATTGTCATTGGCATGGGGATGGTGAAAATTAGATGTAAGTTAAACAAAAGAATAATTTAAAAAAATAAGTAAGCCAATTTTAGCTAACAAAATAATGAATTTGGGTAAGTTTTAGAATTGATCTACAAAACACAATATTGACCTGAACGTATGGGGTTCAGAAATGAGCAACGGCTACAGGAAGCAACAGAAATATTTGTCAGACTTGATTCAGAATCTGGTCTGGAACAACACTAAATAACTATTCACAGAACATTAGGCAACAGCTTCTCAGTTGAGATAAGAAAACTGACAAAAGTAAAAAGGAGTTCTATAAGAAACTTGCAACAGTGCAGAGAACTGGCAAGTAAATTTGAAACAATAAAACACAACAGCTGAAACAGTAATTCTGAAAGAATTGATTTATTAAATTTGTAATCAGATAAAAAACAGAATATTCATGGTGGAAGGAATTTCATGACTTAAAAGACGAATATGTCAGATTTCTCCTTTTGAACACCAACAGATGGTAAATGGGCAAGGAATAATAAATGAAAAGCAGATCTGGTTACTAACCACCTCAAGGAAACATAAACTCCCATTGAGGATAGATATTTGTAAACAAATAAACAAAGAAAGTGAAAAGCTATGACCCTAACACCTACAGAAGTTGCACAGGAAATTGTGACCAATCTAGAACCAAAATGAGCTTCTGGATTTAGTAGGGGAATACTAAAACCATTACACAGAAAAGGTATTGTGATGCCAAGTTACTTGTTTATCACAGCATTTAGACTGAAACACATTCGTAGTACCTGAAAAGTAGCAGAATTTAGTTATGCTTCTGAAGCCTGATATGAAATAATAAGATAAAAGAACTGATGGAAATGGAAAAAACTGTAACAGGTGAGATCAAACAGAGGTGATTAAGATGGTGTGGGCACATAAGAAGGATGGGGATGGAAAAATATCTAAAGCAGTTCAGAATTGGAATCTTGCAGGAAGGAATTGATGAGTCTACTGTGAACTATTTGGGACAGATGGAGGTTTCTGATTGTAGTTTCATATAAAGTGGAAACAGTATATCTTTGTTGTAATTTAAATTTTTATGTTGAAATTTAAACTTTATAAATAGATGCATTGTATATTTTTATGAATTGTTTAAGTAATATTTGGCTGCAGAAGAATTGATGATCTGTCTCAAATAAACTAGGTAAACCTCTTAAGTGAAATCATATAAACCAATACATTTAATAGTAATAAGTCTCCATATTGCTTGAAAAACTCCTTAAACATTATAATTTGTAATAGAAAAAATTTAATTAAAATACATCCTTTTGGTTTTAGATCAATGTTCAACTGTGCGTTAGGAACAATTACTGCTGTGATTGAAAAGGCACTAAAGGAAAACAGGTTTGTTTCATTTTCCTAGATGTTGCACAAACATTCGATTATTTGCCTTGATGCTAAACCACAGAAGCTAAACAGATTGCTGCAAAACAAGAAGAAAACAAGAAGAGTTTACTAGACTTAAGGAAATAAAGCTGCAGTACCCTGGGTCCTAGTACTATTCGTACTTTATACAAGTGACATACTACATATTGAAAGTGACGAGAATAGCCATGTTTACAAACGCCATTCTTGCAGTTAGAAATAATGGATAAATGTGAAGGAATCACAACTTACCTTCATATAGCAACAAGACAAATGAATGGAGAATTAAGTTGAATGAATTAAACTCTGTGTGTTTGAATTTTACTACCAAAACTATTGGGAACCAGTCAGCTAAATATGTCAGTGCAAACATACTCCTACAGTATCTAGGCATAACCCTAGAAAAAAATTAAAGTGGATAAATACATTAAGGAAAGAAAAGAAGAATTTGCCATAACATATAGAAACATGTATTGGTTGCTAGGTAGAAACCCTCAATTATCCATGTACAAAAAGCACTCTTGCGTAATCAGATTCTGAAACCAATCTGTACATATGACATACAATTCTTGGGGGGTGTGCCAAGCATTTTGAGTTGGTTTAACTGAGGTGTCTGTCTACTGATGACATGTTAGCTGTACCTGTAGGGTATCAACGGATGATATTTAGCTGCTAGTAAGTTTTAGTACTTAAGTGTAGTGTAAATTTAATGGTTGGTTTTTAAGGTCAGTTTTAATGAAAAAATAAATAAATAAAAGTTGAACAAACATAAGCTTCTTTAATATATTTTTTGTTTCACAAGTCCATACTTGACAAAGGTGAAAGTGTGGGGAATATGCCACTTGGTTGTGAACACTATATGTGGTAGAATTTTGTGATGCCCAGATTCAACATATGCCTGGAAATGTGTTGAAAAATAGATTATTACATATATGAATGAGGACTTTCCGTTTTGTAAAGTAAAAGCTATATTCTGTAAGGTTTGTTAGATGCATGATATATATGCATGGATGTGCGTGCGCGCACACACACATTTTCAGTATGTAGACTAAATGGTTTTTACTTAAACGATAAATACAATTTAGTGGTTAAGTCTGACTTATGCTAAACTTGTGTTGCTACCACTAATACTCACTTACACTTCCATGAGTGCTTTCAAGCTTCTTGTTTCCATCTGAAGATGAGCTGAGAGGCTTGAAAGCGCTCATGGAAGTGTAAGTGAGTATTAGTGGTAGCAACACAAGTTTAGCATAAGTATGAATGGTTTTTAATTACAGAAACCATTACTGAATTACTGAATATGTGGTTATATTCTTTGTGTTTAATGCTAGATGTTAAAGTGATTATAAATTAATTTTTAGGAATTTTTGTATGTTATGATAAAACTTTAAATTGTTTTATTATATTGTAGAAAGGGGTCTTTCCTGACCTGTTAGCCACAAGTGGAGACTATTTACGTGTGTGGCGTGCACGGGAACCTGAGACGCGTCTTGAGTGTGTCCTGAATAATGTAAGTTTCATACATTATAGATGCCCATGTCACTGTTTGTTTAAAGTTTCAGAACATGACTTGATGTTATAGACCACTTTTTGTATTCTTGTTTTAAGTTGACCCATCTATAAGAAGTGGTACTTTACATTCCTGGCAATGTAAAACATTAAAAAGTAGTGTTATAACTATATTTAAGAGACAAGCAATATTTATAATGTTTGTAAAAGTACCAGTTATTTTGAGATTGTGGGATACATCATAACTAAGTGGGAAAAGTAACTGATATTTTCAATATGAATAATACTTCATGGTAACAAATGTCATGATTAGGATCTCATTCATTCAGATTATTGATTTAGAACAGTTTGACTAAAAAACTATTCACTATGCTTGTTTGTATCCTGTGTGTTTGTGTGTATATCGTGATCCAAAAATGTTGGTTAAGTATCTTGGGTTGGTGAAAACTGTACAGCGTGTTAATACATTTGTTTAAAGAAAACATTGTTAAGGTAACATATGGTAAACTCAGATTTATATCTTTTTTTTTGAAGTGATTTTCATTTTGTTATATTAAAAATTAGTGTTTACATAGAATGCTGCCATAGGAGAATCACAAACAAACAAAACAGTGCTGAGATGTGTGTCTAAATTATAGTGGAGGTAGAGATACCTTGCTCCCTGTAATCAAAGCATAACTCCAGTAATTTGCACACTGTCATTACATGTTGTGGGCTTATTTAGTTACTCTAATTCTTGTATGAGAAAACATTATTTATGGATGACTTTTTAAATTAATAATGTAAAAGTAAGGCAATGAACTGAAAATATTGTAACAATTACAGCGTATCATGTCTGTGTGTATTGTGTATAAAGCAACAACAAATGGTGCGAAAGTTATGTGTCAGTCAGGTGGGGGGAGGGAGTGAATGGCTGACAGATGAAGGACTCTTTTTGGGGGAAGATGTGTCGACTCTTTTTGCTTAAGTTCTTTTGTTTGTAGTCAAACATTAAAGTTGAAAAATAATGGAAACTTGAAAAAATTTACTGAAACTCTATACTCAGAAAAGTTGTAGCCTTTTTTAATTGGCTTGTTTGGTTTCATATAAATTAAAAGAAAAGTGGTTTCATCTGGTATTGCTTGTTATTCCCAAAATATCTTATTAGTTACATGCTGCCAACATTATTCATTGGTTTAAAAAAGTAGCTGTAACAAGGAGAGTTTTGTAACTGGTTTAGGAAGTCGTACCAATTAATTTAGTAAGGTTATAGCTTTTCATCTCAATAAGAACAGTATCAGAACATTTAGTATCACTTAGTGCAGCATAGTTATTCTTATTATTAGCTGTGTGAGGTATTTTGTTCATATAAAAATTATGCGAACCTCATGTAATTACAATCTGTATGGTTTAATAGTTCACACCTCTATGAAGACTTGAGCAAGTGGTGAGCTGTTGAAAAAGAATATTCAGATTATAAATTCAGTGCTTAAATTATCATAAATTCCCCACGCTTCGACAGAATATCAATCCAGGGGAGGCAGGACCCTATAGGCATAATGGATAGTAGGAATCACAGGATTTACCTGCATTGATGAAAAAATAAATAGTCTAGTGATGGTCCAGGGGCTAATGTGAAAAACTGTACAGCCTTTTTGTACAGACATTACCTCCTGACCTCGTTTGGTGAGAGTTTTTAGTTTGTTTTTGAAATGGCTCTAGTCCCATTTGGGGATTGTATTGTCACCACTCTCCTTGAGGCAGTTAGCCATTAAATGTATATGCCAGTGTGTCCAGCCACTACTTTTCTGTAGAACTCCGGGAAATTGTAGCTGATCATGCTACTCACCCAGGAATCCAGTGGCTGGAACCTTTTGTGGATGAGTTTGGGTTGATAAGACGGGACAATCAAACTAATCATGATGTGCCTGCGTGGTGTCCTGTTTTACTGCTTAAGGTCTATCAGTTTGTTGTGCTCCTAATCACCCATACGTATGTTTGGCTAGGAAATGTTGGTCCATTGCTGACTCAAAGTCAATTGCCAAGTGTGTATGGATCTTGTCTGCTCGTCAGGCCATCAGGAGTTGTCTAATTGCTGCACTGTGTGTTTTAGAGTCAAGCCTCACCCAATGTGTCCTTTGATGGGGGATTTACCTTCTGTTCATTGTAACCCCTTGTTTCCGTTTGTCAGAGGATTATGCTGGACCTTATCTTTTAAGGGCATCGGCATTGTGTAAGGTCTCTCAAATCAAGACCTATGTGTGCCTTTTCATGTGCATGACTACCAAGGTGGTTCACGTGGAGCTTGCCGTGGGTATTTCTACTGAAGCATTTCTAGATGTTCCTCACAGGTTTGTTAGCTGGCATGGTTGCCCACAGACTGTGTATTCAGACTGTGACTGCAACTTCTTTGGCACCAGAACATTGCTGTGCAGGGAGCTTTAAAATTTCATGCTCAATGAATCCCACCAAGAGATAGTCAGGGTCTTTGCAATGGGCAACAATATTAATTTTCACGTTCTTCCCATTGCTGCTCCATGGACTTTGGGAGAGGGCAATGCAGTCCATGAAATCACAGTTAAGGCATGTAACTGGCAGGGCTAATATTTCAGTTTGTCAGTTCCAGTTCCTTCTTATTAGGGTGGAGGTTATTTATAATTCTCACCCCATTATCCCCCATCCAATTATACAGGAGATTTAAGTGCCCTTATTCCAGGGAACTTTCTCATTGGCCAACCTTTAGTAGCCCCAGTTGAATCTGAGTCGCATTGGGATGGTTTAACCAGCCATTACCGGGCTGTGTCACACCTCATTCAGCCATTCTGAAGGAGATGGGGGGGTGAGAATACCTCCCTTCCTCGCAGGTTCATGCTAAGTGGATTCGTCCTGCATCCAACTTTTGGCCATGGGAGAGGAGGGCAACTCTCATCCTCTTTATTGGCCTGTGGGGCATATCATTTCTATTGTTCCTGGTAGGGATGGCCTGCAACCTTCAAAACTGGTGGAGGGACCATCGAATTTGCAACCATTGAGTTGTACTGTTTGGCTGTCGAGGATTCTTTCTCCTGGGTCTCAAATGCATCTGCTATGACCGTTGAGGGAGGGGGTGTAGTTTTCTCTTCCTGTTGTGTTTTGTATTTCTTTTTGGGGTCTTGGGAAAATATTATTTTTTTTTTAATTTATTGCTTTCTTTTCATGTGTATATGTGTATATATATATATATATATATATATATATATATATATATATATTGTGACGGCAGCGGTATGCGAACATCTGCTCTCCGGTACCAGCGGTGGACACAGCGAGCCAATCCGGCATCAGCAGCCGCTGAGACGTGACCAACTGCGTGTTCGGAGCAAGCGAATCAGCGATCCCGGTTAGTTAATAAACCCAGGCCAGCAGAAAATTTTGTGCTCTCTTCATCGCCACGCCATCGAACGCACTTCATCTCCTCTCCTATCTCGGACGACATCGAGGCAGAGTCAGCCGGAAGGAACAGCCGAAGAATAGAACCGCCGCCGTTCTTGCGTCTTCGCACTCCCGTTCCGCGCCAGCGATGGATTTCGCTGGGCTGGCAGCCGACTCTACAACCGATGCCGAAAGAAGAGGAGGACTGCAGTACGCCACGATCAGCGGGCGTAGCCGCCGAACATCTTAGCGCGGCACAACCAACATCAGCCTTCTCGCCACAAGGTCCTTTTTAGGGCCACCAAAAACACTAGAGTGTACGATTGGCGCCATTTGTCATGCGGCAAGCCTTTTGTCCTGTGACTATATATGTATATATATTTCAATTACTTTCTGCTACAGTCCGTTTCTTGATGTATATAATACTATAATACTTATAACTATTTTACCTCAAGATATATTTTTTCCTTTAGGAACATGTTTCGGGAGATCCTGTTCTCCCATCTTCAGCCTTCGCCATCTTGCTTCTGGTGCAGTATTTGTGTGTTGGCTTCTGGATGTTATTAAGGTGGTTTGTTGGTCTTTGGTCCTTCAATGTTGCATTATTGTGTGTGGTTGTGGTATCTGTTTTTGTATTTTGTGTATTTTCGATGTTGAGTGCTTTGAATATTGTGTCATGTTTTGTATTGATTTGTATTTGTTCTGGTATTAATTTGTTTTGTGTTTTATGTTTGTAAATCTGTAAATTTTCCCAAATGTTCATTATGGTGCCTTTGTGTGGTATATGTTTTATTAGTGTTACATTGGTTATGTCTGGGAATTCATGTCCTGTGTTTATTGCATGTGTGGCTAAATTGGATTTATATATATTTGGTTTTTTGTATGCATTTAGGTGTTCAAAATAACGTTTTTTCAGCTGTTTTTTTGTTTGTCCTATATAACATTTATTGCAATCTTGGCATTCAATTTTGTATATACCGTTGGTTGTTGTATTATCTTTGTTGTGTCAGCTATTTAGATTTAGCTGACACAACAAAGATAATACAACAACCAACGGTATATACAAAATTGAATGCCAAGATTGCAATAAATGTTATATAGGACAAACAAAAAAACAGCTGAAAAAACGTTATTTTGAACACCTAAATGCATACAAAAAACCAAATATATATAAATCCAATTTAGCCACACATGCAATAAACACAGGACATGAATTCCCAGACATAACCAATGTAACACTAATAAAACATATACCACACAAAGGCACCATAATGAACATTTGGGAAAATTTACAGATTTACAAACATAAAACACAAAACAAATTAATACCAGAACAAATACAAATCAATACAAAACATGACACAATATTCAAAGCACTCAACATCGAAAATACACAAAATACAAAAACAGATACCACAACCACACACAATAATGCAACATTGAAGGACCAAAGACCAACAAACCTTAATAACATCCAGAAGCCAACACACAAATACTGCACCAGAAGCAAGATGGCGAAGATGAAGATGGGAGAACAGGATCTCCCGAAACATGTTCCTAAAGGAAAAAATATATCTTGAGGTAAAATAGTTATAAGTATTATAGTAATATATATATATATATATATATTACATTTAATATTTATAAATAAATTTACTTCAAGATATACCTTTTTTCCTTATTAGGAACATGTTTCGGGTACTATCTTGTACCCATCCTCAGCCTTCCGGTTTTTTTGTCTGGTGAAGTACATATGTGTTGTATTTTGACTATTATTATTGTGGCTTCCTGTTGGCTTCTGGTATTTCAAATTGGTTTTATTGTGTGTGATTGTGGTGTATGTGTTAGTTTTTTGTATATTTTCAATGTTGAGTGCTTTGAATATTGTGTCATGTTTTGTATTGATTTGTATTTGTTCAGGTATTAGTTTGTTTTCTGTTTTATGTTTGTATATTTGTAAATTTTCCCAAATAAATGTTCATTATGGTGCCTTTGTGTGGTATATGTTTTATTAGTGTTACATTGGTTATGTCTGGGAATTCATGTCCTGTGTTTATTGCATGTGTGGCTAAATTGGATTTATATATTTCTGGTTTTTTGTATGCATTTAGGTGTTCAAAATAAAGTTTTTTCAGCTGTTTTTTTGTTTGTCCTATGTAACATTTATTGCAATCTTGGCATTCAATTTTGTATATGCCGTTAGTTGTTGTATTATGTTTGTTGTGTGAGCTATTTAGATTTTGTAATTTATTTTTATTAGTTGTGTATGCTATTTTTATATCTGTGTTTTTAAATAGTTTTGTTAGTTTTGTCATTTTATTATTTATATATATGTGAATGTGGCCCATTTTTTGTTGTTGTTATTATTTATGTGTTGTTCAGTTTGATTAATTCTTAATTGTTCAGTTTTTATTTTGTATTTGATTTTATTTTCTATTTTGATCATAGTATTTTTATTGTATCCATTTTCATAACCAATTTGGTATATTATATTTCTTTCTTTGTCAGTTTCTTGTTTGTTTAGGGGAATTTTGTACATTCTGTTAAATAGCGAATAAAATGCTGCCATTTTATGTTGTGGTGGGTGGTCAGAATGGTTAGGTATAATGATGTTAGTGGAAGTTGGTTTTCTATATATTGCATATTGTATGTGGTTGTTGTATCTTGTGATGGTTATGTCTAAATAGTTGATTTTGTTATGTTTTTCTTTTTCTTCTGTGAATTGTATTTTGGGATGTATGTTATTGATTTGTTTCAAAAAACCAGAAATATATAAATCCAATTTAGCCACACATGCAATAAACACAGGACATAAATTCCCAGACATAACCAATGTAACACTAATAAAACATATACCACACAAAGGCACCATAATGAACATTTGGGAAAATTTACAAATATACAAACATAAAACAGAAAACAAACTAATACCTGAACAAATACAAATCAATACAAAACATGACACAATATTCAAAGCACTCAACATTGAAAATACACAAAAAACTAACACATACACCACAATCACACACAATAAAACCAATTTGAAATACCAGAAGCCAACAGGAAGCCACAATAATAATAGTCAACCAACAACACATATGTACTTCACCAGACAAAAAAACCGGAAGGCTGAGGATGGGTACAAGATAGTACCTGAAACATGTTCCTAATAAGGAAAAAAGGTATATCTTGAAGTAAATTTATTTATAAATATTAAATGTATTATATACATCAAGAAACGAACTGTAGCAGAAAGTGATTGAATATATATATATATATATATATATATATATATATATATATATTGTTCTTATGGTTGGTTGGCAATCAGGAATTCTGGCCAATGGGGGTATTTTAGCGTGCAAAGTATTTACGTGCTTTAATTAAACAATCACGTAGATCACCTTGCATGTCCTAGCGACTCGCGACTCCCTTTGACAATGCCCTTTGTGCATGTTCCCAATACATATGCAAGTTTTAGTTAGTAGGTTTACAGACTCGGACACCAAATGGGCAGAACATATCTGGGACTGATTTGCACATGGCCATAATATCTGTTTAAGAAACCAGGTTTTCATTCACCCCCAGACCGTTGCTAGACTATTTATTTTTTCATCAATGCAGGCAAACCCTGTGATCCCTATTATCCATTATTCCTACAGGGTCCTGCTTCCCCTAGTTTGATATTCCATTGAAGTGTGGAGAATTCAAGGTAAGTGCTGAATTTATAATTTTAATATTCTTTTTTAATAGTTCTCCACTTGCTTGAGTCTTGCTAGAAGTGTGACTTATTGAACCATACAGGTTTCCATTATGTGAGGTTCACACAATGGCATGGAGTGGATACATAACAGCTGTTGCCGGTCGTGATAGGTCTAAAACTTAACCTAAAAATTAATTTGAACTTTTCCTAGTACCAAGTATAATATTCTTTTTAGAGCCAAAATATTCTTTTTAGAGTATTTTATATCTCTTGCTGTCAGAAGAAGAGGGTCCCGTTTCTACGGGATCTGACTCCATTATACTTACACAGAATAAATGAGGACACAAATAATCAAATTAATAATAATAAAGACAAACAAAGAAACACATAACTAAACGAACAAAACACTAATAGCTAGGTAGGTGTGGTATCTGCTGCATGTTGGTTCCAAAACAAACATAGCTGTTAACTGAGTGTTTTGCTGGTTTATACAGTGGCAGCACATTAGGTAGAGAAATGTGTTCCCCTCCCGTTTATACAGTGACAACTACTACGAGGTCAGTGACCACACGCAGTAAAACATTGCCAATGTCTGAGCCGGCAACACAAGACGGTGCAAGTGCACATCAGTTCGAAAGCAATGCTATGCTTTTCTTCAAGTTTCCCTACTAATATTGTTCGGATTTAAAATTATTCAACAACTAAACTATTTATTCTGTGATATAATTAACATTATTTTCTTTCATTTCCAGGACTGTTGCCTCCAGCAACAGCGGTTACATGGACGCCACGCTACTGGGTTTACATAATTTTTATGTGACCAAAATAACTTACATACTTCCTACCAGAGAATTGACATGTTATTTATTTTATCATGTTATTTTATTTTACGTTTTGATTCCCGTAAGATTGTGTTTTCACTTACTCGTGCTGAATTACAGTTTTTTAGCTTTACCTTTTTTTCTGAATAAGAGTTTGGATAGTCTTTATAGGTCTGAGGTAAATTACCTTAGGTTGTATGATTTGTAACATGTACATTACAATAAAGTGGGTTGTACACATGTGATGTTATTCCTGGTGGGTTAAAAATTTGTTCACATCTATCCCATAGTTATCCTGGTTTTCTTGTGGGGTGACCCAACATTTTTTTTTTAAATGCTTGTGGCATTTCAAAACCTGTATTGTAATTTTTCTGCCATGTGGTGGAGCGTATTCGTGCAGGTTTCATTTTCCAAGATTGTAAATGATATGTTTTACATGATGTTAAGCCATTGTTAGATGGCAAGTTATTGCAATTTTCTGGTGTGCTGGTATGTACCAAATGTTAACTCATATAAATTAATATCCATTATATGGTGTCTTGCTTTTTTTTCTTATGTGACATTATCATAGGCTAGGTTTGGGGGTTATGTGTGGTTCATAAGTTTGTATTGTTTGCCAACATGTTCTTCTACGAAATTTGGCTGGGTTATTAATATTTGTGTATTTTGGGTGTTATTACACTCTGTATTTAGATTATACTTTGTAATCTAAATATTGATTTGCTGTTTGCAAAATTGGGATTTACTCCTTATTTGGGATTTTTTGTCTTTATAACTTTTGTGTACTGGTCTATATTATTATATATTATATTGCAATTTAAATATTGTGTTTGACATTTGCTATTTGTGTATGTAGTAGGATTTATATTGTAATTTTGTATTTTGCATATTTTGCAGGATTCCTTTTGTATAATTGTATGAGGTAATTGTTGTATTGTGTATTGTATACTGTGTATTGTTTAACTTATATTTATAATTATATTGTATAACTGTAAGTATTTTTCCTTTGCTAACTTTGTTGAGCTTCCCCCAGAGCCAATGTTGGGGTATGTTTTTGATTTTGTTTTCCTGGTTTGTGGAGGTGAGTACAATGACTGCAAGGTTGTCAGCTGCTGCATTTCAGAGACTGTCATCGTTAGGCACTATTTCTCTCCAGACCCTGGTTATGCGGCTGGAATCTTTAAAGGGTACTTCACTGGCTGAGGTGGAAGAGGCGAAGTTCTTATCCAAAGAACTGCAGACTTTTACCAGTCTGCTAAGGCATCGTTGGAACCATATTTCAGTGCAGAGAGTCTGCCTGAAGCTCTAGAGGAGTCTAATGTCCATGCTGCTTTAACCCATTTGACTAATGTCTATTTGCAGGAGCGGCATCTTGTTTTGAGACTTGTTCTGTCTCAGTCTAATTCTGGTGCAGTATCTCGTTATCTGTTGGGCGCCGTGGTATGTTCAGCTGAACTACCCTGGTTGACCCTACCCACCTTCGATGGTCATTTGCCAGCCTGGCCAGAGTTCCATTCAAAATTAATTATTCTGGCTCATGAGA
This sequence comes from Magicicada septendecula, assembly GCA_034769895.1. NCBI lineage: Eukaryota > Metazoa > Arthropoda > Insecta > Hemiptera > Cicadidae > Magicicada > Magicicada septendecula. The sequence goes on along the minus strand of CM068376.1, from coordinate 199,853,781 downwards.
ATGTTGCCCTCATGCCTAAACAAAAATTTTTGCACTTACCGCTACATGTTAAAGGAGTGGCTTATAAGAAAATCTCGACTCTGCTGGTGAATGACGCCAGCTATATTTTTGCTATGTAGCCATGGTCCTGATGTCCCTGGTAAGAGTAGCTGCACTGGTAAAAAGCTGTAATCTTCATTGTCACAGCATGAAGACATTTTCGTTGTTCTTCCTCTTGATAGTATAGTTGTGAATATTTTTCCACTTAGTTTTAAATTCTTTGGTTTGTCTGACTGGTTTTTGTAGAGTACTTCTCAATTCGATAACGTGTATTGTATGGCAGAAATAATTATATTCTGTACAGAAAGTGGAAATTTAGTACATGATACATATAAAAAAAAAGTATAGTGGGCAGTTTAAATTGTTTAGACATCTTTCAACATAACAGAAATTATAGTGTTAATGTAACTGGCAGTATTTCCTGCATACAGCTGTGAGTGTGAGAATATGTTGGTTTATTAGTATGTGTTAATATTAAAAATTTGACATTAAATTTATCAATATCAATACAAGTATATGTAGATTTGTTCAAAAGAGATGTAGAAAAATAATAGCTGTTCAAATGTTTAATTAGTTGTACATTATAAATTTAGTCAGAGTAATAAGGAATTTTAAATTTAATCAGCCTTGAAATGATTCTTCCAGAGATAGTTAATGCAAGCAATCATTATTGTGATGCTGTTTTACTTGTGTTCTAAGTTTCTGTAGGCCATAAGTATACTTTACTGTGCTAATTAAATGTGGTAAAATCAGTAGTGTGATAAGTGAAATAAGTAAGCTTGAAACACAATACATTGGCACAAAACACAGGAGAATGTCAGTTATGGGAAGTAATGTGGGCAGAGCAGTTTTGGATAACCATTTTTTTTTTTCAGATAATTGATCTCTCTTGGTAGGGAAAGGATTAATAAAGGAATTTTACTAATATAGTTAAAAAATAAATATTAACTGATTTGAATTCTGGTATTGATAAGAAAATATCATTAAAATATTAAAGTTAATAGTACTTACTGATTAAAGGAATGAAAAAGTTGTGTAGTTAGTATATTGTAAAAGTGTAAAACACATTACAGCACAGTATGTACATAAAATGTCCGTAAAAAATGTATTCATTTTGTATAAAATATTAATAAGACAGCATGTAATCTCTTTTAAAATTCAAAAAACACTATGCATAATTCAGTAAAATTAAATTGACATTAAAAACAAATATGATACCAGATATTTGGCGGCAATCTTGCATAATAAGTGTTTAGTTTCATTTCAAAGAAAAGGGTCACTTTATTTTGTTTTACACAGCCTTCTCTTCTAAACATTGCTAAATACCTTTCTCTCTTGATCGTCAAAAGCATAGTAAAATCAGCTATACATTTACAGCAACATCCAACCTCATGTACATATATTAATCACAAAGTAGGTGTACTTTTCTATTAAAGTGCAGTACTACAACGTATTTATATTTTTCAAATAATTAATTTCTGAAGTTGATTTTGGTTAATAAATTTTTTGGACAATTGACGTTCTACTCAGAATCAAAACTGTGAACTGGTTTCCATGAAAACTTACAAATACGTTGTTTGTCCTCTCTAAACATCTAAATAGCCATGAAGGTATAATTTCTACTAAAACTAATGCATGTAAATGTACATCATCTATAATCTAAATATGTATACAAACTTGAAAAAGTTGTAGGCAGTATTACAAATAATGCTTTGAAAGATAAAATTGCCTGCTTCTCTTTGAAACTTGCTGCCCGCTGCTATCATTTGGCTACAAAGTCTCCATCAGCCAACTTGAAAATTAAATTCAAGTTAAAGATTTTTCATTAAACATTTTTCTAAAATTGTCTGTCACTTTTTATTGGATTATGCCATCTGTGTCTGATTTTTTTGTTAATGGAACAAAAGAGGACGGTAGAATATAGATTTCTTTATGCGTATTTTATTAATCAGTATACCGAAGGAAAATTCAGGTAGTCAGGTTAAGTGAAAAATTATAAAACAAATTGATAGTACTTATAAACTTTGAAACTTATATCTCATGTGGAGACTACTTTCAAACGACTAGCAGTATTTTAATTACGACACGCGACTGGACTATTAATGTTTTAGTTTATCCTTGCTTAGCCTTTCAGAAAATAAACAAAGAAAGAATTTTACTGTTTTAATATCAAGCAAAACAATCCTTAGAGAAATATGCACAATAAATATTTTTCAAAATGCCTACTGAGATTTATTGAATTTTTACCTCGTCTCACCTAACTATGTTTATAAAGACATTATTGTGTTCATCCAAAAAGTCCATTGAAATTCCACTGGAAATATTTGTTTTGAGGATAATATTTATTTGAGGTATTGATATTATAGTTGTAGCATAAGTCATTTTGCAACATTTTAAAAATCATTTGATCTGTTAAAGGCGAAGCTTTTTTAAACCAAGTGATGACACAAGTGTGTGTGTGTGTGTGTGTGTGTGTGTGTGTGTGTGTGTGTGTGTGTGTGTGTGTGTGTGTGTGTGTGTGTGTGTGTGTGTGTGTGTGTGTGTGTGTGGCATGTAAGCAAGAAACAGGATGTAAGTTGCTGGGGGAAAGTTTGTGCCATTAAAATTGGAATATTAAGGTATTACATTAAAATTGAAATTATTATTATTAATTATAATATAATAAATATTAAAATAGATTGCATTAAGGGAATATGTTTAACATTAAGAATAACTTTTAATGAAGAAATTTGTGTTAGTGGTTGAAATCACAATCAGAATGATCAATATTGCACACCACTATATAAAAATTATTCCGATTAGCGCTTTCAAGCTTCACAGCTCATCGTCAGATCAGGAATGGCTATTATATCGGAATAATTTTTATATAGTGGTGTGCAATATTGATCATTCTGATTAAGAATAACTGTTATGATAAGAAATTTGTTATACTATATTACTGTACACTGTCCCCACTTTTGGTCCTCTCTTCTCACCAGACTGGCTTGTGCATCATCAAATTTTGGAATCTCCTATACTAGAGTTTAGTCTGCAGTTACCTTCTCCAAAACCTCTTGCTCGTTTCCTATGTGGTCTGGAATTTTATGTACATATGATATTATATTTAATTGTGTTTCTCATTCTATATTTTTACATGGTTTAATTCCCAACATTTTTGGCTGCCTCATGCTTTTGAAAAGCTTGCTGGTATTGGAGGATTTGAGAAGCCCATTTTCCTTTCTTATTTGGATCAAACATCCAAATTGGAAGATATACTAGGATATAGGCAATTTTACCAATAACAACTTTTTCCCATCAACTTTCACAATACGTTTTAACTTTTTTTTTAAGAACTTTTTTGTTCCATATTCATGGTTACAAATGAAGCTCAGTTGATAGACTATGGTTTCTTAAAATTAAATATTTAACTGGAATATTTCAGTGGAAAAAAGGAAAGCATGGCAAATTCCAATTAATTTCCATGTACTACAATTTAATATTAATCGATAATTTAAGGAGAGAGTTAGAACAGAATGTATTCAATAATGTGAACTTAAATTTTGAAGAATCAAAATATGATTACATGTATGCTTCAAATTTAGTTGTACTACTACAGTAGAGCATCGATTATCCGAATCTCTCAGGATGAGGGCTCGTTCGGATAACCGATATTTCATATAATAGATCATAAATCAAAAACATTTCTCTTTACAAAAACCAAGGTTTTTATTACAAAATCATTTCTAACATACTGTTATATATAATTACAGCAGCCTGTATACTGTATTGTAATGTATTACTAAGGCTAAAAATCATTGAGTTACAACTGAGTGTAATTAATAAATACCTAATTTAATTTAAACAAAATTAGAGTTTAATGACAAACACTGTACTATAAAATTAATTAAAAATTAAAAACAAAACAAAACGTACCATGGAGTTACACTTTTTGAAGAATTGTTCTATCACTGTCTGCTTCAAACCGATACCCCGTTTTCTCGCTGCTAAATACTGAAGTTGTTTAAGATTTATAAGCTGAGTACACTCTATCTCATCTTCAGTTTCGGCCCACTTTAGAACAGTCTCAATTGGGGCAAAAGCTTTTGCTGCCGTCTGAGGTTTTGTATTAGTAGCATTCTCGCCGGCTTCATCTGAATCTGTTTCGCTTGCATTATGTTTATTTAATGACTCATCTATCTATTCATCGGTTAATAACTGAAAACCGGGATCGGATTCATCACCTTTAGCCAATCGTTAACTTCTTCTTTGTTACAGTTTTTAAACTGAGGAGTATTCTGTACCATTTGATGCATGATTTCAATATCTGTGTCTTGATGTTCAATATCAGATTTATGTTTCTCATTTAACATTTGATTTAAAAATTTCCCCCAAGCTTGTTTTAGAGTTTCAGTTTTGACACTATCCCAGGCATCTACAATCATATACGCACTTTCCTTTATTATTTTGAATGATGATCACTTCTTTCACAGCACTTTAACATTTAATAATTTAAATCACTTTCACTTGTGAAAAAACTTACTTTTTGTTATATCCTCAAACGTACGTTTTGGAGTGGTTTGCTCCTTCCTCAGTGAGGTATAAATGCGGGGTCACTTTCCTTTAAGTTAAATTCTTTTATTAAGGGTATCCAGAATCCCTATACCAGTTAATGGTAACATAAGGAACATTTTCTCAGGAAGTACTTGAACTAACTCTATCAAATTTGTTGTACTATTTAATGGATCCTTGTTACATATTTTAACGGTGTTGTTTTTAAATTAAAGTTTTAGTTCGCCCAAAAAAAAAAAAAAATTACTTCCTCATCTACGTTAAATATAAGAAAAAATTTGACTTTTGTAATGTGGCAGAAAGGGGGATTTTATTTTATTAAATTTATTTAAACTTTTAGTTGCAAGTCTATGTGAACTACGGTTGTATTAGAACAAAGAACAGTAACATAAACTTTTTGGGCAGAGTGTAGTTGAAGAATGCCAGATTCGTTGGTGAATTCAGTGATTGTCACGTTCGCGGGACGCACAGACGTGGCGGGGCGCAGCTTATACGCCTAAACAATAAAAACCGACGCTATGAAAATGGCTAAGCCGTAAGATTTCCTTACCATGTGCTTTCGAGATGGCGGAAGTCAAGTGAATGCTCCACCTACAAAAGCCTCCTATATCGTCTACTGGTAACAACATTAGCCACGGGGCCTATAGAAAAGCTATACACCGTGAACGACTACGAAAAATTTATAACCTGAAGGCAGTACCTTCAGGTTGAGCAACAAAATTAGTGGGGAGTTTGTTGGCACTCTCCGAGGGAGTTGACTATTAACATCCACACGTAACGGATGCGAATAGTGGTGTGCGTCGCCGGCCGGGCAAAACTCATATCTAAAATGTGAAAATAATAAAGTCAGTCATCTAACAACTTTTTACCTGGCCGGGTGGACAAAAAGACTCGTGGGCCCCAAATAAATTCTTTTAACTTTTAATAGAAAGTGACAAACTGACATAAATAGTGAACAGTATCTCAGAATGCAGTAAGTGACATGAAGAAAGTAAAATTGGCAATGTGGTGAACGGACAAAAACCATTTGGACACACACTCAGTGCTGCACGTGGTGATGAGAGACGACGACGGTTAAGTAACCAACAACAAATTCAATCTTTAAATAATTTCATTAACAGTTCAATTAAAGAGCTCTAAATAAATGGGGTTTAAATTGTATTGAGAGAATGAGCAAGCTGGGTCGCCTTACTTAAATTAAGAATTAGAATAAGGAATAGTGTCGAAGTAAATGTTTCGTTTTTGTTCAGATTTGAAAAGGAAAAATAATTTAAATGACACAGTAACATTTTGAGTAGAAAAAATGTAAAACAAGTAAAGTCAAAAGTAGTATAAAGAAAATGAAATAAAATTTGAGTTATATTACATAAATGAGAGTCGAGTACGTTAATGATACAACCTTGAAATCATGCTTGTATTCACAGTTCGTGCGACTTAAGCCTGGGCTAAATTAAGGTAGGTGAGATATATATATATTATTCTATAAATGTATTAATAAATAACTTCACAATTGGCGCCCGAACAGGGACAAGTTTTATAAATTAAATTTTATACATAAACCGCACCTACATTGTGTAATCACTTATTATTACATTTAATTATTAAAATTTTAATTCATTTTATGCCTTACCTCTTAGTCCAAAGTCTGTTGCACGAAACTGCGACATACAAGTATGACCTTCAGGTTATCTGAATAACGTACTCAACTCGCTTTTCATTTGAGACAAATCTAATTTAATTGCATTTTTTACTTTCTTTAGGTACACTACTCACTTTTCCTTCTACTTTTATTCACATATTATTTCAGCTCCTTTTTCTTTTAAAACAGATATAACATAAAATTTATTTTGCCCTGTTAACTTATCCTACTATATGTATACATCTATTAAAGCGACCCAGATTGCCCATCCACTCATTCACACACATTCAAAATCCCTTAATTTATTTAGACCCCTATTTATGGAAAAATCATTTATTTGGTTTAATACAGTTTACCGTAGCGTCTCAGTCGACCGCATGGTGCGCCACCCACACTATTTCCTTTTTGATGAAAATTGCTATTGTTCCATTGATTTTATACCCGGCACTTATTCACTTGTCTATACTCTTTAACTTTGATTTACACTATTTATTTATACATACTGTTATGGCCGTTAAAATTTCAGACCCACTAACCAGTTATATTTATCCGGCTGCGGCCATGGTAGTTAGTCGACTGGGAAGAAAACTTTATTTTACGATGTTACCTGCGGGCGGGCATCACTGCCTTGCCGGCGAACAAATTTCGTCGCCGCACACAGCCTTAGTTGTCAGTATCTTAGTGGCTGTACATAGGATACACAGGATTTTTGAGTGTTGGCCGTCGACGATATTTCACTGCCTTTACTTTCGTTTAGCGTGGATTAGGCGCTCCGCAGATGTGGGTGCTTGTGCATTTGTGAGTGGATGTCACACAACCGCAAAGTTCTAGGAAGTGTGCTACAGTTGACAACACATTCTTTTCTAATTATTTCACCACAGTTACAGCGTACTCTTGCTTTGTTTAGACTGCGAGTTAAATTCAACCAAGGACTGGATACATATATGAAATGAATTTGAAATATTTTGAAAATGAAAGCCAAAATTGATAAAATAAAAAACCCTTTTATTTTGCCCCATTACAATACCCCCCCAATGAGATATCTTCTGCCGAAACAGAAGAAATCTCATTGCTAACCCCTAAGAGGACCGGTGAGGATATGGTGCCAACAACCCCCCATTTGCTCTTATACATCATGGGTAAACAACCCCCCTGGCTCGGCGACTATGGCCGCATCTGAACGAGATCACTGGACTTCTCTATACGAGATCCCAACACCATAAAATCGAACAGACACGCACCACAGCGCACCTCACCTTCTAACATACCGCCCCAAAATCCAAACCCCTGGTCTTATACCATGCCAGATCCTCAACCGATGTTTCCCCTTTTCATGCACACTGGGTCGCCTTTGGCAAATACTGGGCGCATACATACACCTATAATATTTTCTAAACAAACTCATCATTTAAAATCACAAAATATTCATCTTTAAATTCACTATTCTTTTAAGTTCAAAATCAGATTGTATCAAAACCAAAAAAAATCTCTTATCTGAATAGATTAATTCTCTTTGTTATTATTACTAATTAAAAAAACCAAATAAATTGAATATTTAATTAAAACATGAACTGCCTTATCCTAACATTTGATTATACATATATCCTAAACAATATAATTCAATAACACTATTAATACACATAAGCAATAATACAATCAAAAATGCAAAACATCAATTTGATGGCAGGCACAAAAAAATTTTTTTTTTTTCTCTACTACCCCCTTTTAATCCCTTAACCCTTGATACCCTTTACATATTCATGTGTTCTGCGCTAGGCTTCTTGGCCTTTTCCAGCCTCATCCTAGCCGTAAACCACATCTCCCTCGTGACCTGTAACTGGGTCACCCCCCATCCACACTCACTATTTCCCCCCCCTGGACTGTAGCGCCCAGTTGCTTTCACAAGGACTGATGCGGAAGGGGTGGACATTTTTTTCTTTTATTCCACCCCCATCCTTGCTTCAGCGTTACAATAAAATTCAGTGTTACACTTACTAATAATGAATGATACGCCCCTAATGGACTACCACTATCTGGGTGAAAATAGACCTGTTCCAAAATTTGGTAGATTCCCCCAAAAAATAACCCCCCTACTAAGTCTAACAAACCACCGGGTTCACAAAATAAAACAAACCACAAGCTGGTTATATCAAGTAAAATTTATGATTTGTCACAATTAACTACTTTCACGGTCATGATCTGGTGAGGTCATGACCGCACTTAGGTGGCGAATCTACAGTTAAAACATAAAACATAGATTGACATTAATAAAATTTATATGAACAGTAATATACACTTCTAAATTTCCCAAACATTTTTGATAGCATTCACACAAAATTTCCTTCAGGTTCCATTTTAAATAAAGTACATATTTCATTTATTTTACAATTACATTTGAAATTTGAATCAGAATAAATTTAAATTTATTATTAAAATCATCTTTTCAATTAATTTAATTACCAAATTAATCTAATTTAGTTTAATTCCTCAAATCCTGATTATGAATCTCATTTGTTTTAATTACATTTTACAAAAAACAAAAAAAATATTACCTACATTCCATCACATCAGATGTTTCTTTTATTTCATAATAGAATCTGCTCATGGCACTGATTCATCAAACTGCAGCTTCAACACTTGGCTGTAAACATTAGTCAAAACATACAGCACACCTGTTTACAGTAACAATGGTCTGCAAGACTTGTTTTATAAGCACTGTTATAAACACTCCCACAGTCTAAACATTCTGGTTACATCATATACTGGCATATATACTTCCTTCAACTTTTAATTTCTATGAGTCTTTTAGTTAACATATTTATCAAAGTCTATAAACAGTTCAAACCAAATATAATTTTAATTCACCTTTCAGTTATTATTATTTTTTAATTACAGTTTCTCTTTAATACCCTTATCTCAATTCATTTTGATTATTAAATCCCAATCTTTTCACACCTGTAAACATTTTATTTTATCTAATTGGTATTATAAGCTTTATACTTACAGTACATTATTCACCTACTGACATAAACACACAATATACACTCCACACACACCAATACTTCCATGTAACCTCTGAAACATTTAACAACAGTGTTATTTCATACCACACAATTTAACATTTATTTATTAATTAATATCAAATCTCATAAAACAATTTAAATCCATTAGAAAATTCAATTATACAACCTTTAAATTAATCAGAATATTTAAACATCTCAAATTATTTTAATTAAATTAATTATTGAAAACACAACACTTTGATTACTTTCACGAATTACAATAATTACAACTCATTAGTTATCCTCTTCCAAATTATTTTTATTATTTATTTAGACTGGAAAAATATTATCATTATTATCACAACAATTTCCATTACATACACATATACCTAACATTTTACAATATACACAATTAATTTCACTATCAATTTATTTACAATTCTTCATCATTAATTATTCAGTTATATCACACTTCATTGTCCAAGGTTGCGAGGTCAGAACCATTAAACAAACTATTTAAAATTGTCCATTTGTGAATTTAAGTTCAGCTCCATCGTCAAAAATTAGTCTTTGTTTCAAATAACAATTTTCAATTTCAGTTACACGCATATGGCTATCTTGTGTGTCATAACCATAAAATTTCAGTTCATTTATTTTACCATAATAATCATATACCCAGTCAACATTGTTTATTTCTGTCCAGTCTCCATTAATAATTATATTCAATATCGGGTCAGTTACTTTTTCATCATACATTAAATTACTCTTGTTTAAATACACTTCTAACATTTCTTTCCACTCATCATAATCTCTCTGTAATTCATATAATTCTATCTCTCTCTCAACACACAACTCTCTCTCTAACTCTCTCTCATCATAACACCGTCTCACACTTTCAACATCATTCCACACACAGGGTACTGTGTGTGGAATGACACAAAATAATTTATTTTACCCTGTTAACTTATCCTACTATATGTATACAGCTATTAAAGCGACCCAGATTGCCCATCCACTCATTCACACACATTCAAAATCCCTTAATTTATTTAGACCCCTATTTATGGAAAAATCATTTATTTGGTTTAATACAGTTTACCATAGCGTCTCAGTCGACCGCATGGCGCGTCACCGACACTATTTCCTTTTTAATGAAGAAATTTGTGTTAGTGGTTGAAATCACAATCAGAATGATCAATATTGCACACCACTATATAAAAATTATTCCGATTAGCGCTTTCAAGCTTCACAGCTCATCGTCAGATCAATCCTTAAAAACTTACAATTTAAGGAAGAGATAGGAGGTAAGCAAATAAATTACTTAGATTTAAACATAGAAATTAAAGATAATGAGAAACTACAGTTTGGGATATTTAGGAAAGAGTCGTATTCTGATATAATTATACCAAGAGAGTCGTACCACCCATACAGATATAAAATGGCGGCAATCAATTCCTTTTGTTACAGAGCTGAGAAGTGTTTAAAAGAGACCGAATCAAAAGATAGGGAGTTAAAAACGATAAAGGGAATTGTAAGGAATAATAATTATAGCACCAACATAGTGGATAAAGTTATGAAAAGGGTCAACATACAAAAAGCTAAAATAGAACCACAACAAAAGAATTATGCAGGGTCATTGACATACATAGGTTCACATACTAGAAAAATTATAAAATGTTTTAATAAATATGGAGTAGATATAGCTATTAAAAAATGTGAAACGGTATTTGATAAGATAAGGAATAAGAATATAGAAAAAATTCCAGTATTACAGAAAAGCGGAATTTGTAAATTAAAATGTAAAGACTGCAACAAAGTGTACCTAGGGGAGACAGGACGAAAATTCGCATGCAGGTTGTCTGACCACAAACGTGGAGAAGGTAATAGAACAACCAATTCGTTATATGCAAGACATTTCATAGAAGACAACCACAAGTTTGTTAATCCTTTGGAAGAATACGAAATTGTAAAAGTAGTAAATAACACAGTTGAAAGGAAGCTTAGAGAGGAGTTAGAAATATTGAAAGAAAGAGAAAAAGGGTTAGACAATTTAATTAATATTAAAATTAAATTTGATAATGAAGAAATATTTTATAACATGATTAAGAAGTAAATGAGAGAGGGCAGATAGATAAGATTAAGAATTATATTTCATAGTACTAATTGGTTGTTTTAAAATAAGGGTGTGTGACTGACCCACGTGTGTGGAGAGGAAGAGGGTAGTTTAAAAGGATGCACACACACACACTGAAACACAAGGAATTTACTAGAAAAATATGTAACTGTACAGATGGTGAGACAGAGTTTAGGGGGTGGGGAAGGGTCATTAATTTTTAGTTTGTTGTGGGTGAGCAGGGTGGGGGAGAGGGGTGAAGGGTTGGGTATTACATATTTTCTGTCTATTCCTGATCTGACGATGAGCTGTGAAGCTTGAAAGCGCTAATCGGAATAATTTTTATATAGTGGTGTGCAATATTGATCATTCTGATTGTATTTCCTTTTTGATGAAAATTGCTATTGTTCCATTGATTTTATACCCGGCACTTATTCACTTGTCTATACTCTTTAACTTTGATTTACACTATTTATTTATACATACTGTTATGGCCGTTAAAATTTCAGACCCGCTGACCGGTTATATTTATCCAGCTGCAGCCATGGTAGTTAGTCGACTGGGAAGAAAACTTTATTTTACGATGTTACCTGCGGGCGGGCATCACTGCCTTGCCGGCGAACAAATTTCGTCGCAGCACACAGCCTTAGTTGTCAGTATCTTAGTGGCTGTACATAGGATACACAGGATTTTTTAGCGTTGGCCGTCGACGATATTTCACTGGCTTTACTTTCGTTTAGCGTGGATTAGGCGCTCCGCAGATGTGGGTGCTTGTGCATTTGTGAGTGGATGTCACACAACCGCAAAGTTCTAGGAAGTGTGCTACAGGTGACAACACATTCTTTTCTAATTATTTCACCACAGTTACAGCGTACTCTTGCTTTGTTTAGACTGCGAGTTAAATTCAACCAAGGACTGGATACATATATGAAATGAATTTGAAATATTTTGAAAATGAAAGCCAAAATTGATAAAATAAAAAACCCTTTTATTTTGCCCCATTACAACATGTGAATAGCGTGGTTTGGAGGTTGGGTAGAAATACGTAAATTACGAACAAGTCAAGTGATGTGTATGCTGTAGTTAAGTAAAACATACAAGATGAAAAATATTAAATATATGTAAGATTGAAATTGTGTTAAGATTAACAAATCTCATAAAGAATATAAATAATGGCGACTAACGAAAATGAAATTGAAATAATTGCAGGCGATGAAGCCGAAAATAAATCGATGTATGAAAGTAAAGAAAGTATGTTAACTGAATCGGCTGACAAAAGCGATTCAGGTATTCAAACAGAGGCACTGTTAATAAGTGACAGTAATGTAGACGAATCGGTAATAATGAGGAAAGCAAAAGCAGAATCTACCCCAATAATAACTAAAGAAAAAGAGTTGTCAATGAATGACCTATTTAACCTTATCAGTAAACGTTTAGATAGTAATGAGGAAAAGTTTGATAACAAATTAGATAAATTAAGCAGTGACTTTGATAATCGTTTTGATATAAACGAAAGTAATTTTTACGAAATTAGAAACGAAATAAAACAAGTTAATAAAAATGTTGAGAAAACCAATGAAATATTTGAAACTAACTTTAACAAATTAGAACAGAGTATTGAGAAAATGGGAGAGTGGCGAACAGATACAGGTAAGAGCAAAATAAATGAAAATAACGGAGATATATGTATTAACAGTAGTGGTGGTAGTTTAAATGAAAAACAGGTGGCGGTAGACGAGGTGAGTAATAACGATAATTATAATGAGGTAAGTAGGGGTGAGAATTACGATGATATAATTAAACATGTGGTGTTAGAGAATAAGGTTGTGAATGTTGATAGTGCTGATAAAGTTTTAGTGGAAGTAGGATGTAATAAGGGAATGTTAATGTGTGTTAATGAATCAGAGAGAAAGTGGAGAGACAGTATAGATGTAGAGGGATTGCAGAGGGTAAATTTTCCCCGGGTGTATTGTGAACCAAGGCGTTTACAAATGTTGTTGTTGAAGGGCAAGAGTCCCTTATTATTGGAAGACATGAGGTCTTTGAGTTGTTCCCTGAATTTTTATGAGTTAGTGCCCTCTGTATGGGATGGTAGAGAAAGTGTGATATGGCATTATGGTGAGAGATATTTAGAGAGAGAGTTGTGTGTAGATAGAGAGATGAAATTATTTAAGGTGAATAGAAATTATGAAGAATTTGTAGAAAGGTTAGATGTAGAGAGAGCTGGTAATTATATAGAGTACTCACCTTGTAGTGAGACTGAGGTAGTAGCAGCAGTAGATGATAAAGTTGACGAATTATTAACTTACCTTACTTTGACAGAAAATACTAAAGGAGAAATTACCCTACCTGATGTCGACAGGAATTTTGAAATAATGGTATGCAATAATATTTGTATTATCAATAGTATTGATATAATGGAACAAAGTAATAATGATGACTATTATAATTATCATAGCCATATGTATTCAATTGTAAATGAATGGTGTAGTCATAAAATTAGATTATTATATGATGATGGGGGTTAAATAAAAAATAAGTGAATGGACATTTTAAATATTTTAGTTTATGGTAATGACCTGGCTAAATTAGGAAATGAGGTGTGGTAAACAGGAAATTAATGACAAAAATTGTAAATAAATTCATAGAGAAATTAATTACGTTGTGTTGTAAAATATATTTTATGTAAACAAGATGTGTATGTAGTAGAAATTGATGTAATAAAAATAATAATATTTTGACAGACTAAATAAATAATGAGAATAATTATGAAGGTGATAATAAATGAATTGTAATTGTTTGGAAGAAGGTAATTAAAATATGTTGTGTTTTAAATAATTGATTGAAGTAAATAATTTGAGATGTATTAATTGATTAATTTAAAATGTAGTATAAAGAGATTTTGATAATGAATTTAAATGATTTTAGGAGATTGGAATTTGATAATAAATAGTAAATGAATAAATGTAAAATGTGTTTAGTTGTGGAATCATATGATTGTTATAATGTTTCAGAAGATACATGGAGTTATGTACATTATTTGGTGGTGATCAATGTTTATATTTTGTGTCTATGACAGTATATGAGTGATGTACTGTAAGTATGAAGTTTATAATGCAATTTAAATAAAGTAAAATGTTTAATGTTTGAATGGTAAAGTATAGACGAAGTTCACAGATGAAAATTTAAATAATAAAATAACCAAACATATAAGAGTGTACCGTCCGAGAATTGTAGTAACGGTGTCAGTGTGAACCTTATATGTCTTTTGGTAGTTTCCCCTACATTTCAGGCGGTCACAGCTTCACCGAACCCTGACCGTGGATTTATAATGTAAATATATTCTAAATTGGTGAACTTAGAAATTAACCGGGGGGTAACTCAGGGGAAACTACATAACTATGGAACAGCGGCTATCATCGAAGGTGGTGATAGTGCCGTAATAAGGGTGTGTGAATCATATTTAGTAGGATTACTGGTGTCCTCGGACATCAGTAATGCCGAATTTTTATATAATCTTGAACCAAGAACGCTGTAGGCAGCGTCTATACCCTATAGAAACTTCAGTTCTTGGGAATGCAAATGGGCGCCACAGTCCACCAGCAGGAAACAATAGTGTGTGTGGAAAAGGAGCTGGCCCTTACAAGCCAGGGGTACAGATAACGCATCTGTGCATAAGGCAAACGCTCGATCCGGTTTATCCGGCGGGTGGTTACCTAATTGTAACTGGGTAAAGGGGGGAATTAAGAAAATGATGTAGTAGGAGTGGTAACTGAGAAATCAGTGAGAGGGTGACGACATCTGTAAACAGAGGGACATTCAATTTCACTTACTCTAAGGAGAAAGTTGGTGGTTGGTGACCCAGTTCCTGTTCAGTAACAGTTGCTATAACTATGATTCGATGATTAGTGATGTATTTCACTTATGAGAACAAACGATTTTAAGTGTTAGAGCCAGTTATAATGATGTTAATCTAGAAAAACATTTATAATGATAACTATATAATTTGTGTATTTGTGTTAATTGTATGCAGTATGTCTAGTATAAGGTCATTCACCTGACCATGAGATATCAGCTGACTACTAGTGTATAGATGTAGTATGTCACTTATAATTGATTTGCAGATTTTTTATCAATATAATTAAATGTTTAAATAATAAATTTTCAATGTGTTTAAAAGGTTTTAAATTAAGTGATGAAATTAATTTGAGATAGTATGAATTTTCAATGGGTAATACAGGTGAGAATTTGGGTGATAAATATTTAAATAAGGCATTTGAATCAGTCAGAGTTAACTTTAAATGGGTGTTAACAGAATAAGATGCTTAGGGATAAAAGTAATGTAGAAAACTGAGTATTAGTAGGGACACAGTAGCGATAGTGAACATATGTAGAGTAATGAGAGTAAGGTAATTGGAGAGTAATTAAAAGATGGTGGAATTTTGTAAAGGGGGTGGTGTGATAAGGAGTACTCAACGAAAAGCGTTGTGGCGGGAGGTGAACCGTATGTGCGTTGGTGGGGTTACTTGGGGGGTACCAGGAACCAATAAGGGAATGAGCATAGGGAGGGAACACACATCCTAAGCACAAAGCGGGTAAAGGGTATTTTGTTTTAAGGGTAGAATGATGTGAATGGAGTTAGAGAATTATTGGTAAATATTTTGAGAGGGTGGTGTCATACTATGTGTTAATACATTGTATCTGCTTACTTGCTCACGCGCAATCAGCCCACGCACTTACGTCATCCATCGCAGTACAGCACGCGTTGCCAGCTGCTGCGATCAGTTAGTTAATACTCAGCCTTTCATCTGTGCACAGCACTCTTCCTTTTTTGTTAGCCGCGGCAATGTAAATTTATTAATGTAACTTCTCATACAATTGTTTCTCTCTTTATACATTATGTATCTTGGCAATTTACGCCACACGTATTTGTATTTTGGCTATGTACGCCGAACGTAATTGCGTGGGCCTGCGCTTCTTCATAATATTGTAATAAACGCTACTTAACTCAGATCATACAGTCCACTAATTCATTCAAACACATCTACTCCTATGCCAGCAACCCTTAGTTTGCCATACCAACTCTAGAAATTTTTGAGAGCGTTAAGCACTCAACATGTGGTCCTCCGGGCCGCGGATATAATTCATTTTATGGATGTACAATACACACACAATGTATTTCATGGATGTAACTCATTTCATGGACAATTCGTTTTCATGGATCAGTTTATTAAGCAGGCCTATCAGCATTTTTTCTTCATGATTTAAGTCAGCAACTCCTTAATTATCACTACAATTGGAGCTCGTATTGCACGACTTGGGGACATCATATTTCGCCAAACGGAGCATTTGAAGCATCATGACAGCAGTTGAGCACCATCAGCACGTAGCATTCAGCATGTGGGAAAATCCAGAGCAGCCTATCTAGACAGGATTCGACCACATCGGACATCACCTGACAGGCAGCGACCATATCTGCATCATCAATTCATGGGTACCTGACAGGACTACCAAGGTTTCGACAAGCTTCGATGCCTTCTAGAACATGCCGATAAGTACCATCTCAAGTGACTATAAACTCATGTCTCATATTAGTTTTCAATTTGCATGATTTGCATATTTTTTCAATGTCATTAAAGTAAACGAAGCAGTATTAAAAATAATAATATAATTTTTTAAATCAGTTTCATTTGAATATGACCTTGTAATTTTTGCGAACTCAACAAGCATTTTTTAATTGAAAGTCATACCTTTCAGATAGCATTCACATTATTAGAGATTATACTGCTATATTGTTTGTACTGCCTAGATCAGTATTTATTACCATATAGAACTAGTTTAAGATGTGTTAAGTAAGGGTTACCGTGTCATTGCGTGACTTTATAATTTGGATTTCCTGCCTGGTCTTGCTCATCGCTTTGCATTCACTTGGCTTCTTTCGTATTATCATTTAAATTTTTTCTCATACCCAATCATGACGGATATGAAGGTGCTGATCAAGAAACGTGGCACGATCAAGGCCTCTATATCTCGCATAAATACATACACAGATAATTTAGATCACGATACGCATGACCATCATGCACTAAAAATAAAGCTTCACCACCTTATGGAGCTATCAGACAAATATGATGAAATTCAAACACAAATTGAGTCTGAGGACTCCGACTTTGCATCCGCGAGCGATAGGGTTCAGACCGAAGATGATTTATGCAGCATAGAATGCAAGCTGCAAAATTTAATAGACCATGCCGAGAAGATGAGCAGGAAGGCAGCAAGTCAATCCAAAGTAGTCACATTCAGTTGCAACCAATTAAGCTACCCTGTTTCGCAGGTGATATAATTGAATGGCAAAATTTTTACAGTATGTTTTTGGAGTTAGTTCATGTCCGAACGGACCTGACTGGCATCCAAAAACTGCATTACTTGCACTTATCATTAAGGGATGAGGCGCTGAATGTCATAAAATTGCTCCCTATCATGCACGAAAATTACACGGTGGCCATTGACTTGTTAAAGGCCCGGTATGACAGTAAATTGATTGTTACCACGTATCATGCGGTTAATGTCTTGGGCATGAGGCACATGCAACGGGAGTCCGTGCTCAGCATTTCTAAATTTATAGATGAGCTCACCGCTAATATAAATGCGCTGAACTCATTGAACTTATCAGTAAACACATTTGAACTCATTTTTGTACATTTTCTCGCCCAAAAGCTTGACGAGCGTACGTGCAGATTGTGGAAGGAAACTTTAGATGAAAAACAGCTTCCGATTTATGATAATTTTATTAGATTTTTAAATGCAAGACGTCAGCTGTTGCAAAACGTAAATGCTCCGACTGGTTCGTCTGGCGGCAGACAGGTTAGCGATAATGCTTCTTATCGCAAATCAACTAAACGCGCGGAGTTCACTGGGTCACTAATACACACTCAAACAAACAATAAATTTTGTCAGCTGTGTCGTGGTTATCACAAATTGCTCGAATGCCCACAATTCATAGCTTTACAACCTACGCAACGTAGAGAGGTTTTAATAAGTAACAAACTCTGCCTGAATTGCACACGTTCGGGCCATGAAAGCTCGCGTTGCCCTTCTAAATTTTCCTGCAAAGCATGCTTGAAAAGGCATCACACCATGATCCACGCTTCAATAAATAACTCGACCAGCAGGAGCACTAAGCAATGCTCCCTCAAGCTACAAACTAACAAATCGATTTTATTGTCCACCGCCATATGCATCACCACCGATCATGCCAGTAACAAGCGCCCGGTAAGAATCCTGCTGGATTCAGGGTCGCAAGCGAATTTTTGTACAATGGGTTTTGCCCGCCGCATGGGCTTAAAACTAAACAAATCCGAGCTGCCTATCACGGGCATAAATAACTCACTATGTCAAGCCAATTTTAGCACACGGGTGCGCCTAAACTCACGCTATAAGGATTTCACTTTAAATGTCCACTGCGCTGTTCTGCCCAGAATCACAAATAACCTCCCAACAGCAACAGAATCCTTTGACATGGCATCGTTGAAAATTCCAAAGGGGATATTTTTAGCTGACCCGCAACTTAATCATTCCTCACAAATTGACATATTACTCGGGGCACAGTATTTTTTGCAGTTGATTGAGCCAACTAAATTTGTTCGTAGTCCGCACTTTCCGATAATCCAGGAAACAAAGCTAGGGTTTATACTCGCCGGGAATTTACCCTTCAACGTAGACATGACTAAGCCGGTCTCTTCGTTCATAGCACGCGACGACAATAATGCTATCTTGTCGCAATTGAAAACCTTTTGGCAGTTGAAGGATGTTTCGTGCCGTACTCCCTCAGCTCAGGACACGGAGTGTGAAGATCATTTTCTTGCAAACACCTATCGTAACGATAGTGGTAGGTTCGTTGTGTCGCTGCCCCGCAGTACAGAGTGCCTCGGCGATTCTCTTCCCGGAGCGGTTCGAAGGTTTCAAACCCTTGAACTCAAGTTTAGGCAAAACCAGTCTTTGCACAAAGAGTATACTAGTTTTATGCAAGAATATTTAAATCTCGGCCATATGTCTCCGCTCAATTCATATGATTTATCAATTAACAAGTCAAACATTTTTTATTTACCTCACCATGCTGTCTTTAAGACTACTAGCACAACCACCAAACTTCGCGTTGTTTTTGACGGTTCGGCCAAAAGTCCAACGATTTGTCGTTAAACGACACCCTTATGGTTGGCCCTACGATCCAGCAGGATCTTTTCACCATTATGGCCAGATTTAGAACCAATCGTTACGCTTTCATTGCTGACATCGAGAAAATGTATCGCCAAATTTTGGTATCCCCGAGGGATTCTAACTTATAAAGAATTGTTTGGCGTGATGCTCCCCACAAGGAACTCAAACACTATGCTCTGAGAACAGTCACATATGGGACTGCCAGCGCCTCATTTTTAGCCACTAGATGTTTAAAACAAATCGCCCAGGAAAATAGTACTCAGTACCCCCTGGCCTGCTCGGTCATTGCTAACGATTTTTACGTCGACGATCTCCTTACCGGTTTCGATAGCTCACACGTCCTAACCCAACTCAACACTGACATTTCTGAGTTGTTAAGCCATTACGGCTTCACTCTTCACAAATGGTCTTCTAATGACCGGAATATAACATACTCACGTACCAACTCGTCCCTGGACTTCAACAAGGACCAAACCGTCCGCACTTTAGGTATTCAGTGGGACGTTCATGCTGACAGCTTTGTATACAATATCCAAAGAAATTTTAAAATTGATGTATTCAACAAAAGAAAGGTATTATCGGTCATCGCTGGAATCTACGACCCATTGGGTCTGATTGGGCCTACTACATTTTGGTGCAAGCGCTTTATGCAAACGCTTTGGTCTTCGGGTACAAACTGGGACGACCCACTTTCTGACTCCTTATCAATTAAATGGGCTGAGCTTTATGCTCAATTGATTTCAGACACTCATTTTAGGATCCCGAGAGCTATAAAAGATTCATGTAATTCGTCAATCATTTCCTTTCAATTACACGGGTTTGCCGATGCGTCGGTAAAAGGTTACGCATGCTGTATTTATGTGCTCACGATATATTCCGACAACAGTATTTCATCTCACTTATTGTGTTCTAAATCAAGAGTCGCCTCTTTAAAGCAGATATCTTTACCTCACCTTGAACTTTGCGCCTGTTTATTATTAGCGCAGCTGGTTTATAAGGTTGTCCACGCTGTGACCTACAATTTCAGCGAGCTGTACTTTTATTCTGATTCCACGATCGCCCTACACTGGATTCACCAGCAGTCGTCGAGGTGGAAGATATTTGTAGCCAACCGCGTTTCGGAGATTCAGCAGCTCACTATTAAGGGCAATTGGTATCATGTCTTATCGCATGATAATCCCGTGGACATTTTATCCCGCGGCTGTTTACCCCGTTTGTTACACGGCCACCTGCAATGGTGGCATGGTCCTTACTGGTTATTAAAGGAGCCTTCAACCTGGCCCATCCGTCCTTTTGATTCCAATTCCTCCTACGCTCATCCGGATTTGGACAAGGAAGAACGTAAACAGGCTCTACTCGCTTTGGCTACTACGTCCTCTTCGAGCTACGTTGAAGATTACTCTTCTCTCTCCAGGCTTCTCCGCGTCTTTGCTTACTGCCTGCGTTTCATTCGGAACGCTAAGTCTCCCGCTTCTAATAGAAACACTTCCTTTTTGACTGCACAAGAGCTACACAGCGCGCTTTTGGTTTTTATATGCCAAGCCCAGTTTTCGCATTTCAATATCGAAAAAATAGGACTCCAGGTACATCGCCCTGTACCTACTAATAGTAAAACCTTTTCACTCAATCCATTTATAGACAACGCTGGTATACTACGTGTAGGCGGACGCCTTCAACAGTCTCAGCTAAACTACAATAATAAGCACCAAATCATACTTCACCCTCAGGCTCACCTTACTAGACTAATTATCGAATATGAACATATTCGACTACTCCACGCTGGAGTACAACTAACGCAGTGTTCTCTGCGCCAAAGGTATTGGATTATAAACGACAAATCTTACATACGCTCAGTGATTCACAAATGTATCACTTGTTTTCGATTTCGCACAACTGGTTCAAGCCAACTTTTAGGTCAATTACCTGCTCCCAGGGTCACTCCCTCCAAGCCATTTTCACAATGCGCCGTCGACTACGCCGGTCCTATGTTTCTACGTCAGGGCGGGCAGCAGTCCAAATCTTTTACAAAGGCTTATATTTCTCTTTCCATTTGCATGTCCACCAAGGCAATTCACCTTGAATTGGTTTCAGATTTGTCTGCAGACGCCTTTTTGGCTGCCTTGAAACGTTTCATATCCCGTAGGGGCATCCCCGCACAAATATTTTCTGATAACGGTACCAATTTCCGTCGTGCTGGCACTATATTACACGAACTGCACCAGCTCTTTCAGCAGGACGAATTCCAAAAAGCCGCTCAAGACTTCGCCAGTCCACGTGGAATTAAGTGGTCTTTCATACCTCCATCAGTGCCTCACTTCGGTGGTTTGTGGGAGAGCGGTGTCAAAAGCGTTAAGTTCCACTTGCGGCGCGTTATAGGCAGTACGCCCCTCAACTTCGAAGAGTTTTCCACTGTTTTGGCTCAAGTTGAAGCTTGTTTGAATTCGCGTCCCTTGTTCACTATGTCAAATGATGCTGGGGATCCCGAGCCTTTGACTCCAGCGCATTTTTTGGTTGGTTCCCCCCTTACCGCACTCCCGGAACCCGATTACTCGGATGCAAATATGGGTCGCTTGGGGAGATTGCAGCTTTTGCAGAGATTTACCCGCTCTATATGGAAGAGTTGGTCTAGAGACTATCTGCATCAGCTGCAGCAGAGAAATAAATGGAAAAGGCATTCTAAAAATTTGTCTACAGGACAGCTGGTCCTCATTTTAGAAGACAATACACCACCATTGCAGTGGAAATGTGGTATTGTCACGCAGACTTATGTAGGGCAGGATTCGTTAGTACGCGTCGCGGACGTCCGTACTGCTCACCGCATCCTGCGTAGACCTATTCACAAGCTGTGCCCACTTCCGGTGGCATCAGACTAATTGACATCTCGGTGCGTCATGCCCGGGACATTTCCGGACGAGCACATGCTCTACTTTTACCAAGTACAATGTTAAATGTACTTATTTATACATTTGTATTTATTTGTATCAATTAATGTACGCTATGTATCTGTGCATTAGTAAACATTTAAACGTTTCTCTTTTTCTTAGTGTGATTTCACTTATTGTGTACTGTTTGGTGCAGTGTCTATTATTATAATAAATTTTTTGGGTATATTTCTAGTGTCTATTATTATAGTAAATTGTTTGGGTATATTTCTTGTGTCTATTATTATAGTAAATTTTTTGGGTATATTTCTAGTGTCTATTATTATAGTGAATTTTTTAGGTATATTGCCTTTTGTATTATTATGTAATACTGCTTATTATGCACTAAGTGTCACGCTGTTATTGTTAAATTTGTTGGATTTCTTTAATTATTGTACGATGCTACTTACGATGTTCTTATTGCCATGTATTATTGTTATTATTCTTATTATGTTTTATCACACATTCAAGCCTTTGTACTATTATTGTATATCATTCGGTGAGCATTAATTAATAATGTATTTACATTTGTTTATGGTGTATTTGTATTTATGCCAATGTTCATGTATCATGTATTATCACATCTTTCAGATTTGCAGCTTATTAATGTATACTTGTGTGTTTTTAAGTAACCTTGTTTTTTACTGTAAACTATGTCAAAATTGCCCGATTTTGGGTGGGCAGTATGTTAATACATTGTATCTGCTTACTTGCTCACGCGCAATCAGCCCACGCACTTACGTCATCCGTCGCAGTACAGCACGTGTCCCAGCTGCTGCGATCAGTTAGTTAATACTCAGCCTTTCATCTGTGCACAGCACTCTTACTTTTTTGTTAGCCACGGCAGTGTAAATTTATTAATGTAACTTCTCATACAATTGTTTCTCTCTGTATACATTATGTATCTTGGCAATTTACGCCACACGTATTTGTATTTTGGCTATGTACGCCGAACGTAATTGCGTGGGCCTGCGCTTCTTCATAATATTGCAATAAACGCTACTTAACTCAGATCATACAGTCCACTAATTCATTCAAACACATCTACTCCTATGCCAGCAACCCTTAGTTTGCCATACCAACTCTAGAAATTTTCGAGAGCGTTAAGCATTCAACACTATGTAAATCTGTTAGTAAGTGTTAGAGTCAGAAGGGGGTTGAGGTTATATTTAAATACCCATTTGAAAATCGAATTATTATGAATATCTAAGAATCACCCAAAATAATTGGTAATGAAGATGTTAAAGAGAAAATCATAGTTAAAATGTAATAATAACTGAAACAAGTGAAAAATTTAATAGAATTTGAAAATAAAATAAAACTGTAAGGTGTGTAAATTTTGATCAAAATTAAAGGTGAATTGTTTATTTTAATGTAATAATCACAATGTTGGTGATGAGTGTATTGTATGTATTATGTTAGTGTAAGAATTATGAACATATGTTGTGTATTTTCATGGTAGAGTATTGTGTAGTGTATCTAGGGCAAGGTCATTCACACGACCCAGAGAGATCAGCTGATGACTGATGTTTGATATATTGTGTGTTTCTTACAATTGGTTCGTAGATTTTATTTGTGTGTTCATACTGAAATGATTAAATAATAAATTTTGTTAACAAAATGATTCTTTTTGGGAATCACAATTTTTTTGAACAAAAAAAAATGTTATTTTTCATTGTACCTGCCGTATAGATGGTGTTTTGATGTTCAGAGTATTTTGTGGATTATATGTATTGCTAATGTATTAACTGAGTTATATTGTCCATATAATGTGTGTTATAAACAAATATTAGGCTAAGTGAATTTATGATTTAATAAGGTGTTCAGTTTATTTTGTTTTTTATGATTGTTAGTAGTTAGTGAAGAAGAATTGTAGATTCATGTAAAAGTAATGGTAATAAAAAATTTTGATATTGGACTTAGATTAATTTTGAACAGAATTTAAGTGATTTAATCTAATTTGTTTGATAAAAAAAAAAGTCAAGTAGACGAAATTTGAGAATAGAAATTGAAAATAAAACAGAAATTATTTTGAAATTTGAAAGCAAGAAATGGAATGTAGATGTTATGATCAGCAATAATGAGTATGTGTACGCACCCAGTACTTGCTAAAGGCAACCCAGTATGCATGTAAGGGGGAACATATCGGTTGAGGATCTGGTATGGTATAAGGCCAGTGTTTTGATTTTGGGCGGAATGATAGAAGGTTAGAGGTACTACGGTGAGTATCTGTCCGATTTTATGATGTTGGGATCTCGCCTAGAGAAGTCCAGTAATGTCGTTCAGGTGCAGCCATAGTCGCCGAGCTAGGGGGGTAGTTTACCCATGACGTGTTTAGAAATTAACGGGGGGTTGTTGGCGCGATATCCTCACCGATCCTCTTAGATTAGCAATGAGAGTTTTTCTGCTTTTGGGCATAAAACCTCTCATTGGGGGGGGGGTATTGTAATGTGGCAGAAAGGGGGATTTTATTTTATTAAATTTATTTAAACTTTTAGCTGCAAGTCCCATGTGAACTACGGTTGTATTCGAACAAAGAACAGTAACATAAACTTTTTGGGCAGAGTGTAGTTGAAGAATGCCAGACTCGGTGAATTCAGTGATTGTCACGTTCGTGGGATGCACACACGCGGCGGGGCGCAGCTTATACGCCTAAACAATAAAAACCGACGCTATGAAAATGGCTAAGCCGTAAGATTTCCTTGCCATGTGCTTTCAAGATGGCGGAAGTCAAGTGAATGCTCCACCTACAAAAGCCTCCTATATCATCTACTGGTAACAACATTAGCCACGGGGCCCATAGAAAAGCTATACACCATGAACGACTACGAAAAATGTATAACCTGAAGGCAGTGCCTTCCGGTTGAGCAACAAAATTAGTGGGGAGTTTGTTGGCACTCTCCGAGGGAGTCGACTATTAACATCCACACGTAACGGACGTGAATAGTGGTGTGCGTCGCCGGCCGGGCAAAACTCATATCTAAAATGTGAAAATAATAAAGTCAGTCATCTAACAACTTTTTACCCGGCCGGGTGGACAAAAAGACTCGTGGGCCCCAAATAAATTCTTTTAACTTTTAATAGAAAGTGACAAACTGACATAAATAGTGAACGGTATCTCAGAATGCAGTAAGTGACGTGAAGAAAGTAAAATTGGCAATGTGGTGAACGGACAAAAAACATTTGGACACACACTCAGTGCTGCACGTGGTGATGAGAGACGACGACGGTTAAGTAACCAACAACAAATTCAATCTTTAAATAATTTCATTAACAGTTCAATTAAAGAGTTCTAAATAAATGGGGATTTAAATTGTATGAGTGAGAGAATGAGCAAGCTGGGTCGCCTTACTTAAATTAAGAATTAGAATAAGGAATAGTGTCGAAGTAAATGTTTCGTTTTTGTTCAGATTTGAAAAGGAAAAATAATTAAAATGACACAGTAACAGTTTGAGTAGAAAAAATTAAAACAAGTAAAGTCAAAAGTAGTATAAAGAAAATGAAATAAAATTTGAGTTATATTACATAAATGAGAGTCGAGTACGTTACTGATACAGCCTTGAAATCATGCTTGTATTCACAGTTCGCGCGACTTAACCCTGTGCTAAATTAAGGTAGGTGAGAGATATATATTATTATTCTATAAATGTATTAATAAATAACTTCACACTTTATAAATAAAATAAAATTAGTTCTACAGCTTATTTTTTTAAAAAACAACTTGTTAAAATACAAGTGTGTCTTTGCACAGTAAATATCCTTTTAAAATTTCAACAAGATTGATTAAATAGTTTTTGAAAAAATGTTCCTTTCCCTGAAAAAAATTGAATCTGTGAAAAACAAGAAAAACAAAAAACATACTTTATAATAACTTAATAATTCAGTTAACTTAGGACAATCCTGAATTATAGTCTGGTGAATAACTAAGCTCTTCTTCTTCTTGTTTCTTTATTTTTAGTCTTCTCTGATGTGTAGCCGTGTTTTCATACTTTAATATAGCTTTGTCCAAAGTGCGTATCTTTTCTTCATCAAGGATTTTCAAAGCGTTAACCATCCGAGTACCAGGATTAATTCCCAGTTTCTCAAAAGCTAAGCATTTAATCGCATTGCCATCATTCTAGCATGCCACTGCACCTAAAACACCAAATTGAAGTGTCTCTAGGCCCACAAAGTTGATTTTGAAATCCTTGTCTAAATTATGTGATTCACGGTCTCATTCATGTTTTGAGTTGTCCCATGAAGGCATTTATTTAGAAGATTTTCACTAGATAAATCTCTAAAAATAGGTTTGATTTGAGACATAATTGCAGGTGACATACTGTGTTTGTGACTATATTCTGTATTGTCATGCATTGACCTGTTGTACTTGCACCATGAGCTGAGACCAGTAGGGCACAATCCATGAGCTCGTTCAACGTCACTCGATAGTGTGTGTAAGGTATATTTCAGAAATTTATTTAAATGTGAAAAAGGCTTTAAACCCCTATATATTATAAACCTTGTATTTTAATATTTCATTAAAAAACAAAAATGTGAAAAAAAATTGTATTTGCTTTCCGGGTACTCTTAACTGTTTGGCTTCTTCTTCATTTTCACTTAGTACTAATAGGTACTGGAGAAAAGATTTGCGGAGAAAAGACTTCCGTTTACACATTTTTTCGTTTATCAATTGTAAATGTGTTTATCGAAGTTTGTTGATATAAGTGTGTTTATCGATTGTAAGGCTGTATAGCTAGAGCGTTTATTTATTACTGTACAGTACTGTAATAATTTATAGTATACAATTTTTTAAGTTCAATGAATATCCAGTATGCCTACACATGTCCAATACATTACTGTACAGTACAGTACATAATTGTACTCTGTATTAAGTTCGGATAATAGATCGTTCGGTTAACGGGTGTTCGGATAATCGATGCTCTACTGTATTTAGGACAACTCCAGTTATAACTGTTAAGCAGAAAATTTGCAGGTCCAGTATCTGTTCTCTGACACAATATGTAGTGTGTGAATAATTGAATTTAGTTATGAATGGAGAACATGTACAATGTGAAATGTAA
Organism: Magicicada septendecula; assembly: GCA_034769895.1. Lineage (NCBI taxonomy): Eukaryota > Metazoa > Arthropoda > Insecta > Hemiptera > Cicadidae > Magicicada > Magicicada septendecula. Next base: position 199,826,242 of record CM068376.1, on the reverse strand, counting down.
GTAAAATAAATTGTACTGATGAACAGCAACTTGTTGCATGTTATTGGGCATTAGCAGATACACATATTATACAAGGGAATTAGAATATTGTATTAATACAGTTAAAACAATGAGAAAATATGCTCTTATACTGGTAGCATATCAATTAAATAATGAAGAGTCCCTCTCGTCTTATGGCTGTACAGCCTGGCCTCCTCCAGTAAGTTTTCTCAGACAGTCCTATCATTAGCCATTATATAACTTCTTGGTGTCCTCATCAGTGGTGCCATCCTGTCATGTTTTGGCCTTTCTCTAAGTCTTTGCATTTTGGCATTAAGAAACCTTTTTGGAATATGCCTTCTTCCATATGAGTCATATGTCCTGATTCTAAGCATTATATTTTTATGTACATGGATAGTGTTGGCTCCTTCTATATAGGATATGTCATCATTACATTTCTTGTAATGTTGTAGCCGCTCTTTTAATCTCTTATGACTCATGGAGACACGTGGGAGTGATGAATCAGTTTATACCACATATAGATAATATATAATAGTTATATGTTGTTATGTTATTCTTTCTAATCTTTAATATGGCCTAATAGAATGCTAAGCCTACATATACTAGAAAAACTATAGAACAGTCCAACTGGCTTATCAGATCCATCATGTGGAGTAAGGCATAGATTTAACAATGTGTGTATGTGTCACACACACACATTTATATCCACCATTTAGAAAACTATAAAGTCATTCTGGATGCCTTGAAAATTGGTGTTATTGAAAACCATGAATATATGGTAACCATAATTACAGTGGTGATTGGTACAAATGTTTTTAAGTTAAGGTTAAATATTAAAGATGTTTTATTATGTCAAATTTTTAAGTTCAAATTTTTTATATTGCAGAATAAAAATTCAGATTTTTGTGCACCATTAACATCTTTCGACTGGAATGAAGTGGATCCAAACCTTATTGGTACTTCAAGTATTGACACAACCTGCACTATCTGGGGCTTGGAAACCACTCAGGTTAAAACATACCCTTAATAATTAGGTATTTAAACAAAATTAAAAACAAGACACAATTAATGCAAAATTTCACTTTAACATTGAATGTCTTTCTTTATTAATAAACTTCCATAAAAAATAGCACGCAATATACATTGTATGCTATCCCAATTCTATCCATGTCAGAATCATATAGTATTTATTGTGTGTTGTGTTTATCATTTACCTCTGTATCATATTGCACTTGTGTTTTTTGTATATGGTTTTGGTTTTTTAAAATTTCAATTCATGGTTCCTTGTATGCATTGTGTTAAAAAAGGCAGTAGTTCAGTAGTTTTTATTAAAGAAACATACATTATACAGTAAATTTCAAGAAATTAACATGGTGTTTATGAAAAATAATATTTAATTAATGTTTGTACTATTTTGTGTACAAGCTGAACAGGTTTAAAAGTGGCTGGTTTGAAAAATGGTTGACAGTAACCACCACACTGGTGTACTGACAACAAGGTAAAATCTGGATGTCAGTAACAAAGTGTATAGTTTGGACATGAGTGACAGTCAGCTGTTGAGAAATTTGGTTGTACTTCTGAACATGTGATAGTGACAGTTGATTTATGCATGCTCAGAGTGGCTGCAAAATTTGTGCCAAAACTGTTTTCACATGAAAAAGAGCTCCACTGTGACCTTGGTTCTGACTTCCAGAAGACTGTGATAACCAAAGCTTAGTCATTTGTTACACTGGAAGTCTCTATCGTCTCCAAAGGCCAAAAAAAGCAAGGCAAGTGAGAAGCGAGGTAAAGTGATGTTGACTTTTTACTGCAGAATTCATGTGTCACAAATGTACACTAGAAGGCCAAATTGTTATGTATTGTATTATCAAGAGATTTTCCATTATCTTTGAAATGAAGTTCAGTGCAAGAGACTAAGCCTGTAAGAAGCCTGTGTGTGTGTGTGTGTGTGTGTGTGCACCCTTGCCGATTCTTTGTGTCTGGTCCTGGTATTCTAGGCCAAGCTGTCACCGGACAAAAGGCTTGTCGCATGACAAATGGCGAAAATTGTACAACTCTTAGTTATTTTGGTGACCCTAAAAAGGGCTGTGTGGCGAAAACGCTGTGATGGATGTTCTACTCGATCTGTACTGAGATGTTCGGCGGCTGCGCCCACTGTTCGTGGCATACTGGAGTCCTCCTCTTCTTTCGCCATTGGTTGCGTCGAGTCCGCTGCTGGCCCAGCAACGTCCATCGCTAGCACGGTAAAGGAGTGTGAAGAATGCAAAGAACATTCTACCCGTTCTACTCTTTGGCTGGCTCCGCGTTGATGTTGTCTGAGAGAGGAGAGGAGATGAAGTGCGTCAAAATTTTTTAGCGGCGCTGTTTTAATGCCCTGACCGAGATCGCTGATTGGCTCACTCCGAGCATGTCAGGTGTCACGTCTCGGCTGCTGATCCCTGATTGGCTCACTGCGTCTTCGTCAGGTGTCACGCGCCGTCTGGTGTTTGCGCCGTGTGTACCGGAGAGCAGACGTTCGCCTCGCTCCCGTTACAACTCCCCTGCGTCTTGAATGTTCTCCGGTAACCAGCCTACTGCTCGTATCCGGATGTTGTAGCGGTGTCTGTTGGGCGCCATGTTGGTTGATGTGCCGGCTGGTAGTTCGCTGTCGTGGCTGGATAGGGCTTCAACCCAATGGTCGTCACCCCACGTTGAGCGCCACTTGTCACCGGACAAAAGGCTTCTCGCATGACAAATGGTGCCAATCCTACAATTCTTAGTTATTTTGGTGACCCTATAAAGGGCCATGTGGTGAAAACGCTGTGATGGATGTACCGCCCGAGGTGCGCTGAGATGATCGGCGGCTGCGCCCACTGTTCGTGGCATATGGATGTTCCGCCTCAGCTGCGCTGGGATGTTTGGTGGCTGCGCCTGCTGTTCGTGGTGTACTGCAGTCCTCCTCCTCTTTCGGCATTTGTTGTGTCGAGTCCTCTGGCGGCCCAGCAACGTCCATCGCTGGCACGGTACAGGAGTGCGAAGAATGCAAAGAACGTCCGTTCTACTCTTCGGCTGTTCCTTCTGGCTGGCTCCGCATCGATGTCGTCCGAGAGAGGAGAGGAGATGAAGTGTGTCCGATGGTGTGGGGATGAAGTGCATCAAAAAATTCTTGCGGTGCTGTTTTTTATGCCCTAACTGGGATCGCTGATTGGCTCGCTCCGAGCATGTCAGGTGTCACGCGCCGTCAGGTGTTTGCGCCGCTGGTACTGGAGAGCAGACGTTCGCCTCGCTCCTGTCACAAAGCACAGGCATTTGACAGGCTGCTTACTGTATAGACATGGTTCCTTGTGTTTCTCACGTATTTGTTAAGCTGACAACCTGCTGAAAAAGTGTCCCAGTTTGAGAGCCAAGAGAGGACATAGTGAAGAATATAAATCCAAGCAGGTTTCTACTAAAACAGGATTAACCATCAGGAATAGTGTGTTGAGGCACACGTGAACTTTTTAATGAAATGAGGATTTGAAGCCAACATACAAGGTATTTTCTCCTTTACCCTGTGGTGGGATACATTTTGAACAGCCTTCATAATATTAAAAGCTGAAGGTGAAGAGTAGTGAAGAGCTGAATGTGAGTAGCTTTAGGTATTGAAGTTTAGACAGCATAAGAAATACTGCTTTTTACTGCTATTATGCATTTTATAATAAGTGGAGTTTTTTTTAATGATCTAGAGTGAGGGTAAGATTTGATGGACTTCAAGGAACAGTATATGATATAAAAAAATATGTGATATAATTTAAGATACCAGTAAAACTAATTTAACATTTACCAGTTCGTTGCCACTACAGTCATAACCATGACGACAGATGATCAGAATTATACTTAATTTTGTTTTTACTCCAGTTATTTGATTTTTCAGCATGATACCAGGGTAACATGTGCTTTTAAATCGTTCAACAGAAATACTTCTTAATATCTTAAAATGATTTTTGTATATGGTTAACTAGTAATTTTTCATAATTTTAATTTGTACACTGCACCAAAGTTAATGTGAAGGTAATATTTTTGTTCTGTGATTTCAGGAATAGTTGAGTGATTGAATTTTTGTATGTTGTGTGATTTTTTCTTTAAGTTAGTATTTATGTTTGCAGGTAGTTGGTCGTGTAAATACAGTGGCTGGTCATGTGAAAACACAGTTAATAGCTCATGATAAAGAAGTTTATGACATTGCATTCAGTCGTGCTGGAGGGGGGAGAGATATGTTTGCTTCTGTTGGTGAGTTGCCTTTTCATACAGCAAATTTCAGTAATAAAAAAAGTATTTTTTAAACCGTGAAAGAATCATGCTATCTAGGCCATGTAACAGTACGTTAAGAATTTTGTGAAATTCTGTATGACGTGTGCATCTAGCATAAATTTCATTTCTGAGTTTTGAGTTTTTGACATTGAAGTAGGTAGAGTTAAAAACGGTCATTAAGTTGTTGTATGTTCCTTTTTTTAATTTTGATTATTTCGCTGTTCAGATGATGGAAAAGTGTTTTCATTTTAATTAAAACTTGATGGAAAAGTCTGTAACATTGTATTAATTGAAGTATACAATGTACTATCAAAAAATGCATGAAATTGCAGTGTTTTGTTTAAAAGGAGTGTGGTACAGAATTATGCTAGATCTCACTTTTACCAGTATCACTAAGAAATCAGTGTAGTGCTTATCATTGCAATGAAAATATATGTTTGTTTACACTTTTTTTTTTTTTTTTTTTTTAGGGTTATGGTATTTCACTGTTGTTGACTTGACTGATTTGAGTAAGCAACAAGTTTGTATTATATTTTGTTTTAAACTTAGGAGTACAGCAGCAGATACACACTGAATGTTGAAACAACCCAGACTCAAACCTACGAGTGGTATAAACATTTCTAAAATGGCAGAATGTTGAAGATGATAACCATTCTGGGTGCCTTTCAACTGGTATCACTGACACAGACATCACAAAAGTTTGTGAAACAGTTCATGAAGATTGTTGGCAAACAGGTCCATGATGTTTGTAAAGTCTTAGGTTTGTCATACGGGTCTGGCCAACAAATTTTGTCAGAAAAACTTGAAATGTGCTGTATTGAAGCAACATTTTTGTATCATCTGGTAATGATTGCATAAAATGAATTGTACCATACAGTGATAAAGTAGACCATTGTAACAATATGTACAGAACACACGACAACTGGGTAAAACTGGAAGAGCTGACAGATTATAAAGTTACCACCACACAGGGTATAATCATTAAGGAATCCGTGCTGTGTGGTAATAACCAGAAAAAGAATTGTCTCTGGCCTTTTTTACTTACGTTTAGGTAGATAGTTTCCAACTGATGTTTTTGAAAGAGGCTGATACAACGAAAAGTAAGGTATTAGTGTAAAGTATGTAATTTTGATTCAGTGGTATTAACATATAGATCGTCCTCTGTATTTAAATAAACATGTGCAGAATTATGTCAACAAAACTTCATAAATATTTGTGTTTTATACTTTTTCATCAACATATATGATTTTACATGGTAATGCTCAATATATACATTTTTATATACAAATTTGTATTTATATAAAGTTTCTATCCATGGTAATGAGTATCCCAGAGAACACACATTGCATGCTGTTGGGCTGTACTCATGTGCAACTTTACACTGTAGTTGCAGTCAGATTTTAAAGGCTCGGTCAAACAGGAAGTGAGCTGCCCACACCGACAGAATATGATTCCCACCATGGGTGCTATATTATGTGGAATTGTATGATCTCAGTCAAACAGAAAGTGAGCGGATCCAGTGGGCTAGTCTAAAATTGGGGGGGGGCAGCCATCCGGTTCATCCGGTTGTATGGTTGTAGTTTGTTATGGAGTTCGTGGCAGGCAGATGGTAAAAATGGCTGAGGAGATAGAAAAGTTGATTGATCTTGTGCATGGTCATGTACATATTGCAATGAAACACAGGATCCTGATAAGCAGGGCAGGATTGTATAATACACAGACTATGAACATTCATGTTTAAATTGGTAGTTTGTTAGATTTGGTTGTGATATCAGTTGTATTTTAGTAAGGATAAGGAATTAGGTTTAGTAAAACTGTGTATTATTTATTCATGTACTATGTCTGTGGAAATGTGCGCGCGTGCGTGAGTGATAAACGTTTCCCCAACTGAACATAGACTAATGTATTAGCTACAGTCCCTATATATTCCTGTCTATTAGTTGACATTCAAATATGATCTTATTAAAGTATGCAGTTATGCATGAGATAAGGGTATTCTGTGATAACCAGCTATGCATGCTCTTACAAAGTTGATGCACTTTACGGCATGAAAAGTTGCATGTCATGTTGTATGTAACCATGTGACTTCCATCCACCAGTTAAAGCTGGAAGGCAGTCGGAAATTTTCTTAAGCCTGTTGTTACACAGACAGTTCTTCTCAGCCAGCTATCGCGATCGGGACGTGCAATTCTTGTTCAAGATTTTCCGCTTGCAAGAATTTGCTAAGTTTTTTTTGGGGTAGTAACGCGTGTGAAGACTCAGAACTGTTCGTGTATTACATCTACACACAGTATTGTTATTAAAGCATAGCGTGCATAATTACGAGAGTTCTTCTCTGGCAGCTATCACAATTGGGACGTGCAATTCTTGTTCAAGATTTTTCCGCTTGCAATGATTTGTAAAGACTATTAAGCGGTAGTAACGCATGCAAAGACTCAGAACAGTTGAATATTACCTCTTTACACACGGCATTATTACTAAAGCATTACGTGTGTAATAAGTGAGCTTGAACTGTGTCACTGTACGAGATTTTCTGCAGTGCCAGTAAAATTTAATAATTACGTAATAGTAAATTTTATCATCAAGAAGTTTCCGCGTTAGTGGAAGATTTCCGCATAGGGAGGTCTGCTGATCGCGGTAGACCCAGTGGTTCGCGTGAACACTTGAAGAGTCCGGAGTGGTATAAGTTTAATATACCGTTGTTATATAAAACTCACTGTTACCTGAGATACTTGTAAGTTATAAACTCTATATGAAATTTAACCAATAATATCCATAGAACCGAAGCGAAGTGGTGTGCGAAGCGTCAGTGTCATCGTGGGAACTACAGGACACCAGCCCAGCTGAAAGCGTTTCCAGAGTGAACCGTCTGTCATCAATAAGCCACGCCGGACAACTCAAAGACACAGCAAAGCCCCCCCTTCCTTTGCAGCAACATCATCACTTATGTAATGTATCACATCATATGTATGAACAGTGATTAACACTTTAAAAGACTATATATCAAACACTACCATTATTATACTTATCAAATATACCATATAAACAATTACATATGTCTTGTGCAATAAATAATCTTAAACCCTCCAATATAGACTTTTGCTTTAAAATACACATACAGTGAAACCTCGGAATGCGAGTAACGTGGTCTACGAGTGTTTTGCAAGACGAGCAAAAATTTTAAATAAATTGTAACTTGATAAGCGAGCGAGGTTCCGCAATACGAGCGTCACGTGTGCCTACATTTTCCCCTCCCCTGAGCCTACGCTTTTCCCTCCCCTCTGCCTCTCTTTCCTGGGCGATTGTGTGTAATATTCTCCCGCGCTGGACTTCAGTTGGCGTGCCTCGCTCGCATAGTCAACACCGTACGAGCGTATACATGTTTTCTTTCTTTCATTAGTGTTATTAGTGTTATAACTGTACTGCAACAATGGGCCCAGTGAAGGAAAAGAAGGCTGAAAAGGAATTCGGTCGGAAGAAGGAGATGATTACGATGGAAGTTAAAAAGGAAACGATCGAAAAGCACGAACGAGGTATGCGAGTGGCTGATATCGCGAGATTTTATAACAAGTCTACGTCAACGATTTGCACAATATTAAAGAAGAAAGAAGAAATAAAAGGGCTAGATGCAGCAAAAGGAGTCACAAGAGTATCAAAGCAACGGCCACGTGTTCTGGAAGATGTAGAAAAGTTGCTTCTCGTTTGGATAAATGATAAGCAACTAGCAGGTGATACTGTGACCGAGAATTTAATCTGTGAGAAGGCAAAGACGTTGTACGCCAACCTCGTAAGTAAACTGCCATGTAGTACACGTACGTCAACAGAAATAGAAGAAAGCTTCAAGGCCAGCAGGGGATGGTTTGATAACTTTAAGAGGAGAAGTGGCATCCATAGTGTTGCGAGGCACGGGGAGGCTGCAAGTTCGGATGCTAAGGCAGCTGAGGCATTCACTGCTGAGTTCTAGAAGCTCATTGTTACCGAGTGTTACCTGCTGCAGCAAGTTTTTAACTGCGATGAAACAGCACTTTTTTGGAAAAAGATGCCAAAGAGGACCTACATTACAGCAGAAGAGAATGCAATGCCCGGTCACATGCCCCTGAAAGACCATTTAACCCTGTTATTGTGTGCTAATGCCAGCGGGGATTTAAAAGTAAAGCCCCTGCTTGTGTATCATTCCGAGAATCCACGAGCCTTCAAGAAATGCAAGGTGCAGAAGAGCCAGTTAAATGTTATGTGGAGGTCCAACACTAAGGCTTGGGTCACTCGTATGTTCTTTGTTGAATGGATGAACGAGGTCTTTCGTCCTGTAGTGAAGAAATACGTTTTAGATAATAATCTGCCGCTCAAAGTCTTGCTGGTTATGGACAGTGCTCCTGCTCATCCTCCAGGCCTTGAGGACGACTTACTGGAGGAATTCAAGTTCATTAAGGTTAAGTTCCTTCCTCCCAACACTACTCCACTACTCCAGCCTATGGATCAGCAAGTCATTTCGAACTTCAAGAAACTATACACCAAAGCACTATTTCAGCGATGCTTCGAAGTGACCGAAGGAACAGACCTTACCCTCCGAGAGTTTTGGAGAAATCATTTCCACATCGTAAACTGCCTGAAGATCATCGATAAAGCATGGGATGGGGTCACCAAGAGAACTCTCACTTCTGCTTGGGGAAAACTGTGGCCTGACTGCGTTCTTGGACGTGACTTTGAGGGGATTGCTGGTGAAAATGAGCCGCCGATTGTTGATGAAATTGTGTCCTTAGGGAAGACCATGGGGCTGGAGGTGAATGACGCCGACATTCAAGAGCTGGTGGAAGAACATAGCCAGGAACTGACCATCAACGAACTGATGGACCTGCATCGCGAACAACAGGAGGAGGTTATGGAGGAGATCTCGTCCGGTGAAGAGGAGGAGGAAAAGTCAGAGGAATCTCTCACTTCAAATGAGATTCGGGAGAAGTGCAAAATGTGGGAAACGGTGCAAAATTTTATAGAAAAACACCACCCGAATAAGGCTGTAGCAATGCGAGCGATGAATCTGTTCAATGACAATGCAATGTCACATTTTCGTGAAATCCTCAAAAAGAGGCAAAAGCAACAGTCATTGGACAGGTTCCTTGTTAAAGTTGCACGAAAAGAAAACAATTCTAGTGAGCCAACAGATAGCAGTGATTCCGTTAGTGAAATTCGTGCTACACAATAACCCTTCTCATGTCATCTCTCTCGTCTCCCTCACACCAACAATGACTCTATTGTAAGGTAAAGTGCAGTTTAATTTGTTTTACGTTATACTGTACAGTATTTTGCATTAGAAATGTTATGCGAATAAATATTTTTGTGTTGTGGAACGAATCATCCGCGTTTCAATTGTTTCTTATGGGAAAATTTGCTTTGATATACGAGCGCTTTGGATTACAAGCACGTTCCCGGAACGAATTATGCTCGCAATCCAAGGTTCCACTGTACTACCATATCCTATGCGCCAATAGTTTAGTAATTTGTGTTGTCGCATAGTGATATTTGGTGCTTAGCATCGTAGGGCACGTAAAATAGCGGTAATTTTACGCTATTCTATATATGTCTATGAGTATAAAATTTGTTGGTAAAATCCGACGTATAATTATAATTAATGTAATATTTGTATGTGTATGGTTCATATGAAAATCTGAGGATATAATTTATCAATTGTGCATATTCTCTTGTATGTCATATATGAACAATTTTATCAGTATATTGGAGGTAGATTATTAGTTGTTTTGTGTTAGATAAGGTTTGTTTACATTTTGATATATTGAACTGCTTACTGTGTACGTATAAACTGGATTACACTACGTTAATAATCTTGTGGTAATAATAATTTTCTTAGCGTGTAAATCAATAGATTTAAATTTTAATAAAATTTTAAATTAATCTAATCATTATGGCAGATACAGCAGAGCTAAAGAATGCTTTAGCGGCCTTATTAGCTAATATGAAAACCATGTCCGAAGAAAATAAAGCCGATAAAGAGGAGATGAAGGCGAGTATACAGAAGATGGCAGAAGAAAATAAAGCCAGTCAAGCCGGTATACAGAAACTTTCAGCAGAAGCCGAGAAACGAAATAAATCGCTCCATGACGAGATCAAAAAAATATACGTGGCCGTGCAGGAACAATCCAAACAAAGCAAACAAATGTTAGAAGCTGTGGAAAAGTGAATTAGCGAATCAGTAGAAGCTATGAGAGCTAACATAGAGTCGAGTTTGGAAGCTAATAATTCACGTGTTAGTGAATGTGAAGCGAAACTCTCTGGCATTGAAGAGAAAGTAATACAACACACATCCACGGTGAATGAATTAGTGGCCGAGCAAGACCTGCGTATCCAAGAGCTGCAACATCAAATGTCACGGCTGCAAAGTACATCATCACCGCTAAATTGTACCACATATGTCTATAAGACTTTGGATGACGTCAATTCGCAGCTAAAGTTCTTTGGACGTGAAAATGAAAACCCCATGAATTTCATTAAGGTTTGCCAACGGGATCTGGAAGCGATTGGTGACAATTTAAGTGAGGCCGATAAAATTAATTTCATAGTGCGGCGGAGTGGTTCGCTGTTGTCCAGGATAAGATCAGCACGTATGAAGACCTGGTAAGGCATTTCAGGGCTAGATACTGGAATGAGGAGACCCAGAGGAAGATCCGTGTGCAGCTGGAGTTTGGAAAATATTCCAGTACCAAAGGTTCCAAAGAATCATATGTGATTCAGTTAATATCAAGAGCTAAGTACCTAGAGCCTAACTTAACTGAACCGGACATAGTAAATAAACTTGCACACCATTTTGGACGTGGCATACAGGTGGCCGTCATTACACAAGGGGTAAAGTCTTTGGAAGAGCTACTCATATTGCTCACAAAATGGGAAGGTATTGACAACCCGAGTAACGGTGGTAACAATAATGAAACACCGTGTAAAAATTTTCAATATCAACCTCAAACAAAGCAAACACAGTCACCGCAACAACAACGTAAAATGCCAAATAGAAATACAAATCAGAAATTTAATACCAACAAGGTAGCAGTAGTGACGGAAAATGATTCAGATGTAGAGCAGTCAAAAAACGTGTAAGGCTGCACGGCGTGAGTCCGTGCAACAAAGTAACTAGTACACATAAAAATATAAGTGATAATTTCAAAAACCCGTTATAACAGTAAAAAGCAGTTCAATCAATCCAGTGTGAAAAATGTTAGTTGTAAGAATAAATTTGTGGTGTCTGGCCTATATCCTGCAGAAATTAGAGATAGTTTAGTTTGCAATGGTAATAATAATGAATGTGAGAAAAATATTAGTATTGAAAATGACACTGACCTCATTGTCAATGCGAAAATTAACAGGTGTGTCGGTGAGGTTTTGTTCGACAGCAGCGCAGAGATCTCGTTAATGGACGAGCGGTTCCTAGAGAGGCACAAGAAACACTTTTAAAAAATCCCGATTCTGCCAGTAAATCACAAAATTGTAAAATCGGCGACGGGTGAGTCACAGATGGTTGACAGACAAGCACTCATAACAATATCCATTCAGGGAGTAGAAATAGAAATCACGGTACTTATTAAAAAACTTGTGTATGATATTATTTTGGGAGTGGACGCATTAAATAAACTGCACGCGACCATTCATTTCCCTAACAAAATGTTGAAATGTACGGTTAATAATAGTCGACACAATATCAGATTAGGACGCAGGAGGGGTAAGACGGGGTCTGTATGTGAGCCGTCTACATTAGCCCGACCAGCTGTTCAACTAGCTGATAAGATAACGCATAACCTGCTGACACACAGTAGGCAAATAACGAGCAGCGAGCAAGATAAACTACAACGTGTGCTTGATAAATTTGGATCGGTATTTTCAAATAAACCTACCACAACAAACGTATATGAGCACAACATTCAAGTCACTGATGAGAATAAATTTGTGCGGAAAACTTACCCCATCCCCCTACACTATCAACAACAGGTTGATGCTGAAGTCAGGAACATGCTTGAGAGTGGCGTGATAGAACGCACAGATAGCAATTTTCTGAACCCTATGGTTGTTGTTAAGAAAAAAAATAACGACATTAGATTATGTCTCGACATGAGAAATCTTAACACCATTACCAAAAAATGCTATGACTGTGCTCCGAATGCTGAGAACCTGTTCATTAAATGCCAAGGGGTTAAATACATGTCCCGCCTCGATCTTAAAAGTGGATTCTGGCAGATCCCCCTTGCTAAAGAATCAAGAAAGTACACAGCATTTCTGTATCGCAATAAATGCTACCAGTTCAAAGTAGTTCCCTTTGGATTAGTTACAAGTTTAGCGGCCATGGTCAGGTGTTTGGAATTAGCTTTGGGTCCCGAGGTGGAAGATTTTGTTAGCATATTTGTCGATGATATTTTGATTATATCTAAATCTTTTGAGGAACATATCGAACATCTCAAGATTGTATTTCGGAAATTAAAAGACGCTAACCTGACCCTCAACCTTGAAAAGTGCGAGTTTGGAAAATCGCAGATTAAATTTTTAGGACATATAATTTCAGCGGAGGGTATAACAACGGATCCGGAAAAAATACGTGCAATCATGGAGTTCCCAAACCCCACAAAACCTAGGGATATCAGAGCGTTCCTCGGACTGACGGGTTATTTCCGACGTTTTACTCCGGAATATTCTGGAACAATTGAGCCGTTATTGGAGCTGCTACGTAAGGGTACTAAATGGAGATGGGAGGAGAGTCATGAGCATGCCTTCAACGCGACCAAAAACTTGTACAGCAGAAATCTTCACGTATTCCATCCTGAGAAGGAGGGCACGTATGTCTTAAATTGCGACGCCTCAGATTATGCCATCGGGGGTGTACTCTACCAACGGAATGAGAAGGGTGAGAACAAAGTCATCGCTCACAGCAGTAGGTCACTAAAAGGGGTCGAACGCAACTACTTCACCTCGGAGAAGGAAATATTGGCCATTGTATACTGCATCAGCAAGTTTCGTTATTACCTGGTTGGGCAACATTTCGAAATCCTTTCGGACAACCAGGCCTTATCGTTCATGCTGCGCTGCAAGTTGGCTAATGCTCGCATATCCCATTGGATCATGGCCATCCAGGAGTATGACTTCACGATTAAGTACTGCAAGGCCAGCGAGAACAAAACGGCGGACACGTTAAGCCGATACCCTCCGGTGATGGAAGAGCGTCATACTTCAAGTAACCAAGAAGTACAAATTCTGGCTGTCAAATATAAAATAGAGGACAGTCTTAAGAATAAATTAAAAAATATTGGTATGGAACAGCAACGGGACACCAAATTGAACCAGATCGATCAGTGACGCGATCCGGATCCAAGAAAACCCCAGATACAGAATATATAAAAATGTGTTGTATAAAATTGTTAATGGTGGTTGGAAGATCATGGTGCCTGACACGATGGTGGAAGACCTCACCTGGATGTGTCATGAGAGCCTGGCCCATGCGGGGCCTTATAAATGTTACTTGGCAATGCGGGAGGATTTTGTGTGGCTCAATATGGCCAGGAAAATAAAGGCCATACTCCGCACATGCCACGCCTGCCAAACAGCGAAGTATCCAAACCAACATACCCAGGTAGAAATGGGTAACATTGTGGCAAGAAATAAAAATGACCTTGTCTGCATTGACTTTTTAGGTCCACTTCCGCGGGCGGCGCGTGGAATGAAGAACCTTGTGGTTGTTACGGATGCATTCACCAAGCATGTCAGCCTGTACGCTATTGGTAGACCGACAACATCGGCGGTCGTAAACATTATACTAAATAGATACATGCCGAAAAATGGACCCATAAGGAAAATACTATCAGATCAGGGTAAGCAGTTTACTAACACCAAGTGGCACTCCGAGCTTGAGTAACACGGTGTTCAGACTGTCCTGACGGCGATCCGGAGACCGCAAGGTAACCTGGCCGAACGCGTCAATAAGGAGTTGGGACGATTATTCCGGACATATTGTAATACTAACCAGAGTAAATGGCCGGAATTCCTGGTATTTTTTGAATCGGCCATAAATGGGAATTATAATTCAACTACTGGATATACCCCAAATGAACTCCAAACCGGAGAAATGCCAAGACGGGTCTGGGAAAGGCACATTGAAAGGATAGCGACTCAGAATGTGCCAATACCTGTCGAAATAAAGAAACTCGAGGCGAGGTGACGCATTAAAAAGTGCGCAGAGGAGCGCACGGAAAAGTTTAATGCTGAACATAAGCTGGTGAGTTTCAAGACTGGGGAGAGAGTGCTTTTGCGAGTGTTGAATGTTGGAAGAAGGGAGGACAACACAGCCGCGAAGTTTTTTAGGCTTTATAATGGTCCTGTTTAGACTTTGTACTGGTTTATCAGCTGTAAGCAGTCTACTAACATTGCACGGCACGCGCGGATGACGTCACGCGTTTATCAAACCTTGCAACCGGCCAGCCTAGCCGACTGCAAGCCAGTTTTAGTTCAGTTTATAACACGACTCCGAGCGCAACTCTCGTTAAACACTTCTCTTACAGCCGCGGCTTTTGGCTATTGTTCAGCATGCACTTATAACATTTCACTTTAATCGTCTAACTGCGTCCATTTACAATGGACCACGATTTCATTCAAAATTAATCTCGGGCATTATCGCCTCAAATGCTTCCGCACGTGCCGATCGTAACTAACAAACCAAATTATTCAATAAACGCATGTTCAATATCTTAAATACAGTCCACTTCTTTCTAACAAACAATCCAGCCTTCCTTATTAGCGTCTTTGGAATAACTCGCGATTCTTCAAGAGCTTCCAAACCGCAACATTTTTGGTCCCACCAGACCGGATTTCTCATTTCAGGCCAAAAACGACATCATTTTTGGTCCAACCAGGCAGGATTTCATATTTTCAGGCCAAAACAAACTACATCATTTTTGGTCCCAACGGCACAGATTTCTCATACCTGAGTACACAGGCGACAGCATTTATTTATATACATCATTTCTGGAAAAACCAATCTGAAGTTAATCATGACAGACGGGCATCATTTTCGTCCTGAGCGACACCATTATCGTGAATCACGTCGCAGTCATCTCGACAAGATTCAGCCAAGCAGTAGACCAGAGACGACGGGACGAAACAGGACAACATTTTCGAGATTCCACAGCTTTAATTGATGGAGGGTACAACATGAGGCAACGGCTGACCGGCAGAGACAGGAGGTGTAGCAGCTCCAAACGGGATCGAAGCCAGCTTCATCACGAATGGATCGACGGCCACGTGACTATAAACTTTACCTATATTTGATTTATTTTTAATAATATTTCACTCAGTGTGTATTTTTTGACATATTTATATAAACAAATAACTTATTACACAATATAAATTAATAAATGGTTGGCAGCTCATTATCAGTCAGAACTTTAAAGATAAAGCTATACTTTGTAATCATTTAGATTTATAATTTCAATAATTTAACTGCCAACGAGTTTGATTAGTTAGAGAGAGTAAGTTTATGTTCAAACCAACGATCGCTAGCTACCAAACGTATTTAAACTCATTCAAAATTAAGTTTGTGGTTCACATGCTCGATGCTCAATTGTTTCTAAATATCTTTCCCTTTTTTATCTCAAACTGTAATAATGGCCGATGTAAGGGCTCTGATAAAAAAACGAGGTACAATTAAGGCCTCCATATCCCGAATAAATACCTTCGCGGATAATTTTGATTTGTTAAACAGCGATCCTCATGCGCTCAAAATAAAACTGCGTCATTTGATGGAATTATCCACCAAATATGACGAGATACAGTCACAAATCGAGGCTGAGGAAGCAGACGTTGCGTCAACAAGTGATAGAGTGCAAACGGAGGACGATCTCTGTGCTATAGAATGTAAATTGCAACACTTGTTGGAGCAATCTGAGCACTTGAACCAAAAACCACTAATTAATACTGATGGTAAACAGCCTAAAACAACCCCCATTCAATTGGAACCAATAAAATTACCACGGTTCGAGGGTAGTATTGTGGAATGGCAACATTATTACCATATTTTTATGGAACTAATTCATGTCAGAACAGACCTGAACGATATACAGAAGCTTCATTATTTGCACTCGTCATTACATGGCGAGGCGCTTAACGTAATAAAATCATTACCCATAACACATGAGAATTATGCGGTGGCTATCGATCTGTTGAGGAATAGATATGATAGTAAGCTGATTGTCTCCGCTCACCACGTGTGGAATGTCCTAGACGTACCATTAGTTCAGCAGGAATCCCAAGGTAGCATATCGCAATTTATTGATCAAATCTCTGCAAATATAAACGCTTTAAATAATCTCAAACTGCCAGTCAACACGTTTGAAATTATTGTCGTAAATTATCTAGCCAAAAAACTTGACAGTTATACTTTACGTTTGTGGAAAGAGAGTTTATCGGAGCATAAACTCCCTGATTTTAATAATTTTATAAATTTTTTAAATTCACGTAGGAAACTACTGCAAAATATCGATAACGCGACTAGCCCAACGAGCAGGTTGAACAAAAGCGATAAGTCTCCTTATCGCAAAGCAGTTAAACAGATAAGCACTCCAAAGGGCGCATTCCACTCACATATTAGAAATAATTTATGCAGGCTATGTAACGGTGGACATAGACTTAGCGATTGCCCACAATTTATATCGCTGTCTATCCCTGATAGAAAAAATGCGTTACTGAAAAACAAACTTTGCTTAAACTGTCTCCGTTCGGGACACGAGGGTTCAAAATGTCCCTCCAAATTCTCATGTAAAAAATGTTCTAGGCGTCACCACACCACGATTCATGTCCCCAACAGGGACGTAACTTCTGTTAACAACCAGTGCTCACTGAAATCACAGACCAATAAATCGGTATTGTTATCTACCGCCGTCTGTATGACATACAATAAGGTCGGCAAAAAATTTCCCGTTAGGATATTACTGGATTCCGGTTCTCAAGCGAACTTTTGCACAATGGATTTCGCCCGCAGGTTGGGCCTCCAATTAGTTAAATCGCAATTGCCCATCACGGGTATAAACAACTCGCTTTCCCAGGCTGACTTCAGTACTAACGTAAGGCTACATTCACGCTATAAACCCTTCACGTTAAACGTACATTGTGCCGTATTACCCAGTATAACTTATAATTTACCGGCGGAGTCGTTCAATCTTACCTCTTTAAATTTACCCAAGCGCATATTCTTGGCGGATCCTCACCTACATTGCTCATCGCAAGTCGATATATTAATCGGCGCTCAATATTTTCTACAATTAATTGAACCTGTGAAATATACGCGCGGACCACACTTTCCTATAATTCAGGAAACCAAGTTAGGATTTATTTTGGCCGGTGACTTACCATTCAACGTCGACATGACTAAAATGGTTTCTTCATTTATGGTCTGTAAGGATGATAATCAGGTTTCCTCGCAACTAAAGGAATTTTGGAAGTTGGAGGAGATCTCTAGTCGCGAAGCCCGATCTGAGGACTCACCGTGTGAAAGGCATTTCGTGGAAAACACTAGCCGCAATCGCGACGGGAGATTCGTGGTAGCCCTGCCCCGCAGATCTGATAAATCTTATTTGGGAGATTCTCTCCGCGGAGCAATACGAAGATTCCAATCGTTAGAATTCAAATTCAAGCAGAACCCTACCCTTTACAAGGATTATAGTGAGTTCATGAATGACTACTTAAGACTTGGCCACATGTCGCCGCTTAATGAATACGATCTGTCGCTTGACAGGTCAGAGATCTTTTATCTGCCCTATCACGCAGTCTTCAAAGACTCTAGCTTAACCACTAAATTGCGCGTGGTATTTGACGCATCCGCTAAAACCACCAATAATTTGTCCCTTAACGATACTTTAATGGTCGGTCCTACGATCCAGCAGGATCTGTTTTCGATAATGGTTCGGTTCCGCACCCACCGATACGTGCTTATTGCGGACATTGAAAAGATGTATCGCCAGATCATTGTTAATCCTAAGGATTCAAACTTGCAACGCATTGTTTGGCGTGATGCACCGCATAAGGAATTGCGACATTACGCGTTAAGGACGGTTACATATGGCACTGCTAGTGCCTCCTTCCTTGCTACGCGTTGTCTGGCTCAAATAGCATATGAAAATAAAGCCGATTACCCTACCGCTGCTAAGGCCATAGCAAATGACTTTTACGTAGACGATCTCATAACGGGTTCGGATGATCCGAACAGCTTAGCTGAAATGAAATGCGAGATCGAGAAGTTGTTGAGGAGGTATGGTTTTTCGTTACACAAATGGTTCTCTAACCACCATAAGATTATGACTCTTCGCGCCCAAGTAACCCGTGACTTCAGCAAGGGTCAGAACGTGCGTACCTTGGGCATACAGTGGAATGTTGAGGGGGATAACTTTTTATACACCGTTAGGGGTGATGACAATTTAACCGTTCTCAACAAGAGAAGCGTGTTGTCAATCATTGCCGGGATCTATGATCCACTAGGTCTAATTGCTCCCATCACATTTTGCTGCAAGCATTTCGTGCAGCAGTTGTGGTTGGCGGGCACTGATTGGGACGAACCCTTGTCCGGGTCACTAGCCAATCAATGGACGGAATTATACGCCCAATTAGTCTCTGACACTCATTTTGAGATTACGAGGTCGGTTAAGAGTTCGAACAGTTACCCAGTTAGTTCATTGCAGCTGCACGGATTCGCCGACGCTTCGGTTAAAGGTTACGCGTGTTGCATTTATGTGCGGGCGGTCTATTCGAACGGCGCCATATCATCAAACTTGTTGTGTGCTAAATCTAGGGTCGCTCCGCTGAAACAGATAACGCTTCCTAGACTTGAACTTTGTGCTTGTTTATTGTTGGCTCAATTAACGTCCAAGGTTTTAAATGCCGTCGATTACAATTTTGACGGATTATATCTTTATTCGGATTCGATGATAGCGTTGTACTGGATACATCAGCAATCTTCCCACTGGAAGGTATTTGTGGCTAACCGTGTCGCGGAAATACAGCGTCTTGTTAGCAGCAGGGGAATTTGGCGTCATGTAGTATCGAATGACAACCCTGCCGACGTTTTATCGCGCGGTTGCCTCCCTCGTAGTCTGCACTGTCATGCTCAATGGTGGCGTGGTCCCTCCTGGTTGGCTCGTGATGCGGCCTCATGGCCGGTCAGCGCGTTCGACATTAATACTCCCTGTACCTTTCCCGACATTGAAGAGGAACGTCGCAAGCAGGCTCAAACCTCACTAATTGTCGCGTCCTCAACACATAGTTACATTGAAAACTATTCATCTCTTACGAGGCTTATTCGCGTCTTCGCATACTGCCGTCGATTTCTTCGCAATTCTAGGCTCGCGGTGGTTGATAGAGACACGTCCTTTTTGTCGGCTCAAGAATTGTCTGACACGCTCTTGGTTTTTGTCCGGCAATCTCAGAAGTTGCATTTCGACGTTGAGGTTAGGGAACTTGATGCACACCGGTGCCTTCCACGCAGTAGTAAAATTCTTGCTCTAAACCCATTCCTGGATAAATCAGGCATTTTAAGAGTGGGTGGACGCTTGCAATTCTCCCCACTTAGCTACGAGACTAAACACCAAATAATTTTACACCCGCACTCTCATATCACGAGATTAATAATTGAATACGAACACATCCGTTTGTTGCACGCTGGAGTGCAATCAACTCAAGCTTCGCTTAGGCGTAAGTATTGGATTATACACGATAAGTCCTATATCCGCTCAGTGATACATAAGTGTGTCACTTGTTTTCGTTTCCGGGCTAAAGGCGCGAATCAATTACTCGGTCAATTACCCTCTTCTAGGGTCACGCCGTCAAGGCCATTCTCACAGTCGGCCGTGGATTACGCAGGTCCGGTGCTTTTGCGCCATGGCGGGCAGCGCTCTAAATCCACGACCAAGGCATATATCGCTCTATTCACATGTGTGTGTGTATGTGTGTGTGTGTGTGTGTGTGTCCGTGTGTGTGTGTGTGTGTGTGTGTGTGTGTGTGTGTGTGTGTGTGTGTGTGTGTGTGTGTGTGTGTGTGTGTGTGTGTGTGTGTGTGTGTGTCTAGGGATTATCTGCACCAGCTGCAGCAGCGCAATAAATGGCGCACCCCATTTAAGAATTTGAAGGTCGGACAACTTGTCCTCATTTTGGATGACAATTCCCCCCCTCTAGAATGGAAGCGTGGGGTAATTACCAATGTTTTTCCGGGTCAAGATTCCTTAGTACGCGTCGCAGAAGTACGCACCGCGCTAGGTATCTTACGCCGACCCATCCACAAATTATGCCCCCTTCCGGTGGCAACAAGCTAATCGTATGCGTGCCATACGAGACACACGAGGTGTGTGTGTGTGTGTGTGTGTGTGTGTGTGTGTGTGTGTGTGTGTGTGTGTGTGTGTGCGTGTCACATTACATGGAACACGCCCGGGACATTCCCCGGGGCGAGCATACAAGTCAATTGTATCATAAGCATTGTAACATTGTTAAGTGTCGCTAGCTATTACAGAAATAGTGACTGTGTCTCATATGTGCTATCAGTTATTATGGATGTTGTGTATTGTTAATATGTTTGTGTGATTCAAATTCCGAGAACCACAAGTGTCAGTTATAGTGTCAATTATTCTATATGTGTATTGTATTTTTCCATGTCATGTACCATTGAACTTTGATACGATTATGATAACATTATGTTTCTATTATTTCTATTACTATATATGAAGCAGTGATCAAGATGGTTTCTCTTATATAATTTAAGATTATTATTTACGTTTGTCAAGGTTTAAATATATGTATTTTTATCCACATGTTATGCTTCAAGAGAGATCATGTTCAGTTATGTAAAGGTTCATTTTTATCATGATTTTTTATTTGTTGTACCTTTTCTAGCACAGAAATTGTTTTGTTTTGACTTAAGCTTTGTGCTAGATTAATGATTTTTGTTTTCTACAAATTTTATGTATAAGTCTTTAAGTATATTATGTTTATTGTGTCTATGCTCTCTGGCCAGTGCGCCCATTATTGTATCGCTTACGGCATGTAAGTCTAATTATTATATTGTTCAATTTAACCTTTAAGGTACAAAATCGTCCCGATTTTGGCGGGCAGTATGTTTAGACTTTGTACTGGTTTATCAGCTGTAAGCAGTCTACTAACATTGCACGGCACGCGCGGATGACGTCACGCGTTTATCAAACCTTGCAACCGGCCAGCCTAGCCGACTGCAAGCCAGTTTTAGTTCAGTTTATAACACGACTCCGAGCGCAACTCTCGTTAAACACTTCTCTTACAGCCGCGGCTTTTGGCTATTGTTCAGCATGCACTTATAACATTTCACTTTAATCGTCTAACTGCGTCCATTTACAATGGACCACGATTTCATTCAAAATTAATCTCGGGCATTATCGCCTCAAATGCTTCTGCACGTGCCGATCGTAACTAACAAACCAAATTATTCAATAAACGCATGTTCAATATCTTAAATACAGTCCACTTCTTTCTAACAAACAATCCAGCCTTCCTTATTAGCGTCTTTGGAATAACTCGCGATTCTTCAAGAGCTTCCAAACCGCAACAGGTCCTTATACCCTATCGGAGCAGATTGGAAAAAATACATTTATATTAACCAACCCCAATACCAACCGTGCGATTGGTAAATTTCATGCTTCCTCGTTGAGAAAGTATTATACGAAGGATCCATAAATCACCATAAGTAAATGTCAGGATATAGGGTGTAAGAATGTGTAGCTATTTAAATATGTCAGTTCAGGTATAAATGTTATATGTAGGATAATTCTGTGAATGAGCGATAATCTAGTAAATATAAGGATTGCAGTCTGTTGTACCTTGTGACCATGCGTAATTTGCTATCTGCTTGTCAAGAACATGTGTATTTGTTTTGGTTTAAAGGTTACCACGTGTCTTTGGTTTGTTTTTTCTGTCAAGGTGACAGTTATGAAATGTTAGTATTGCTATGAGGATGTTTATTTGAGTTTATGTTTGAGGGTATTAGTATTATTATTCTTAGGATTAGGAAATTGTTTTGGTATATCGAGAAAAAAAATTTTTATTTTTTGTTAGTCTACTAAAAAAAAAAAAAAAAAAATTTTATGCGGGAAGGGGTTAATCCTGCAATGAAACACAGGATCCTGATAAGCAGGGCAGGATTGTATAATACACAGACTATGAACATTCATGTTTAAATTGGTAGTTTGTTAGATTTGGTTGTGATATCAGTTGTATTTTAGTAAGGATAAGGAATTAGGTTTAGTAAAACTGTGTATTATTTATTTGTTGTTTATTCATGTACTATGTCTGTGGAAATGTGCGCGCGTGCGTGAGTGATAAACGTTTCCCCGGCTGTGCGTGAATTAATTATCGTTGTGTTATGACACTGAACTGAACATAGACTAATGTATTAGCTACAGTCCCTATATATTCCTGTCTATTAGTTGACATTCAAATATGATCTTATTAAAGTATGCAGTTATGCATGAGATAAGGGTATTCTGTGATAACCAGCTATGCATGCTCTTACAAAGTTGATGCACTTTACGGCATGAAAAGTTGCATGTCATGTTGTATGTAACCATGTGACTTCCTTCCACCAATTAAAGCTGGAAGGCAGTCGGAAATTTTCTTAAGCCTGTTGTTACACAGACAGTTCTTCTCAGCCAGCTATCGTGATCGGGACGTGCAATTCTTGTTCAAGATTTTCCGCTTGCAAGAATTTGCTAAGTTTTTTTTGGGGTAGTAACGCGTGCGAAGACTCAGAACAGTTGAATATTACCTCTTTACACACGGCATTATTACTAAAGCATTATGTGTGTAATAAGTGAGCTTGAACTGTGTCACTGTACGAGATTTTCTGCAGTGCCAGTAAAATTTAATAATTACGTAATAGTAAATTTTATCATCAAGAAGTTTCCGCGTTAGTGGAAGATTTCCGCATAGGGAGGTCTGCTGATCGCGGTTGACCCAGTGGTTCGCGTGAACACTTGAAGAGTCCGGAGTGGTATAAGTTTAATATACCGTTGTTATATAAAACTCACTGTTACCTGAGATACTTGTAAGTTATAAACTCTGTATGAAATTTAACCAATAATATCCATAGAACCGTTGTGGTGTGCGAAGCGTCAGTGTCATCGTGGGAACTACAGGACACCAGCGCAGCTGAAAGCGTTTCCAGAGTGAACCGTCTGTCATCAATAAGCCACGCCGGACAACTCAAAGACACAGCAAAGCCCCCCCTTCCTTTGCAGCAACATCGTCGTGGGAATCATCACTTATGTAATGTATCACATCATATGTATGAACAGTGATTAACACTTTAAAAGACTATATATCAAACACTACCATTATTATACTTATCAAATATACCATATAAACAATTACATATGTCTTGTGCAATAAATAATCTTAAACCCTCCAATATAGACTTTTGCTTTAAGATACACATACTACCATATCCTATGCGCCAATAGTTTAGTAATTTGTGTTGTCGCAATATGTATGATACTCAGCATACTAACTACAAAAATGTTGTGAAGAATGCAGAATCCTGAAAGTAAATTGCTGGAATCCTGAATCAAACCAGTATGTTTGTGTATTATATTTTTAAATATTTATATCAAAAACCTTGGTACATGTTACTCATCATAATAATTTTACAAAAATAAAGACAGGTTTTCTAAAACAAGTCATGAACGTAGGTATTTATAATGAGTTGGTAGCCTATTTAATGACTGTTATTTAATTATTTAAAATAGTAGTGAAGTAGTCTCTCATAGCATAGGAAGCATCACTTGATCTTTCCTCAATTAATATGTGTTTGTGAACACATGAGCTGGTTGATTTCTGGTCTCTTCTGGTTCAGTTATAGTCGCTTCTGTTATATTACTTCGAATATAATAATTATATTATTGTGTAAACAACATACAGCTTTTACGACATGTACTGCAGTAGCAACGGCCAATTCAGTAGGCCTAAAAAACACATGCCACTTCTGAGCTAAAATGCAAAAGGCAATTTGGACAACATGTCGTGCCCTACTGAGTTGTTTATTGAAAGTTATTTTTGCCTTATCTTCTATGAGTACAGGTTTTAGGAGAGGACGGATTAAATTAGTTTGTTATTTAAAACCTTTGCCACCTACAAAAACATAAGGGATGAGAGTGTCTGATCCAGCTAGAGGTTTTGGAGGTAGAATAGTTTTCCCTTCTGTAAACTCACGATAGAAGGAGGAATTATCAGAGATACCACTATCTCTGTGTCACACGTATCTACCAATATCAGCAACAATAAATTTGTACTGGGGGTCAGCTACGCCAAGAAGAACTATTGAAAAAAATTATAACAGAAATAACTCGAACCACTCTTGTTATGACATTTTATTTTCACACGTTTTCTGTCTATGCTTCCTATGCAGTTAGGAAAATTCCAAAACTGTCGGAACAGCATCTCAGATTTTTTCCTTATCTCCTCCATGGCACAGACAAATACAACAGTTGTAAAAACATTCCACACACTTCTTTCACTATGGTAGAGACAGTTGTGCATCTGACTCTGAAAGAAATAGCAATAGTATGCTGTGAGTCACCTGTACCCAAGTACCCTACCCGAAAAAAGTTAATAATGTAAACAGGTTTAATTAACGAGTTGCCTGGGTAAGCAGATAAATTTGGGAGTTGGGAAAAGTCAAAATTCTGTGTTGTTTCTACTTGTCAGATTTTGATTCAACTTTTTATGTTTATGCCCACACTAATGTAGTTGGTCTCACATTTCTGTTTTATTTTTCTGATTGCTGGGCAAAGCTGCAAAGCATAAATGGAAGAAGTTAGAGAGATTTCTATAAGAAATACTTAAAGGGAACTACTGGATCTGCTACAAATACCAAAATTGGCCTTGGGCTGGTCACTTGACTTCCTTCAAGATATAGTTATCACTCGATGGCTTTGAATATCACATAGACCAGCAAAAGACTTGATGATGACAAGGATAATGAGGAGTGTGCTAGCACATCAGGCACTTCCCTAATGCCACCACCGGCTCTTCTTTAGCTATGCCTATAATTCAAGACATTTTGGCTAGAATGCAGGCTATTGTAAAAATGTAGTTGGCTCAGTTATTTGGGCGGACTGAACTGTGTGAAATTGATTCTTGAATCCACCACCATCCTCTTCAGTGATCTCTATAAGCAACCAGCTTTTTGTGGTCAGATGGAAATCCAGTAAACACTGATGATATTTCCTCAGATGAAGTCACATATACTGAGCTACAGGTAGTCACCAACAATAAAGATTTATTGGGACTCAGAGCACCCTTGACTACATTTTCTTCTTGAAAGTTGTGTGAAAATGTAGTAAGAGATTTGTGAATAAACCACAGCAAAACACAAAATTACTCAAATGAAGGTGTTTTGAAGTGAGTGTTCGTTTGAAAACTTGTGTTGTAATCAGGGGCAGTGAAAGGGTCGGATGGCTGCTATGAAGGAGACGTCATATCAGGGTGCCCCTCTTGTGTAACATCAGAAACCTTATTTCTGATGGCATAAGTGTGGTGGTGATCTGTTTTGACTTGGATTTTGTATACAAAAATTAATTGAACTTACTGCTGCATAATATAATATGTATATTTCAAAGTCATTTAGTAATTTAAAAACACAGATGTTTGTCTGAACATCAGTGTACAATGCCATTGAAAATCTTTTTTCATTACTATTAACCTTAGCTCCCACACTGTTATTTTGTATAGTATTATGTTGTATTACGTAGGACTTAAGTAAATACATACCTACAATAAATGTGTTGTTTAACCGTTACAGTAACATTTAAAGTAGTGAAAAAGTAAGGCTAATATTTTTGTCATTACGGCTGTAAATCTAACTCATAACATGGTCATGTATTTTATTGGCAGTAGGTTGTAAGGTGGGGGGGGGGGGGCAAAGTCTTCCTCGCCTAGGTGAAAATCTTGAGCTGTCCCTGCTTTTTAATTTGGAATTTATGTAGTCTGAATACTTAATTTTAAATGCAGAAAGTTCTAATATTCTTTTAAATGTTTAAATAGTGTTTTCATATTTAAAATAAAACATAAAACATGTTTTCAAAATATTATTTAACTGACCTCAAACAAATTAAAGCCTTTCCTTTATCCGCACTAGTCTGATCCAGTTAGTTGTTGTCTTTGAATCCTCAGTATTATGAGGTCATATATTTCCTCAAACTGTTCTTGAGACATGCGAAAGTAATTGAAAAAATTGTCTACAAACAAGTTAAGTTCAATGCAAAGATAGTGAAATTCACTGAACTCTTCCCTTTTTTCATTAGTTTCATGCACCCACTTCCTCCTTTTCCATGAACTCATCAGAGCGAGGAGAAGAAGAAGTTTTTTGTTAGAACTGCTGGATGCCATTAAAGACTTACAAGGTTTGTAGATGTAGACCTGACCACATCTGCTTCCACACTGGATCGTCTTGAGCTGCCCGCTCACTCTTTGATGTCACTAGACTGCAACAGACAGCGGGCGGTCATGCTGCCCACTTTCTGTTTAACTGAGCCATAAGAGTAATATTCAAGGTATACAAGAATATAGAAAATGGGTTATAATAACTCAGCTGTCTGTTATTAAGATTTGTATCAGTAAAACATTATCAACTGTTTAGTGAGTCTGAACTCATGTTTGTATTGTTTCTTTATCACAGAATATGCATAACCTGTATTCAGTATATATATTATAACTAGGTAAATCTGTTATTCAGATCATGCAGTATTAGGTACAGGCAATGTAAAACAAGAGTGAAACAATAAATAAAAAAAAGACACATTAAAACCTTTATTATGGCATTACAGTTTATTACATTGTAGGTTTATACTTTTTCCCTTTTCATTTTTTTACACGCAATGCAAATGATGTTTACAGGAGCCGATGGATCAGTGAGAATGTTTGATTTGCGGCATCTGGAGCACTCAACAATAATTTATGAAGACCCTCAGCATATGCCTCTTCTTCGACTAGCATGGAATAAACAGGATCCAAACTATTTGGCAACTGTGGCAATGGATGCTTGTGAAGTAATTGATTTTATTTTCAGTTAGCATATTTAAAATTTACTGTGTTTGACTTTAATTGCCATAATAGATGCAATTATCCCATGAGATCAAGAGTTTGATTCCTGCCACATAATTATAAATTCTGATAGTACAGTTACACTGATACAAATAGCGGACTAAACATTTGTCAGTATGAACTCATAGCCTCCATCAGTAGATCTCTACTCTCATTGTATCCAAACAGCCGTGACGAGACTAAAATGTGTATATTATATATACAGTGAAACCTTGATATAACGCTCTTCTGCGGACCCGCCAAAAAGCGCTTTATATTGAGGGTCGCTTTATATAAAGGTCCCAAGTTTAACTATTTAATTTGCTGGGACCGTGAAAAATGAGTGTTACATCAAGGGTCACGTTATATCAAAGGGGCGTTATATCAAGGTTCCAGTGTAAATAGTTAACTGTGGCCATTTAATTTCCTGCTATGAGCTGTGTAGCACAGTAGAATAGGAGTTGATTAAACAGTGAGTTTTGTTAAACAGTATATTAACACATAAATGTTTAAGTATTCAGGATAAGTGAAAATATAAAAACTATTTGTTCAAATTAGTAGGCCCCCGCACATTGCAGATCTGTTGGTTTCACCATTACTATGTCAGTACTGGTAGCTCAGTATGAGATAAGGGCATTGTTCCTTTTTGTTCTGATGTGTAAATGAAAAAGTTGGTTACAACCCATGAAATACATCTTCATTGGATGGAAGTATAATGCTAAAAGTCATAACAAAAACGTCTACCTGGTATTAACTAAGACTTCTGTGTGAATTTCATTCACTAAAATCTTCTGCTGGACTAGCACCATGGTATTTTTTCCTTAAGTTTTGACCCCAATAATCTATGGTTGTCCACAGAAGCTGTGATTAGTGGTTGAAGAACATTGTTGTTGTTAGGTTGTCAGTAAGACAACCTCTCAGTTTCTGAGGATGACCATCAACAGAGGTAAAAAGCTTAAAGGAAAAATCACTATAATATAGCTAGTCTGGTAGGAGCTTATACCAACTATTAACTACGTTTGTAATCTGTAGGGATTAGATTTTCAGGTGCTTATTTATTTTCAGGTGATTAACACATATTTATTTTTTATGTGTTAAAAAATATTTTGTAAAAAGTAAAAAAATTTTCTATTTTAACATAATCAAACAGGGTTGTAACAGGAAAAATGTTACTCATCAATTTTGTTCATCAACTCGTTAAGTTCCTTCTTGAAAATGTAATTGAAGTTGCAATACACAGTAAATACTATCTATGAATTGTCCGTTATAAATTTCTGCCAAGTATCACGGAAAAAAGCTCAATATTGGAAAAGAACCATTCTACATCTTATGAAATCAGTCTGCCATACTTAAAAAGAGGAACATCACTTACATGTTCAATTTCAATATCTATTGCTGACCTTGTAGAACTAGGGCAACTTTACTTATAATTTCAAGTCCAGTGTTTCTTTCCAAACAAAACTTTGAATTTGTATTTAAGGTTTCTATTTTTGATCCTGTGGGAGAACTGATTTTGCTTTCAACAAACCGTATTTTATTAACAGTTTCTGTTAAGAAGTGTGTCGTCTTTTTGAGTTTTTTACTTATGAAGGATCTCTTAACAGATTTTGAAGGATCTCTATTGATGAAGCACCATCTTTGTCCAACAACTGATTTAACACTATCAAAACTATCTGCATAATATAACACTGCAGAAAGCCAAGTCCCCCAGTGAATGACAATGGGTGCAAGTGGTAATGGAAGGTTAGGATTTTTGTTTTTGAAAAGAGCAATTCTCAAAGGGGATTTAACAAACAGTTTCTTTCCATTTTATACTTCTGTCCACTTTAGGATACAAGGATCGGATAATCTCACACACTCTGTGTAGAGCATGTACAACAACATAGATAATGTGTATCAATTTTGGATAGCTGACACAAAGGGCTTCCACTGCTTTCTTCATATATGATGCTGCATTGGTAATTAAAATCAATACATTATCGTACTTAATCGTATTAAAGTACTATCGTACTTTGGCTACAACAAATGCATACTGTCATTGAACAACTTAGCGACCGTAATATGATTTGCTGCTGACATTGCTTTACTAGCAATCAAAACTTAAAGTTTTAAAACTATTTTGTCATTTTTAGGGACACCAATAACTACATTTCCCACTTTTCTTCCTGTCGTGTCCATAGTTTCATCAATGCTTACCCATATTTTCTCATTTTCACTCTGATATTTTCTAATGTTTCTTCATAGCAGTTTGGAAGATAGTCTTTTCTTAAAGTAGACTCATCCAGAGAATCTAAGTTCATGTACTTCACGAAGAGATTTCTAAGCACTGGATGGTTTACTTTGTGTAGAGGAATGTCCGCTGCAGTGGAAACTCTGCACAGATCAGAATAAAATTCATGACAGTTCATAGGTCCCAAATGTGAGGAGGGGGAGGGCTCTGTTTTACCTAAAAGCACTTGTTTTTAACTAGAACATAAAGCCACAGCGATATGTTTGTTGCCAGATAGATATTACATAACTTGTGAACGTTCATCTGCTTTTATGGATTTTCCACAAGTCTGGCAATATAGTATATTTCCATCTGAACTGAATATACCTTTAAATTCTTGAATATATTGCTGTGAGTGGGCACTTTCACAACATTTTACTTTGGCATTCTGGTGAGCACTGTACGAGACATGACAAGAACACTATCATGTAACACGAGAACTAATGAATGACAACAAATTAGGTAATTAGCTGGTTTAGCACTTGTAAAACAAACAATAGTCTCCCACCTTCATTATGATTACATCACTGTTTACAAATTTCACTTTTTTTCTATTTAAGTGAAAAAGAAAAAATCATGTAATATAATTATTAAATGAATATCAAAAATGGTGAGAAAGCCTAATGGAAGTTTTAAATTAAACAAAATTGCATGGTCACAAAAAATACTGAAGAAAAGCAACTTAAAAATAGAACACGATATGAAGCAAGGATAAAATTAAAAAAAAATGCATTTTGTGATTTAGAAAAAGTGGGGCAGTATTACAAGAACAAACTAACCAGATTGCTGAACTATGAAAATGCATGGGTTTCAGGCATCTAGACAGCTGGATATTATATTTGTAAGATAATAATGACTAGCTGATATTACTGTTACCAAATACAAGTAATTTACAAGTTGGCTACAACTTTTCGATTAGGCTTATATGAATTATAGTACTATACAGTACTGTAGTACTGTACTGTACACAGTAATTTATTTTCAAGAGGGTTCAGTAACAACCTAAAAGAAATTCAGTTCATTTTTTCATTGTAAAATTATTATCAGCCAATCAATTGAACTTTGACTGAGCAATTTGTAGTAAATCTTTTTAAAAAACAGAATTTAAAAATCAAATGATGTTAAGACAACCCATTTCAAAACAGCTTAGTGGTATTTATGGTTTAAATTACCGAATTTACTTGCATATTTTTCCACACTCCTTTAAGAAAAATTTTGTCTTCAATAATAGTGTGTAAATTATGAGAGAAAAAGTAAATTAATTTTCTATGGTGAAGTCAGTGTAGAATCATATGATTTATATTTATTACTGCTTCATGTTACTGTAGTTCGTTTCTTCATATTACATTCGTTTGTAGTTTCTGAATTGCGGATCAAAGGTTATTCTAATGGTATCTGCTGTAGTTACTATTAAAATTTGTCCCCAATGTTTTTTTGATACCTTGTCTTAATATCATGTATTTTAATGTCAGTTCATGGTTTATAAATTATTTTATTGCCTTAGGTTATTATACTTGACGTGCGAGTTCCGTGTACTCCTGTGGCAAGGCTGAATAATCACCGTGCATGTGTTAATGGAATTGCATGGGCACCACATTCATCATGTCACATATGTACTGCAGGTATTTAATTTTCATGAGTAGTTTAAAAAAAAATGATAGTGGATTATTAGCAGGCTTAACATACCTAACCCAGGTTTCACCCCTCATTACAATGCGGTCCAGTAGAGAATCACTATCCTTGTCGTAGGTCTCAAGAAATGACAATGCTGATGCCATCCGCTGATTTTTGTGCATTTCAGTAAGCACTTTCGGGACCCATCGCGCACAAAACTTATGGTAACCAAGCTTTATCGTGACAACTTCATGAAGCAAACTACGTGAAATTTGAGGAAACTCATGTGATAGGTCAGTAATCGTAAAGCGGCGATTTCATGGATTTTTTAATCGATTTTTTCCACCAATTTGTCAGTAAGAAGACTTGGCCGGCCACTCCATTCATCATCCTCCACATTGGTGCGGCCATTTTTAAACATAAGACACCACTGCCTTACTCCTCCCTCACTCATAACATTGTTCCCATACACCTCACACAGTCGGCTATGAATGTCCACCGGTCTGCAGTTTTCTGCTTGCAGAAATCATATTACTGAGCGCACTTCACAGCTCATGGGATTTTCAATCGCAGCACTCATTTTAAAAATTATTAGTGAAGCACAGAAACACAACACTGACCCATACTAGCCCCAGCTGGATGTTGTAATCCTCTATTTATTGATCACATTTATTAACACCAAATACCAATTAATTTTCACCTACCGTTACGATCGCTTCTGTCGGGCTTCAGGGTTCGATCACATGTACACTAGATACAAACATGGTCTACAGGTTAAGCAAAGCACTGACACAACGCATTTTTGAAGAGAATTAAAACTTTATTTTAATTTTGACTCCTTCGAAATTACTTTACATTCTACGACATCTGAAATACTTCTGTGAGAAAAAAAAAACTATTGTTTGGTTACATTCTCAGCGTTCTTACTCTAACTTATCCTAGCTTACCTTATGCTTATACACACATACATACAGAGAGCCCAGCCTGCATATTTTTCAACCACACAAAATTTATAATACCCTTAACATTTTAATGATAATCAATTTCCCCCCACGGCGGCCACGCGGTCTTTACGCACAGTCATCGTTTTCATAAATGTTTTAATGTTGGTGTCCGAAAAAACACTCGATTGGTTTCTACCGAATGGATGTATTCGGTGGACAAACTTTTTTCCACTGATATTTAAATTTACTAGTAAAAATAATAGAAAAACTTTTGTATGGAGCCTACTTCGCTCCTAGCCGTCCGGCTACAATAGTGGAACTGCCCAGTGTGTGTCTTTGAGCGGCAGGATATGTGCATTCACGGCCACCGGGTTTTAGTCGCCGTTCATGCTCAATTTGTTGTTGGATAATTTATTTAACTTGAAAATATTTCAACATTATTATTACAACAATCATCATACGTACACACATTATTTACTTAACATTCCACAATGCACACAAATAAATTCACTATATTTTATTTACCAACTCTTGTTATTAACTGTTCAGTTTTTTCCGCACTTCGTTGTCCCAATCTGCCATTTCAAAAACCATTAAACACAATGTTTATACTGTCTTTTATTGTTTTAATAGTTTAACCTCCATCGTCCCAAATAAGTCTTGTTTTTATATAACATCGTTCAATTTTATCACTACACAAATGACTGTTTTGTGTGTTGTAACCATACAAACTAAACTCGTTCATCATACTCAAATACTCATGAAACCAGTCTACGTTAGGTATTTTTGTTAAGTCTCCGTTGGTACATACATTCGTGATCGGGTCAATTACTTTAGTCAAATCATTATAATCTTTGTTACTCAAATATACTTTTAAACCTTCCTTCCATTCATCATACTTTCTATTTAGGTTATATAATTCTGTTACTTTCTCCACATACACTTCTCTGTTTAACTCTCTCTCATCACAATACCAAATCATACTTTCAACATCATTATTACAGACAGAGGGTACAAATTCAATTAAACCTTTCCTGACTTCTCCAGGAAAAACAAAAAACTTCAAAAAACAATTATTTGTAGCACACTTGTCTACACAATATATACGTGAGGGTCTTCCTTCACCCCCCATTCTACCTCGTAAAAAATTTACCCCCGGTTTCATACCCATAATATAACTCTCTTTCCCCTCTCTCTCCAACTCATTAACACACATTAACATCTCATAATCACATTCTATACATATCATATTCACATTCACAGCAAAGCACTGACACAACGCATTTTTGAAGAGAATTAAAACTTTACTTTAATTTTGACTCCTTCGAAATTACTTTACATTCTACGACATCTGAAATACTTCTGTGAGAAAAAAAAACTATTGTTTGGTTACATTCTCAGCGTTCTTACTCTAACTTATCCTAGCTTACCTTATGCTTATACACACATACATACAGAGAGCCCAGCCTGCATATTTTTCAACCACACAAATTTATAATACCCTTAACATTTTAATGATAATCAATTTCCCCCCACGGCGGCCACGCGGTCTTCACGCACAGTCATCGTTTTCATAAATGTTTTAATGTTGGTGTCCGAAAAAACACTCGATTGGTTTCTACCGAATGGATGTATTGTAGTAACAAACTTTTTTCCACTGATATTTAAATTTACTAGTAAAAATAATAGAAAAACTTTTGTATGGAGCCTACTTCGCTCCTAGCCGTCCGGCTACAATAGTGGAACTGCCCAGTGTGTGTCTTTGAGCGGCAGGATATGTGCATTCACGGCCACCGGGTTTTAGTCGCCGTTCATGCTCAATTTGTTGTTGGATAATCACTTTATGCAAGGAATAGAGCTGGTATATATGTGGTAGCCGAGGACGATATTTGCATCGGCCATACTGATGTCACTAGCAGTGGGCGAGGTTTAACGGCGTTTCCTGTAGCTAGTTGTCTAGAGCTACTAATTTTTCGTCCCAGCGCCATGTTTGCCTCGATTTTGGTGTTTTTCACGGCGTCACTCCAGCGCCCCGCCCGGCTACGCTAAGTGCGAGCGTGAACACACATATACAAAGTTCTTAGAATTTCGTGGAGGTGCGAATTCTTTAGCCGAATGACACAATACAGTAAATGCGTCTCGCCTTTGTTACACCACTGTTTCTCAATACGTGTTCTGTTATAATGAAAATGACGTTACACCATAATTTTATAAGATCCCGCACAAACATGAAATAAATAAAAATGTAAATACCCCTTACTGTAAAAAATAAAAGGACCCAAAATTGACACGCTACAATGTGTACTGAGTCACGCCACCCAGTGTCACCAAGATGGCGGCGCTAGCCCCACCCCATTGCTGCCCACACTAAGTCACTTTCTGGACAGCCCTCGTACAATTTTAAAATTATTGTGAAATCTACAACAGTGAGCTTATTAATATTACTCTGTAATTATATTAATATTTTCTTTGTGTATTGTTAATAATATAATTTATTATTATTATTGTGTGTGTGTTATAATATTATATAAATATGTTATCAAATAATCATTATGAATGGAAGTAAATTTTGCTTATTTTGTATAATTGGATTTCAGCCTGATGTACATTTCTATAGAAAATCTTACAGAATTATATAGACATTCATATAGAAACATCGGATGATATAGATTTATTCTGTGAAATGCACAGCAGATTGAATTACAACAATAAAAAATAAGCAAAATACACTTGCAGCCATAATTATTATTATAAGACAGTGTGTATATATATTTTAAATAACATTAATATCATAACATTAATGCATATTTTTTTAACATTAATATCAAATAAAAAATATATTTATATTTAATATTTAAATAAACAATTATGTATTATATAAAATCATTATATTATTATTTAGATTATGTAAATTATACAGGGTGGCACAAGAGTTACTTGATACAGAAATTCAAGAAAAGGGTACTGGATTTATTTATAGTTAAGGAACTTACAGTGATTATTACTTACAATTATTTTTTATGTTCATACTGCTTTCTATCTTCAGAAATACATTTTTCAAGTTCACTGTCCAAATCATGGAATGCTTCCTCTATGTAATCTTTCAGTTGTTCAGTGGTCTGAGGCTTTTTAGAATAAACAGAGTCCTTGACGATACCCCATACGAAAAAATCCATTGGCATAATATCTGGTGAACATGGAGGAATGTCAATATCTGCCTGTCAACCAATCACTCTTCTGCCAAAAGCTTCGTTCAAACAATTGCGGACTGCAGTCCTGTAACTGGTGGAGCACAATCATGTTGGAAGTAAATTTCTTGAAAGTGTTCAACATACTTCCTGAGTCCTGGTACCACATTATTTTTAAAGCATGTCCAAATAATTATCTTCTGTCACTGTTCCTTCAAAAAAGTATGGTCCAAGTACACCAAAAATGATATTGCCCCCCAAACACTCACACCTGGTTGATCGATTTGTTTCTCTAGCAAAAGATGTTGATTATCAGTGTACCAGTAAGTGCAGTTATGTCTATTAACTTCCCCATTCAACTTAAAATTGGCCTCATCACAATTTTACTGAATAACCGCGGAACATATTTATGTTGCTCGAGCATCAATTCACAAAACTGAAGTTGTCAATGTGCATCATTTCAAGTAACCCATGATGTAAATGTGGAATGTAAACTTCAAATTTTTGCTTATGCAAAATTCTTTGCACTGACCTTCGTGAAATATCCTGCAGCTCAGAAGTTGATCTTCTTGTTGATTTTTGTGGACTTTGAGTCACAGCTAAACAAATGGGCAATTCATTTTTCTCTGTTTGGGCTGTTTGGGGCAGCCAGATCTTGGTGCATCCATAACAGATCCATGTTGTTCAAATTTATCTCGTAAGTTGTACAAAGCTTGTCTAGACGGTGGATTTGAATTGAAATGTTCATTCCACTCGTTAATAACTGCTGTATTAGTAACTACTTTTATAAAACGTTTTTAGAGCAAAAATCCTTTCTTCTTTTGTTAACATTGTAACTACGTAACAATCAACTCGCACTCAATAGAATTACTCACTATGCAACTGACAAACAGGTCAGATAGGTGCGTTGTAATGCCAATATTATGGGCAAAAATGATTGTACCCCATTTTGCTGGTGTAAATAAATTCAGTAGGGTTTTTTTTAACAAGTGTCGAGTAACTTTTGCACCACCCTGTATAATTAATAACGAATGTTAACTTATTATTAATAATAAATTAACAGTAACCCCCCCCCCACACACACACACAAAACAAGTGAAATAAAGAAACAAGAAAAGAAGACAGAGCTTGCAGTTACCGAGGAAGGGTGTACTGATACTCCCCGAAAGCACTCTACAAAAATTAAAAAGTGTTCTTGAAATAGTGGCATAATATCAATTCAATGATCATTCTCCAAGAACGATAAAGAAAATGTAGTGAAAATGTGTTAACAACACACACACACACACACACACACACACACACACGGGTGCGCATATATAGAGGATGCCCCATGAGGAATGGGACATACTTCAGGAATGCATGCTACAAGCTGGAATAAAGAAGAAATTTCATATAAACATAGATCTGAAAGCACTTTGTTTTTTTATTTATGGCTTGCAAAAATTTCACCTTGATTTCTACTCCAAGGCAGAAAGCCCTGCTGAAATACTTGGAACTTAAATTAAAGGGTAAATTTGAAAATTTTGAACAAATTGAAACAAGTGGGTCCAAGATCTGTATCTTTGGTAGTATTATAGAAAAGTTTTGTAAATCTAAAAAAATTTGTGAAAAACACCCTTTTTTAGTTTGATGTGAATTTACTTGTTTAGATTGCAAATAAATCTTATGTAAGATTATTATTGGCATCATAACAATGGTCATTTTATTTAAATGTTTAATGAATTTATATTAAAGAACACTGAAAATTGGTATGTAACATGTATTAAAGAGCTAATTTTTATTTAAATTCAAAGTAAAAGGATAAATGAGTTTTGTTTATTTGAGGTTTGTGAACAGAACAGTCAGTAAATTTGTGTATACAGTTTGGCATTACCAATAAATATATTAATCACTTGTCCAAGAACTTTTGCAATTGCTACATAGATCCCAACCTATATATAATTTAAAAGTACTACATTTTCTTGCTCAAGACATTTTCAGGCATTATACACCATGTTCATCACAAGCTGCAGTTGATTCATTGTCTGATGAAATAGTGTAAAAATACTTTAACAGTTACCAAATACTCAACAATGCAAATACATGAACAGAAAATGATCAACATCACTGATGTTGAGCATACAGCTTGATCCTTAGGGTAAACTCACAGATACCATTTGGGTGGAGATGATGATAGGGAAGTGCATGACAGTATTCACATATACCATTATCTGAGGTCAGTTATGAAGGCTGTCACAGTGTGTGCTTGGTGCCACATTGTCACTGTCAATGGTTGAGTGCAGCACACTTGTAATACACTGACTACTTACTGCTGTCACTACAAAATACAATATTTTTTTAAACAAATTTCTATATTGTGATATAAATAGATGTGTACACATGTAAATTACAATAAACAAATAATCAAATAAATAAACCAATCATAATATTTTTAATATGTAAATAATAGCTATAATAATTAGTACAGTATATGAGAGGCAACCTGCATGGTTTGTGCATCATATGTGTGTGTATACAAGGTCAGCAAATACATAGTTTCCTTATAAATACAGGATTCATATTGTAGTGAGTCAGTATTTATGTACAGCATTTCAGAGTGTATTTTGTGTAAAAGTTATTATCGAGTGTGGAGTCATCTATAAATGATTATTGAGTGCAGTTACGTGTATTATTTAGTGTGACACTGCTGTATTGCCAACTTTGTCGTGTTTACTTGCTGAACTGCTACTTGGACGTGGCCTTTATGTGTTTCCACCATTTTCAAGTCCTAAACCCACGATGTTGTGGTCATGGTTTAGGACTTAAAAATGGTGGCAACACTGAAAGGCCTCGTCCGGAACATGACAGGTAGCAGTTCAGCAAGTAAACACGGCAAAGTTGGAATTACAGAGAGTGTTAGTTCAAATAACAAGATGAACTGTTTTATTGGGACACATCAGGATTGTATCAAGTCGGGCCAATTAAGCGGCTGCCCGTATTAACAGAAATTTCTAAAAAGTAAGCAAGAGTACTTAATAATGAAAAACCAAATGTAACTGTTCATTATAGTAAACACTGCAATTATAAAATTTGTTATCAAAGAAATATTTGTAAACAATATGATAAAAAACTATCTAGTGCTATAATTACAGCATAATGAAATAACATGAGTAGGCCTGTTTAAAAAAAAAAAGTAATATTTTTTTTTGTAATTCATCCTGTTTGTGTTGTTGTCTTTTTAATGACTGCAGTTGTACAAAAATGTTTTCACAAATTTTCAATTATTGTAAATGGTCGTTTTCATGCTTCTTATACAAATTAGCACTGATGTCCAGCTGCAAACCTTTTTCACATCCTGCGTTGTTACACACTGAATTTCTGGTTCATCTTCATCATATTTGTTGCCTGCATTTAGGCCAACTGTAACTATTTCTAATGTGGCATCATTGCATTCTTTGTTTTTGTTAAAATATTTTATACTTTCATCAAGCTGCATAATTCTTGTTGATTTTTAACTTGTAATAATCAGCTTG
The DNA here is from genome assembly GCA_034769895.1 of Magicicada septendecula. Lineage (NCBI taxonomy): Eukaryota > Metazoa > Arthropoda > Insecta > Hemiptera > Cicadidae > Magicicada > Magicicada septendecula. The sequence continues at coordinate 199,787,320 of CM068376.1, read as the reverse complement.
CGTCTTCAGCCATAACTGTTGCCAGCACCAGCAGAAGAGTTGCTGGTTGACTGACAGAAAAACCACTTACTTTTTGGCAACTGTCTGCCATATACTGTATTGCTTGAAATAAGTTGACGCTCGCACTGACTTCTGTAGCTGTGGAGGATGAAGTTGAAACGTTTTCTTCTATTTTGAGCAGAATGCGATTCACCCCTAATTTACCCTTGTAAAATGATTAAAAATTTTATCTTATGCCCATGTCAATTGGTTGAACCAGTATTGTGGTATTAGGTGATAAAAACTCTATAGTAATGTTTTTTAAACAATACTCATTGATGTACACCACAGGTGTCTGTAATTGAAGACTTTTCCTTGATTTTTTTTAACTCTGTGTCCCAATTTACAAGCCACTGCTAAAACGTTAGGCTTGTCATCCAAGAGTTTTTGTTAAAATATTGATGAATGGGTAAACTGTATATTCTGAGCCTTTTTTTTTTGAGCCTGATACTGTTCTATGTTAATACATGGAGAACCATCTAGTGTGGCTCAAAAAAAGAGAGAGTTCGTCAGTATTATAAATTATAAATACCATCCGCAGAAAATTTGTGCAGCATTTTGGGTGGAGTATTAATCTTCCATTTTTTTAGAATTTTCAACATCAGTGCTAGCTATTTCCTCACGGTCTTTATTAAATTGACTTTGCTTCATACATTTCCAGTGAGGTAACCAACAATATGGCTTTAAAACAATTATGGTTTAATTTGTTTACAAATTCCTCTGTTTTTAGTTACAGTGGAGAACTATTCATTTTAAGCAGCTTCTTCAATCGGATCCTTTCTGTCACATTCCATTTTTGAGTCTCTTTAAGCCTGTCTCTTAAAACACATTCTGGTCTTAATTTTTCTTCCTGTAGCAAGACACAAGAAATTGTAGTTTTCAGCATTCCAGTTAGATCCATAAGTTTTTGTTGATTAGTATTAGGTAGATAAGTTTTGATATATCTAGTTATTTATTTCTTTCAGCCAAAGACATTTCACCATATTCATAGTTTAAAATGAAGACAAAATTATAGGTCATAAAAGTTTAAAAGTAGATCAGAAATTTTAAAACAAAATTTAAATCTAAACTGGATAAGTTACACACAGTAGAACAAACACTGACACTTCTATACAAATATCAGAATATCATGGACATCTAGAAACAAACTGGGATAGCATGTGTTTACCAAAAATGACAAGATGCACAATAATGTGCTATGGTAACGACCTGTGATGAAAACAGTGGGTATTCGAAAGGACTGATACAAATGGACAACATTATTAGACATAACAGTCTTGTTGTGATGGATGTTGTTTATGGGTGTTATGTATTGTACACAGGGGTCTATTTCTATTCATGTAAATTATGTACATAAAAAATGGCTTATTTCTCGTGTTTAAAAAGAGGAAAACTGAGCCATTACTGGACTGAATAACTGGCAGTCCAAACCTATTAACCGTAGCACCTTTCTATGGATAACCCTGTTTTGTTTTTGTATTTTGAATATTGGCTCAATAAATTGGCTGGCCCTAATACCCAGTGGCCCCATTAACTGGAATGCATTGTATTCTACTTACATGTAGTGAGTGCTAGATTTTCCTCAGCTTACATACTGTTACGATGGTCTACTGATCGTCGTATGGTACAGTGGAAAACAAAATACAAGACAGCAATTACATCACTAATAACCAGCTTTAATTATCACAATTAAACAGTTTGTAATTAACAAGACAGTCTCTTACAACAAATCAATAAAAATTGTTCACACGCAATAAAATGTCAACTAATAAAAAACACAGTTGTATTACAATTGTCCAGCACAACTATAAAAACACATAATACTCCGCCACAATACGTCGAACTGCACTGTAATAATTCACAACTCAGACTAACTCACCGTCGCAGCATTCTTGTATTTATACCCCGCTGAGGTTCCAGAATATTCGCTACTGCATGTCAAGAATGTTACTAGAAAACACCAGAACATAATTGGTTGCGGTCTTACACACAGCAGGCGCAGACCGGTGGGTCCGGAACAATCTCGCAATGCATGTCGAGAATCACGTATACACAGAACATTAGAGCCAGATTCCACTGGAACATTCGATAAACTTGTAAAACATTCCGTATTACGTCACACTTTTTACACATTACGTAACACTGCTCCCTCCTTAAGCGTGTTCATCCCTAATTGGCAAACCATGTCTGAAGTAATACTTAGCCAGGCGATCTAGATGGATAATCTTGAACTTTCGTTGTCCTTCATGTTGATTCCAATAAACAACATTGTTGATTATTTTTTTCACAGTGTAGGGTCCTTCCCAGTTAGACTGAAGCTTAGGTGAGCGACCACGACGGCACTTTGGGTTGAACAACCAGACCTGATCTCCTTCTTGGAAACCCACAGTATTGTCATATGTCATTATGATATATGCGAATGTCATACCGAATTTTCATTTTATCACTGGCAATCTTCAGCCATCCTCTTATCAAGCGATTCATTTCTCGCAGTTGGTTTTCTAATTGCAAGGAATATTTCTGTGGCTCTTGGGACTGAGTCTCAGGTGATCCGAGCAGCAAGTCCCCAGGAAGACGAATCTCCCGCCCAAACACCAATTTTGCTGGAGTCATGCCTGCTGTGTCGTATATTGCTGACCTATATGCCGTGAGGAATAGTGGTATACGTTGGTCCCAGTCTGCTTGGTTCTCATCAACAACCTTCAAAAGATGCTGTTCAAGTGTCCTATTGAATCTCTCAACCATTCCGTCCAACTAAGGATGCAGAGGTGTTGTCCTTGTCTTTCGAATTCCGAGTAGACGGCATAATTCTTTAAACACTCCTGATTCAAAATTTCTTCCTTGATCCACATGGATTTCCATAGGGGATCCATAACGGCAACAGACGTTGTGAACTAACTCCTTTGCCATAGTGGTAACCTCCTGATTTGGAATTGCATAGGCTTCCACCCACTTAGTAAAGTAGTCACCTACAACCATGATGTACCGGTTTCCAACGTCAGTAACTGGGAATAGTTCAGCAATGTCTATGGCAATTCTCTCGAAAGGCAGTTCAACATTATAATGTCTCATTTTTCCCCTGCTTCTAGTTTGTGGACCCTTGCTTGCAGCACATATTTCACATGTCCAAACCCATTCCTCTATGTTGTGGCGAAGATGGAGGCAGTAGAATCGGTTCCATATTTTATCAAGGGTTTTGTTAACGCCAAGATGGCCTCCAGATGTTCCATCATGCATCTCCTTCAAAACAGACTGCACTTTGCATTGAGGAACTAACAACTGCATGACTATGTCTCGCCCATCTGCACTTTCCCAAGCCTTTTTCAGCAGTCCGTTCTCTAAGGTAAGAGATTCCCATTGTGTTTCCAGTAGCCCTTCAGCACTTCCGAACCATGGCAGATATCTTGCCGGTCCGGGCGGTGACCTTCCTCTTTTGCTGTCAAGATTGGTCCAATGTCTTCATCAGTCACCTGTTCTTGTCGACAATCTTGTGTCGTCCAGCTGACTGCCAGGAAATCTACAGTGATGGATTGAGAACATGTTTGCTTGCGTTTTGTTCTTCCTTTCTGTGGGAATGTCCGCACTCTTCTGGGCATGGTCTTCGTGATAAGCCATCTGCATTACCATGCAGGCGCCACCGATGATCTTGTACCTTGAAGTTGTAGTCTTGCAGACGTTCGAGCCACCTTGAAAACTGCCCTTCCGGATTTTTAAATCTCAAGAGCCACACAAGCCCGGCATGGTCGGTGTGTACTGAAAACTCCCTTCCACAGAGGTACTTATGGAAGTGCTCCAAAGCTTGGATGATTGCCAGCAACTCTCTCCTTGTAATGCAATAATTTCTCTCTGGTTTAGAAAGCGTCTTGCTGTAATACGCTATTACTCGTTCTTCACCATTTTGCACGTAAGACGAAACTTCTCCTCGACCAGTATTGCTTGCGTCTGTGTCTACAATGTACTTCCCTTCAGAAGCTGGGAAAGCGAGAATTGGCTGCGAACATAATGCGATTTTCAAAGTCCTAAATGCTTGGTCTCACTCTCTCGACCACTGGAAGTTTTGTTTATTTTCCGTTAGCTCATGTAGTGCTTTACCAATAGTAGTTAAGCCTTTCACAAAACGTTTGTAATATGAGCATAACCCCAGAAAACTCCGAACTTCGTGTTTACTCTTAGGAACTGACCAGTCTCTTACAGTGCGTACTTTATTAGGATCCATGCTAGCACCCGCTGCCGAAACCAGATGGCCCAGATTCTGTACTTCCTTCTGGAATAGAGAACACTTCTTCGGGCTCAGCTTTAGTTGGGCACCGTGAATTCTAGTTAGAACCTCCTTTTAGGTTTTCCAAATGGTCTTTGAAAGTCTTCCCGATGACTATGACATCGTCTAAATAAACAAGGCAAGTTTTCCATGTCAGGCCTTGAAGTACCAGGTCTGTCAATCTTTCGAATGTTGCCGGTGCAATACAGAGTGCAAATGGCATGACGTTAAATTGGAATAAGCCACTTGGTGTCGAGAAAGTGGTCTTTTCCTTGTCTTCTTGATGCACACCCATTTGCCAGTATCCACTCTTCAGGTTCAATATGGAAAAACACTGTGCTCCAAACAGCATGTCGAGAGTGTATCGTCAGCGCGAGGTAATGGGTAGCAGTCTTTCTTTGTAACGTCATTTAACCTCCGGTAGCCTACTCAGAAACGCAGTCCACCATCCTTCTTCACTACCAGCACTACCGGAGAAGACCAAGCACTTGACGAAGGCTTGATTACTCCCTGTGTCAACATGTCCTGTACTAACCAAGATATTTCCTCTTGCTTAGATAATGGAGGCCTTTGGTGTATCGGTGTTGTGTTCCCAGTATTGATGCGATGTTGTACAAGAGAGGTTCTTCCCAATGACTGGCCCCAAACTGCAAAAGAATCTTTAAATTCATGTAAAAACAGTCTGAGGTCTTTTACCTTACCATTTGAGAGGTTGTTAGAAGATCTGTTCAATAATTCCTGCAGTTCCTGTGGTAGTTTAGAAGTGTCCATAGTACTGCATCTTCATTGCGTCATTCCGGCTATCCAGCCCACAGGAGTCAATTTGCCTAGGAGTGTATTGCTTTGTAAAGTGACAGCTTGATCCAAAATATTCGCCACTGTAATAGGTACATTTCTGTTTTCGTCAGGTTTTACTAAACTTCTGGCAATTAGTATGCCCGGTGTGCTGACTACCTGGGGTTTGAATATAGAACACTGGTTGCCCCTAGTATCTACCTCAGTTCTAACCATGATGATTTTCTCGGAGTTTGGCGGAACAATTACAGCCACTTTATTTATCATGTCCATCGATTTTTCTGATGTATTCATTGTTGAGAGCATTACCTCTTCCTTTCCGATTCTCACGACATTGTTTTTGAAGTTGACTATAAATCCATATGCGTTTATAACGTCAACACCAAGAATTGCTTCATCCACAATGTCTGCAACAAGTACTTGATAATCAAACTCAAGTCGACCGAGGCGTAGGTGTATCTCCACTTTTCCAAACACTTTTACAGGCCGTCCAGTAGCTGTTCGCAAGCTGCAAGAGCACCAGATTGGCTTGAGATCTTTCACCACATCGCGCCGCACAATGGAAACTGTTGCGCCTGTGTCAACTGTAATCGAGGTTGGCCTTTCTTGAACGAATCTGGTAACCATCAAGCTCCTGCAGTTTTTCTGAAGTGTAGAAATTGCGTATTGTCTAGGGGCTTCGTTCCTCCAGTTAGTCAGCACACATCCCGTTATACCAACTACTGCTCGTTTCCCTGCTGCTGAATTCTAACCCGACAATCTCGTAGATGACCAGAAATCTCGTTACTGGCTAGCTAGTCTCCAGAAATGTTCTATATAAACATTAGAAATAATTGTACATACAGTCCAAACCACCTTAAGTTGAATATTAGAATTTGCATTATAAATAACTTTTAGACTATTTACTACAACTTGCATGATTATACTATCTGTCTGTATCAAGAAATGAAAACCTTTCTCATAGAACAAAAATTTTAATATTTATACGATGGCATTAATTAATTATAGAAATAAAAAGAAACACTAAAAATTTATTTATTGCACTTTAGCCAGTAAAGTGTGCTCATAACAAAGGAAATTTAGTATAAATAAAAGTGGTGAAAATTAACTCTGTAAATCTCATATTAGAGCAGCAGTCACTGGTTGATTGAAACGTTGCACTAACTTATACAAGTGAACAAAAATTTATAACATGTTTTTGTATGGAGAAGACAACTGGGTTACAGTTATATAATTTATACAAAAATGCGCAGCACAGTAGAAAATCAATAAAATTTAAAACTCTTTAAAATTTGTACTTCATATTTAGTCTTGTTGGCAACATTGCAAAGACAGGAAACATGTGGATAAGAGAGAGCGTGACAGATCCCATAAGAGCTAATGCTGAAAATTAAACCTGGGACAGCCTATACACTATGCTTTATATAGACTAATGCAATTATCCTGGTTACCATGGTTATCTTGGTTATTACTTCATTGTTTAGAGGTTGTTTTATAGTGTGTTTTAACATTAATTAAGTATATGGCAATACGTTAATATGCTTTTCCATCATCGAGTTGTGGAAATGTGACATATTTGATTATCCAAACCTCTTCAGGTCCTAATTAGTCTGAATTATCAAGATTCCACTGCATGTGAAGTAAATTGTCCTTCTTTTGATAACTTTTAATGCCCTTACTTTGCCTATAGGTGATGATCACCAGGCACTGATATGGGATATTCAACAGATGCCTCGTGCCATTGAAGATCCAATCTTGGCATACACAGCTGCAGAGGGTGAAATTAACCAGATCCAGTGGGGTGCAACACAGCCAGATTGGATTGCCATTTGCTATAACAAAGCCTTGGAAATTCTGCGTGTGTGATCCTGTAAAAACAGACACACCTGTCTTGTAGTAAAACTACAGAAAGAAGTTGTTTTACTTCCATTCAAGTTGGTAAATGGTAGTTGATTATCAAGATCAACTAGTAGGATTATTTTTTTATGCATTAATTATTTATTATAAAACCTTCCCAGATTATTAAATTATATATATATGTATATATTTGTTTCAGATAGAGCTTTCATTCAGAATATCAACAATTTTTTTTTTTAATAATACATTGTAGTGTACAGATTTCAAATGTGATCTGTTAATTAATTACTTTAATGTAATTGTTTCACGTACAAACACAGTTTTGCGATACCACTGTATTTTTCATATATGTATTGTAAGTAACTACAAACATCAGTTATAATTTTATCAAGAATTTGTTTTTTATTGTACACAGAGAAGAAAAGGTAATTTTTTTACATGTGTAAATTGCTGGTTTATTGTTTTTAATGAAAGGCAAGAATTTAACAAAAACAATATCACAGTTGTTTTACAATTGTAAATTGATATGTATTTAATATTTCTCATATCTAATGGAGACTAACAGTAGTATAAGAATATTATTTATATTTAATCGTATTTATTTAATTGTATTGTTTATTAATAGTATAGAAACAATATTAGTTTTGATTGAGTTTAATGAAATGTAAGACTCAACAGCAACAAAAATCGTAATTGTTTTAGAACTGTAAACTGCTATGTATTTATTTTTTCTCAAATTTAAGGGAGATTAACAATAGTATAAGAATTTTATTTAGATTTAATTTTATTGTTCATCAATAGTACAGACATAATGTTAGTTTTATTTATTGAGAACTTAGATTATATAAAATTTCTGTAGTTGTAGATAATGATATCATTAGCACATTTGCAGTACATTGTATCATTGCTTCAAATAATTTTTGTATGGGGAAAGGCGTTGCAACTGGATTCTGCAGCTACTGAGTTCTGTTTTTTATACACAGATCTTGTAATTTGGGGAATTGCAATGAAGAGAAAGTCTGTGTCAGATGACTATATCTATTTGTCACATAAATAATGTAGCATGAGGGTTGTGTAAGCCTCTTATTTAATAAGTTTCAATTTTCTTATAAAAAATTAGAAAAGTAAATATTGTGCAGAAATAACTTTGATATAATATACTTTCTATATTAAGAAAACACAGGTTAAAAAATTCAAGTACAGTGAAACCTTGAAAATTCGGATCAATTGGGACAGGACCCTGTCTGGATTTTCAATTTGCCTGGGTTTTTGAAATATACTTCAAACTGCTAGAATTGTATGTAGGAAAACATTATACTACATGTTTTGTTCTTTTTTTAATGGATGAGGTATTGAAATTAAGTGCTTCAAAAGTAAAAAAAGAACAGTTTTAAATTCCACAATGAACTCCCTTGTGCGTAGACAATAGCGCTGTTTTAGTGATTTAATAAAATAACCAGATCACTGAAACAGTACTGGGAGTGTGTGGAGGTGCATTCGCCACGGCTGATGCAGGTTCCAATTTTTTTGCTCCGATTTTCTGATTTTTGTTACTTTCCAATTTTATGCGAGTGGAGTGGGACCCCCTCCCCACAGCACGCCCTTCATTGACTCATCCTTTGTTTACATATAAAAACAAAACTCTAGGTCAACTCATCTGCATTCTTTCTTTTTGCTGTTTCTCCCGACATCTGCTCTGCTTCTGCATGCAGTTACAAATCTTGCTCTTTCCAAAAAAAAAGTTTATTAAATTAATCCTAAATTAATAAAAACTTAAAATTTTATTATGTATTAAAAATTATTTAATAACTTTTCTAAGATAATGAATGAGCTAAACAAACTCTTACAGAACAAAAATAAAAGCCCTTTGTACTCTCCAGCACAGTTAATGTAGCAAAACCTTCAGCAAAATTTAAAAATAAATTCTCTTAAATTCTAAATTGAAAAAAAAACTAAAAATCCACATCACACTTTCTTTTAAACATTAAAATGCAAACTTATTGAAAACATTGAAAAATGAAAGTTGATAATGTTGTTGTCATTGATCATGGTTGAAAAAAATCCTTGATCAACTTTTGAACAAAGTTAGCACTTCTTTTTTTGCAGCCATATCTCTAAGCCTTTTCAAAAACACTAGCTGGGTAGGCGCACTCTGAGGTTGTTTCAAGCCATGGCATAGCTGTTTTGAATGTTTTAAAAGTGTCACTATGGGAAGGGGCCTCTTCAACAGGGACTTCTTCTTCACTACTTTCTCCCCACTCAGGGCTTGACTTTCAACTATGCCTGAGGGCTTCACTCAGGGCTATCGCTTGATCAGTTACAATCTGAAAACCTTGACTGTTGGCATCACAATTCAGCCATTCTTCAGCGTCACTTGCTTCACATTGTTCAAAACCTGAAATGGCATCAACAAGTGAATGATCAAGAGTCTTTGTCCGGTCACAGTTTGTTCCACCCATTCTTCAAGTTTTCTTTGACAAGGGTTTCCAAGCGTCTGCCAACATGTACACACAGTCCTTCAAGTTGATTTTCTTAATAAAATCGATAATCCTGTCCTCATCCCGTTCAGCTAACAAAAGACATCGGAGAAGCTGTTTCCAGTACATTCTTTTCATTTTTTTCAATGACGGCCTGGTCCGTGGTTTGGCCGTTTCACACACCATGGGTCCTGAAATGGGTTCACCCAAGCTTCTTCTCTGTGTAAACTGTATGTAAATGGCATCTTGCAAAGCTGTGTTATTGGCCGTCCACAATGTTTTTCTGTTTTGTGACCCTTCTACAGAATCCAATTTTCAGCCCATTTTCCCAGTTTATCTTTTTGTGGTTTAGTGTCACTTTTGGTTGAAGACCCCACATTGTAGATTTTAGAAACAGATGGTATGTAGATTTTAGTACTACACTTTCAACGTTAGAAAATATTTTCAAAATTTCTAACTTAGTTTCAGTTGTCAAAAACACACATTTTTGCTGTCCACTAGCTTTACTAACAGATGTACTGCCCATTCTGAACAGCACTAAAATATCTGCAATCAAACAAATATATATGATGTATTGAAATTAATAACATAAACAAATGTATAAACATATACGTTTCATATAAACATGAATGCTTATATAAACGTACACGACGCTGCAGAGTAACGCTATCATGCATAAGACTCGGAAGTGACTGCCTGCGTGTGTGACAGGTGCAGACAAGCACCTGCTCCACTCATCCTTGAATTGAGTGAAATGGATGGATAGTATGACTCATTACCCATTTCGTGCCTAGCCACAACACTGCGATTATGCTACCGGCGAGTGCTGAAACTACACTTAGTCTGAACTCGGTATAAAATGTGTATTTGTTTTTTGTCAGATCCGGATTTTTGAGGTCCGAACTTTCGAGGCTCCACTGTACAAATAATTAGAAAAGCAGGTTACAATGTGAAGTTTGTATTTTTTATTATAATGTTATTAGTCATTCACCTAATTTTTAAAAATAACTATCACAACTTTATCGTTTGAACTAAATTTATGGGCAAATCACTGTAAGTGTCTGGAGTTCAGTGGAACTTATAATGTAGGTTAGATACCAACAATAAACTAAATATTTATAGAAAAACATTTGGAAATACCCGTAGAATTGGAAAGTACAATGAAAGAGAAACAAAGTGAATGTTGTAAAACAGTAAGAGTTGACATTTTTATTGATATTACTATTATGATTATTATTAATATCGTTAAAAAAATGTTTTGTGAATTTCATTCAATTGACACAATTTTAAAACTTTTGTGTAGATGTTTTGTCAGTTGCTGTTGTCATCATCAGGACAATTGTAGATAAGTTGTTATGATATCAGGAACATAACAGTAGTGTTAATGAAAGACAGTATTCAACAAAAAATAAAAATGGTTTTAGAGTTGTAAAATTTAGCATTGAGAGAATATGTTTTCTCAACTTTAAGGGAGAGTAACAGTAGAATAAGAATTTTATTGAGATTTTATTATATTTGTGCAATTTTATTGTTTGTGAATAATATATAGATGTATATATTGTTTATACATGTATTCATTTGCAAAGCAGTGTATCTTTGCCTCAGATAATTTATACCACTAATGAGCTAAGGATTATTGTTATCAAAAACATAAATTATGGTAGGATGCCACCATCGTAGAATGAGCAAAATGTTGTTGGTAGTTGAAGTGCTATTACACATTCTGAACACGCAAGTGTATCAGTGAAAATTTTTAAAATAATGGGTGTCTCAGCCTTATATTATTGAACTTAAGAGATATTTTAAAGAAATAATAATATATTATAATTGGTAAAGTGGGCGTTTCTGAGAAGTCCATGGAATATAAAATGTGGGTAAGCAAAATGTGGAAGCAGATGGGAGGATTTAGAAATTTGTATTGTCAGTTAAAAAATGAGTTGTAATGAAAAGTGGAAACAACTCATTGGTAAGATGGGAAACTCATTACTGCCAAAAACCAGTAGTGATCACATGCCTCAAAGAAAAGATAAAGGGATTATTGGTTGTAGTGCTTGAGATCCATATATGAAATGAAGATGAATAAGAATATGTAACCCTTGCAGAAAAAAAATAAGTGTGCTTTATTATCCAGTTTTAAATAGTTTCTGAACACTATTGCATTACGTGGATACCAGTTTTTTAAATGAATATAATATGAAAACCCTTTGTTCTTAAAAAAACCAACCCATGTTGTCCTTCATTTTAACAGTAATTATAAAACCATCGTTTTCTACAAAAATTGCAATATCACATCAGAAAATTAAAATATTAAAAAACATGAAAGTGTAAGAAATTATTGAAGAACTCGCAGATATCTGTGCTTGTGCCAATGAAGATTGTAAGATGCTCACAGAGATAGAAAGCAGTACCTGCAGACAGTGGTGATAGTGATTTTCTGTTCCTTATCTGTAATTGAAGTAAATGTCAATATTAATCGTCAGTTACTTTTGGGCTTAGGACAAGTACTTCCAAAATGATTTTGTGTAGTTATAAAAAATTATTAGTTTTCTCCTAATTCCAGTTATCCGACATAATTATAAATAAGAAAATGAAATCTGTTAAGAAATTTACACTGTTTTCAATAGAATAAATAAATTTTACTTACCTATTGTATTCAATTATCATATTGTTAAATAGTTCTGTTGATCTTTGCAGTGGGTACTCTGCCACACTGTAACATGAACATGGTTTGTGACAAATAGTGACTTAGTTTATGTCACTAGTACACACAGGTTCCCACCATTGTTTGACTTTACTCTGTGCTTGACTGGCATATAGTTTTATTGGAAAAATCTGGATTCATTGTTTGCCATGGTATCTAATGATGTTTTAGGATGTAAAAGGACTGTATACGTTATCAGGCAACACATCCAAATAATTTTAGGGGAAGTTTGAGGATTGATTAACCTATACATTACGTTCCTGTTACCAAGTTATTGCCTTATTTGTGCACAAACATGTTAAAGCTATTTCAAAATATCCAGCTTTGTTGACAGATGTACATAGTATTTTCAGATTGTGTACTAAGTTGCTTCTAATAATGTTATTTTATGATGTCTTAAATGAAGTGTAATTAAAAATATTATAGAATAAAGCCAACTGAATGAAGTGAGGAAACAAAACAATATATATTCTTGTGGAACAACACAACACATTCACAATACAGAATCTTTAAGCAACTCTGTATAATTTGTTCTTACCATACTGTACTCATCATGAAGTCTTATTTAGTTTCAACATTTTCCATGTGCATGAGTGTGTCAACTTTTATTCAGTTTCAGTTTAAGTATGGTTCATCTACATGGCTAGACTCCTCATGAATTGAAAATGGTGTGTGTGGGAGATAAATTATAAAGGATTGAAGCAAACAAGTATGAAAATACTACACCACCATATAAAAATAGACGTCTTCCAACTGCTAAATAACACTGTGAAGGCTCAAAAGAAAAGTCCTTGTGAGTTGGCATCAAGTCACATTACACAGTGTAATACTATATTAGGGGAACATCAGAGCAAACCAAACCAATAATGCAGGTTCGTACACTAAACTACATAGACAAAAACTACACAAATTGTCTGAAATAAAATTTTTTATCTTCAGTGAAATATGAAGTGTTAAATGTCGATTGTTAAAACAGAGCAGTGTTATATTAGGAGAACATAACTGAAACCAATGATAGGCGTAGTACTGCCCAAAATATAGATGTGTGACCATAAAAGAGAACAAAACGGAGGTGCTGTCACCAAACAGTGTTGTACCACTCACTCATGAGGATTGCACTGTGCTTGTGGTATCATTGGTGTCAGCAGTCTGTGTTGGTAATGATGGTTTGGAAGCTGCAAAGAAAATGAGTTAGCAGAATTTAAACAAAAGATCAGAAACTGTTGTCAATGAATTAAATAAAAAAACAAAAAATAGTGAGTTTTGTTGTTCCCCAATCAAAATTTGTCATCAAGATTAACAAAACACATAATAAAAGAATAATTAGAGTCCTGCAGTTAGTATCTCTATGTTCACTGTACTGTGGATTAGATGTTACCTATGTACCAGGAAAGTCTCCACAGGGATCAGAAAATGGTGGACATTATGGATGAAATCCTGAGATTCGATAGATTTATTGCAAACAAACATAAGCAAAGCTATAGCACCATAAAAACATTGAAGTCTTCCAACTTGTAGACAATGCTGATATATGTGGAGACCCTGGCGTAGAAATCCTTTTATTGTAGTATTATGTATTAGTGTCAAGTGTTAAACAGGGCAGTACAGTGTCAGGGGAACATGATGCAAACACGCAAAAAAAAAATGATATTGTCCAAATTAGAGTCAGAAAACAGCACCTGGTGTTGTCACCAGCCAGTTGTTGTCCTACTGAATAGCTCAATGGCTTGTAGTTTCTCCATTTTCCACCAAAGTAGCATAACCTCCAAGGGATCACTGTCCTTGTAGGTATTAGTATCTACTAATAATATTTCCCCAGAAATTGATATAGAAGTGTGTGGAGGGGTAAGCAAGCTGGAGCCATATATCATTCATAGAAGCAGTGTAGTCAGTACTACAGTTCAGTTGCTGTTGGGATGTTATCTCAACAGAGGAAGGAAAACATATTTTTTCAGATGACAGCAATTGTAATAACTAACATGTACAAGGGTAGGGTGAAAAGTTCTGGGCCTCGCATAGACAAGGCACCACTGTGCTCATTATTATGATTATGTGGCATGATTTAGTCTTTTGTAGGATGAATTTTGATGCTTCAGGTCAATGTTTTGTTTAATATTAGTTTCACAGTCCACCACAGTGAGCACCTCAAGCATTGTTTTAACATTGGACAGATTCGAAATGAACAGTGAAAACTTTTTTGTTTAAAAGACCTAATTGCATAATTGGGAAAAAGAGCGTGATTCATTGTTGGGAGGTCCTTCTCTATCTAATGTAATTATTAACCACTGGATTGCTTAATTTAAAATTGGTTCAGAAAATGGTTAATTTAACCACTGGATTGGTTCAGAAAAGCACAACTGGTGAGCCATTCAATGACTGTCCCATTGAAGTGACTACGCCATAACAATAGAAAAAATCCACAAACATGTTTTGTTAGACCAAAAAGTGAAAGGAAGTGAGTTAGCAGAGACTATTGGCATATCAACTGAATGTGTGCACAATATCTTAGATGAGCATTTGTGAATTATTAATAATTGAATGCCATTGAGCATTTGTGTTTGACAAAGCTGTGTGCAAGATGGGTACTGCAAAAAGGGCAGTAATAATGAAAATTCATTATTAAAATTAACTGTTTATTAACAGTAAAGCAATACGGTGAAACCCCCTTAAGACACTCATCAAGCAACCTTGTCAAAACTTTGTATTAAACAGGATATTAACAAGTAGCAAGATACACGTCTGGAATTGTGTAACTAATAATAACATTTTCTGTGCTGTTTAAATACTAATTCACACAAACTGACATTTCGTTAGAAGAAGTTGTATTGATAAATTGTCCTACGTGTATCATCATTGAGTATTTCTAAAGTTACTACTATAGGGCTATACAAAAACCAAGTGAATATCTCCTACATTTCCATGCACAGCAAGAATTAGAATCAGGAATAAATTTCCCCAAACATACGAATTAAAAATATCAGAAAAAATACATGTTTGTGAACTCACTGCTGACCTGTCAATGTGTAAGGTCACAACCTGTGAAGTCGCAGGGTGGCATGTAATCTAATCTAACAGGTCACATCAGTATCTAATTTTTCAAATCCGTTAACTAAGCTCAGTTTTAGTAATCATATTTCAATTATACTGCATAAAAATAAAGACAAACATAGTGATGAAAGTAGCGTTTCCAGTATATGCTCCCAGAGTTGCAGTAAAGTACATATGTGAGAACAGATTTTATGCAATTCCATTTTGAGCAACTTTAACTGTGTAATGAAAAAAACATATTATGTGGGAGATTAGGTTTATAAGCATATATTATAAAGGTCTTGCATGTGAGATATACAGAGATTGCACAAAAAGCACATTTAGACAAGATAGCGTAATAAACAGCCATATATTAAAGTGGTTTTACCATAGGCTTATGCATAGGTGTAACTTGGGATTCATTGTATATCGATATATGTATAAGTATACATTGTATATGTATATATTGTATGTATACATTGTATATATGTAAACACTGTATATGGGATATATTGTATTTATCTTACTGTGCACTCGCCCCCCCCCCCAAAGTTCCGAGCATTATAAAATTTTGTTTCCAGTTGTTATAAATAAAAACTAACAAATAGTCAAACAGGAGACAGTTTCTATGCTTGCAAGCACAGTAAGCACTATTTATCAACGTCTGTACTTTTATCAGACGACTAGTTGCCATAAATTTATTATTCTTATTTCTTTCAAAGAAACTTGTAAGGGGAATGTTTGACAGATTTGAATGATATACGTCAAAATAATATTTCTGTTTGAAAAAAAAACAAATGCTAGAGACCTAATTAACTCTGGAATACAATGTGTGCCTTTTACACAAACAGAGACTTGTTTTGGAATGCCATAATGAAATAATAAGTGCAGCTATACTTCTAAGAATTTCCTCTCTTTGTCACACATATTCTTCTGAGTCATCATCTCTGTGCTTGGATTGTTTACTGTTTAATTCGAGATTATCGCTGTTTTCAGTTCACCAGAATTTCACAAACACTACAGGCCAGTGTAAAAGAGTGGTATGGTAGGGGTAACAGACTCGGCAGCAGGGGTCCCTACAGGAGGGGATCGTGTCGCCATTGATGACATTTAGAAAATTTGGGGGGGGCTTTTTTTACTATTGCAAGAAAAATATTCCCCAGTTTTACAAAACTGTAAAAAACCTATAAAGGACACCTATCAGACGCACAATAAATCTACCCAGTTGACTTTTTCGAGCGGGCTGTAGGCGCGGTGTGCATGGAAAAAAGATCTAGTCTTCTACTCGATGCTTCAAACAGGCTATGTTTGTTATAAGTTATGTTTCAACTTCAGATACCACAAATATTGTGATTATAAGCTTAAAATATTACATTGTTCATATTATGATAATGTAATTTTGAAATACATTTTATTTTTTATTTATCTTGCTTTCTGCTACATTTTAGTACACTACAAAAAGGTCCAAAAACAGACTGATATTTTTATAGCAGTGAAAAACGTCGATGGCTTTGTTCACAAATCTTAAAAGACGGTCGTTTGGAACTGTTATTTGTTAATGATTATTGATACAAGTGCGGTCGGTTACTCGGTCGTGTACATAGGCCGTTAAAGTACACATCGCTTGTCTCTTTCTTAATTCGTTATTGTTGTGATTGTTTTGGTTTTTTGTGTTCATAAGTTCTGAGAAATGGGAGATAAGAAACGCAAAGGAGTAAAACTGTTTAATTTCTTTGAAAATTGCCTGACTAGCAATTTGAAAATTTCATTGTGTTGTGATTGACTCGGCTTACTGCTGCTACTGCCAAACATTTTGTGACAGTGTGCCTAAGGGATAGGATGCGTTTACAAAAACTGGGTATAAGAATTGGAAGAACAGAAATTGTTTATGTTTATAGGCCTACAGTATATTTGTTCTAGGTAAACATAACTGGAAGTACAACTTATGAAGAAAGGTTTGTTGATCATTAAAAAATGAATTTGTCCCTTGTTTACTAACAAAGAATTATTACTAAACTTTATAATTTTGTATATAATATATTTCATTATATAGATGGTCTCACTACACATTCGAATTTATGAAGCTTTATCCTGCCCCCCCCCCAAGTTAGGCCCCAAATTACACCCATGGGCTTATGTGTCAGTATATTTTACAGTATAAATTGTCCATATAACTGAATACAAAGAATATAAGTTAATTTAACATTTTTAAAGAAAAGATAAAACATACTAAAGATGTACTTAAAAAATTACCATACTTACAGTCTATTGGAGCTCTTATAATGTGTTACAGATTAAACCTTCTTAAAAAATCAGTCGTATTAGTTTTTATTTTTTAGAATTGAAACATTTTTCTTTAATTTGCGACTGAAGTTTCCTCAACATAGTTTGTCAGCAAGCAGTATTGAAGCAGTCCATCTATATGCAGCATCGTGGCTCCTTCCTGATTGCTAGTAGGCTCCTCTTCTTCTCCTTCACTGTCTCCCAAGTCCACTCTTTTTGCTCAATTGACAATTTGTTCATCAGTAAGGTGCTCAAATCCGGAATCATTGGCATCACAATGTATCAATTCTACAATGTTTTTGTCATTAGTGTTATCTTCTCCTCAAACTGATTTTGCTAAGTTAGCCAGATCAGAAGCAGAAACTTCTTCCTCTTCAAGTTCTGAAAAACTTTTTTATTTTCGACACTTGGAGTGAGTTTCCTCCATGATTTTGAGTGGAAAATTCAGCTGCCTCCCACAGAGTATTGATATTGTAAATGTGTAGTCTTTCCAAAACACTGTATGACTCTAAACCTCTTCAGTTTTTCGTTTTAGCAAACTTCTTTTATATGTTTTCTACATTGATGATATTACACTCTGATCCACTGGTTATACAAGAGCCAGCAGTATTGAGAGATAAAACATATCCAAATTATTATTTTCTACTGCTAACATAGTCAACTATAAGGTCAGTTTGACATTTTGAAGTCAGATGTGGGAGATGCTTTATTAAAACTAATTTATTCTGAAATTTCTCAACTGTAAGTGGAGAACACAATACTCAGAAAATGTATATTGAAATGTATTAGTGTTAATGATTCAGTAGGTGATTTAGAAATTATTGTATGTATCTTGGCAATCATGGCAAGCGTACTTTCCCATTTGACAGTAGGACTAGAAATGTATTGATGAAACAAAGTGAAGGCATTGTTATTTATCAAAAACAAGCGCATTATAGTAGAGTAGATACTTGAAAGAGGCACTCTAAGGTTTGTGACTGGCCAGTAATGAGGGAATACTGGTGGCATTTGACAGAAGCTATAAACCTTCATTGCAGGAGGGGAAATCTCTTTCTAAATTAACTAATTGAGTTTTTAATCTTTATGGTTAAAATTAAGTCTTTTTACTTCTCGGCTGCCAGATTACGTTTGAAGTCTCATTGAGTATTTGACAAAGTATAGTTCACAATTTGTTTAGTTTTGAAAGAAATTCCACATCTCTTAAAAACAATGTAAATTTCTACTACCTGGCTAGTTTTTTGGCTCCTTAATAATGCACATTTTCATCAAAAGAATAATTGTGTTAACTATATAACTACACTATGTTTGACTACACAAGTGTCAATGTTTCTTTCAATAGATTTTCTTTTTTTAATACAAACAACAACTTCTGTGTAACACGTACTACTAAAAATACAACGAACATGGGCAGCTATATTATAAATGGCTTGGTACTACTATAAAGGGCATAATAATAAGCAATACCACATAGTCATATTTAAAACGTCAGTTAATATTTTTCCATTTTGAATGTTAAACGGGAATTGCATAAAATGTAAGTTGCATGTCTCTGAAAAACGTAAATTTTCAATTGTATACACTCAAGAAAACAAAGCCCCAAATTATTATTATTAATTTTTTTTCACTTTACCATAGCTTTTGTAAGATGAGAAAACAGATTTAATTAACATTCATTTTTCAGAGCTGAAGTTTTCTCTCAAATGTTTTAATTTCAGTGTATTTATTTCAATTTAACACTAATCAGTTCTTTTTAAAAATTTCTCCTTCATTATGGTTTGTCCTGTTGGAGCATACTTATGGTGAACAATGCCCTCGTAATCAAAAAACATGGACAGTAGTGTCTTCTGGTTGAGAACTGGCCAAGCTATCTTGGATAACAGAGAATCAAGTATCTTTCGCTGTGAAGATTGGACTTTTGTGTCTGGATCCTAGCCGTGGACCCACATTTCATCATCAGTAATTACTGATTAAAAAAATTTACATTAAATTCATTACAGTCTAGCAAATCAAGGGATATCTGTTTTCTCTCAGCAGTTTTGGTGCAACCTTTGCTGCCGCTCTCCTCATACCCAAATCAACAGTCAAAATGGTTGAACTAATCTGAATGAGATGTTAAAACTGTTGCTAAGCTCTCCAGTTATCAGATGGCAAATAATTTGGATGACTTAGTAAATTTGTTCAATCATTGAGACTTGTTGAAGGACACTCTTCACATTCATCACTTTTAACACTTGTTATTTCTTCTTTAAATCTTTTAAACCACTCAAAAACTTCCGCGTGTATCATTGTTTCACTTCCTTAAGCTGCTGGTTCTTTCTCATTATTATTATTTTTTTTTTTGAGAGAGAGAATTTGATCCACACATGTTGTTCCATATTTTGATTCATAATGAATTCTGACAAGATGCAAAACCAAACTTTACTCAATGGCTTGTAATACAAGACTGAGAGAGGCTAGCTAGACTATGACTAATCACCCCTCGCAACACTCAAGGTGAACTGACGTACTACACATGCTTTCCTAACTCAACTGCTTAACTCACAATAAAATCAGTTAGATACTTTTATTCACCTCTAATGTAACAGGGCATTAGGATTCAGAAATTATAAATTGTACAAATCTTGGCTCAAGTTGATTTACAAAATATTCTAAGCCAAAGAACAGACACTTATAAAAGACTTATTTAGCAGGGTTTACAGTACAGGTACTACTTTATCATCTGTTCCTCCTGTTGTATTCAGTCCATGCATTTAGGAGCAATGGGAAATTGATAGTCCAAAAATAAAAAAGCTAACCATCAATAATTCAAATGGCGTTATACAGACTTGTTTCTTTTTGATGCAGAAAATTGTTTGATTTATTTTAAATATAGGCCTACTCAATTTGTACCCGTCGTTTCAAATTGTGTCTGCAGAATCATATACAATTTTGTTTTCTTCCCGTTTCAGCTACAGTAGACTACTGTACTATTACCCAAATTTCAGCTTTGAATTTACAGTAGACCCCAATTATCCATCACCCTTTTAATTTTCAGTTTCTGTTAACTGTGGGACTGTTAAAATCATCATACCACAGAAAACCATCAAGATGTCAGTTGCTGTGTCTATACCAAATATAAGTTTTACCCTGTATACTTCATTTTACATAGCTATATTTTTACTACATAGATTGGTTGTAAAGTTTTTAAAGTTCTTGATAAAGTAGTTCCAGCTCATTAAAACCAGCAAACATGACACAGTTATTACTACTGCGTAAGATCAACAACAAAATATTCTAAGCCAAAGAACAGACACTTATAAAAGACTTATTTAGCAGGGTTTACAGTACAGGTACTACTTTAAACCGTGGAGGAGTATTAACACAAGAGAAATTGTATTTTTTAATGCAGTTGCAAGAATGAACTCCACTATTTTATGTAAGCCCACATTATCTGTTAGCTGAGTATATATTATATCAATTTTTCCTGTTTGTTATTAAGTAACACAAAAAAGATTTATAGAGCAATTATTTTTTCAATTTTATAGATAGAAATTTGAGTACACTGTAAGCCAAATACTGAAATACCATACACATACATTTTTTTTTTTTATTTGACTTTCTCTACAGTGCTTTGTAGTGTGAAGGGAGAAAAGGTATTCTGTATCCATTTATACTCATAACATCACAATGTCAGTCCTGTCCCTGAATCAAGTTACTACAGTGTGTAGATATATGGCATATTGTGATTGCAAGTTGTATTGTTCAAGGTCTTTTGTGACCTACTGGTAAAAATATAAACACAAATCATATACTTTTTGCTGTATCACAGAAATTAAAAAAAGCTTTTTATACTGTACTGTTATTATAAATACTTTATGCTTGAAAGTCTGAATAAATCGATAATTCAGACTATGCATTTGGCCCCCCATTGGTTAAGAATTTTGACTCTTACTATGATCAGAGTTAGTAAGTATGATAACCATAAACAGCATTGCATAACCTTACAAACATCTGGTTTATTTTTGAGTAATTGTATAACTGTAACTGTTGTTATATTAATAATTAGTCGTCTTTTGTATTTAAATTTATTATTACACTTTGTAAAACTTTTTATACTTTAGGCTGGAGTAGCAGCCATATTGTTGAGTACCAACTTAAACTCATCATGTCCAGGATCTCGTTAGACGTGTTGGAAACCACATGGTTGTCTGAAATAACTATTACTTCACATTAAATGTTATAATCACTATTACTTTATTAATTTCAAAATAAAAAAGAAAACATCATCAAGTTATATGGTTAATACAAAACACCAAATTTCCTCTCTCCCTCATACATTTTGACTTTCGCAATTTTAGTATGTTTAAGTATTCGTAAAAATGATCATTTTGCTTAAGCCGTTTCAAACTAGAATATAACATAAAGATAACCCATTCTCTATAACTACGACATAACGAAAACCAGCGCTTTCACACACACACACACTCACGCTATTTCATACAGTACATTTTTATTTTATTGAGCTCAATTTTAAAAGTGTCAGTATTTAAATAATTTTGAATGTCTACTTTCCTGCTGTTGTGTAGAACTGGGGCGTCAAATCGTGGTTCATTGTTTGCTGTTTCTCGTATTTCTCACTTTTACACTTCATGGCTGAACGGTTAATTTATCGCAATTTTTCTCACTGTCTCTACTTGTTTTGTAATGATACTGTTAGATCAAAATATATGTATTAAAATTTTCACATTTTACTTGTTTTGCGGGCCCGCACAAATATGTTCCGAAACTTAACAGGTGTTGCTCGCGCGAGCATTGAATTTAGACTGGGCAGAATTACAGGCGCTACTTTGTGAAGCGGCTGTTGTTCTTTCAGTTCTGGTTGGCTTACATTTTGTATCACTCCGCCAGCTGCATGTCACCGTTATGTAACGGAATTACTCATCAAGGATAGGCTCTGACGTAACGCTCGCCTGATGTTTCATTGCATAATTTGTTTACCGTTACATAATGTGTTTACTGGTTTTGTGTTCGTCATTGTCCTTGAACTTGGTTTGGTACAGTTGCCGGTTATTAAAACTGTCCACACAACATTATTAAACAAGTCTGTATTCACAAGGTCAACAGCAGTGCAGCCACGTTGCGATCGTTTCAAAATAACAAATTTACCCAAGTCTATTATTTCTGTCCCTATCACTCAACAAGGGATAAAGTTATTATTATTTATTTATAAAAAAAAATACAAATTATGTTATTTATTATCAATAAAATATAAACTTCTTTACATTGTCTCAGGTAGGCCCCAAAAATGCCCCGCTACAATACCCCCTCAATGAGATATTTTATGCCGAAGCATAAAAAATCTCATTGACACATTCATACTTGCTAAAGGGATCAGCCAGGATATGTCGCCACAACCCCCTGTATGGTTTACAAAAAAGAATAATCAACTCACCCTTGGTCTGGTGACTGTGACCGCATCTGCATGACAATACTGGACTTCTCTCTCGAGATCCCAACACCGTAGAGTCAGACAGATACTCAACGCCCCTGCTCTGACGCGCAGGCCAGCTCAGGTCCGCCGCCACAGCATCACCAAACACTGAAACAACAAATCAAAATATTAAATAGTGGCCTTATACAACACCATATCCCCAACTGATCTGTTCCCCCCTAGCGGTGCTGGTTTGCGCTAAGAAGCACTGGTTTTGTTTTTACTCACTTATTACTAACATGTATATATCAGAATACCTAACATAACTTAACATAAGAAAACACAGTACATTAATAATTCCTTTTAAAATAAACAACTTACAATTAAAATGTTACACACTTTACATCATTAAATTGACATATAAAATCAAAAAATTACTTTTAAACTTGATTTACTCTTATTAATTCGTTTCTCAAAATTACAAAATTTTTTATTTTATTTATTTATTTTTTTTTTTTTTTCAATTATGGCCATCATTATTCCATTTCATTACTTTGGGTGATTCTACGTTATTCATTATTTCATTATAATTTACTTCATCCATTTGGCATTTACTCATAATCTTACCCCTTTTATTACTCTAATGCTCCCTTACAAAATCTCTAACTAGTATGACACCCCACTATCAAAATTTTACTAACCCTTCTCTACCTCTAACTACTTACTATTTTAACTCCAATCGCCACCTTCTACACTTATAAAAAAAAATACTCTCTAACCCTTTGTACATAGGATACGTGTTTCCTTCCCAAAACTCATTCCCTTATGTTGGTCCCTGGACTCACCCTAGGTAACCCTTTCCGGCGCCAATCGGTCCCTATCCCGTCCCAACGCTTGTGTTGCGGACTCCCCAAATACACTACCACTACTACAAAATTACCATCCCCAAAAAATCTCAATCTCATAACCTCACTACAATTACAACAAATTAACATCAACAAATAAACAATATATCGCTCCAAACTCTACATAAAATCTCCATAACTACTGTGTCTCCACTTATACTTCTCCAAATTCTATAACATATACTAACTCAAAACAACATTGCATTATTTTCATTTCCACTATTACTTTAACTTTTACTTCGATTTGGACAAATCTATGTCCCACAAAATTCAACTTGAACTGATTCCAACATTTTATTCAACTAATTATTATCACCCATTTCTATCTTTTACAACCCATTGAAAATTTTACCTATCACAACTATTTTTC
Source organism: Magicicada septendecula (assembly GCA_034769895.1). NCBI lineage: Eukaryota > Metazoa > Arthropoda > Insecta > Hemiptera > Cicadidae > Magicicada > Magicicada septendecula. Next base: position 199,763,198 of record CM068376.1, on the reverse strand, counting down.
ATTTTATTTTTAAATCTATAAACACATTGAAAACATATTATTATATTTTTATAATACTTATTCCTAACATACTAATGCAATCAACACAATAAGACATAATAACACAATATAGGAAGTATTTAGTGCATTCAATTTTTAAATTCAAACAAAATTATTGAGTAGCAAATCATCATTATTAATTAAAATATATCAAATTTTTAATACGTTATCCCCTTGGATAACCTCCCAGCCACACACACTATTTCAGAATTATGGAAGACTGTGGCGCCTTTTCGCTTCCACAGAGACTGTATATTTTGGAGCAGGGTTTTACCTCTCCGTGTCTCTGCTTCCGCTGTTAAGTTTAAAATTGTTGAACATCAACATGTTCTCGTTAATAATTATACACCCTTAAACGGATCTACCACCTGGCTCTGCTGTTCCTTCTCGAACAGAGTGGCAGCCGCTGTTTTATATAGTTTGGTGATTCCCCTTCTATTACCCCCCATCAATTTCAAAATGCACCTTTACAACGATAACAGCTATGGCCAGTTATGGTCAGCGCGTAATCGTAATGTGCCCCAACCATAGCTGTTAAAGCTAAACCAATTCCACGGTCAGGGTTCGGTGAGGCCGTGACCGCCCGAAAAGTTGGGGAATCACAAGTAAAATTAAAGTTACGAATTTATATTTAAATGACAATATTAATTTAGATGGGGTTTTAACCCACCTTGTATGGAAGCTTAACCATTATTAACATAAAATAATTAATACAACATCTACAACCTCCCCCCATAGCAGTTCCACACTACACTGTTATAATACATCACATAACATAATACACAAATAACAATACACCTGGATTATTAGCATACATCAAACAAACAATTCTCTTTTAAATAATTTATATAAAATTTATAAACATTATTATTTAAACTTTTTCATTAACTGTTTTTATTTATCATCATTATGAATTTATCCTGTGTTGCAATCAGATTTTCAAAATTGCTTAAAATTTATTATTAACATATATTTTTAATCATTATGTTCCACAAAATTCCACAAAATAAACCATTTAACATTCATTTATTTATTAATTATTATTAAATCAGAATCTCATTACACAATTTAAATTCCTTATAAAATTAAAACACATAATATTCCATCACACTATCTAAACATCTCCACTTATTTAAATGAATCAAAATATTCATTTGATTATTAAAATAACATATCTCTATTATTATCAACATTCTACAAATCATTAACTATTGTCTTCATAATTATTTTGTTATTTAATTAGAGTGCAAAAATATTAATAATATTATTATTATCAATACAACATTTTCTAAAACATATACACATTACTTATTTAACATTTCACAATACACACAAATGAATTTAATATTATTTACAAAATATGCGTCAAAACTGTTCAAGTGTATCTCACTTCATGTCCACATCTGCCATGTCAAACAACCATAAAGCAAAATGTTTAATTGTCTTTTATTGTCTTACAGTCTACCCTCCATCGTCCCAAATCAACCTTGGTTTTATATAACACTGTTGCTTTTTATTTACAAACAAATGGTTACTTTGTGTGTCATAACCAGAACAACCAAATTCACTCATTTTACCAGAATACTCATTAAACCAGTCTACGTTAGGTATTTTGGTTACGTCTCCGTCATTACATTCAGTCACTATCGGTCTAATTATTTTTATCAAATCATTGTAATCATTATTATTCAAATATATTTCTAAGCCTTCTTTCCATTCATCATACTTTCTATTCAAATTATACAATTCTGTTACATACCATTCTCTATTTACCTCTCTCTCTTCATAACACCACATCACACTCTCACAATTATTCCGGACAGAGGGTACACAATTACTCCACAAAAATAAACACCTCAATTCATCTACCAATACGGGACTCTTACCCTTCAACCACAACACTTGTGGACTCAATAAATCATCATAAACATCATAAATAATAAAGGGAAAATTTGCCCTCTGTCCCCACTCTACTACAACATTATTTTTTCTCTCTCTCTCTAACTCACTGACACACATTAACATTTCATAATCACTACCTTCCACCAACTCATCAGTACTCTCTATATTTACTCCATTATTTTTCAACATCATATTTTCACTTATATTGTTATAATTATCATTCCTACTTACCTCGGAATTGTAATTAATACCATTATCATCACTAGTCAACACTATTTCTCCCACTATTTGATCACTGTTAGCTATTAACTCATTATTCGAATTGTCACTCACCTGGTTACTTATTTCTTCACTATTATCAAAGACACCACTTACCTGTGTTAACTCAACTTCTGTATTCTTTTTTACCTGATATCTATCCCTTCTCCACTCCTCGTTTTGTTTTTTCAATTTATTATTGAATTCCTTGACATCACTAATCATGTCATCTAACATTGCATTTTGTTGATCCAAACGTTCCTTGCACATCATAAATATCATATTCATCATATGCGTCTTATAATCAGATTCACTCATCTCATTGCTTACCTCATTATCTGCCACCTGATCAACTTTAATTTTGTTAAATTGATTTGTTTCTCCACCACCTTCTGCTCCCATTATATTATCATCCTTAACATTAGGCCTATTTGCTGCCTTATTTACTACTACTATCGCTTCAACGATCTTACCTCTATTACTTGGCACCTCACTATCAATATCATCACTGTGCTTCTTAATTTCCGCGAATATTCCCTCTTCCATTTCTTCCATGCGTGTTAAACTATCTTCTAAACTCCCCCATTCCTCGTCCGTCATTTCACCTACAACCCCTTTAAATTCGCTTTCCCACTCCTTCCATACGAAGCCACTATCATTTTCTTGTATCTTAGCCATATTAAAAAATTTTATTATAATACCCTTTATATAATATAATTCATCTCATACACACTAATTACCCTCACAATACTCATAAACACATAAACAAATAATGCACTACATACATAACCCTATAAAAACATAACCCCAGATTTGCGTTTATTTTACGTACATACGTAAATACACATTCCAAACAACCATATTATTTCTTCAACAGGTCCACATTTGCATAATTTAATTTATGCAAACGGTCCAGCTGTAAGGGCGCCACTGTTATATTAATAATTAGTCGTCTTTTGTATTTAAATTTATTATTACACTTTGTAAAACTTTTTATACTTTAGGCTGGAGTAGCAGCCATATTGTTGAGTACCAACTTAAACTCATCATGTCCAGGATCTCGTTAGACGTGTTGGAAACCACATGGTTGTCTGAAATAACTATTACTTCACATTAAATGTTATAATCACTATTACTTTATTAATTTCAAAATAAAAAGAAAACATCATCAAGTTATATGGTTAATACAAAACACCAAATTTCCTCTCTCCCTCATACATTTTGACTTTCGCAATTTTAGTATGTTTAAGTATTCGTAAAAATGATCATTTTGCTTAAGCCGTTTCAAACTAGAATATAACATAAAGATAACCCATTCTCTATAACTACGACATAACGAAAACCAGCGCTTTCACACACACACACTCACGCTATTTCATACAGTACATTTTTATTTTATTGAGCTCAATTTTAAAAGTGTCAGTATTTAAATAATTTTGAATGTCTACTTTCCTGCTGTTGTGTAGAACTGGGGCGTCAAATCGTGGTTCATTGTTTGCTGTTTCTCGTATTTCTCACTTTTACACTTCATGGCTGAACGGTTAATTTATCGCAATTTTTCTCACTGTCTCTACTTGTTTTGTAATGATACTGTTAGATCAAAATATATGTATTAAAATTTTCACATTTTACTTGTTTTGCGGGCCCGCACAAATATGTTCCGAAACTTAACAGGTGTTGCTCGCGCGAGCATTGAATTTAGACTGGGCAGAATTACAGGCGCTACTTTGTGAAGCGGCTGTTGTTCTTTCAGTTCTGGTTGGCTTACATTTTGTATCACTCCGCCAGCTGCATGTCACCGTTATGTAACGGAATTACTCATCAAGGATAGGCTCTGACGTAACGCTCGCCTGATGTTTCATTGCATAATTTGTTTACCGTTACATAATGTGTTTACTGGTTTTGTGTTCGTCATTGTCCTTGAACTTGGTTTGGTACAGTTGCCGGTTATTAAAACTGTCCACACAACATTATTAAACAAGTCTGTATTCACAAGGTCAACAGCAGTGCAGCCACGTTGCGATCGTTTCAAAATAACAAATTTACCCAAGTCTATTATTTCTGTCCCTATCACTCAACAAGGGATAAAGTTATTATTATTTATTTATAAAAAAAAATACAAATTATGTTATTTATTATCAATAAAATATAAACTTCTTTACATTGTCTCAGGTAGGCCCCAAAAATGCCCCGCTACACTGTGAACTATAATATTAGGTCATGAGTACAAACAAATTGTATCTGTAATAATTAGTTGATAATTGTTAAATCTAGTAGCTCTTCATATGATAGTTAGGAAGATAATTCATTGCTTAGAATGAATTAATATTTAAGACAGTTGTGGGCTAAAGAAAATGACTGTATATTTAGGCTGAAACTACCTTGACTTTCCCTCCTTTAAATCAGTAATTTTCCTTAATAGGTACAGTCATTTTTTAATCAATTAATTTGTGTATGCAATTAATCGTAATACATCAATGTGCAAACAATAAATTGTACACTTATTTTTGGGGCATGAATTATTTTAAAGCATCACTTAATAAATTAAAGTGTATAACATAATGGTTAATAATTAATTACATTCTTAATATGCATTGTAGTAAGTATTCATAAATGGATTTTTACTCATACAAGTTGCGTTATTTGATTAAATTGTATGATGTTTTACAGTGGCGGCTGGAGTTATGGTTGCAGAATTCCACTACCACCAATATAGAATAACTAAACTGTAAAATAATGTACGAAAACATTAAGCAATTAAAAGTGTCATTAATTTCAACAGTAAACGTATTAATTTCTATGTGGCAAAGTTCATGTACAATGCAAATGTGGTGCGCAGGCTGCTGGTTGTAGGCTGATTGCAGCTTGAAGAGTAAATGCCAGAGTTTACTACAGAAACATATGGAAGGACGTCCGTTACTCTTCATAATGTCCCAGTGCTTCATGTGTGAGCTCGGTGGTTGCAAAGCTTTCGCAACGCTCCAGTTGGAGCGTTGTACCGCATCCTTAATTATGTCATGAAGTCAGCTGTACCCAGTTTATCCTTTATGTTAATTGAAGGTAAAAGTTACCCGTTGTTTGAAGTTATAAAATGGGAATAATTTTTTATAACCGTGATTGAGATAGTAAAGTTTCAGTCAACTGTGTATTAATTAATGTGTGTTAAGTATTATTGTTATTATTTTTTCCTTGTTTAGTGCTGCTGTGTCATTTTTGGGAGTTAGTGATTCTGCGTGCTTTCAAACCATATGTAGTTTGTATAAAGCACGATACTGTTTAACTTTCACCTTTTGTAGCATATTTAGTATCTGGTTACTGCAAAGTTAGTTAGTGATGCTTTTAGCAACCATTCATGAGAACATGGAATCTGGCGTAGTGAGAAGTAAGGTCATGGCATTATCAATGGCAGCTCCCTTTTTTCCATATGACAGCACTATGTATGATGCAGATATGTAGGTCTACCTACTGTTTAATGTGTTCTTTGACCCTCCCCCACCAAACCAACTATTGCAACACCAAAATTTGAAACCACCAGTCGCAACTGGATGTTTGTAAATAAAGTATAATTTTTCTGACTAATAAAATATATATGATGCCATTATAATATTAGTGTTGTTACTGTCAGGTAATATTTTCATAATAGTATGATAGCTAAAGAAAAAAAAAGAACTCAAAAGTCTATAAACAATTGCAGAAGTGTGGATAGGTTTTACATTCTTCTAAAAATAGAACTGACTTTGACATATTTGAATTCATGTAAAAAGTATTGAGGATTTAGAATGTATCCATTTGAAGGATCCATGTAGCCATGAGAATTCAGCCAGAATTTATCCATAGTTACAATCATACAGAAATGTGTATTATTTTACAAGAATTTAATTTTAATTGTGTTGCTGATAATCATCTTTTAGAGAGTAATATAAAAGTAATCACCTTTTACACTTTAGAAGTGTAAGCACATACATTACTGTCCATCACGAAACTATCTCTTCCAGAAGCTACCATGGAGTTGTTATTACTACACTCATATTGCAGGGGTCAAGTTTCTGTTTCACTTAGAAACACCTTTTCCTTTGGTTTTATTGTGTTTTTTTTGTCATGTAATAAGTTATGAACTATGTTGCTTAGTCATAAAACAAGCTGCAATAAAATTGGGTTGAATACGTCATGTATAAAAGAAGATGTTTACTAGAAGTATCAATATCCATAATATAGCTGCCAAACGTGTCAGTGTCCATACTTTTTCCTAAAAGTATCTGTCTGTATCATTACTAAAAGCATTTGTGTGCCTAATATTACTTAAATGATGCTATTCCTTAAAGTGTTCATTTATGTAAGACCACTACTAGAAACATTAGTTTACATAATATTATTACTAAATAACAGAAAGTTTAGTGAGTTTCAATCAGTTAATAGACACAGTGTTTAAAACATTTACGTCAATATTTTGACAGTTGTTATTGTCATCATTAGGGCCTCTTATTTTACTAGAGAAAACGTTTTGGAAATAAATGGATATAAAATGTACCACACAAGTCAACTTTAAGGAAAATGTAAAGCATTTTGAGGAAACTAATTATAATTAAATTTTTAAAAATTTTACCTTAATCCGTCTATGTGACCGCTTGGTTTCTGTCTTCTTACGCGTTTCGGATTAATTTAATCCATCATCAGAGAGTAAAAATTCGTCTGTTATGACTTCGTTAAAACATTAAAAGTGACACTAAAATACATTTATGTATATGTTCTACAAACACAGCGACGTACGCGGATGTGAGTGCGCACTCAACACCGGTTGACGACGTACTGCACAGTTTATTTAAGTTATCATGTTATCTATTGTTGTGTTGGGGCGTGTAATATGTAAAACGTTACGAGTTAATTTAAAATTATTAATGTTGAAATATTGATATTGCTCAGTTTTCTTTTTGTTGTGTTAACTACTTTTCGTGAAACTTCCAGGGTCTCGTCAGGTGTACTCATTAGCAGAGAGAAATAGGTGAACGCAAATGACCAACACACATTGATGTTGTTAAATTAAAAATGAATTTAATTACTCTATAAAAACAACCAATCAAATGAATTTAATTGCTATATAAAAACAACAAATCAAATGAATTTAATTACTATATAAATAATTACGCAACCAGCACTTCTTGTAAGGCCTATATTTTTTCATTCACTCAGTCACACACATTTTCACTCTTCTACATATCTTTTTTATTGAGCTCAATTTAAAAATGCCAGTATTTAATTATATTTACTTTCCTTTAATGATGCGTAGGTTTCATCCTTGTGGTGTGCACTGTTTGTTGTTTTCACTTTTAACGTTTGTATGGCCGAAACTGTCACTTTACTCCAATTAGTCACTGATTATTATTATGATGATTTGTAATATTAATTAGAATTTCACATTGTATTTTGAAACATATATATAAATTCATATTTTCTGTTGTATGCGGGCGCAAAAATCACGCACAGCCGGCCAGTCGGCGGATGCGACAGTTTTTATGCGTCCGTCACTTGTAGATGTTGTTTTCCGACTGGTTTGTTCTCTGTGTGTCACAAGGCTGCTGGTGCTGACACACCTACATTCTTCGTTATGTCAGGCGCTGACGTAATATCGCCTGACGATCCGTTACATAAGTTGTTGACAGATTTGTGTGTCATTGGTTGACCTTGGCACAATTCCGTCGGTTGTTTACTCATTTTAGAAAATATTACTGAATAATTTTAACACAGCAGTGCTGCCATCGTCGCTATCGTCGCTACAACTGAATTTTACCTTTCGTTTATTCGTTTTGTCCCAATCATTGTAAAAATGTTATTTACTTTATTTAAATTATCCCAGGTAGGCCAAAATGCCACGTTACAATACCCCCCTCAATGAGATATTTTATGCCGAAGCATAAAAAGTCTCATTGACACATTCATACTTGCTAAAGGGATCAGCCAGGATATGTCGCCACAACCCCCTGTATGGTTTACAAAAAATATAATCAACTCACCCTTGGTCCGGTGACTGTGACCGCACCTGAATGACAATACTGGACTTCTCTCTCGAGATCCCAACACCGTAGAGTCAGACAGATACTCAACGCCCCTGCTCTGACGCGCAGGCCAGCTCAGGTCCGCCGCCACAGCATCACCAAACACTGAAACAACAAATCAAATATCAAATAGTGGCCTTATACAACACCATATCCCCAACTGATCTGTTTCCCCCTAGCGGTGCTGGTTTGCGCTAAGAAGCACTGGTTTTGTTTTTTACTTATTTCTAACATATATCAGAATACCTAACAACATAACATAACATAAGAAAACATAGTACATTCATAATTCACATTGTTATTATTATCTTAAAATAAACAATTTGTATTTAAAACTTACACACTTTACATCATTAAATTCGCATATAAAATCAGAAAATTACCTTTTAATCTCACTTTACTTTTATTAATTCGTTTCTCAAAAAAAAATTTTTTTTTTTTTTTGTTACATTTCAATTATTATTCCATTTCATTAATTTGGGTGATTCTACGTTATTCATTATAATTCACTTTATCAACTTGGCATTTACCCATAATCTTACCCCTTTTATTACTCTAACGCTCCCTTACAAAATCTTTAACTAGTATGACACCCCTCTCTCAAAAAATCTACTGACCCTTCTCTACCTCTAACTACTTACTACTTTAACTCAATTCACCACCTTTTCTCAATATATAAAAAAAAATACTCTCTAACCCTTTGTACATAGGATACGTGTCCCCCCCCCAAAAAAAACTCAATTCCCTTATTTGGTCCCTGGATTCTACCTAAGGCAACCCCTTCCCCACTAAATCGATACCAATCCCGTCCCAACTTATCATTATGTTGCGGACTCCCACATTACACTACCCCCTACTACAAAATTGCCATCCCCAAAATCTCAATCTCATTACCTTACTACAACTGCAACAAAATAACAACATCAATTATAAACAACAATATATCACTCAAAACTATACAAATATTCTCCATTACTACTGTGTCAACATCAATACCTCTCAAAACTCTATAACATATATTAACTCAAAACAACATTACATTACTTTCATCTCTACTATTTCTTTAACTTTGACTTCAACTTAGACAGATCTATATGTCCCATAAATATTCAACTTGGACTGACTCAAACATTTTATTCAAATAATTACTATCACCCACTTCTATCTTTTGCAACCCATTGAAAATTTTAACTATCACAATTTTATTTCATTTTATTTTAAGATCTATAAACACATTGAATACATATTATTCTATTTTTATAATCCTTATTCCTAACATACTGCATGCAATTAACACAATAAGACATAATAAACACAATATAGGAAGTATGTAGTGCATCTATTTTTCAAATCAAAACAAAATTATTCAGTAGCGAGTTATCATTATTACAATACAACAAATTTCTAATACGTTACCCCCCTGGATAACCTCCCTGCCACACACACTATGACCCCCCTGGACTGTGGCGTCCAGTTGCTTCCACAAGGACTGAAATTTTGGAGGAATTTGACATCTCCTTGTCCTTGCTTCTGCGTTACATTTTAACATCTGAATATCAATATATTCTTGTTTATAATTATGCGCCCTTAAACGGGTCTACCACCTGGCTTTGCTACCCCCATGCGGGCAGAGTGGTAGCCGCTGTTCCCTAGTTTGGTGATTCCCCTAAATTACCCCCCTCAATTTCAAAGTTCACCTTTACAACGATAACAGCTATGGTCAGTTAAGGCAGAACGTGACGCAATGAGCCCCAACCATAGCTGTTAAAGCTAAACCAATTCCACGGTCAGCGTTCGGTGAGGCCGTGACCGCCCGAAAAGTTGGGGAATCACAAGTATAATATATTTTTTTTTTTTAATTAAAATTACCAATTTATATTACATGACAATTCTAGTCTTGGTGGTGTTTTAACCTCATACATTTCTTTCTTAACTTTCCCTACCTTGATCTTCATTTACATAAAATACATAACGTGTGTATAAACAATAATAATAATTTATAATAATAGAATATAAAAATGTCTGTTTATGTATGAAAATTTTAATATCTACAAATACATCCATCATCACTCAGCTAGATAATACTTTTTTAATTGGGTCACATTATAAGTTCCTTTTTTACAAACCATTAATTATTGTCTTCATAAGTACTTTCTTATTTATTTAGACTGCTGAAATAATCTTATTATTATTAAAACAATTACCTACACACATTGTTTACATTATATACTTGTTATAACCAATATACACACAATCAATTTCACGAAATTATTTACAAACTATTCGTCAATAACTGTTCAATTGTTTCACACTTCATATGCCCAAGTCTGCAAGGTCATTACCAAAATTTACAATATTTAAACAATGTCCATACACTGATTTTTTAATTTCAACCTCCATCATCGTATATATAACGAATATATTTATAACATGCATCATTGTTATCCACACACAATTTGGTATTATTATTATTATAATAATCCATTAATTTTATTTCATTCATTATGCCATTATAATTTATAGGGTTATTCCCTATTAATATTTCATACAACTTGTCAACATAAGTTATTTTTGTCCAGTCTCCATCAGTATTATTGGTTAACGTCAGGTAAGCTACTTTATCATTTTTATATTCCTCTACTATTACATCATGTAAGTTATTATCGTTTACAAAGATATTAGTAAAATATTCATCTATCTCTCTTTCAACAGGTAAGTATTTCATATTGTTTATATTCACCCCTTCTAATTTTTCTCTCAACTCATTATAATTTCTCTTTAACTTATATAATTCTATTTCTCGATCTGCACATAACTCTATATAAATCTCTCTCGCTCACATTAGTTAATATCTGATTAATGGTTACATTTAAGTCTTCTCTGACTTTAACTATTTCACGCTCATGTTCTGCTTGTTTATTTTTTAAACTAGTTACATTAATTTTAATTGCATCAACTTGTTCAAAGTTACTTCTAAATTCATCATTTATATTTTCTTGTATTTCACTTGCTCGTTTGATTTGCTCACACTCATTAATTATACATTGAACATTACAGTTCATTTTGTCATTTGGCTTTTTAATTTTATCATTATATTTACTTGTCAATGTATCAAATTTTTTATTTGTCTCTAACATTTTCTCTTTTTGTTTTTCGTTAATTATTTTTCTATCGTTTCTCATTTCGTCTTGTACCTTATTTATAACACTAGTCAGTTCGTCTCTCACTCCAACAATAGTCTCATTCATACTTTCCAAACGGCTGTTCATATTTATTTCACTCACTCTCAATTCACTCCTCACATTCATGAACTCGTTATTTAAATCCGTAAGTTTAACATTTATAGTATTTACTTCTGATTTGATCTCAGTTTTCATTCCTGACATCATCTCCATCATCAATGATAATTGGTTAAATATATTTACCCCCTTGTCTTTACTACCCCCCGCTACTACAGTTTCGTCTACATTTGTTTCAACACTTTCATCAACAAAATCATTGGTTGTTACCATATGATCTTGCGTAATATTTAAAATAGATTCTTCTACGCTACTTTTACCTAAGTCTGCGTTCTCATTTCCCTCTGCCATTTTCGACCCGTTTGTAAATTTTTGTTAACTTAATTTACAAAGTCCATGTTAGACGGGCGCCATTAAAACATTACGAGTTAATTTAAAATTATTAATGTTGAAATATTGATATTGCTCAGTTTTCTTTTTGTTGTGTTAACTACTTTTCGTGAAACTTCCAGGGTCTCGTCAGGTGTACTCATTAGCAGAGAGAAATAGGTGAACGCAAATGACCAACACACATTGATGTTGTTAAATTAAAAATGAATTTAATTACTCTATAAAAACAACCAATCAAATGAATTTAATTGCTATATAAAAACAACAAATCAAATGAATTTAATTACTATATAAATAATTACGCAACCAGCACTTCTTGTAAGGCCTATATTTTTTCATTCACTCAGTCACACACATTTTCACTCTTCTACATATCTTTTTTATTGAGTTCAATTTAAAAATGCCAGTATTTAATTATATTTACTTTCCTTTAATGATGCGTAGGTTTCATCCTTGTGGTGTGCACTGTTTGTTGTTTTCACTTTTAACGTTTGTATGGCCGAAACTGTCACTTTACTGCAATTAGTCACTGATTATTATTATGATGATTTGTAATATTAATTAGAATTTCACATTGTATTTTGAAACATATATATAAATTCATATTTTCTGTTGTATGCGGGCGCAAAAATCACGCACAGCCGGCCAGTCGGCGGACGCGACAGTTTTTATGCGTCCGTCACTTGTAGATGTTGTTTTCCGACTGGTTTGTTCTCTGTGTGTCACAAGGCTGCTGGTGCTGACACACCTACATTCTTTGTTATGTCAGGCGCTGACGTAATATCGCCTGACGATCCGTTACATAAGTTGTTGACAGATTTGTGTGTCATTGGTTGACTTTGGCACAATTCCGTCGGTTGTTTACTCATTTTAGAAAATATTACTGAATAATTTTAACACAGCAGTGCTGCCATCGTTGTTATCATCGCTACAACTGAATTTTACCTTTCGTTTATTCGTTTTGTCCCAATCATTGTAAAAATGTTATTTACTTTATTTAAATTATCCCAGGTAGGCCAAAACGCCACGTTACACTCTATGGTTATGTTATCTATAATCTTATCATATAGTGTATGTGATTTAAATGCCAATTGTTTGTTTAGTATATTATTAGGATTATTTCTGAAGGCCCGGTAAATTTTGAACTCTTCTACTGCATCCATATATCTTCCCTTTTTGCAAATGTGTAAGGGTTTGCAATTTGCCTCAAAATTTGTGTAATTATGATTTAATGAAACGAGATGTTTAGCGTAATTTGATTTATTTATATTTGAAATGCTTGTGGGTAAGTGTTCTTTATATCTTTCAAAAAAAAACCCTGCCAGTCTGACCAATGTAATGCATGTCGCAGTCATCACATATCATCTTGTATACGCCCGTTCTTTTTTCAATTGATGTTCGTGTGGCATTATTTACGTCGTCAACCGGTGTCGAGTGCGCACTCACATCCGCGTACGCCGCTGTGTTCGTAGATATACATAAATGTATTTTAGTGTCACTTTTAATGTTTTAACGAAGTCATAACCGATGAATTTTTACTCTCTGATGATGGATTAAATTAATCCGAAACACGTAAGAAGACAGAAACCAAGCAGTCACATAGACGGATTAAGGTAAAATTTTTTAAAATTTAATTATAATAATTGTGACGCGGATACCAGTACAATGACTTTAAAATTGGAAACTAATTATCGACCATGTGAATACAAGGAACAACAGTAAACTTTTTGTCTGTAATTAGGACATCTGTAGTGACAGCAATAACACTGCCCACCAAGATACATGCTGGAAACAGATGATTACCTCAGGCTAATGATACAGTCATTAGGGGACCAATTTATATTTGGAAGAGACTAATGCAAAACACACATTGGGGTTTCAGACTTATTACTGCCAGAAGTTAATATTTCTATGAAGTGATTAAACTAGCAAAATGTAAGTGCCAATCAATCTACTGGAAAACCAACTTACTGGCCCATAGAAATAAATAAGATTCAGATCTACTAGCTTTCTTTGTTCTTAAGAGAATCTCAGCCAATTGTATTAGTATGGAAGAATGCTATACTTTGTCATATGATTGTTTATATAAATTATTAACACTAAATATAACAGTAATATAGAAATTACTTCCGTCACTGACAAATAAATGGACAGACAGGAATGGATTTATAGAAGAACTCATAACAGTGAAGTGAATGATCCACTGAGAACAGCTGTACAACTTTACATGGAGATAGAACAATCAGTACATGATATCCAGCAAGCTGTGTGAAATAACACTTCTGCATTAAAAAGAAAAGCACAAGGGTTAAGCTACCCTAAGAAAATAAGATATATACCTACACATATGTACATACACACATCATGCAGATGCAAACATTTAATTATATATATATATATATATATATATATATATATATATATATATAGTCTAAATGTACCTTGTATCCTACCAGTTTCGTCACAGTCATCCAAAACGATTTAATAATTTACATATCAAGAAATCAACTATAGCAAAAAGCATTTGTGTGTGTGTGTAAACATACACACACACACTAAACCACTTTTTTGAGGACACTTTTTTTAGTCTCTTATTTTTGCGGTGCTTATGAGGACTGCTTATTGCCGACCCCTTTCGGCAGTGCTTGCCATGAAAACGCTCTGTAAAAATAAAAATGTAAGCGTTCTTGTTTAATTTCAGTATATATAAAATATGAGTGTGTGTGTGAAAGACATTCATATTTATTAATTTTATATCAGATGATGATAGTTGAATACTATCAAAACATTGTAATTCACAAGATAATAAAAATATATTCTTGTAAAAACTCTTGTTACATATATATATATATATTTCAATCACTTTCTGCTACAGTCCGTTTCTTGATGTATATAATACTTATAACTATTTTACCTCAAGATATATTTTTTCCTTTAGGAACATGTTTCGGGAGATCCTGTTCTCCCATCTTCAGCCTTCGCCATCTTGCTTCTGGTGCAAGATGGCGAAGGCTGAAGATGGGAGAACAGGATCTCCCGAAACATGTTCCTAAAGGAAAAAATATATCTTGAGGTAAAATAGTTATAAGTATTATAGTAATATATATATATATATATATATATATATATATGTTGCAGCAGGTTTTTGGGTACATCCGTGTATGTGATGCTTATATTGCCGACATTTCGTTCCGTATTGCCGGAACATTTTCAAGGCGTACTGATGTTGATTTAACTAGGGCGCACATTTTATATCTTGCTTGCCTTGTGATTTTTGCCATGGGAAGGTTAGATCATGGGGGTGAGTGTGTTGTGGCCATATGTTGTTTGTTAATTTGTGAACTGTCAGTTAGGAATTTCCAAGTTGTCGCTAGTTTTGTATATTTGTTTCTGTCGGATGTACCCAAAAACCTGCTACAACAGATATTCACTGTGAAAACCTTCGCATGAGTATATATTTGAAGTATGAGTAAACATTTTATATACGGTACATAACCTTCCCTCTCCCCCTTTCTGTATTAGTTTAAGTATGTTTGAATTTTGTATGACTTTTGATTAACAACTGCATTGGGTATGACTCTAATCAAATATTTATCCATTTAATTCATAGATTCATAATTACTAAATTATGTTAGTAACAATGAACTAAACAAGCTAGTTAAACTGACAATAAATAATATTATGAATGAAACAAAATTATTACAGACTTGTTTTTATGACACCAAACACACAACTATGAGATACTGACATCATTCACCCTATTTGTATTCACAAGTTAAATGATATTTGTAGTGTCCTTTGACTGGGGGTGCTGATTAAGAAAACCTGTTTTTAGAATAAAGTGAGGGTGTGGTATTGAAATTGCAAGGTGGGACAATACCAATGAAAATTTGACAAAGATGATCACTGCCTAAAGAAACATCATGGAGGAGACAAACTTTGTAGAAGTCCATACATTAGCGGTTTTTGTAAGTTGAATGTAGCTGGACAAAAGATTTTATGTTCAGAATGAAAATTAATGTAGTTGAAGGCTCACTTTTTATTATAATTTTTTCCAATACACATTTTAAAAAATAATTATTTTAATAATGTGTTATTAAAATCAAATCCCTGGTCTGTATTCAAATAGTGTGAACTAAAGCTAAGATTATCATTGTGAGTTTTCATATAGCAGTCATTGTGATGCCAGTAGACTCTTTTTTATGTAGATACTTGGACATGATACCAGTATAGTTGGCCAGATAGTTATTGAATTAATGGTACATACAACATCCAATAGTTTGTCTTTGGACATTGGATCCTTTATGCTAAAAAAAGGGATCAGATCATGTTTTGGATTTTAGATGCTAATGGTTTTTTGAGTTTTTGTAGATTTTTCTTGTGACGCCCCTTTAGCGTAAGTAGTAGAGGTGTATTCAGATGAGGTATACTAGACTGAGTGGGGATAGTCTGAATAGTTGATTATGTAGTCAGAGAACCATTTATTTAGAAAATATTTATTATTATTACAGTGTCACGTGTGTAATAATGACGTGACCCAATCATGAAATTATGGGTCACTTAACCCCAATAGCTTTCTTGTATAATGCATAAATTAGGGCGATCTTCTGATGACTGGAATTAAGATGTAGGTATTTCATGAATTCTTAGGGCTTTTTGATTCGTTGAACCCCTCTGTAACACTGTTGCCATCTAACTGTCTAATGACCTTGGTGTCCAGAAATGAAATAGAGCCATTTTATTCACACTCTTTTCTATCCATTCATATCCTATTGGTTTATAATTAAAAAGCATTGAGAACATATGATGTTGGTTGTGGATAATAACTGTCTAAAAAGTTCATAGTGATATAATATAAGATGAGACCTAGTCTATTGGCCATACCTTAATCTCCTTGAAACATAAAATGCTGTTTATTGTAGCATTGTGCCAAAAGTTGCTACAATAATGATAATTAATTTAAAGAAAGGTGTAATGAATTGTTATGTAAAGACATCAAATATCTTAATAATGTATGTATCCATATGTACCTACACCTATGTACTCGGTCCATGACACATATTATCATTTGCTCTCTCTACTAAATCATATGTTCATTCAGTTCTAAATTTATTTATATAATTATGGTTAAATGATTATTATATCATCAGTATATTAATTTATAATATTGTCTTCAGAATATTATTTTTATACCTTACTGACCAATAACATTATATGTGTTAACAGGAATTATTATAAATGTAACACACCCGTGCGTGCGTCCACACTCACACTCATATTGACAGAAATAATTAGTATGTTTATGTGTTTATTTATTTCCGTATTGCCCATACACAGATCCTGATGATGTCAATAATAAACATCAACACAAATGTTTTAAAAGTTGTGCATGTTCATTGACCAAAACGTATAAAACCGATGGTCATTTATTGATTCACAGTCACTGCTAAATTAAGGATTGTTACTAAAATTATCTATCTGCATAATGTTGTTACAAAAAGTAGTAGTCTACATACTATTTACATGAAAAGTATCAGTCTGCATAATATTTTGTGGCATATCATTTGTGATATTATGTTTAAAATAATTCATCTTTTAGACACATACTTAAATTATGTGTAGTTTATGTTATTAACAAATATGTTAATATTAAATTGATTTATAAGGAATATTTTGCAATATTGCTTTTATGTGATGTAGTCATGTGTAGGTTAGGCTCTTATTATTTTCTTTAAAACTGTTAAAGTAAGTGTTTCTATAACAGTGTAGTTTGTATATATAAATAAATATATTTATATAGTAGTGTTTAGAGTGATGTGTTACTAATATAAACTGGAAGATGTGTAACAGTGACTTGGTGAACTTGAATTAATAATGTTCTAAAATTTTTGACGGGACTTATTTTACTCACTGTGCCTGAAAAACAAGGTGTTTATTTTTAATATTTTTTAGTAAATGGGAGAAAACAATTGAATTTTTATTGTAGTTTTATGACTAGTGCATGAATATATTCCATAAAAAATCAGTGTCTCTGTAGGTGTATTATGGAAGTAGAGTGTTATCTTGACAAAAGACTGTATGTGCAGTGACTAATATTTAGTTATTTAATAAGTTTATATAGTAGAAGTTGTGAGTGTGTGTGTGTATGGTATATATAATAAAAGACCATTTTTGTAAAGCCTTGTGTAACAAGTGGAACAGTTAGTGTGCAGTCACAACAGTGTCCACAAAGAAAACAAAGGCTAAATTCAAAAGCAATTTTACTCCTCTTGGAGTTTTAAGACACATCATTTAGGTGGGTAACAGTTACTTGTACATGAACCAGTGTGACAGTTGTATTGCCTGACTCTTTGGTTGGTCCTTGGTGAAATATTTGTGGACACAAAAATTTAAGGGAAATAAAGAACACTTGATTATTTCTTGGGGGTTTTGTTAATTTTGTGTGTGTGTGTGTGTGTGTGTGTGTGTGTGTGTGTGTGTGTGTGTGTGCGCATAGAGTTAATAATAATTTTCTTACTATGAGCTAAGGTACTAAGGAGTAAGAATGTTTAAAATTGTATACATAAAAGTAAAATATAAGCCAAAAGAGCTGAGAAAACAGTAGACTAATGATAATGTATATAGTATATAGTTACAAAAGTGTGAAGACAAGATGGCTGCTGATAAAGTGATTATACATTCAAAATATAACAACTTCTGTTTTGAGCCAGCTCATTTTTGAAGGAGACAGTCATTTCTTCATCAGTCATTTTGCCTTATTGATTTTGATCACATTCAAATGATTGAGCACTATATATAACCTTACATTTATCATTTGCTGAACCTTATTGCCTTAGTTCTTGGCTTGCATGTAATTTGTTTATAGAAAATGATTACATAGACTGAAATTAATGTCTGTTAATAAATTGCAGTACAGTAAGCAATTTACTGTGGATGGTTGAATATCAAGACATCTTACCAGGGAAGTAGTAAACTAAAGTTTGTTGTAGTTTCTTATAACATTTAAATATATTATTGAATCTAGTAATATATGGTCACATGCCATTATAAAATTTGGCACTGGGCTATGCACATCTTAGTATAGACTGAAGAAGTGCTGTTGAATAAGCTGCATTTCTTTCATTGTGTCCTGAAAGTGACATATCAGTGTTGTTACAGTTGTAATTCAAAACTTATGGTGCGCTTCATAATAATAAGTGTTAAGGCATATTACAGTGTCTGAATCACAATAATAGAAATGTGAGTTTAGCTGTAGCCATATGTTGTGAAATGTTTTACTACTTTATTAAAATTTACATTGAACCAATTTTAATAGGTGACTGTAATGCTAGTTATGGCTGTAAAAACTGTAACAGGCCACAGGCTTAATACTGCAAAAGGCAGATAATGAAATAATGTTATTTAATATATTAACACTTTGAGTACTGACAAGATAATATTATGTCACAGATAAACGTGGTATTTTGAGAGATTGCATAATGTTATGTCATTCACTTTCCAATGTGCAAATTCTTTATGCCTTAACCAGTAGGTTAGATATTCTGTATTTAGTATGACTTTATTACATTCAGATTGTTGAACTGACAAAGAAGTAACTTTATATAAAACAAGTTCTACAGCTACCATGTCCTATTTGTTTGTTTATACTTCTGAGGTGATTTTTTTTTATATTGGCATGAGTTTGAAGTGAACCTTACTATCTTTATATAAAGTATTTTGAAATTATTTCATGATTTTTTTTAAGAATTATTTCATACTATGCTTGTTATAACTATAAGGGTAAGAACATGCCGAAGCGGCATTACTGGTAGACTGCAGCTTACTATTACTGTGAGACATCGCGAAAAGTCAATTGACAAACATACCGATGAGTTTATCCTTACTGTGAGCCATTACTGTACTGTGAAATATCATGACAAGTCAGCTGACAAACAGTTCACTTCTTTGTGCAAAAAGAAAGTGTTTTCTAGTAGTGGAATATTTGTCACTGCAGTTATTAGATTATAGTTCAAATTGTCAAATGTTTTTAATCATTATAGTTCGTTGTTTGCCTAGCTTCATTTTTATAAAACAAACTGACACATTAATCTCTTCTACTCAAAGGCTGATATATCTGGCATTCGGATAAGGAAATCGCCTTTAACTTCAGGTGAAGCTTGTACCTTACTTATGACTTTTAAAATTTAAAGATATGATTTGATGATTATACTTAAAGATATAAAGACATGACCATTATACTTAAAGATATTTATAATGAGAGACAAAGAAACTATGTGTATCAAATCATCAAAAGATAAGTGTATCATTTATAATTAAATACCGGTATCAAAATATTAACTATGAAACCAGAATCACAACGAAAAATACATATGAACTGACAAGATAGGAGCATGTCCACGTGAACTCAGCTGCGCTATAGAGTGAGGGAAGTCATGTGATTCAGTGAACCAATCAGGTAGCGCGCCACCTTACTACATTGCTGTCTTCCATGAGACAAAAACAAAATAAAACACATTACAATAATAGTAAGCTGCACAGTAATGTAGTACAGTAAGCATCTTCGTCATGTTCGCTCCTATTCATATCTATACATTTGTTATGATATCACTGTCATACAGTACAGTAATGTCTCACAGTAAGCTGCAGTCTAACAGTAATGCTGTGGCGGCATGTTCATACCCTAAACTGTTTGTTTTAGTTAAATATCTTATAATATTCAAGATTATTTTTATTGCTAGAAGCATATGGAGTGTATGTTGTTGTAGACGCAACTTAGAAATAATGATAATAAAAATGCAAAGAGTTTATTCGCTAGATAAATGTATAGACAAACATGGTGTAATTATTTTTTAATGATAAATGTTAGTACAGTGTTTAAATACAGACCATTTTTGGAGAAAAAACAGCTTTTCACAAAGGACAGATTGAAGATTGAATATCTTCCCATGCAGTACTCAAAGTATTAAAGTTAGTGAGACTGAATTATTTTTAACCTTATGTATTTTGTTAATTAACAAAACAAATTGTTCTACTGACATAATCAGTTTGTTGTACTAACATTTTATAGATGTCAGCTTTACAATTATGTAACAGTTTGTTACAAAGATTGTGTTGATAGTTGTCTTAAAACTGTGGAATACATTATTGAACGCCAGAGAAATCAGCCATCACAATTTTCCTTAATATTTGTCTTTGACAGGCTCATTTGTATTACAATAAATCTCCTAGTTATACAAACATCTAATTATTTGAAAATGAAGTTGATATTTGGTGGAGAAATGATTTTGTTTGTGTGCACATTAGTTATAATGACAGGGTTTGGTGGTGTGCCTTCCAGTATGAATTTTTTTATATTGCCAACAAAATTATTATTTTTTATATACATTATACAATTTGATTCATGAAAATGGCGCTTTATTTTGTCTTATTTTAGTGTGTGTGTGATTTTTTGATCTTCCAATTCATAGTTAGAAATGGGCTCAAATTATCAGTTAAATGTGTCTGAAATATTTGTGCACTGTGTATAATGTTAGTAAAGCCAGCAAATTTGGATTGATAGAAATGCTAATTATTATTATTGTTACTTTCTAAGTCTTTAAATATAAATGAATATGTAATGAATAGTATGGGACAAAAGTAAAATATATTGAAAGTGTGAGTTTTTTGTCTTCAGATACATAAAATGTACTGAAATAGGCATATACTATGTGTTTTACATAGTAATCTACACATTAGAAGAATGATACATGTATAATTGCTTTGATATTTTTTACATATTCTCTATATTCCATTGCAATTGATACGGTTACAACTATATCATCCTGACTGTAAACTCATGTACAAGGGCAGTCTGAAAAGTTCTCAGCCTCACCGTAGGCAGTAGCACTATCGCGAATTTTTTTCTAATGTTGGTACTACATATATTGTTACCATGTGTGTGCAGTTTCTAGTCATTCTACCAAATAATTTGTATTATACAGCTGTTTGAAAGAGAAGTGTTGTCTGTATTCCTTAAAATAGAGAAAATTGAGTATCATGCAGTCATTAAGTTCTTTGTGAAAGAAGATTTAACACCAAGTGAAATTTATTCAAGGTTCGTTGAAGTGTATGGGAACTCTTCTTCTTCATTTTCGACAGTTAAAAAATGGGCTGCCAAGTTTTAACTTGGTCGTACCAGCCTGGAAGACGATACACGTGAAGGACGCCTAAAAACGACAACAACTCTAGAAACTCTTGAAAAAGTGCATAATATGGTTTTGGACAATCACCGAAATAAAGTGCACAGAATTTCTGAGACTATAGACATTTTAAAAGAATGCGTTGGACATATTTTAAATGAGGAATTGCAAATGAAAAGCTTTGTGCTAGGTGGGTGCCGTGCTTGCTCACAGCAGACCAAAAACGCATGCAGATGAAAATATCTGAACAGTGCTTGGAGTGTTTTAATAAGAACAAAACAGATTTTGTGCGGTGATTTATTATGATGGATAAAACTTGGATCCACCACTACACACTAGTGTCTTAAACAAGAGTCAAAGCAGTGGACAGAAGCTGATTGTTCAGTGCCAAAGAAGACAAAGTCAATTCCATCAGCAGGAAAAGTCATGGCGTCAGTGTTTTGGAATGCTAAAGGTGTTTTGTAACAATAACCAGGGAATATAAGTCCAGCTTTTAATTGAAACTGGATGAAATAATTTATGGAAAATGCCTGGTTTGCAGAAGAAAAAAATAATTTTTCACCAAGACCTGCCTACAAAAGTGTATGGAGTGGATGGCCTGCCTACAAAAGTGTTTTATCAATGGGAAAATTAAGAGATCTCCACTATCAATTGTTGAAACATCCTCCCTATTCCCCAGATTTGGCTTCCTCAGACTTCCATCTTTTCCCAAAACTCAAACTCTTTCTCGCCGGTCAGCATTTTTCATCAGATCAAGAGGTGATTTCAGCTGTAGAGGAGTAATTTGCAGACCTTACAGAAAACCACTTCAGGGATGGGATAGTGGCATTGGAGCATCCCTGCAATAAACATGTTATGCTAAAAGGAGGTTATGTTGAAAAATTAAAACATTTTTGAAATTATAAATTTGTTTTTTCATTGTTAGGCTGAGAACTTTTCAGACTGCCCTCATATACTCATTTGTATGATATACATGTATGTGAATGATATACATAATTATTATATAAATTATATAATATACTACAATGTCCATTATAATATAATATTCAGTATAACATAAATTAAGCACACACACACACACACACACACAAGTAAAAAAAAATATATATATAACAGTGAGTCCCTATATTGCAGTATAAAAAGAATATAAGTACTACAGTGTCCACACACACACACAGAGCATCTACAAGATAACAGTATCCAATATGCATTATCCAATGTAAAGATATTTCTCAAATCTTGTAGACATACAAAACCTAATCTTTGTTTCTCAAAACAGGTAATGTTATTAATCTTTGTTTGCATTTTTTATGTATTCAGCCATTGATTAAAAATAACTTAGCTAGCTTTTGCTATGACTAGTTTAAGACATGCAGGAGCTGATTTATGTAATAGTCTGTTCTAGTGAAGATCATATTTTGTATGTATTATGGCTGGTAATCTATGTAAGTATGATACAAAATTTGCTTAAAATGGATGCAGATAATTTTATATAAAACTGTGCTACATAACATGTTGCTGTAAATGTGGAATAAGTGATAAACCTAAGCCTGCTCAGTGAACCAAGTGATTTTCAGACTGTTTTGTCATCTCTTGATATAAATTATTGATTTTTTTAGCCAGTAATGTGAATAAGTAAAAAATTATGCCTAGTTATGTTCTGTATATTTGACTGTATCATTACATATTCCAAATATGTCATAGACTTATTACAGGAAATGGGAATGTATACCAGACTATCATTGTCAAACATAACTGTCCCAAGAACTCAGCCAACAACTGAGTATAATTTATTAAACTTACATCTAGAAATATGGTAATTCAGTTTCCTCCATAAGGAGATACATGAGATAACATGGGGGATTACATGACAGAAGTACTTTTCATCAGATTGATCCCTATACATTTATTACAGATTTATCTTATGGCTGTCTGATCTTATAGAGAAACCAATATCAACTCAAATCACTACCTGTTACTGGGGCACACATGTATTTCAAAGAACATTCACAGCCCCATAGAGGACATGAAGAAACTTGAACAAAATTACACAACAAAAGTAATGTAAATCATAAAAGCTTCAGGATTTGGTCTCATAACTGGTGATGTATTAAGACAGGTGTAGAGGAAGGCTTTAGTTAAACTCATCACAGCTGCCTGTACACTGAAATATGTGTCCAGCATCTATAAAATAGTGAAGTTATCATGTTATACAACCCAAGAAAACTGCTACTTGAAGGTATGCATATAACTCATTGCTGTCAGTCATATCTAAATGCTTTGACATGTAAAGTGATAAAAAAACCTTATCTCAAACCATCAGTTCAGATTTGGAAATATGCAGTCAATGGTTGATAAAATAGAGAGGATCACTGAAGAAGAAACTTTTTTTTTAATAACTTTCTTGGATTGGTATAGCTTTTGATGCTGTTTGGTTTAACTACACATTGAAAATTTCCCACCCCAAACAGTTTCCCTACCAAAATACTGCAGTCGTATCTAATCATGATTCTTCAGGATTATGTAGGAGGATGCCTGCTCTACTCTGAAATAATTCAAAGTGTGGGTTATTTACCTGCCAAATACCAGTGAACTTTCTGAGTTTGCAAACATAACTTTTGATGATCACACTGTGGTATTGGCAGTGGACACAGACACTGAAGACACTACAGAGAATTTACAAACAATTGTTAATTTTATTAATTGAATTAAAAATGTGTATCAGTTCTGTTTGTATAAATGAATCAAAATCTGTTCACATTCCATGCACATTCTGACCACTCAGTGTGTGTATTACTCACTGGTAACTATGAAGAGCCAAATCTTTCTATCAAATACAAGCATAGCCACCAAATACCTTGGCTTAATACTGAATAACATATTTTCAGTTATGTCAAATGATGGAAGACCTATGTCAAAGAGAAAAGAGAAAATGGAAATTTAGCATAAAAACTGTGAGAACGTCTTCTGCGACTACAATGAATATCTAATATATAAAAAATTTAAAACCCATGTAGACATATCACGTCTGGAAAAAAATAGTGTTAGTATCACACGTGTGTATTTATTCAAAGTAAAGTTGGGGGGGGGGGGTATTACGTATTATAGTATTACGCTATTTCATCAGAGGAGTGCATCATCTTAGTATTCATTGCATCGTCATTAGCATTCAATGTATCATCTTAAGTTAGATTGTTCTTAGTATTTTCTATCAGATAATACAGTTAACCATTGAAAAAAATCCATCCTAAAATGCCAGTGTATATTCCCTTGTGCAATTCTGCAGTGTATACACATGATTATATTAAGACCATCCAACAGTAGCAAATTCAGCTGGAGGTCCAACTAATTAGTCATTGATCTGAAACCTGCCAACAGCTTCATTTTTTAGTAAATCAACTTAATTATACTATTCTCAAATCCTATCCAAAGTAGGATATATATAATAACAGTTCTACAGTTAAGTAGAACAAAATTGCTCAAATAACAGCCTGTCTATAACAAGATTATATTCCAAAAGTATACTACATAAACTGAGTAAGCAATGTTGTGTGACTGACTGCAAGGTTCGGTCACAGAATTAGAGTATGTAGGCTACTCATACTTCATTAGTGGCAATAGTTTTTTTTTTCAGTGATGGTTTGGAAGCCACAAAGTAAACTAAAATAAAAAAAATTAAAGAAACTAGCAACAATAATCAATAAATCACTCTTCACAGAATAAAAAAAGAATTTTTTTGAGGCATCTACATCATTAACATCATGTGTTATACATCATTAACATATCTTACTAATGTAATTTAAACAGAATCTTGTTTTTATGCATTGAGCGGATGTGAAACAGTAACTCAAGTTATCACATGGAACTATAGTGATGACAGGCTAAAGAGATATCTGAGGAAACTCAAGAATAAAGCATTAACACAGTAACATACAGGAATAAAATATTAAAAGTTGACATGAGTTACTAGAGCTATAAAACTGATGTATTAAATCAACAATGCTAAAGCAAATACAAGGAGGAAAAATCAGTTGCTGATGGTTATACTATAAACTGAGAACACTTTATCCCACACATTACCTAAAAATGAATATGCTAATATAAGTATAACATTGCTTCAGTGGAAGTATGTTATAATGGAAGTATAACCTTATTAGTATTTGTTATAGTATCAAGTGATACTGTAGATTTCAGTTGTCCTGTGATATAGCCTTTGCTCCGTGTGTAGGCGCGCGTGCACGCGCATTTGCATGGACCATGCATACACACACACATACACTTCTGAGTAAAAAAAGGGAAAACATTAAAACGAATGTAAAGTTCAAAAGAACGAATGGAGAGGAAAAATCTCGAAGTCTACAGCACTGAAAATACAATGGGGTTATAGAATATCTAACAGGTCACACACATATAAAATGTTCTAACTCCCAATGTGATCTAACATGCACAGAAATATCTTATTACATATTTTGGTTTTTATGTGATTTTTGTTCTGGTGTGGGGGGGGGGTCTCATTCTCTTCATCTCCTTCATTGGCACAATCAGTGTATGTAGCTGTTCTTGGTGTGGGAGGCTATTTTTTCTCTGTACTGGAAACCTGCAAACCTGATGTTTATTTATTACTGCACAGTATATGGTTATAAATTCTATAGTAGCACTTTATAGGCATAATTTTCAGTCTTCCTACATTTGTTTTCAGAGGGAAATGGTTTAATCCCCTTCAAAAATTATACCGGTAAGTGCATGTGTTTAATCTTATTTGATTCTGAAACAATTACATCCAATATTCTTGAGCTCTTCCAGTTATATCCAAGCTATTCTTGATCTTGAAATATGCTAAACATGAAACTGTACTGTGTGGAGTGTATGCATAAGCAGAAAGAGAACCATTATTGGTGTGGGGGGGGGGAGACCTCTGTTTTAGATACAAGACAAAAACATAATGAGCAGTGATGCTTTGTGACTCACAAGTACTATCTGTTACAAACTGACTGCCATCAGGATCCCATATTAAAAGGATACTTAGTGATTATATTTACTGACATTTGTTTATTTGCTTAAAATCTGTTAAGGAAAGGAACCAATCTTCTTTAAGTGTTTTCTGTGCATGACTATACCTCAATAAAACTGAATTTAAAGTTGTCACAAAATGAAGTTTTAGTATTATACAATAACGTACACAGCTACAAATAAGTAACATTTTGACAATGACATTATTAACTGAAGGGAAGTATTTTTTGCATAGATACTGCAATAGTTTTTTTTTTGTCAAAACCTGTGAGCACAGAAATCGGCTACAATTATGTAATAAATTAATCATCTTTTCATTATTACAGATAGACTGCACAGTGATATTTGTAAACATTCATGTAACTCATCCAATTGATACAATCCTTACAGCACATATTTCAGGCTAAATAACTGTAAACTTATTATTATGTCTTATATTATATGTTAGTGTGATGTCTCTTACCAAAATTTATTGCTGTATCTGGAAGAATACATTGCATCCTTCAGCCAAACAGACAGCATTAGACAATATTGTTTGCCTTACCCTGATACCAAAGTGTTTATATTTCAAAATGCTTAGTGAAAAAGGCTAAACAATTGAAAATAGATCACTATTTCTTTTATGAATTTGCTAACTGCTATAATTTTTTATTGTTCGACTAAGCTTTTCGTCATTACTGACATCTTCAGGTCTTAAACAATCTTCTAATTTAAACAATACGAAGAAAGAAAATAGATCAGTTATGATTACTTCCATAAAAATTATATATGTGATATAGTACAGTAGCCTCAGCCACCAGCTGCAACTTATTAATAAGCAGTGGCACTAGAAGACTGAACAAGAAGGGCAAATTAATAAATGATATCAAGAACAAGGCATAGTACAAACCAAATAAAGGTAAAGCTTAAAGTAGAGCAAAATGGAGTTGATGCTCTTTTTGTATGCCTGATCCATCATATCTATAGCCCAGATAATATTTTTGTTTTAAATTCATGTTATTTTGAAGTGATAAAATATAGTACCATAAAAATTAAATCACTGCTGAAACATATTTATAATAGTAGCACCTCGTCATTAAGGAACAGTAAAGTTTGACCATATGAAAAATCTGAGTATAACAAACATTTTGTTATATTTTAACTTTGTGATGTAAACATAGGGTTGTGCCTGTATATTTTCTTATTAATATTCATTAATTTCGTATTCTCTGTGTGTACATATTTATATTTCTTGAAGCCTGTCAGTGACAAAACGTTGGACATCTGTACAGTGCCAAGAGTCAAGAGTGTATAGCACCCATATGCAGTGGGCAGTTATGGCTGGAACAAAATAATTGTAAATTGTATGGTGGTTATACATTACTGAGTTACTGAAGATTATTGCCCCCATACACCACTCCTTAAACATACAGATCATAACGTTAGTTGAGAGGTGGGCCAGTTAAACTATATGTATATGGGTCATACATTGTGCGTAATAATTATTAACTCCCACTGAAGAGGACATACATCATGTTGAAAAGTTTGGGGAAGTGATAACCAAAGTACGTTCATAAGTGAAAGTTTATATATATAATAATATTTAAAAAAAGTGAACGAAGAGGATGAACCAACAAGATTGTTATAAATGTTTAATAATCTTTGTTCAGTTTTTATTTTGGGTTCATGAATACGACCATTTGTGTGTGAATTACCTCTTTTTTGTCCCTTATTTGCAAATTGGTCGCAATTTTAGTTTTTTAAATAAAACATTTGGAATAAATTGACTTTCTGTTAAAACTGTTGGAAGTGAAAAGAATAAGAGCATACCAGCCAAATACTTTACACTATTGTTTCCATTCCACTGACATGACCCCACCAACAACAAAATTGTGAGCTGCCACTGATTCATAGTATAATTTGAGTATGTAACTAAATACAGCCATTGATTTGTATGACTGCAAATTGTTTGGATTACTGTATGTTGTAGTGTCTATAGTTAAGAGTGAAATCTATATTAATGATAATAAAGTTACTTTTATATAAACGTTATGCTTCAGAATTAAATAGCAAGGTTTTTGGACACATTGCAGTAATCTGGTGTCATAGTGTAAACTATACTTTTAATAAACTATAATTTGGCTGGTAAAGAGTGTTACAGTTAGAGGCCATAAAAAATTGTTGCTTGTGATGTAACCTTGGTTAGAGGAAGTTGCTTTTATACCAAAAATTAAGTAGGGATGATGAGAGTTGTAGTTGTTATTTGTTATTCCTTATTCCCGGGGTGTGGTGTACTAGGAACCTCTATCCAGGCCAACTTCATTGTTTCATTAGCGAATGGTCTGTTTAATGTATTCATTTATGATAATATTATTATTGTAGTAATGTATAATTTGTATTCTAATATTACACAGTGGAGTATAATTCAAAGATTCATTTGTATTAGTGTAATGATTATCGTTTTATTTCATAAGTTCTAATTTTGAGACGAGGAAGGCACATCTCCATACAGATGTAGAAGAAGGACAGTGTGCATTTAAAGCAGATACTATTTTTAGCAAAGAAATTCTCTAGTTTTGCAATAATGTTTTTAATAATTTGCAATAATGTATAAATAATTTTGTAAGTTTTTATATGAAAGATGAAATAATTTCTGTATAAGTGGAAGTTTGTAGATTTTTTCCTCCCCTGTTTGCATCCTTGTACTTTGGGAGTTATAGAGGCAATGTTTATTATACTAGAGGGTGTTTGCAAATATGAATTTTCAGATTATGTAACAAATGGCCATAAGAAAGAGATGGTGGTGAGAGGGGGAGAGGGATAGAGAATAACAAGATTATTGAACATTCATTCATAGTATCTTGTGTGTATAGAACAGAATGATGAACAGATGTGTATATTATTAAAGGTTTCAAATACCTTTTGCAGAATTGCCACTTTGTGTATAATAATGCACACTGTATTATAAAAGTGTTGTATAGCTGATACGAGTCAGACTGTGGGGAAACAGATAACTGCTCCATGTTCAGCCTTTTCAATTGCTTTTCAGTTCACATGGAAACATAAACCGATATAAACCTATTGATGTACACATAAACCTTTATGTACCCAAAATTATGTGCTGAAGAGAGTGATGTTACTGAATATACTACTTTTCTAATTAGACAGCAAGTGGCATAAATTGAGGTGTGTTGTATATGCCCATTGTTTTCATAATCTGTTTTGTAAATAAAAAGGTACAAGCTAAATTTATGTTAAGATTGAACATGTAAATGTTTCTTGTGTTTATTATATGACACGTATAATGCCCATCTCTCAGTATGATATAAATATGTGTTAAAAATAGGAATTGTATAATTTCTGTACATTTCAAAGAACACTGTGCGTGCGTGCGTGCGGATGTTGTCACACACATTTTAAATACATGTGTAGATGACTTACCAATAATTTAAAAGTTAGGTTTATTTAGTTATATGTATTATTTATAGAAATATATTTGTGTGTAAAATCGATGTATCTATAATGGTGTTATAGTGGCATATTCAAAATATTTTTTACACACCACTGTAATGTATACCTAAGGTATTATCCATAATAAGTTAGCTGTAGTGTCAAGGTCTACAATAGTTACATACAGTATTTAGGGGTAATAAATGTTAGATAAGAATTCACATATTTGAAGGTTTGTTTATGAACATTAATGAACAAAAAACACCATATTTAATTTGTGTGTGTGATAATTATTTGACTTTTCTTGGATAGTTGTATAGATTTTATTATAATATTTTCTATGCAAGTATTTATTTTCTATTATTTACAAGTGTACATTTCTTTAACACCGTTACTGGTCAGCGCCTTAACAGTAATGTAAAAAAAGTACATATGGAAAATTTGTTGTTAGTTTATTCATTACCAAGTTAATTTTGATCAGGTGTTTGTATATGTTGATTTAGAGATATAATGCCAATTTTAGTACCATTTGTATTATATTAAGTGTTTATATGAAATATTTAATGTGAGTTTTTTTGGACAGTTGGTTTACATTTTTTAAAGAAGTTATCCTGTTATACAGTCAGTATGTAGAAGATGAAGGTTACTCACTCAAAACAAGTTACGCTGATTCTTAATCTGAATATTATGGAGACTTATTGTATAAAATAATGAAAATAATCCCATGAGTATAGGAAAATCAATGTATACCGGTACTCAGTGTACTGATCACAATTTTAGTTAGCCTCCTGTGGCTGAAAGAGTATGCAAATGTCCTTCGGATATGCCATGTAAAAGACCAGATGTAGGGCCTACCTAAAGGTAAAGATGATGTGAACATACAAAAATCCCCCTGAAAAAACTCAGGTATTTGGATAAACTGTGTGAAGATGAAGTGTAGAAATAGTCCTCAACAAAATAGAACGTTACTGTTATACCAAGTTCACAGTACCTCCTCTGCTGAATGTTGAAGATGAAGAATGTTTTTCAAAGAAAATTAAATTTGATCACCTTCTCAACTCTTTTAAAATCAGATCAAAATCATGTGAATAATCAAATAAATTCTAAAGTGAATAAAATGATCTGATATGTAATTATATATAAAATAAAATATAAGATACAATGGGAATAATAATAAAACTGACTGTTTCACTAATGAGTTTATTAATATGTAGAAATAGCATGAAGAAGAAAGAAAACGTGTAAAAATAAAAGTGAAAACAAAATAAAAAGAGAGATATCAATAACATAAAAATGCTTATGTAAACCTTCATATATATATATATTTTTTTTTGAAATTTAATGATACAGTCAGTAAATATCTAAATTTAAGTAATAAACAAATTTAATAAAAAGTGTTTTGAAAGGTGATAAAATGAACATTTGGGAAAACTTATAAATTTTTAAATAAAAAATACTTTATTAACAAATGAGTAAACACAAATTAGTATAAAGTGTAATAATTCTGTAAAAATTTTAAATCAGATATTCAGAAACTCGTATTAAATATCTCATGTAAACCATAATATAACACAGATGGTACTACGTTTTGATCAACATACACAAACAACTGGTCAAAATTAATATGGTAATGAATACATAAAGAAACAATAAGTTTTCTATAGACATACACATACGTACATACAAATTTGTACTTGCTCTGACGATGTTGACCAGTAAAGGTGTTAAACAAAATGTGTGTGTGTGTGTGTGTGTGTGTGTTAAAACAAAATGTACATTTGTATGTGTCTCTGTGTACATGTACAATATTACACACATGACTTATAATTATATTATTATGTTCAATTTAATTTATAAAATTTATGGAATGCCTATTGATAGTTGGTACAAAATTTTTATATTCACTTTAATAAAAGGGTTTATACTTGTAATTTCTGTTATCTTTCTTTTTACATTATGCCATTTAAAGCTTTCACAAAATTACTTGCTTAACAACTATTAAAAGTTGATAAACAATTATCACATCATTGGCATTCAAATATCTAATACCGTAATCAGAATACTGTGTATTAAAATGATTTTTTTTTACTAGTTATTAAGTATGAGAATAGCTGACATAGAGTAAACTGAACTTTTATAGTTGTCTTTATTACTTGTTTCAAAATTTAATTGTGAGTTTGTTGAGCGATAGAATATTTTGTTACATAAATATGGTTAGTTGTTTCAGTGTCAGTGGTCTCAATATAATATTAAATTTATCGATAAATATGAAGTGTAGACTTAAAAACTTGAACTTTGATGTATTTTTATATTTTTAATATGCACTATATTACAGAACATTTTGGATAATTAATTTTTGTAAAGACTGCCATTTAAATCTCATTTTTATGGGAAAATACAATAATTGTGAAATTTATTATATTTATATGAAAATTGTTTAGGATAACTTTTATTTAAATGTAATTATTAAAATTATTTTCTCTTTCCTGATTGTCAGTGTCTCTGTTTACAATACTTTTATTGTAAATTATAAATTAACAAAATTATTTTGGACGCAGTTTGCCTTTAATACAAATACATAATTTATTTTGTTTCAGACTGTAGTTTTATTTGTACACATTCAGTGTTTTTTGTAAATTTGTAAACAAATACAAAAAGTAGTGTTTTATGTTTAAGTGTGATCTGCCAGCATACATAAATAACATTTTTGTGTTATCTATGCTATAAAATAAATTTTTGTATTTTTAATTTTTTCAATACACCTTATTATTTTTCAAAATATTTTTATCATTATTTTATAAGTAAAGGATTTCATCAGCTCAGGAACTGATAAACTTTTGACATAATATATCATCTGAAATCTAATACCTATAAATTCACCGTTGTATTGATTGTTTTTTCCTCAGTGTATTTCCTGTTTGAAAGAAGAATTTTTTATGCATAGGAGCATATGTGTGTTTGTGTGAATATAACTCGAGGGCTTGTGTAACAGTAAGAGTGTAACTGGATTTACGCTTCCATCTAGCAGCAGTTATACATTAATAATCAGTTTTGAATTTATTTTTCCTTGTAAAGGAATATTCATACTCACCTTGTATGCGTAGGGTAAATACAAATATTTTGTGATTGTAAACACCGTTGTAACAGTTCTGTAATGATCACATTTTTCACTTAACATTATTAAAAAGAAAAAAAGTTATAACAAAGGACTGAAATGACAACTATATAAACCTGTCAGCACTATATTACATTGTTTAGAATTGTACAAATAGTTAGTTTGATTCACTTGAACAGTTATATTTTACTAAATATCACTATAATATTGACGACTCGGAACACAATGTTTTTTATAAGTAAAAACGTAAAGTTTTACCTTACAGCCTAAACCGGCTTTCACCTATAGAAGGCTTCATCAGAGGCTGTCGTTAGTAGCGCTGCTCGTCTTGTTGTTGGCGACGAGAAAGTGTTTCGAAAGATTGAAGCTGTGTGTGTGTGGTGAGATGTGTTCGAATAATGCGTGCGATTTGAATTGTGTCTGTTCGTTTAGGATGTCGTTTTTATTTGTTTTTGTGTGTTTGTATATTTCTAATTGTTCTAGAGTGTCTAGTTTTCGGCCTTTTGTGTGTACGTGTAGTATGTTCATGTTATTGTCGATGTTTTTATATGTGTGGTTTGCTTCAATGAGGTGGTTTGCGAAGGTAGATTCTGTAGTGGTGTGGAGTGCTTTTGTGTGTTCAATGTATCTCTGTTTGAAGCTACGTCCTGTCTGGCCTATGTAGAATTTACTGCAATTTGAACAATTTAGTTTATATACACCGGGTAGATCGAATTTGTTTTGTGCTTTGGGCATGCGTTTTGATAGTGTGTGTTCTGTTTTGTTAGTAGTTTTGTAAGCGATTCTGTATCCTGCTTTTTTGAATTTGTGGGCAATTTTTTCTGTTTGTTTGTTGATGTATGTTAGTGTTATGAATTTGTTGTTTTCTGTCTTTGTCTGTTGTTTGTTTTGTGTTTTGTGTAGGAGTTTACTGACTATTGTTCTGTCATAACCGTTAGATTCTGCTAGATATTTTATCGTGTTTAGTTCGTCTTTGTAGTCTATTTCATCTAAGGGGATGTTGTTAAGTCTATGTATCATGGTTCTAAAAGCAGCTAGTTTGTGTTGTATTGGGTGATTGGAGGTGTTGTGTATTAGTGTGTCAGTTGTAGTTGGTTTTCTGTGTATACTGAATTTGTGCCTGTGTTCTAGTTTTGTGATGGAGAGGTCTAAGAAGTTTATGGTATTGTTGTGTTCGTATTCGGCAGTGAAGATTATGTTGTTATGTATTTTGTTTATGTGCGTTAGTAACTGTTCACATTGTCTTTTGTTTCCCCTGTATAGTATTAGAATGTCATCAACGTATCTGTGCCAATATAGTATTTTATGTGAGTGTCTGTCATTGTTTGTGAGTATTTTTGTTTTTTCTAAGTGTTGGAGGAAGACTTCTGCTAGAATGCTGGATATGGGGGAGCCCATGGGTAGGCCGTCGTTCTGTGTGTAGTATTTATTGTTATAAGTAAAGTAGTTTTGTTTTGTGATAATGTTCAGAGTTTCTGTTATTTCATTGATAAGTTCGTCTGGTGTGTTGTTCTGTTTGAGTTTGTTTTGTAGGATGGTGATTGTTTCAGAGATGGGGATGTTTGTGTACAGGTTTTTAATGTCAAAGGAGGCTAATGTGGCGTTATGGGGGATGTGTATGTCTTTTATTTTTGTTACTAGGTCAGTGTTGTTTTGTACTGCAATGTTGTTGTCTATTTGTGTGTGTTGTCTAATAATTTTGTGTAGATATTTTGCCAGTTTGTGTGCAGGGGCATTACGGTAGTTGATAATGGGGCGGATCGGAATGTCTTCTTTATGGATTTTGGGAAGCGCTTGGAGTGTAGGTGCTGATGGTCGGATTTGTTTCATGTAGGGCTTTTGTTTATGTGTCATAATGTGTTTGGCTTTGTTGACTATTTGTTTTACTGAGTTTTGGTATCTGTCGGTGGGGTCGTGTTTTAGTTCTGTGATGTTGTTCTGTTCTATGAAGTCTTGTACTTTTTTGTGTAGGTTGTCTGTGGGGATAATTACAGTCGTGTTGCCTTTGTCAGCTTTTACAAATGTGATGTTGTGTTTGTGTGCCTTTTCCCTCAGTTTGATGGCTGTGTGTATTTCTGAGTTGTGGTTGTTGTTGTCTGGTGTCTTATGTACTCCTATTGTGTTGTTTATATTATGTCTTAATGTGTCTTGATGTTCTGGTGCTGTGTTTTGTATATTTGTTTCTGTGTCAATTATGAGCTTTGTTAGTGTTTGGTTGTTATGTTTGTAATGTATGTTATGTTTTAGGCCTTTATCAAGGAGTGTTTGTTCGTTTTTTGTGAGTGTGACGTTCGTGAGGTTTACTGTACGTGGGTAGAATTTGTGCGAGGGAATTATATCTGTTTTGATTGGTGTCAGGTTTTTTATTTTTCTGTCGTGTTTTGTCTGTATGATATGTATTTGTTTTTTTGTCCATTCATTTGTGTGATGTATTAGTTCAGTCATGTAATTGTGTCCAAGACGAGCAGCGCTACTAACGACAGCCTCTGATGAAGCCTTCTATAGGTGAAAGCCGGTTTAGGCTGTAAGGTAAAACTTTACGTTTTTACTTATAAAAAACATTGTGTTCCGAGTCGTCAATATTATAGTGATATTTAGTTAAGTAACGGACACGTCATGGACAACGAAATCCAAGTTATATTTTATTAATATCATTGCAGCTTACTCTGTGTGTGTGTTTGTGTGTTTGAATGCTTAATATATAACAAGTATATGTAATTATTTAGTGGAAAGGAGCACTAATTGTTATTACCCATACTCTAAAATTAAGATATCGCAGAACTACATAACATCCTAGACATTAAAATAACATTTTATGAATGAAAAAACAACATAACCAAAATAAAAAGCAGTTAATTTAATTTTCTTCTTGGTCATAAAATGATCTAAATAAACATAGGAACAAATCAATAATTTCGTAGGAATAAGTTCATCCTAAGAAGTCTCTCAGAAATTGAAATGGCTTACTAACATTCATGTCATCATTCTGTGAACAGTTTACTTAACACTTATTCCCGTAGTGCATCTCTGAAAAACTGTTACCTTTGCATTCTGCATGAAGAAACTGTGTGAGGAGTGTAAACAAGACAGAGTTTTTACCATTCACCAGCAAATCTACTTCGAATGTACTGGTACATTGGTCTACTAATGTACCATTACATTTTATTAGTAACTGAACTAGTAACTACCTGTTATTCATGTAAGATACAATGAAATATTAGCAACAAAATGGAAATGTAAACAACTTATTACTGATATTGTTCTATTACAGCTTCCCTAGCTAGGCGTAAAAGTGTGTTCATTCTTTGTTTATGGTTTAGCTGTGATTAATTTTTGTTGTGGCTAATTGTAATCACAATATTATTCCTGAGGAATAAATTGCCCTATATTTTAGGGATTTTTCTCTGATTCCAATTATGGGTGTTGTTTACAAAATTAACCAGTATTTGTAGGAAGAAAAATGATACTTCACCCCTATTTTTAACCCCTTAAAATTTAGTATAGGTGTTCTTTTCATGTCATGGTTCATGTGAAATATTTGGTGATATAAAAGTGGTTACAAAACCTGAATGTATTAGCATATATCAAAATATGAAGTCAGTTAAAGAAAATGATAAAACCCGAAAAATTCAGGCTACAGGGCTAATTGTATAACATAATCTGTATAGAATGAATAGGTGTTTCTTTTTTACCTTCATATCTTTTACTGATTCTGAAACTTGTCATTTAGATTGTACATATTGTTACTACGGTCTCACTGATTTGTCATATGGTACAGTGGAAAACAAAATAAAAACACCAATTAAGTAATTAATCACCAGTTTTAATTAATCACAATTAAAAGTTTGAAATCAACAAGTTATTCAACAATATTATACTTGTGCAATAATTCAGTTACATTTGTTGACATGCAATAATAATGTTAAATAATAGTGTCCCACACAATAATAACTTTTCACTAATAACCACTTGAATGCACTGAGAAATTGCCCAACATAAAACTGAAACTAAGCAGCAGGTGTTGTAAATTATAGTAAAAAATAAAACCATAAAATAGTTTTTGTGATTTCCACTCGTCAATTTATTAAAATTATAAAACCATGACAGCTGTTTCATGGTTTATATATTGTTTTATTAACAATTTACAAAAAAATATTAGTTTTACCTTAGAATTAGAAGATAACAATAGTATCAATTTTTTAGACCTTACAATAACAAAATGCAATAATAAATTAGACTTCGGTATTTTTCATAAGCCTACACATACAGATATGACAATACACATTACTTCCACACATCCATACTCACATAAATTGGCTGCTTTTCACAGTTTTATCCACAGACTATTTAGTATTCCGTTATCAGACTCAAATTTCCAATCAGAACTTAACATTATTAAACAAATAGCTGTCAACAATGGTTACCAACCTAGCCTCATAGATCACTTGTTAAACAAAAAATTTTATTCACAAGCTTTAAAACTAGTTTACCCTCCCTCAACATAGATTAAAAGATATCACACTCTCACTTACATAGGTTCTGTTTCTGATAATATTGGTAAATATTTCACGCAAAGGAATGTAAATATAGCTTTTAAGACGCAGTCTTCTTTGGGAAAATATATTAAAAATAATAAGAGTAAAACAGATAAACTGCAAAAGTCTGGTGTATACAAATTATCCTGTGGGTCTTGTAATAAAGTGTATATCGGACAGACAGGTAGATCTTTCGATAAAAGAATGTATGGTCACAATTATAGTTTTAGATATAATGATGGCAAATCAAATTATGCAAATCACTTGTTAGAAAAAGACCATAGTTATAATGACAATTTTGAAATTTTACATTTATCTGATAAAGGTCCAAAGCTTGATTTATTAGAAACCCTTGAAATTAATAAACACAAATATTTAAATGTATTATTAAATGATCAGTTAGATCTAAATAGCTCGCCTCTGCTTAATTTGTATAAATAGACTTGGTATATGTTATGTTATATATTTGTGTAATGTGTATAAATCTTATTGACACGAGATTACTATCACTCTCTATACAACAGCACTTGTATTATATTTTATATTCTGTATTGTTTGTACGAAAATTAGTCAGCTTATACCATCTGATGAAGGCACTGTGTTGCCGAAACAGCTGTCATGGTTTTATAATTTTAATAAATTGACGAGTGGAAATCACAAAAACTATTTTATGGTTTTATTTTTTACTATAATTTACAATGGATTTTCACTAAGTAAAGGCATCAAGCATTAATTAGCAGGTGTTGTGTATTTATACCCTGCAGGGTTCCATTATATCCATCCTTAACAAGCCTCGAAAACTCCAGAGGCTACTTCAGTATGGCCTTGGCAGAAACATGCACATGCTGGGCAACCAGAACATTCTGTATTGTGTAATACTGCCCTCTCCTTAAGCCTGTTCATCCCAAAATGGAAAACCATCTCTGAAGTAATACTTGGCCAGGCGATCTAGGTGGACGACCTTGAAATTCTGCTGTCCTTCCTGTTGAATCCGATGGTTACAGACAACATCGTTGATTCTCTTTTTCATAATGTAAGGTCCTTCCTATTTAGTCTGCAGTTTAGGTGAGCGACTACGACGGCGCTTTGGGTTTAACAACCAAACCTGATCTCCTTTTTGGAAACCCACACTGTTGCTGTGAATGTTATACCAAGTTTTTATTTTATCACTGGCCATCTTCAGCCATCCTCTTTTATTAAGCGATTCATTTCTCGCAGTTGGTTTTCTAATTGGGAGGAATAGTTCTCTGGATCTTGGGACTGAGTCTAAAGTGATCCGAACATCAAGTTCACAGGAATATAAGTCTTCCACTCAACTACTAGTTTTGCTGGAATCACTCCCATTGCATCATGTACTGATGGCCTATACATCTTCAGCTGGTCCAAGTCTGATTGGTTCTCATCAACAACCTCTTGTGTAACTTCATCTTCAGCAGATTCCCCCCCCTGGGCACTTCCGTTAACTCAGGAACAAAAAAGAGCCTTTCCTTGACACGCATAGTTGGCTTTCCATTCACTTCTTTTGTTGTTTTACACATTGGTACCTTCTCTGCTCATTCTTCTTCCATTTCCGCTTGCAATAGAAAGTGTTCCTCTTGATCACACCTGTTGACTTCTTTTTCGGCCCATGCCACTTGCTTGATCGAATGGTTGGCAGACCCTGTCATTTTAACCATACAAAGCTTTATCTGCTCTTGGCCAACCCTCAGGACATTCTCTCTTAAATCCACAATGAATCCATAAGCATTCATAATGTCCATGCCAAGAAAGAATCACTTTATCGACAATGTCTGCAATGAGCATTTGGTGGCTAAACTCGAGAAGAACCAGGTGTACACATACGTTTACCTTTCCTTACA
Organism: Magicicada septendecula; assembly: GCA_034769895.1. Lineage (NCBI taxonomy): Eukaryota > Metazoa > Arthropoda > Insecta > Hemiptera > Cicadidae > Magicicada > Magicicada septendecula. Next base: position 199,723,194 of record CM068376.1, on the reverse strand, counting down.
CTTTGATGGGGCTTCCAGTCACAGTCTGTATTGTACAAGAGCTAATGTGAGGCTGGCAGTTGCTGACTAAGTCAGGGTGCACAAGACACTAGTGCCTATGTCAACTGTAAATGATGTTGTTTTACATTCCGCAAATCTATTAACAGGCAGGTTTCCACTGGCCTTATGTAGCATGGAAACTGTGTGCTGTTCTGGAGCTTTAATTCTCCAATTGGTGCAATCACTCCCTTCTTTTGGTGTTTTATTTTCCCTGCAATCTGCCTATAGATGACCACGTTTCCCGCACTTGTAACACTTCGGTCTACTGTCTTTTTCCCATAATTCAAATCGTTGTGGCTCTTTTGAACTTCTGAATTGTTTGTCTGGCAACATTGTTTTTCCGCACCCATTGTAAGCGAAATGTGATATTGGGATCTTCTGACTGCAGCGTGACGACATAAACCCATTAATGTAGCAGGACGCTGACTTGGCAGCTGCAAACTCAAGGGCATGAAAAAAGAGCTTCTGAGCTATTTCGGTGTCTTGCCATTTGTAACACTTGCTGAAGTTTACAATCAATAAGTGTCTGCACAGCAAACCTCATTCGAAAATATTCTGGTGCTTCAGGATAAGCCAGTCTAATCAGTCTGTTGATACTAGCTTAAAACTCTTGAAGACTCTCCCTGGAACATTATTGCCTTGTTGGCACCGAGAATAGTACAAATGTTTTATCACCATGCTGTAATTCTTGAACTTTTATCAGTTCAGCATAGGTGTTCTGACTGTCAGGTGGCAGGTCCTTTTAAAGCAAGAACGAGTGAAACTGCCTTGTCTTTCTCTGTCCAATTATTTGCGCTAGCAGCGGCTTCAAATTGCTGAAGATATGTCGCCCAGTGAGTGCTTCCATCAAATGTTGGGGCCTTGACATGAACTGCCCTAGCTGCAGGGGAAGTGACTTTCTCTGTTATCTTATTTTCCGTGTCTTTTTCTGTCTTTAAGCATGGCTGTATTATCATTAACTGCTCTACTTCACTCTCAATCTGCTCTTTCATATTTGCAATTGACTCTTTTGTAGTTGTGACTGAATCGTTTACAATTGCTACAGTCTCCTCTACTTCAGATATTTTATTTGACATGACTTCTTCTATGGCAGATATTTTTGTAGACATCGATTCTTCTATGTCAGATATTCGAGTAATTTGTTTATTAAGCTCACCTTGTAATTTACCCAAAGGAGACCCAATTCTGTGGTAGTATGTTCTTGCATCTGTTTTTGCATAGCTTGAAAAAGAGCTTCTGTTTTATCCGGTTCTTTCTTACGTTTCTCGTCTTGCCATTCTTCTGACTCGAGCAAAAGTGCTTTTTATCATTTTTCTGCCTCTTATCAGCATTCTTCTTTTCGCCATATTTAGCTTCTACTGCTTCTTGTCGTCGTCGTTCCTCTGTCTGGAACAGCAGCATCTGGAATTTTCCATCATCTGACTGGCATCCATTGTTTACTGATTAATTACAAATGACGTAGTCTTTTACAGAGTGTTCACTGTTTCCACTGTTAACAGTTCTGTCGCACTTCTGACCCACTGTTACAATGGTCTCACTGATCATCGTATGGTACAGTGGAAAACAAAATACAAGACACCAATGAAGTCACTAAAAACCAGCTTTAATTATCACAATTAACAGTTTGTAACCAACAAGTTATTCAACAAGATTATACTCATGCAATAATTCAGTTAAATTTATCCACAGCAATCATAATGTCAACTACAACTAATGCACAGTAATCACTTTTCACTAATAACCACTTGAACGCACTAAGTAATCGCCCGATGTAAAACTGAAATTAAGCGGCAGCTGTTGTACATTCATACCCTGCAGGGTTCCATTATATACATCCTTAACAAGCACTCATAACTCTAGAGGATACTTCAGTGCAGCCTTGGCAGAAATACATATATGTGCTGGGCTAAGCGAGAAATGCTTAGAACAACGTTCTCAATTGTATACCAGAACGTTCTGTATTGTGTAACAACCTGAAGCTGTAGATGTGAATAAATGGAAACCACTACACTCACATCACTAGTATGCCAGTTCACTCTGGGTACAACTCACATGACTTATACAAATCAATAAAAGTCATCGTTATCAAGCATAGGAAAGTTGGTATAGTGTGCTTGCTATGATTATGAAATCATGTCCAAATGGTTGTTCCCCATCTTTGGCAATTATGAGCATACATAAAGTACTATCCCCAAGTTATTTTTGATAAAAATAGAATAAGTTTTTTTATTTTAATCTTTATTTATTATGCTCAATATTGGTTTTTTAGATACTTATTGAAGTCTATTAAATTTTTAAAAATTGTTAAGTAAAACGTGTATAATACAAATTTCAAATTTTTGTATAATACAAATTTAATTCTCCAGCTATTTACTGTTATGATAAAAATAATTGTATGATAAAAATTTACTACATACTGTCTGAAAATCAAATTTATAACAAAATCATATTTTTGTTTCTGATTAATTAAAATTAGAGTTTTGTTAATAAGAAATCTGCATTTAAAAATTTCCCAGTTAATAGTAATCAGTGCTTTATATCAGATAGTCTGTGTTCACCTGTTGAGCTGCGCACACTACCATTTATTTACACACAAAAATAATGAGACAACAAAATCTGTAATGATCTTAATTTTAGGTTACTGACATATAATAATGCACTCAATGATAAAGCATTTTGTAAACATCATTAACCATATTTAAATTAAATGATAGTCATTTTTATTCTTTTCACCTACAGATACTCAGTATTGATTCTGTCAAACTCTCACTTTTGTCATAGAAAGTATTATCCTCTGTTGCAATCTCCCTGCTGTCACTTGCCAGGCTTATAATAAAAGTGTTGGTTATATAATTAATGGGCCTTTCAGATTTCAGCTGCAACAGAAGACAACTTTTCCCAACTCTACCTTCTTATATCATAAATATTAAGTGCAGTATCGTTGTCGGCCACCTAGTTTCTTGACATTTGTCCACATAAGTATTATGGGGTGTAAGTCGTGGTGGTAAGGAGAAAGTCTTAATAGTGTATATCTTTTTTCCTATACAATTTAACAGTGATGAAGTCATTTACATTGTCATTTCATAATTGAATCAAATTAAACAATTCTACTAAGAGGATTTTCTTATTAGTAACACACTTTTATGAGGCAGATTTGGCAGTAACCTCTTCTGCTACATAGAATAATTATTAAAAGTCGTTTCGTGTTGTTTCCAGCCAATTGACTCGATTTCTAGAAAAATGGTGAACTAGGAATGAATCTCAACTCCCCCTGTGTGTAATATAATTAATTTGAACCTTGAAAGATTGGTAGACATAGCCCTAAAGTGGCTACATCCTGCTACACTAATTCCTCCTTTCACACATGTGAGCTATAGGTTTCGTCCATATACACTAGTGGCCTACGCTAATTTCTGTACTGTGACAATGATCTTAAATAACAAAAGGTGCTGCATTGAATTTGTGGCTGCTCTATTAAAATTGACCTCAATTTTTCCACATGAAACACAAATGAAACAAACTCTTGTGAAGGTTTGTTTTGTACCCTCTAGAAAAAGGCTTCTTTTACAAGTTTATTGTGTAATTTTGTTATGAAGGAACATACTTTTTAGTTACCTAAAATTCATTTATTGCATGGTGAACTACAAATTTGATAAAATTGTCTAATCCAATGTAGGTTTTGTGTTTCTTTTTTCTGAGATGTAAAAATTCTAGAGGATACTTTAGCACGGCCTTGGCAGAAACACACACCTTTAGGCTAGTTGAGAAGCTTGTTGAACAACACTATCGAATGTTCGAGAAGGTTTCGTATTAAATATGGTAACACTGTCTCGATGATTGACGCATGTTAAGTGTCATGTATGCATACAAACATTACAGCTGGGCTCTGGTGGGATAGACAAGAAACATGTAAAATGTTCTGTAATGGTGTAACAGTATATATGATTCTCTTGTTTTTATAATGACACTCCATTATACAGCGTTGCCATTTACTATCAATGTATATTGCCACTCCTTTAGTACCTGTAGATTTAACAATTTTTCTTAAAACTATATTAAGTCTGTGAGAAAAAGCAATGGACAAACAGTATTTTGGGATACGAATCTCTTTTAAATCTCTTTTACATGAATTTGAAGACCAACAATTGAACCGGACATCACTAGTGCACCATCGTATGTATGTGTGACTAGTTTTTCACTGCACTGGAACTGGTGTGTGTATTCAAATAGAATAAGATCCAAGCAGCTGTGCATTGGCTACTGACATCAAAAAATCCTAAAGTCTCTCCTCAACTTTTAATTCCGAAGTTACATAACGGAAAATTGTTGAAAGTTAGGATTTATTCAAAATATTACTTGTTTCATCTTACAGCAACAATATTAGAACAGTTCACTTCTTCTTTAATTTTTTCATTTGAAAACAGGATATGTAGTCAATGATGTCATTCTGAAATACACTAGATGTACCAGATAACACTGTTGAATTCTGTAAGTGATGATACAATTTATCATCAGTTTCACCAAGTAAATTTAGCAACTCTACATAGTTTCATTCATTAAGTGAATTAGAGGATTAATTAATACTTCTAAATTGCAATTCTTGTTGAGCTAAAAAACACGTAGCACTTATTAAACATTCTAAATTGAATCTGTTACATTTCACATTTTTGTTACATTGATCTGTCGCTTGCTTAAAGGCATTACTTAATGACAAATCAATTTTCGTAATACAAAACTTCACAATGAAAGATATAATTTTTTGAAATATTATGTTGACTATGGAAAGTTCTAAAATTATCCGTGTTTCCAACACCATCACTATATCATGCACCGTTTTCTGTTGAAAACAAAAGACATGGCTAGCAGAAAAGTTTCATCAACTTAGGACACCCACATAACTAATAATATTCCATATAGGCCTAACATGCAACGTTAAATTGCCAATCATAACCACCAGATGATTTTAATTTTAAAGTCTTTAGATTAGGAGTAGGTCTCCCATTGTTAATAGTATCACTCTTGTCCTTAAAAATACGAAAACCAAAAGGTATTTTTAGATTTTCTATTATGCAAATTATATTCGTCGGTGGAAGAGAGGGTCCTGGTTCAAGGGTATCTGAAACCACTGTAAGTACACAAAATGAAACAAAACACAAATAATTGAATTAATAACAATAAAGTAACACAGCGAAACACATAACTAAACCAACAAAACAGAAATAGGTGCAAGTAGTAACCAGTACATGTTGGTTTTGATAACGAAGGTAACTGCCAAGTGGGCGTTTTCTGGTTTATACAGTAGCAACACGTTAGACTGACGAATGGGTACCCTCCACTAGAATCTACAGTGACAACTACTACTAGGTCAATGACCACAGGCTATTGCACATTCATGTCGCTGATGTTTGAGCTGGCCACACATATTAAAATGACAGTTCGAGTGCCATGTAGTTCAGAAGGAATATTATGCTTTGTTCAAATTTCCCTACTAATATTGTTCTCATTTCAAAACAGTCAGTAACTAAAGTATTTACTCTCTAATATAATTAACTTAATTTTGTGTCAGTTCCTGTACTGTTGCCGCCAACAACAGCGGTTATGTGGATGCCACGCTACTGCTTAAAACATGTATGGTGCTGTTTATCGCATGTCTCAAACTGACCTACTTTTTCAAGAAGTGGCAAAAGGCTACTGTCATAGTCATACCAAACCAGGGAAAGAATGCTTCCCATGTCACCAACCACCGGCCCATCAGTCTCCAATCCGCTATGTCAAAGGTGCTTGAGCTACACATACGAGATCATGTGTGAAACTTTAACGTTCTGAGCTTGGAACAGCTCTGTTTCTGTGCAGGCTATTCCACTACTCATCGGCTCATTATGGGTGACAGATGTCGAAAAAGATAGACCATAGGCTGTTTCCTGGATGTGGAGAAAGCCTCTGACAGCTTTTTTGGTATGACAGGCTTTTATACAAACTCTGGGAAGCCTAGCTCCCAGACTACTACCTTCGTCTGATTGCTAACTTTCTGATGGAGGGAACTTTCTACATGAGAAGAGACGATTATGTCTCTTCCAAGAGATGAGTCACTCAAGAAAGTGTTCTCATCTCAATGACGTAGCCAGGCAATTCAGTCAGTTTGCGGACACGAAAGTCTACACCTCTCATCGTAATGCTGACAGGACGATCATACAACTGCAGCACCATTTTGTTATGTTCATGGACTGGACAGATAACTGGAAAATGTTCATAAATGGGACTAAGAGTGCCACGGCGCTATAGTCTAAACGCCGGAAAGATCTGTGAGGGTGTCAGCATATCGGTAGAATTTACTTGCGCTGATCCATATACACCGAGTACTTCTGGTCTCTCCTGAGCTCTTCAGTCAGTTCTCCTGGCATACCCACTCCCCAACAGTTACTAAGCAAGCATCCACTCGCTGGACCAACTGATTCCACTACTGGTCGACGCGGCTGTAACACGAAATAAATGTCATCAGGGCGTATCTTCTGCCGATCATTACTTATGCAGCCTCAGTCTGGGGATACCTGTCCACTGTGCATAAGAGAAAGCTGGAAAGTGTCCTCAACAGGGGGCTTCAGACAATACTACCAAATCATCAGCATAGAACAAGAAGATCTTTGACACCACGTATGTCTATAGGCCTGCCACTGAAAATATAATCTTTAAAGAACATTATCATGTACAAAGAGGGATAAAAATTTTCTCAATCGCCTGGAGAACCATCTTTGAGATTTTATATTTTCTCTGTTTGAAAATTGGTAGTCCAAACGATCAGTGGTTTATGATAAGGTATGCATTACAATAGAGGTTTAAAATATGCATATTATATTTTTGATAACTCCCAACTAAGTTTGTCCACAGTTATAGTTGATTTAAAGAGACAAAGACTTTCTGAAAATCAATGAATATCTCAAATTACACTTCTTTAATCTTCTTTAATCAGAAAGCAGAAATGGGAGTGACAATATTACCTGTTTAGCTAAGTACACCTTCCTTAACCCATTTTCTTCCCTTTATTAAATATTGGTTTGACCCTTGTATCTAGCTTTTAGGTAAGGTTTCTAACATTTTTAATCGAATATTTTTAAAAGTTAGTCCTTCCATCCCATTGTGAGGTAACATCATATTGTATACAAGTTAGGGTATAGTAGTATTGAAAGATAAGGGCATATGTGCAGAATCCAGTTTCCACACAGACGAGTCCACTTTGAAATTCTGAATGGCGGGAGACTGTATGAAGAATCAGCTCTCATGCAAGTGTTGTCAACAGAATGTGTTAGTACCCCCGTCTTGATTTAGCTGTTATCATTTCTATTTATTATTAATTATACTGATATTTTAGAGTAATTCAGTTTGGTTGTTACTTAATTTTGATGTTAATTTACTTATATTGTTACTTTAATTATAATATTATCGTAATTATATTTTCAGTGTGTTTCAGAATTTTTAATAACATTCTGTGTGTATCTTTAGCCACACGAGAATTACTAAATATTAAAAAAAAGATTGTAAATACATGTAAAAAACACTCGTACAAAAGTATTGGTGGGATATTAGATCTGTGTGATGTAAAACACACACACACACACACATGGATACAATGTCATAAATATGTATAATTAAAAACTATACCATACATTTTTGCAACAAGAATATTCATCCACACTTTACTACTGTAATATATTATTACCTACAGTATGTTATTTCCATTACATCAGGTGGATACAGATGTAGCACACCCAATGTACCCTAGCTGGATTCTCACCATGCTTCAGCCTTCTTGGAGTTCATTCCTTTTTGTTAGTCTTTCCTATCATATCTCCTTTGATTGACTCTTGATCTTTTTGACCCCAACACTATTAGGTTTCAAGGTTAGGGAGTCTTTCACTTCTCATACTTCAACTGCACTTCATAATTCTTATTCTCTCAATTTTTTTCAAGCTACCTGGCAAAGGCCTGACCAGGTTAAAGGTGGCAGATGGTCAATGGTTCCTGTGGTGGAAGACGAAAGTTTCCCTGTGATACTAGGGGTGGAAGATTGAAAAGGAGGTGGATCTCCAAACGAAGCCTACAGTAGATAGAGCTGGACCAGAAGCTTAAAGGCACCACTCTTACCACTGGTCTTACTGTACAGGATGTTGGTAATGTCCTTAGAGGAAATTTTTTATACTCAGAAGGCTTGAGGGAATAAGTTGGATAGATGTAATGGCTAGTGACATGTAATTGATAAAGGTAAAGTATTAGTATAACAGAAATATTGAATTTGGCAACTTGCAATGTTCTTGCCTCATTCACAAATTGTGTTGCAGTTTGAAAGAGAGACAAAGATTGCAGTCATAACAGAAACTACGAAGAAGATAAAGAGTTACAGGATGTATAGAGGACTGTCATTGTATAATGAGGATTCGCAGAATATGATAGCTTATTGTTGAGTAGGAATATTGGTAAACTAGAAATGGAAAACTCATATTAAATCTTATAATTCTGTTAAAATGATAAGCTTATAATGGTTGGATTTAAAATTAATAGAGGGAGTCCTTATGTTATTGGCATACGTACTCCAGAGAATGTTAATAAGGAAGAATCAGTTTTATTACAATGAGTTGGATATGTACAGTAACATAGACATGAAGCTGGTGATCGTAATGCTAAAGTTGGTAATCAGACTATTGAAAATGCTACTTTATCTTTACTTTATTAAGCTTAATTTCTGCTGTAATGAATGCTGTCATAAACAATGTGAGTCATCTAAAAATATAATGTATGCGATAGCTGAAGAGCATTTGAAACAGCCTTCATCTTCTCAGACATCTTAACACACAGATTCATAATAAAATAACTCATAATAATAAAAAGTTACATTAGAAGGAAAACCTCCATAAGAATTATTCTTCCACTTAAAGTTGAATCTCTATGAATACTGAAATTATAAAATCCTCTTTAAGAAATATACAAGCTACTTTAGTGAAATCAATTTGAAGAGTAAAACCTCTATTTGCCACTAAAAAATTCCTACCTAAATAAAACATGTAAAAATGGCTTGCAAAAAAATACACTGTGATCACTGCAATATTGATATCACTGGAAATCATTATGATAGATGTTTTAAATCTCAAAAGTGTACTGAGAATGCCAACATCAATCTTAATGAGCGTAATGAGTTGAGAGAATGGGCTAAAAATAATAACATTTATAACTATGAGAAGCTAACTAGAGATCATTTGAAAGTGTTAAAGAGTCCATTTTAATAACAGGAAAAATGATTCCAATTTATATAACAAGAAAAAGCTAAAGGAAATCTGAAAGAGCTATCTTTAGAAGAACTGAATAGAAGCAACTTATTAAGATATCTTCCCAGCCTTAGGACTTGGAAGAGTATTAGTGTAGAGCATAAGTATAAGTATAAGTATAGACTTAGAGAAAAGTCTAAAGTATATTCAAGATCTAGTTACAACACACTCTACCATTATCACTAACAATTCTAGGAAGAACCTTATAGCTGAGGTTTATAAGAAAAATAAAAATAAAAATCTTAAAGAATATACAGAGAATACTGTAAATGTTGAGGTGAAGAAATGTAAGCAAGAATATTTTAGACAGTATACTTTCACATCGTCTAATAAAGATATCGATGACATGTTAGCTTACTTAGAGTCACATAGAGATGAACTGAAGAGTTTAATTGAGGATATGTTCAAGTCAAATAAAAGCATGAAAGGTCTGTTATCTTTAGAATACTCCTATTAGTAACTTTAATAAACAGAGAAGTTCTGGAGACAACATGCACTATGGATTAAGAGTTATTGTATTTATAATGTTGATGATTTCATAACAACTCTATTTTAAAAGTCAGGTCTTAAAGAAAATTTAAATTAACCAAATTCTGAGTTGTATGGACTCTCTTAAAGATGCTAACAAATAACTCTAAGCACAGTTCTCTAAGAAGAGAATCATATCAAGTTACCTGATGAGATAAAGACTAAGAAAGCTTGTACTAACTTTGAGAATAAAGATAGATATTGCCTTGTTCATGCAGTTAGATGTGCTATAGATATTTGTAACAAGATGCAACTAGATCATCCTAGAAGAACAAACAATACGAAAAATATATAACTGATCGTATATTTGCAGGATGTGACTATCCAATGGAATATAAGGGCTTTCAAGAAGAGGAGCTTTAGTAAATCTGAAGGTTATCTGGGTGTGTCTATTATCGTATATACTTTTGAAGCTAACAGAAATATTCTTCCTCTTCAGACTTCAGAGGTTTATGATGCAGAGCTAGAAATTTATCTGCTGTTTTATAAGAAGGATATTGACTCCCAATAAATGATTTAAATAAATTAGTAGGGTCTCAGTTATTGAGGCATAAAAATACAAAACATTTATGCAGAAAGATGTTTGGCTTGTTTTTATAAATCTGATAATTTGAGAGCCACTGAGAGGTTTGTAAGATCCAGTTAAACCATTAATGCCTATGCCTGGGTTGACAATACATTTCATAAATTAACATAAGAAGATAGAGCATCTGTATATAATTGATGTGGACTTTGAGAGTGCTCTTTACAAGACTGGTACATGTGCTAGTGATCTTAATGAAGTGTTTACTATTAAGACTCATCTACATAAACCAGATATACCTAGTGTTGTAAATAAGTAATGAAATTTATAAACCAATATACTATAGAGCTGAATTGCTAGAAGAGTTGGAGAAAGTTCCAGAGAAGTTGTTTTCAGAGTTATCTAAAATTTCAAAATTTTTCTCCTGAAAATTTAACTACAAGAATCAGCTAAAAATGATCTTAACAGATGAAGAAAACTTTCAGAAAGTCACAATATGCCACATTTGTGAACAAGAGTTAAGTGAAGAAGATAAGGTTAGAGATAACTATCATTTGAGCTGAAAATATAGAGGAGCAGCTCATAAAGATTGTGGCTGTTCCATATTTCAAGCATTATTTAATTTCAGCTGAGTCAGAAAACACTCACGAATTGCTCTATAAACATGCAGAATAAAGAATTGGCAACATTGACACCTTTTTTTGTAGTTATAATTGGTTAACAGTTGGTGTTAAAAGCTCAGCTCATCTGACTTTAATTGTCGAGTTGTACTAACAATGGCTCGATATTAGTAATGCTACCTGTTATAAACTTATGATAATGGAAGTGTAAACAATCTACTGTCATTTATATCCACTCATAAGAGAAAAGCAGTAGATGACTTATCTACAAAACCGAAAAAAATTATGAGGGTGGAGTTAGCTTTGGCCAGTAAAAAGGATAATATTATTAAACGAGATCATGAACACATCCAGAAAGATATGCAATGAAACAAAAATTGCCCCATTTACTTAGGAACATTAAAGAAACTCAGCAACCATTAGACACCATGTCTGTAAAAACCGACAAAGGAGAAGATAATTTATGCATACTAAACTATATATTTACTTTGTTTTATTTTTATATTGCACTGTGTTGTGTACGATCTTTCTGTTTTGTAGTATTTTGTTTAGACTAATTGTGTTGCATAACTTTATTTATGTACCGGTATGCTTAGAGAAATTAACAGGATTTTTAAAATATCTGTTATATTATCTGTTATCTGTATTATATTTTGTGTAAAGTATCTTCAGTATTTGACCAACTAAAAAAAAAAAACAATTTCAATAAAAATAAAAATATGATTTTGGAATTGTTACTCTAATGTAGTTGCTAGAAATATAAATTTTTTTTTAGATTTTGTTTTTGTTCTTATAGCTTTTTTATTAAATAAATTTTATAATTTTGTGTTATCTGTGTATCTACCTGAACAGTTGACACATTACTCAAAATTCAGTATGCACATGCATTAAAAATGTTAACTTTTACATAGTATATGCATCAGTAAGCCTCAGGTGTATCCCAAAAATTATAACTATTTATTTTGTTTTTGTGTCAATAATTGTAATATGTAACATAATCTTTTGATGTATTGTTTTATTGATGAATCATATTTAATATACCCATTTATAACATGTTTTTATGTATACTAGTAAACTAGTTAATATGTAGCATCTTTTTCACTTTGGAAAGTCTTTTTTTATGAACAACACTTAGTATGACTGTCTGTGTTTAAGTTACTTCCAACTATGTTTATACTTTAATCAAACACCCTTTCAATTTTAAATGTAGTGCAAAGCTTGAGCAATGACCCTTTCAAATACAGTAACTCCCAATTATCCATGGGATTGGGTGGCATGATTGCTGTGGATAATCCACAATATGTAAAAAAAAAGGCAGAAAGTAATGAAAATATTATTTTATGAACATTAGCTGTTTAATTAAAGTAAAGCAATATAGTAAATCCTTGTTAAGATGCTTATCAAGGGAGCTCATGGAAAGCTCAAATTAAGCGGGATATTAACAAGTGGCAATATATATAGGCCTACCTACTGAAACTGTGTAACTAATAATCTCACATTTTATATGCAGTTTAAATACTAATTCACATGAACTGACATTTCATCTGAAGAAGTTGTACTGACAAAGTTGTCTTACGTGTATATCCTCCACATTCTATTTCTGCACCTACATACGTGCAAAAGTTATGTAGGCCTATACAAATTCCAAGTAAACATCTTTCATGTTTTCATCCTTTCATCCACAGTAGGGATTAGATTCAGGTATGAATTAATGAATTACCACGAACATATGAATTTTAAAAATGTCATAAACATCATAAATCATGAAGTCACTGCCAATCTATCAACAAACATCACAGGTGGTGTTCAATGTCAGTATCAAATTTTTCATATCTGTTAACTAAGCTAGTAAAGTACAACAGCTTTTAATTATAGAGCGTAAACATACATACAAACATAATTACTTACAGAGAAAGTTAAATGTTCCCGCAGTCACAGTAAATTACATATGCCAGCAATACTGTACCTGTCGGTGAGTGGTGACACAATCAGTGGTGTAACTGCTGGGCCCACAATGTGGGGGGCTATGGCTTAGGGAGGCCTTATAAACATTTCCCTTAATTTTTTACAAATGGGTACATACCATTGAACTTAAGGGAAACCAGATCTACCTGTATGTATGTAACATCCAAAACAAATACATTTAATTTTTTTACTGTTATTTTACCAGTACCGAATGACATACTTAAAGAGTATAAATTGTTTAGTTAACTGCTCAATAAAGTGGTGATTCCAGTCAAGTATGCGCCGAACCACCAGAGTTTAGTGAAGCAAACTTTCTCCAAGCTGAAATTGATTAATCATTATCTGCATAGCTGATGTCTCAAATAAGGCCGAGTGGACTTAGTATACTAAGTGTTCTTTAAGACCTCTAAGCAATGGGTAATTTCTTACAGGCAAATCCTCTATTCAGACTCCTTCCGTTGTAAATTTTGTCGCTTGAAGTTTCCAACCCTGGAATCTGGGACCATCCTCAGAAGCTAAACAACATAAAACAACTTTCAGTAAAATATTATATAAATATTGTTACATAATGCGGAAAAAGTGTTATGTAATACGGAACATACACAAGTATCTTGACTATTCCAGCTGTAATGTGTGTGTGTGTGTGCGCATAATGCTGCTACTTTGCAGGGAAAAACAATTACACGTCAACTATCGAGCCTATACCAGAAAGTACCGGTCAGCGCAGTGTGTCCAAGGACACTGTTTCTAGTGGATTCTCACGAGCGCCTGTTTGTTTAACAAGTCATCCAAAGTGACAGATTATTCTGGAAATCAGCGGGGTATAAATACAGCCATTCGGCGACAGTCAAGTCTGTTTTAGTGGCGATTTATTTCAGTGCAGTTCGAAGTATTGTGGCGAAGTGTTATGTGGTTTATAATTGTGCGAGACAATTGTGTTTTATATTAGTTGACATTTTTATTGCGTGGAAACAATTTTTATTTGATTTGTTGTAAGAGATTATCTTGTTGAGTACAAACTAATTAATTGTGATAATTAAAGCTGGTGATTAGTGACTTAATTGGTATCTTGCATTTTGTTTTCCACTATACCATATGACGATCACAAGACCACAAGATCACAAGGGGGAAGTGGGATAGAACAGTTAACAGTGGAAACAGTGAACACTTTGTACAAGACTAGTGTAATTCGTAATCGGTAAACAGTGGATGCCAGTCAGATGATGGAAAATTTCCAGGCGCTGCTGTTGCAGACAGAGGAACGACGCCGAGAGGAGGCGGACGAAGCAGAGAAATCCTCCTTAAGCCTGTTCGTCCCGAACTAGCAAACCATATCTGAAATAATACTTGGTCAGGCGATCTACATAGCTGGTCTATTTGAGAAAGATAATTCTCCAGCTCTTCATATTCAATCTCGTGTGATCCAAACATCAAGTTCCCAGGAATATGAGTCTGCCGCTCAACCACTAGTTTTGCTGGAATTACACACGTTGCGTCATATACTGATGACCTATACGCCATTAGCTGCTCCAAGTCTGATTGGTTCTTCTCAACAACCTACTGACTTTATCTACAGCAACGTTTCCTCCCGTTACTTCCATTAACTCAGGAACAAGCAAGAGTCTTTTCTCGATTGCCATTCACTTCCTTTGTCGTGTTGCACATTTGTACTTCCTCTGATCGTTCATCTTCCATTTCCGCTTGCAATAGGAAGGGTTCATCTTGATCACACCTGTTGACTTCTTTTCTTGCCCATACCACTAGCTTGATCGAATGGTTGGCGGATCCTGTCATTTTAGTCATGCAAAGCTTCATCTTCTCTCGGCCAACTTTCAGGACATTTTCTCTTAGGTCCACAACGAATCGGTAGGCATTCATAATGTCCGTGCCAAGAATCTCCGTCTGTAAATCATTAAAATCTTTGGAATGAAATTTGAAAATTTTCCAACGTCGGACTGGCATTCATTGTTTACCGATTAATTAAAATTACAGTAGTCATTCACAAAGTGTCCACTGTTTTTACTGTTAACGGTTTTATCGCACTTCTGACCTACATTTACGATGATATAACTGGTGGGCGTATGGTAGAGTGGAAAACAAAATACATCACACCAATGAAGTTACTAGAAACCAGCTTTAATTATCACAATTAACAGTTTGTAATCAACAAGTTATTCAACAAAAATATTCTCTTACAATGATTCAAGTTAATCTGTCCATACAAATATAGTGGAAATCGGTTAACACGAAATGACGGGGACCAGTTATTTTTTTCGAGTAAACCGAATTTCGCGTTAAGCGAACAAAAAGTGAAATAAAATGAGGAAGTGAACAAATAGTGTACTGTAGATTATTTATTGTACTGTCTAGTAAATGCAACAAATACAACCTTTTATTTATCCTCGTGGTTTATTATTGTTAATTTTTCTTAAAATTATTATTAGCTGTTCTAAATTTAGTCCTATGATTTAGGTTTTCTTATAGACTACTGTATGTCTTTCAACTTTACCGTAGTTTTCGTGTTTATCTTTATTTAAAATAATCTGTTTTCTTTTGCACACAATTTTGCACTATTTTATTTTCAACAAATTGTTCTAATTTATCAACGTGTTCAAACATTTCACCTTCCGAGTTGGCTTCAAAATATCGACGAACACGGCTCAGCAACGAAAGCATATCGGTAGCGGTAGGAACATTTTCACTATCATTTTCCGTGTCAAGTTCGTCGTCACTACCATCACCTTCACAGTTGTCAACTTGCACTGTTTCCACGATATCGGTATCTGTTAATACGGGAGCCGTAGTTATGTTCTCGTCGACAGTCACGTACTCATTTAGAGAAATTGAAACATTTAATACAGATGACACACGATTAAACATTTCAGATAGTGTAGGATCAATTTTATTTTCTTCGGGTTGTTCAGTTTCTGAATTCAAAATGAATCGAGCATGAGCGAAACAATTTTGAATTGTTGTAGGCGTCACGAGGTTCCACGCTGTTCTTAACAAGTTACAAGCATCCAGAACATTTACACATAAATCTTTTTTCCCCTCAATAGTGGCCAAGTATTTCCGCAGAAGTAACTTTCTGTACTGAAATTTTAAATTTTGAATAATACCTTGATCACAAGGTTGTAGGACACTAGTCATGTTCGGTGGTAGAAAAACAAGTTTAATTGCCATCAATTTTAGATCACATGGGTGGGCAGGACAGTTGTCAATAATTAACTCAATTTTCCTCTTCTGAGAAGTGAAATGTTTTTCTAACGAAACCAGCCATTCGGTAAAAATTTTAGACGTCATCCATGCTCGTTTGTTAGCTGGATTCTACTGGCAACTTTTTAACATTTTTAAAACAGCGTGGCCTTAAACTTTTTCCTATAACAAGTACGGAAGTTTTTCTGACCCATCAGCAATGCAACCTACCATCACTGTCACTCTCTCTTTGAACGTTTTACCACCAGAGCACTGCTCCCCTTTGAATGAAAGTGTTTTATCGGGCATACAACGGAAAAATAGTCCTGTTTCATCGGCGTTGAAAATATCCTTACGTGGATAGTCTTTTAAAATTGCAGGCAGCGTAGATTGCAACCACGATGAAGTCATTTCTTGTGACACCTGTCTTGATTCGCCACAGATGTTTTTAAAGGTTATGCCATTTCGTTTTTTAAACCTTTCTAGACAGCCAGGATTTGCAGTGAAATTTAAGTTCATCTGTTCAGCAAAAACGTTTGCTTTCTCCATCAGTAGTGGTCCAGAAATAGGACCATCTTGTGATCTTGCTTGCTTAAACCAAACAAGAAGAGCAGCCTCTAAGTTTTCGTGGTTTGCCTTACGGAACGTTTTCTGCCTGGTTCAAACTTGCCCAACTCATACAGTTCTAAAGTTTTATCTGTATTTTTTATAATCGTGGATAACGTCGAGTTTGGTATACCGAATGTTTTACAGATTTCTGTTTTAGTTCGAATACCCTCATTAACAGCTTGGAGGAGTTCAACTTTTTTTTCTAAAGAGAGGGCACTTTGTTTACGCACTTTCTTCTCCATTTTACTTCCGGACTGCAAAAACGAAATTTACGAAAGCGTAACTTCACTTAACACGTACACGTCACACGCTTAACGTCACTTAACTGGCTGTAAAAGACTAAGAAGTTTGTACAGTAAAAAAGTAAACAGTTAACCCTCACAACTGAGTAAATTTTTTACAATAAAATGTTATCGGTACCGTACCACAAACTTTACCACCGCTGTACACGCACAGAATACAACTGAACTGAACTCACCACACCCTATAGAGTAGGTAGTTAATGTAAGCGATAACGGTTTATTTGCGGTCAATGAACAACACATTTGGTGCTGAAGGAGAGGCTATGGTTTCTCGTAAACAACGGTACACTGTATACAGTACGTACTGTAAATAGAACTTGGTACTGAAGACAAAACAAAACAGGTAGACAAAACAAACTATGGTCACTACCTGCTCTTTCTCTTTTAGAGATGAAGAATGGATTCCTGTACATCGAAAACAAGCTTTTGGGCGTACTTGTGTGGCTTTATTTTGTATGCAGTTACTTAAAAGCCAGCAAAAAAAAAATTATTTTTAACAAAAATTTTTCGTGTTAACCGATATTTTTCAGGTAAACCTTTCATGTTAACCGTACAAATAATACACTGTACATAACAAACGGCGATCGGTACCCGAGTGGTATTTCGTGTTAACCGATATTTTGTGGTAACCGTTTTCGCGTTAAACGATTTCCACTGTAATAATATCAAGTATGAAAAATTCCGCACTATAATCACTTTTCTCTAATACACCACTTGAGACGCACTGTGTAAGTCGCCCGACATACACTGAACTGAGTAATCGCCGATGTACAACTGAAATGAAGGGTTGCTGAATTTTTGTATTTATACTCGGCTGAGATTCCAGAATATTCTGTCACTTTGGATAACATGTTAGGCAAACAGGCGGTCTCAAACCCACTAGAAACATTGTCCTTGAACTCAGTACGCTGACCGCGCGGTCTGGAATAGACTCGATGGTTATCGCATGAAAAGCGTCTCGTAATTGTCTTTCATCTCAAAGCAGCAGAAAAATGTACGCTCTCTCTCTCTCTCTCTCTCTCACACACACACACACACACACACACACACACACACACACACAATACAGCTGGGCTCTGGTGGAGTAGTCGAGCTGCTTACAGAACTTTCCGTATTTGGTGACTCTGTCACCTTCTTAAGACTGTTCGTCCCGAACTATGCAAACACACACATCACTGCTAAGCTCTGATGGGATAGTCGAGCTACTTTTAGAACGTTCCGTATTACGTAACACTTCCTCCTCCTTAAGCCTGTTCGTCCCGAACTGGCAAACCATACTTGGCCAGGCGGTCTACATAGATGGTCTACTTGCGAAAGGTAATTCTCTTCGAATTCAGTCTCGTGTGATCCGAATATCAAGTTCCCAGGAATATGGGTCTTCCGCTTAATCATTAGTTTTGCTGGAATTGCTCCCTTTGCGTCATGTACTGACGACCTATAGGCCGTTAGCTGCTCCAAGTCTGATTGGTTATCGTCAACAACCTATTGTGTAACCTTATCTTCAGCAACGTTTCCGCCGAGCGCTTCAATTAACTTAGGAACAAGGAAGAGTCTTTTCTCGACGGCCTTTAATTGTTTTTTTTTTGTGGTGGATATTCGTACTTCCTCTGCTCGTTCATTTTCCATTTCCGCTTGCAATAGGAAGGGTTCATCTTGATCACACCTATTGTCTTCTTTCTTGGCCCATGCCACTTGCTTGATCGAATGGTTAGCGGATCCTGTCATTTTTGTCATGCAAAGCTTTATCTTCTTTTGACCAACCTTCAGGACTTTCTCTCTCAGGTCCACAACGAATCTGTAAGCATTCATAATGATGCCATGAATCACTTCATCGACAATGTCTGCAACTAGCATTTGATGGCGAAAGTCGACTAGACCCAGGCGTACTCGTACGTTTACTTGGCTTAATACATTGGCGAGGCTTCCAGTCGCAGACTGTACTGTACAAGAGCTAATTTAAGGCTGGCGGTTGCTGACTAAGTCAGGGCGCACAATGGTAAGGCAGACATTTTGTATATGAAGTGTTACAACTGAGCACACTGAGTTTCCCCACAACTCCCACCTTTCGCGCAGCATTGAAACAGCTACGTAAAGTAACACGATTGTAGTAGTGGGTGTGTGGAGAGGATTTTAAGTATCATTAATATTAATGAAAACAAAATAGAAATACGTTAGGTACTGGGACACTTTCTAGGATATTACATAGAATTAATGTTCCAAGCAAACAAAATAAATCTTGTTTTGATTTTACTATAAATGATGCAATGCTCGCGAAACATAGCAACTGTATGTGTATAAAATGATAATAGATGTAATTGAGTGTACATTGTTTTTGTGAATTAAACAGTTGGAAAGTTGTGATACTATAGTGTAGTAGTAGGGTGGTTTTGACAGTTCTGGTGCAATATCTTACCAATGAGTGGGAGTGAGAGAGAATGCATATATAACGAGTGCGAGTGAGATGGTTAGAGTGTGCAGTTAGGTGTGTATGTGTGGGGGTCATGTGACGGTGGTGGGGGTAGGTGGGCGGCACCACGTGACGGTGGTGGGGATAGGTGTGCGGTACCACGTGACGGTGGTGGGGTTGTCACATGACAGTGGTGGGGGTAGTTGGCCATGCTGGAAAATTGTCGGTCATCTTGGAAACGTTGTCGGCCATATTGTAAAAGCTGTGTGACGTGTATTGGCGGTCAATGTCGTGATTGGTTGTGTATGATTGGTGGGGGTAAAATTGAATTTTGGCGGCGAAGAGGCTGTGTGACGTGAATTGGCGGGCATTGTAGTGATTAGTTGTGTATGAATGGTGGGGATAAATTTGAATTTTGGCGGCGAAGATGGTTATGTTAAATGACAATGTATGTGTCTGTGGAAAGTATATATTGTGAAAAAAAGGGTAGTGTGTTCTGCATCGGGCGATTGTAGTAAACAGGTGTAGTGTGTTCTTCTTCTGCATCTGGCGGTCGTCGTAAGAAACTCTTAGTAGTATAGGTTTGTATTTGCTGGGACAAGGTAAATGACCCCGGAAGTAAACAAAGATGACCTCGACCTGGGTCAAGATTAAGTCCAAGGCCAAGGTCACGACCAAGGTCAAATCCATGGTCAAGGTTAAGACCAAGGTCAAGGCCAAGGCCAAGACTGGTTATGACGTAAGCAACATGATCTCCAATCACGTGTTCAAGGAAATTACGCAATAACATGTGAAGGTTGACCTTTCGATTAAACCGCGCCCAAGGAAATTACGCAATAACACGTGAATGTATGTGGTCGATTAAACCACACCCAAGAAAATTGTGTAATAACACGCGTTTTCATCATGATAGAAAAGTTGGCGTCCATATTTTGAAAAATAAAAATACGAATTAATCGGGATCGAGCCTATGAAATTATACATCGAATTAAGAAACAACGATTTAATCTACACGGCTAATTCGTATTTTGAATATCTTACTAAATCATGTGGGGAAAAAAGAAAATTCTTTAGAAATATACATATTTCTTTTCTTTATTTTTTTCAACATAAACATACAATTGTTATAATGTTTTTACATAATGTTGATAACTACATTTATTAACTTTCTGCTGATTATAAAGACCATTAGTAACATCATGTATACTATCAACTAGCTTAAATTGATTATGTTGTATGTTTAACATTACTTTGTACTCATTCACCTTTTCAGGTACAAATTTAAATATTTTACAATTACACATATTAAAATTTTTAAGCCCAATATTTTTAGTATCATAAATGTTATAAACTACATTCTTCCGCTGATTATATTTGTTTCGCGTGTTAAAAACTTGTTCCATCATTCACCAATGAATAATGACCGTAGGGCAGTGTATCTATTTTATTATCACAAAGGATCCTTTTATTGTCTAAATTACTTAACGCCAATTTGTTGCACGTAATCGTTTTAACTAAATGTTTTTTCGATCGGAATAATTTCATCATTCTATAGCTATTTACTTTATTATTATCCTTATTTATTGTTACGGGTTTATTATTTTTAAAAACGGTTTTAGAATAGACGCACTCTTTAAAATCTTCAAAGCTTATATGTTTTTGCTAGTAACATTTTTTAAAATTCCTTTTGCTCTTTTTTTAATTTTGTTATCCGCAGTTTTAAATGTATATAATTTAGAGCGTAAACCGATAAATTCTTTAATCGGTACACCCACACATTCATCTTTAAATTTACCAATAACTTTTTTATTTTCAACCGAATAGCACGGATGATTGGGCGAATAATCTGATGTATCAAAGTGTGTAAATAAATCTGAATCTAATATGTCTTTATAAAAATCTTCTGTACGAATTTCGTAAAAAAAGCTATCTGTATCTGTATATAAGAGCAAAAGCTTTTCACCATATTTTTTCTTCATTATTTCATAATGAAAATCATACATTAACGTTTTACTTATTTGTAATATGCTAAATCCGATGTATATTGGTTTATCTAAAAATAAACGTTTTTTATCTGATAATACGGCACATAACGATTTATTATAAATTATTCTGTCTTTAAATACCGGTTGTGTAATTAAATTTAATAATTTTTCTCATCACTTACAAGTTTAAGGTCAATTCTTTTTCTAACGTTCTCCATACATTTATCGAACACCGAGTTGTTTAATAATTTTAAAAAATCTTTTTCAAAATCATTTTTAGTTTGTTTTCGTTTTTCTGTATTTAAGTCGATGTACGTTTTTAACCAAGGACCCTGCAAAAATTCTATAATACGATGAACTTTTATAACTTTTAAACCGTGTTTAACAGCTTGTTTTAAATTAATGTAATGACATATATATTTTTCTTTATTTTCTAATGTTGTTAACAATTTTTGTTGTTTTGTTCCTTTAACCCATTGATTAACTGGTAGAAACGGTAAATCGCTATGATGATCATGTAAGTGATGAGGATACTCGACGTCTACTTCTAAAATATAACCAACGGGAGAATCGTCTGCAATATCTAGTATATTAAAATTATCGTTAGGATCTTTCCAAGTAAAACCTGCATATAGCATACATTTACTCATTACCCAACCGTACAGATTATTCGCGTCTAAATAAGTTAAAAATTTAATTGGGTTAGTTACATCAAATGTTTCTGGAATATATTTATTGTTAGCAACAGATTCTTTTTTTATGCAAACATTTATTCCCCCCTCACCCCATTTTCAAAAAGTAAGTACATTTCATAATCGGTTAATAATTCCAGTTTACTTTTTGTATAACTTAACATTGCATCAAAAGCAAAACCTGGTACTGTAAAGTAGTGTGCACAGTCTAGTTTGTAAGATTGGATACAAAGAGATGTAAAATTTTCAAAAATATCACACAATAATAAAACATCAATTTTTTAATAAAGATCGCTATACTCCCCAAGAGTTTGTATATTAAAATGATTCCAAACTTTTTTCGCGTGTTCATAATCATCATTTCCAATTTCCGAATCATTTAGCGAACTATAAAAACAATCTTTTGGAGGTAATCTACTGCAACGTATTTATGTGTGTGAATTTTTATATGTACTTTAATTTGGATAGCCCCACGTTCTTTGGGAGCCAAATATGCAACAATACATATACATAAACACATATACATATACACAAATTTAGCGTGACCGGTCTCACGTTCAAGATTGACAAATTATGTAACAATATAACATTTAAATTGGGTTTCAGGTGTATCTGCAATAAGAACTCTATATAACTTGTAACGGTATTTCAAATTTATTTAATATTATTAAAAATTTGTGCACATGGCACTGACTTCGATTTAAAACATTCGTTATTATTTGTTATTATGCCGTAAGACTTATGCTATATACATCCTTACTGACTAAATATTCTATTCTACTAATTATTGTATTAAAGAAAAATCTCATTTTCAGACTACTCAGTCAATTAGTGTGTTTCAAAATATCAATATTTAAATCTCTTTTCATATATTGTAATGTACTCAAAATATTAATAGTTATTGAATTTATCTTTTGTTTCTCAGTACTGTTTTATCTCAAATACTAATTGTTTTCATTTAAATGCTTTGTATTCATTGTATTTCATATTAGTTTGAGCTCTTGTTACGTTAATCGTATTTCTAAAACATCTATGATTTTAATTCTATTTTACAAGAAACATTGGCTCTTACTTTATATAAAATAGAAATGTCTTTAATTGTTTTTGAGTTCATTGTACGATTAAGGTATAAATATGTTGTTTATCACCTTATTGTCGTCAATCATACTCGATCATTTTGATACATCTGTAGTCGTCCTCGTCTCGCACTCCAGCGTCGGCTGTCTCTCTTCTCCTCTTGTCCAGCGTCGAATCACTCCTTCTTGTCCAGCGTCGTATCACTCTCTGGAACTCTCCTCTTGCTGTTTCTGACGTCAATGGATCTTCTGATGTAATTCTTCTTATGTACTGCTGTTATTATTTAAAAATGATTGTATTTATAACTTAGTTACATAGTTGCAGAGTCCTGTAAGTGTACTCTTATACTTATCTTATAACGTCGTATCACTCTCTCTTGTCCAGCGTCGTATCACTCTCTCTTGTCCAGCGTCGAATCAATCTCTGGAACTCTCCTTTTGCTGTTTCTGACGTCAGTGGATCTTCTGATGTAATTCTTCTTATGTACTGCTGTTATTATTTAAAAATGATTGTATTTATAACTTAGTTACATAGTTGTATGTAACTGGAAAATTTAAATTATTTACAAAAAAATAAATACGCCGTGCGGACGGGCATAAGCTCTCGCTGCACCGTGGATGATTTAAGAAAGAGAACCACTGTAGCTTGCGTGTCCTATTTATACCCATGTCTTGGTCAACACCTGCAGTGGTACGAAATCGACATGTCAGAAACTGTCTCTGGATTCAGTTCCCCCACTCTTTGTCAATTTCGCTATTTCTTATATTTCTGCGAATTGCAGAGTCCTGTAAGTATACTCTTATACTTATCTTATAACTATTTTTACAACACATGTTCACTGTAATTTTGGACATTGCAACTTAACCCTTTCGATTTGTACACAGTTATTTCACTATTACACTCGTACGGTGTGTCACTTTCACGTGGTTTTCGTACACAGTATTTAGTAAATTTTATTACATTTTATTGTGTTTTTGGATTGTAATTCTTAATTATAGTTTATGAATAATTACGGAAAAACAGTAATTGTGCAATTATTCATCTTGGTGTGGCAAACTCGCCTGCATAGACCTGCGTTCACACACACTAGCAAAATACTGGTGTACACACTTTCAGTTACATTTGTGTGTGTGTGCACGTCGATTCAGGTCGAAACACCTGTTCATATTTTTGTCTGAGCCAAGCTTGCAATCCTTGACATGCTTATTTCTAATATATTATTAATTATTTACAGTTTATTAGGTAAATTTAAATTTTTATATTTAATGCTCAGTACATCACTTATTTGTACTGTCGCATTATCCCTCTGCTTGGTAACAAAAAAAATTTAATAAATTTATTTATTATAATTTTTTTTTATTTATTATTATTACATTTGCAAAAAAAATGTAACAAATAATAAAGAATAATATTCGTCATTTCACCCCTAATTGGAGTGTATACAAATGTCTTACCTCCCCTCTTCACACGCTCACTGCTCGTGACCTTGTAGTAGGGTGGCTTTAACAAACAGCTGATCTGACCGGTTTCATTGACCTCGTCGTTTTTACGTGTAGAACTTCCTAAATGACGTTGCGTGGAATTTACCTATTTCCTTCTTCTGTATCTCATCATATACGATGAAAGTGTGTTGTCCTACTCGCTGTCTTAACGTATACGGTCCATTATAAAGTCTGAAGAAATTCTTCGCCGTATTATCACTCCGTTTTCCCACTGGATTTGCTTTGAGTAGTATACTTTCTCCCACGTTGAATTGTTGTAGCTTGTGAGTTAGATTAAATCTGTCTACTCTCTTGTTACCTCTTTCTCTTATCCGTTGCTTTGCGTATTCAATTTTCACACTTATTGGTACAGGTACATTTTGATTATTAGGTTTGTTTATATACTTAGTCCAAAATCTGTTTGGCTTCTTATCTTCTCCTAATTCCATTGGAGTGTATCCTGTTGCTTCACTATAATTTTCGTTAATGGCTTTTTCAAGAAATGGTAAATATTCTGCCCATTTATTGTGTTGATCATGGCAATATATTCGTAAATATTTACCTAATTCTTTGTTAACTCTCTCAGCAAGGTTTCCTTGAGGATGTCTTATGGATGTGAGTACAGGTTGTATTCCATTTTCCCTTAACGTCCTCTCCCATTTTTCACTTTGGAATTGTACACCTTGATCACTGAGTACCTTCTTCATTTTTCCATATAACGGAATATATTTCTGCAGTAGTATCTTTAGAACAACTTTGGTTGTGGGTCGCATAATTGGGTACAGTCGGACTGCCTTGGAAAACACATCGATACATACCAATATGTGCTTCACACCTCGACTTGATCGTGGTAATGGTCCCAGAAAATCCACTGCAATCAGCTCTCCTTTGTTCTCCTTCTGTATACTCTGCATTCCTACATATGTGTGTAAATTCGGCCCTTTCGCCGTTTGACACTCATAACACTTCTTTACCTCCTTCTTTATCTTTCGATACATATTATTAATCGTAAAATCTTCTCGTAGACTCAAATAACATTTCAGAGTGGCAGCATGTGCTAAACTCTCATGTGCTGGTTGAATTAATTTTTGTAGCATGTCATTCGTTAGTACTATCTTCCAGTCTTGTCTTACTAACCTGAAAAGAATTCCATTAAGTACCTTATAATGATTTGGTAGCTGTTCTTGGTCCTTCATCTCCCTTATCGTCACGTCCAAATCTTGTTGATGTGCTAAGTTTTTCAGCATTTGTTTTACTTCATCATTCTCTTTGAATTTAATTGATAACAATCGTACTTCTTTCTTTTCGCTCTCATAAACTTCTTCACATTCTTCTTTGATGTATCGGCTTAGTGTATCCGCTATAATATTGTCTTTACCTTTACAGTATTTAATGGTGAATGAATATTCGCTAATGGCTAAAATCTATCTTAATAATCGGGCATTTGTTATTTTGCATTTCAATAAAAATGATAATGCTTGGTGGTCAGTATGTATCTCAAAATGAGTACCATAAACATAATATCTGAATTGCTTAAGAGCGTATACTATAGCAAGTATTTCTTTTTCTGATGTGGAGTAGTGTTTTTCAGCTCCTTTGAAGGCTCTACTGGCGTAGGCAATAACTCGGTGCTCTCCCATAATATCTTGTTGATATAGTACACTTCCTACTGCGTAGTCACTAGCATCGGAGTATATTACGAATTTTCCTTCTCGTTGAGGATGATGTAACATAATATTTTCGATGAACAACTCTTTCACTTGGTTAAAGGCATCTTGATGTTTCTTCTCCCACTTCCATTTTTTTTCTTTCTTCGTCAGCTCTAGAAGCGGTTGCGTATATCTTGCATATAACGGTGAGAATCTTCTGTAGTATCCTGTGAGTCCTAAGAATGCTCTTAACTCTTTGAGATTTCCGGGTATAGGGAAATTAGTTATGCTGGAAATTTTGATAGGATCGGGTTGAATACCAGAGGATGAAATAATGTGACCTAGGAATTGGATAGAGGTTTTGATAAATTCACATTTGTCTAGGTTAAGGGATATGTTCGCTTGCCTAAACTTGTGGAATATCGTGCTTAGATGTTTTATATGTTCGTCTAACGTTTTAGATACAACTAAGATATCATCTACAAATATCATGGTGTAGGGTTCCACTTCAGGTCCTAGGGCTCTTTCTAGACACTTTACGATGGCTGCCAAACTCGTGCTTAATCCGAAGGGTACTACCCTGTGTTGGTAGCATTTATTTTTATACAGGAAAGCAGTGTACTTTCTATTCTCTTCACGAATTGGAATCTGCCAGAAACTTGAGCGTAAATCTAGCTTCGTCAGATACCTTGCTCCTTCACACTTAGTAAATAATTCGTCCGCAGTTGGCGCACAGTCATACTCCTTTAATACAATGCTGTTCAGCTCCCTCATGTCAAGGCATAGACGTATCTCACCATTTTTCTTCTTCACTACCACTAGAGGATTCAGGAAGTTGCTGTTCGATCGCTCTATGACTCCACTTTCGATCATACGCCGAATTTCCAGTTCAACCTCTTCCTCATATCGCATTGGGATAGGGTATGTCTTCCTAATGACTTTCGTAGGGTCTGACACAACTATAGAGTGCTCGTATACTGTCGTCTGCGTCGGTACTTCACTAAGTACATCACTATATTCTTCTATTAATTCGTGCAGTTTCTCTTCTTCCTGTGTCGTCATCCCTTCATCTACCGCATTCACATGTCGAGTTGGACCATATTGTATTTGTGGCTTGTACAAAGTAATAGGTGTTTCACTTACCTTGCACTCTTCTTCCTCGCTGTTCATGTTTAATTCATATTGAACATTTTTATAATTACACACAATTATATTATCATTAATATTAATCTTAGCATTTATTGTATTTAGTATATCGATACCTAAAATTCCATCATAAATCAATTTATGCATAATTATCATGGGGTGTTCTAATTCTAGATTTTTATATGTTAGAGTTACATATGCTTGTTGTTTAACTCTTTCTTTTTTATTGGTAGCTGTTGTAATATTTAAATTATTTACGGGCAAAATTGCAGTATTTTTAAAATATTTCTTGTTGCGTTGAACCCATGCAGCGTTAAGAACTGACAGCTGGCTGCCTGTATCAACTAGCATCCGTATTTTACACCTGTTTATGCTTACAGTCACAATAGGGCATTGTGTTTGCTACGCGTCTCGCTTTATATCCTGTTCAGTGTTTAATAAGTCCTCCCTAATATCGCAGGGGTATATGTTGTTTATTTTATAATTTTGCTTCCGTTTATTCAGTCATTGTGACGCCTTTGATGTAGACGGTCGGCTGTGGAATGTTACTGTCTCTGTCTCATTCATTCCTTGGCTTTCTCTCTTCAATTTTTTTTCGTCGTACCCTCGTACTGCGGCAACGCGTTTGTCAGCTGGTTTTGAAAACTGTTTACGCTTGGATGACCATACAACGTCTCCTTGTCGTCTAGCTGTATTATTTTGTTCAGTCTCTTTAGCTGTGCGTGTTGTAGTGTTGTACATTGGTGGCGAATAATTTATTTTATAATTATCACGGTGCGGTGTAGTGTTTTGTATTGCTTTCTAGTCATCTCTGTGATAATTATGGTGATGATTTGCGTGTTTTTGTTCCCAGTATTGTGTGTTCTTACCTTTATTGATATTCTCCGACTGTGTTACAAGGATTAAAAATTCTTCTATGGTTTTAATCCCTTGTGTATAAACTGCTAACTGGATATCTCGCTGAAAATGGTAAGATAATTTTGAAACAATTTCATATTCTGAGAATTTAGGTTTGAGATGCTTTACACGTTCTATTTGCGTAATTGTGTATTGTTCAATACTCTGCTGTCCTTGTGCATTGAACTTGCCATATTCGAGTTGATCCCGTACTTGTCGTTGGGTATGTAGATTCCAGTATCGGTTCTCGAATGCCTCACGAAACTGCTGATATGTACTAACGTTATCTCTAATAATAGAGTACCATTGGCTGGCTGAATCTCTAAGATATCGCGTGACGAAGTCTATCTTCTCGTCGTCATTTATTGCACTTCCAATTTTTTCTATTTCCTTCTCTACTCTTGCTAGGAATTCCATACTGTTCTCCCCTTTACCACCCGAGAACTTAAGTCTGCTCCTTTCTTCCGTCGGTGTAGGAAATATGGTCATTTGGTTCTGTCGTCTTCTTAACTCACTTCGTAGCTGGTTCATTTCCTCTTGAATCTCTTCTTTCATATGTGATACGTCTCCCGAACGGTCTTTCGTAGTTTCTTCAATTCTATTCTCAATAACTACAGTACGTGTTTCTATTTCTCTAAGTTTACTGGTATTTGCTTGGGATACATTATTAATAGTTTGGATTTTATCATCCTGTTCTCGCGTTATAGTAGTTAAAGTATCATTTATTTGTTTATGTGTTTCTTTTAAATCTTTTCTCCACTCGAGACGTAATTCTTTTTGTTTATTTTCAATCCGTACAACTTGTTCATGTAAGGCTTGTTTAAAATTATTCTCTAGAGTATCAATACGTATGTTGGTGTCACCAATTTTTTCGGTTAACTGCGCATTACTGTCAATTATACTTTGTTTTATTTTAAGATTATCAATTTTTGACTCTTCTAGACTCTCTGTAATTTTTATGGTGTCCTGTCTAAAATTTTCGGACTGTAGCTCTAATTTATTTTCTAAACTTTCTGTTTGTTTTGTATTTATTTCATCTATTTTTCTTATTTGTTTGATATTCTCCTCTTTCAACTCCTCTTTAAATTTGTCGGCTTGTTTTATGACTAATTCGTCTATCATGGCGAGTATCGAATTTTTAAATGCTTCTAAATTCAACCCTCCTGGTTCTGCCATGTTGAATAATTATTAAAATATTTATTTAGTAGTAATTCTTTAACAATTATTATTGATAACCGTTCCCTACTTATTTATTTATTTCTTTATTTTTATTAATAGTTATTATTAATACTCATTACAGTTACACCTGTTACATATACAAACAATATTATTTGTGGGTGCCAGCTGTGTGATTACACAACAATTAACATTACATTCAGTTACTGTTTAATATAAATAATAATTACGTATTATACATTTTTCATTTAACACACTCTTTATATTTTAGAGCAACCATTTAGCTACATAAAAAATTTTAATAGTTAAATGATGGGGATCGGGCCATACGTTCATGGGCTACAATTTATGTAACAAATTTTTGTACATAAATTTAGGCATGTCGTGCCCCACGTCCAGGGCGACAAATATATGCAACGTATTTATGTGTGTGAATTTTTATATGTACTTTAATTTGGATAGCCCCACGTTCTTTGGGAGCCAAATATGCAACAATACATATACATAAACACATATACATATACACAAATTTAGCGTGACCGGTCTCACGTTCAAGATTGACAAATTATGTAACAATATAACATTTAAATTGGGTTTCAGGTGTATCTGCAATAAGAACTCTATATAACTTGTAACGGTATTTCAAATTTATTTGATATTATTAAAAATTTGTGCACATGGCACTGACTTCGATTTAAAACATTCGTTATTATTTGTTATTATGCCGTAAGACTTATGCTATATACATCCTTACTGACTAAATATTCTATTCTACTAATTATTGTATTAAAGAAAAATCTCATTTTCAGACTACTCAGTCAATTAGTGTGTTTCAAAATATCAATATTTAAATCTCTTTTTATATATTGTAATGTACTCAAAATATTAATAGTTATTGAATTTATCTTTTGTTTCTCAGTACTGTTTTATCTCAAATACTAATTGTTTTCATTTAAATGCTTTGTATTCATTTTATTTCATATTAATTTGAGCTCTTGTTACGTTAATCGTATTTCTAAAACATCTATGATTTTAATTCTATTTTACAAGAAACATTGGCTCTTACTTTTAAATAAAATAGAAATGTCTTTAATTGTCTTTGAGTTCTTTGTACGATTAAGATATAAATAAGTTGTTTATCACCTTATTGTCGTCAATCATACTCGATCATTTTGATACATCTGTAGTCGTCCTCGTCTCGCACTCCAGCGTCGGCTGTCTCTCTTCTCCTCTTGTCCAGCGTCGGCTGTCTCTCTTCTCCTCTTGTCCAGCGTCAAATCACTCCTTCTTGTCCAGCGTCGTATCACCCTCTGGAACTCTCCTCTTGTCCAGCGTCGTATCACTCTCTCTTGTCCAGCGTCGTATCACTTCTTCTTGTCCAGCGTCGTATCACTCTCTCTTGTCCAGCGTCGTATCACTTCATCTTGTCCAGCGTCGTATCACTCTTTCTTGTCCAGCGTCGTATCACTCTGTCTTGTCCAGCGTCGTATCACTCTCTCTTGTCCAGCGTCGAATCAATCTTTGGAACTCTCCTCTTGCTGTTTCTGACGTCAGTGGATCTTCTGATGTAATTCTTCTTATGTACTGCTGTTATTATTTAAAAATGGTTGTTTTTATAACTTAGTTACATAGTTGTATGTAACTGGAAAATTTAAATTATTTACAAAAAAATAAATACGCCGTGCGGACGGGCATAAGCTCCCGCTGCACCGTGGATGATTTAAGAAAGAGAACCACTGTAGCTTGCGTGTCCTATTTATACCCATGTCTTGGTCAACACCTGCAGTGGTACGAAATCGACATGTCAGAAACTGTCTCTGGATTCAGTTCCCCCACTCTTTGTCAATTTCGCTATTTCTTATATTTCTGCGAATTGCAGAGTCCTGTAAGTATACTCTTATACTTATCTTATAACTATTTTTACAACACGTGTTCACTGTAATTTTGGACATTGCAACTTAACCCTTTCGATTTGTACACAGTTATTTCACTATTACACTCGTACGGTGTGTCACTTTCACGTGGTTTTCGTACACAGTATTTAGTAAATTTTATTACATTTTATTGTGTTTTTGGATTTTAATTCTTAATTATAGTTTATGAATAATTACGGAAAAACAGTAATTGTGCAATTATTCATCTTGGTGTGGCAAACTCGCCTGCATAGACCTGCGTTCACACACACTAGCAAAATACTGGTGTACACACTTTCAGTTACATTTGTGTGTGTGTGCACGTCGATTCAGGTCGAAACACCTGTTCATATTTTTGTCTGAGCCAAGCTTGCAATCCTTGACATGCTAATTTCTAATATATTATTAATTATTTACAGTTTATTAGGTAAATTTAAATTTTTATATTTAATGCTCAGTACATCACTTATTTGTACTTTCGCACTACATTCTTCCAACTTTTTCCAGGAATTCGTATATTCATAAGGATACACACCTTTCCTGGTAACTAGCAGCATACTGTCTACAGAAAAAAATTTTCCAGTATAAAAAATTTATCCTTAGGTAGATTATTACTGAGCTCAGCTAACGAACAATTCATAAACCGATAAGTATCAATAAATCTAATATTTAAACCCGAATGTGTTTTCTTTGCAAAAGAAATATATTTTTCTCTAGTATTAGGAATTACATGAATATTTTTTACATCGTAGCCCAATTGTCGCACTATAAATTGCGAATCATAATTAGAACTACCATGTATGAAAACTGGTACAAATTTCTGTTGTTGTCGTTTCAAGTTACACGTATTACATAATGCCGCACAAAATCGACCAGTTAAATGACAATGATCGCGAACTTTGGGATATAATAACGTAAATTCCTTGTTACACATTTCGCAATGTGTAGCCAAATTTAAATTTTATTTTATCATCTCGATTCATATGTAAAGGTATAGTATATTTTGTTTAATAAGTAAACCGATTAAATTAATTTTTTCAACTAAATATGTCATAAATTTTTCCGCAGCATTTTTACCACGATATAAGTAAGGTTCTGAAGGTAATTGGTTTCTAATACTTTCAGAGATATTGCTATCTATAACAAAATATACGCAAAAACTCATCGGAATATGAAATTCGTTAACTGTAGTAAATTTGTTTTCGGGGTTGGGCAAACAAGTACTAACAGGTTTCAAAATACATTCGAAATCTGCATATACCACAATAGGAACCCTATATTGATAATGAAAATTTAAAAATTTTAATATGTTGTTGTCAGTAGTTGGTAATACTATTTTTACAGGCGAATACTTTCCGCAATATCTACTATGAATTTTTAATTTTTTTGACTTTTTAGTAAAAAACGGAAAACAACGTTTACATATTTCAATTACTTCTGTATGTTTTGTTAACTGTGGTCTTATTAACTTGGAAAAATCCTTTATATAACAATAATGGTAATTAGCATTATTCAATTTATTTAATACTAAAAGGTCAAAATGATTATTATTTTCTTCCCTACACACTTTAAGAGGAAAAATTGATTTTTTTTCATCGATAGAATAAATGTTTTTTGACACATTATTATTTTTTTCAAAACGAGAAATTTGGTTTAAAGGTGTAGGAAAGTCTATATGTTTAAAATCAAATTTATTTTCTAAATTAAAATAACGAAAATTAGCCCATTCAATGTAAGGTCCAGTAACATAACGACACAGGATTGACCATTTAAAACAAAAAATATCATTATTTTTTGGATTTATTATACATTTTTTATTTTGTAAGAATTTTGGAAGTGGAATATATGAAGCACCTCATAATGGTTTACATCGATTTATTCTTAGTAAAATTCCGTCTATACAGTGAAGACTCCATCCGGAACCTTTCCCCATATATACGTTTTCATCGTGACAAATGTCTCTAATCGAATTATTTAATATCATATTTAAATTATCGTTTCCTAAAACCGGAATGTTTTTTTGTTTTAAATGATCTGTCCTGTGTTTCATTTATGACAGGCTTTATGTATGTACATTCAACGACTATCTTGAATTTTATTGGACAAAATATTGAAATTATGTTACTTAAAATTGTGACTATATTTAATTTAATGTAATCTAATAACAAACAAATGTCCTTATAATTATTATTAGTGTTTTTATAAAAATATGTTTTTAAATTTCCTTTAAATGCATTCTCTGTTTCTATGAAACTATTTGATTCAACAATCTGTTGTAATCTCGCTGTTTTTAATTTTAAATTTATTGATGATGATGATGATAATGATGATGCTGGAGATGATGGTGGTGTTGACCATGTTGTTGTTGACTCCAAATCTTGTATACGTGACGGACCAGGTTGTGGCGAAGGTGTTGTTTCACGAGATGAAGCATGTTCTTCCTCAACAGTATTTCTGACAAATTGTCTTTTTTTAAATGGCAGATTTTTGTCCATTGCAATCTATAAAAATATATTTAAACAAACAATATTCATATCGGTTCTATAATTATAAAAATTTATTATCCTTGTATAATTTTTATACTTACGTCAGTTACTTGTTCTTCTTATGTAAAGTAAACTGTATTGTCAGCTCCTTATGTGTGTGGTTGTATTATATATCTTTATATAATTGCGTAAAAAGTAGAACAACAGAGCAATCTAATCTTTATACTTTGAACTATTGTTGTGTAACACGCGCACCGTTTTTGCAATGCAAGATAATCTTTCTTGGGCGCGGTTTAATCGAAAGGTCAACCAGCTTTTCCTATAGAGAGAAACAGTATATATAAAGCGCCTTAGAATTGTATTGTACACTCTCATACTGCTTCAATAAGAAGAATCAACAAGTTGTTTCTACATCGTTTTTATATACGGCAAACTCTATTAGGTAATTATTATTTTTTTGTATACTTAAAAACTTTATTTACAAATTAGTTATGTAACAGAAACGATTATTTGTATGTTATAGAAACAATAATGACCGCATCAATTCTTTATTTAAAAAAATTATCTAAAAACGCTTATCCACCTGAAAAGTTAACTAATAAGTCTGCGGGTTTTGATCTCCGTAGTGCGTATAATTATAAAATTAATGCTAACCGAAAAGAATTAGTAAAAACTCATTTAGCTGTTAAAATACCTGACGGTTGTTACCAGAGAATTGCACCACGTTCAGGATTGGCTCTTAAATATCACATCAACGTTGGAGCTGGTGTGGTAGATAGAGATTATAGAGGGAACGTAGGTGTGGTTATTTTTAACCATTCGTCAGCGTATTTTAACATAAATAAAGGTGATCGAATCGCGCAACTGATTTGTGAAAAGATTGAAGAACCGGAACTGAGAGAGACATCAACTTTAGATAGTACTGAGATAGGTGATAACGGTTTTGGTTCTACGGGTGGGATAAGCGGATTGAATGATAATGCTGAAAATAAAGAATTATTGCTAGAAATCGATAAATTTTTAGCGGAAGGCTAATAAATTTTTTGTTTGTCTAGCAATGGACA
The DNA here is from genome assembly GCA_034769895.1 of Magicicada septendecula. Lineage (NCBI taxonomy): Eukaryota > Metazoa > Arthropoda > Insecta > Hemiptera > Cicadidae > Magicicada > Magicicada septendecula. The sequence continues at coordinate 199,688,126 of CM068376.1, read as the reverse complement.
TCGCTGGACCATCTCACCACATCGAGGAATATGTTTCGTTAGAAGATATCGTTAAACTATTATATTTTTATGGACTTTCGTCTTTATGCTTATGGGAAGATGTATTAAAGAAAATTAAAACTGATATCATCAATTCTGATGATGTAGATGTTTTTAATTTATATAGTAGACTAATAGAAATAACAAAAAATATTACAATTGCTTTAGAATTAAAACTAGTTCGCTCCCAAAAGGATTTATCACTACTAAATAAGTATTTGCTTGATATTGATGAAGTATATGAATATTTAAATACGACAATTGTAAATTTTAAAGAAAAAATATATTAAAATCGACATTTATAATTATTAATTCTTTAATAAAAAATAATATGAGGTGTGATAACGATAGTGAAAAGTTTACAATAGATATAGATAATGAGGATGAGGATGAGGATGAATTTGATAAAGTTTTTACATCTGTAAAAACTAACGAAAATGACAAAAACAATCTCCGTTTTGAACAAACTCTAATGTTTCAAACTGGGGGAACAAGGAAAACATTGACCACACCTGGTGAAAAAGGGGGTATTTAATCAAAATTGAAATAATCGATACAAAAAATTTGGTAAAAGTTGCTAAAAACGATAGATGGACTAAGGCCGCCTACAGGCTACATTTTTAGTAGATTCTTCTAAAGACTTGAAATACGTTCAATTATATAAAATGATTTTAAATGTTGCGAAAAATTTGGCAAATATTAAAAATGTTAAAAAAACAAAATTTAAAAATTTTTAATGTTTTCCTTGTTAACTCGAATCTTGTATTTTTTTATTTAAAAAATTGAGTATTTATATTGTAAAACTTATATGTAATAAAAAAATTTAACACAATTTTTATCTCTAGTTTTTAAAAACACGATCCTCAAACATAAAACCTATATATAATTACAGATATGGAACCAACTGAGGTTTTTATCAATTTCTTCATCTTGTTGATGATGACGATATATACGTCTCAGTCGAGGTTGCAAAGACCTGTAGTCGTTGTAAGACCGATGCGTCGGCGGTTACCATCACCACCACCAGCACGAAATGTACGGCCACGAAGGGGACCGTCACCACCACCACCACCAGATGAAGAAACAATACAGATTATTGATGATGATGTTATAATAATAAACACATTATAACATAATAAAAATTTTTTATTATTTCACATAAAGTTTATACATATTTATTTATTTCCGCTACACAGTCCCAATATCTAAGTCTTTTAACTTTTTGGTGTTTATCACATTCACTGTTCCAATAATACATCAACCAATCGCTTATATAACAAACATTATTTAAAGCACATTTATTTACATTATATTTATAAGGACAGTTAACACTATATACATTCTGCCGTTACAAAATATTTAAAGACGGACATCCTAAAGTTTCGATATCGACAATTCCAGCATGCGAATTTAGTTGTGTTTCCAACAACAGCTTCTTTTCCGATCCTTTCACGTAGATACGTTTAATTTTGGATAATTTATCGAAAATCGTTTGTAGTTCAGAGTAGTCTTGAAGCCCCCAGTTCCAACTAAATCTGTGTAATCTCTCTTTAAGCCAGTTTGTATGTTTTTTCTTTTTATTTAATAAATGTTTATAATCAAATGGTGGTAAAAATAAATGATGTTCTCTAACGCCAACAAGCTTGGCGTTTTCTATTTCTTGCATACACAACTCTTTAATAATAAAGTGTTTTCCATCATCTCGGAAACCTTGAAAATCGACAACGTATTCAACCATTCTTATTGAATGCAAAAGCGTGAATACTGTAAAAATATTCTTCATGCTTCATTATAAAACGATTAGATAAGCGATTTTCGTACGGAACCAGATAATGGTGTGTATTGCATAATTGTATCATAGAGAATAAGACAGTAGATTGCAGTTTTTTCGGGTATATTTTGAGATGTTTCTATTTCAAGACGAACATCTATTGAACCCGTTTTTAATGATTCATTTTTCTTAGAACAATCAATAACAAACAGAGGCGTATGAGTTATAAAATTTTCACGATTCATCATTGGCGCGTCCTTACTACCATAGTAATATGAAGATTGAAATCGTCTATAAATTCGTGTAAAAGTAACAATTGACCATTTAGATTGTCGTATGGATAGTATTCTGAATTCAAATATAATTTAATATTACGTAGTGATACGGAATCGAAATTTGCCGAATTCTTGTGTATATTATTTTTCCTATCAGACTGAAAGCCGACAATAACGTAACGAGGTTTTTCTGCTTGTGATGACGTTTTGACAGTCCAAGTGTGCTGCTTCGCTTGTGGTGTAGACGGATATTCATAAAGCTCCCATTTCCTAAAGGGGATCAATATAGGTTCACCACGCTCTACTATTTTAAAAAAATCATTTTTTTTTTCATCATTTACATACACATATGGCATTATCCATGATATCTGTTTTATTGTAAATTTACATCCAGTCACCGATTCTGGTAAAACAACAGCGTTACTATCGGTCGATGCTCTTATTAAAACTAGTTCCTGTTTTATATTTAGCAGAATACGTTTACAATCCTCAACGAATCCAAACAACATTTTTAATGGAATACAGAATAGGAGATCTTTTTCAGATGGCGATAGAGCCCCATATAAATTTTCATTCCAAGCGGCATTTTCTAAAGTATTAACTTCATAAGGTTTAATTGTTAATAGATTCTTCATCGTTGTCGTTATTCCAACATTTTTAATTCGATCAATTTCTGACCCACATATTTCATATCTATTTTCATCAAATAAGAATGCCACAGCGTTTGAAACTAGTTTATAGGTTTGATCAAATACACCTAAATTATTTGTGTATTCTAATAGTATATAGAGATAACTATCATGTGGAAACGTAAAAACATCTTGTTGATTGATTGGTATTCTAATTTCATTGTTATTATTATACATGCTTGAAGTATACGGATGATGGGTCTGATATTTTAATCTTACTATTGCATCATCCTCATATACGGGATTGTTTAATATATTTAAAATACTACTACTCATTTTTTCGAATATTCACTTATTACTGTTAATCCCAATAATTGTAAAAATTTCTTATTTTGAGGTGTTAACCGTTTAATATTTTTATCTGTACTGATCTTATTCAGATCGTTAACAACCGTTTTATCGGTGTTACCATAACAAAAAATAAGCCTCATTTTTTCTCAGGTGTAGACGTAACGTTATTATCTCGTCTCTAAAATTAATCGGTCTTCCTTGTTGATCTTCTAATCTTACTGTAATATGATGTATTCTCGATGTGTTTACAGGTAAATAAATTACATTTGTTGGTATTTCAACTATTTTAAATCCTAGTGGTACCGTAGGATAGAACTCGTGTATTATATGACCTTCAATACCGTTATTAAATGAATAACTAACGAGATTGCAAACTAATCGAACGGCCTCTACTCGAACAATACTTATTGGTAAGGTTGAGCTGTACCATTTATTAGGCTCAAGCAAGCACACATTCTTCAATACCGAATATATAGGCAAGAGAATTAGGTTTTTTAAAATCGATTAGTACATTAGACAAAATTTCGCTTTTCAGCGTATTGTTATTCGCCTTTATTACCACCCGAACGTGTTCATAATTTTTAATTAAGTAATCATTAATATATGTTGCAATGTCTGATATTTCGTAAGAACCTGTAGGTAATTCAATTTTCTTATCATTATCAAAATATAGTATATTATTTACACCTTCTTTCACGTTTGGTATTGAATTGTATGTCATGAAATCGATTAATCCAAGTTACCATTTTTCGTTATTATTTAATTCAATTGGTGGAAAAATGTCACATTCCAATTCAGGTCCTTTGCCACTTAAAGAAAACATTGTCCGCAAGAAATTGAAGACATAAGTGTCCACAATTAACTGAACCCAATTTTTGCTTTCGTGTATAATTATAACTAATTTCGATAGAATGTTCTATGGATGAAAAAAATAGTTAGTCAGCTCAGTAGGCGGTTTTAAATTACCAAAACTATCAAAATAATTAATTTTATTCTCATGTTTTACGTAACACGCCCAATGCGTGCCTTGACCGTAAATACTGTCTAAATTAACAATACCAGCCTCATTTTTCCATATAGCACTGTTTAAAGGTAACGTATCACGCATAAACACACCTCTAAAATTTGGAATTTTTAATCGATTAATATATAACAATAACTCGTTCGTTGAAAGTGGACGAATCGGGATATGTTTAATTATTTCCGCCGCCGCTGATTTGATTTTTTTTTAACGCCTCCACCCGTTTTTTTATACGGTCGTAAGTATAATCCTTTACCTTTCAAACATTTTTTTTTTGAAACCTTCTTCTTATTCTTTACACCCCCACCAAATTTGCTTTTCGCCTTCATAATATTAGTTACAGCCCACGCGGCAGCTTTCTCCGCGAGCGAAGCGTCTTCTGATTTAACACGTTCCCAAGCCCTTTCAGCTAATTCTTTATCCGCTCTAGCACGGTTTGTAGAATCTGAATATTTAGAATAGGCGATATCGTGTTGTTTACACGCTGCGTCGAGCTTATTAATTCCAGGATCTTCTCGTTGCAAGCGTTTAGCCAACTTCGTACCTGGTCCAAAATATTGATAACCCGGTATATGAAGTTCGACTGGTAATAAGTCGATCGATTTGTTAATAACAGTAACAAGAATGTCACCCACTAACCCGCTCCCCTCTTTATCGTTCCGATACACGCGCATTTATGATTCTTCATACAAACTCTGTACCATATATATAATATAAAATTCGTGTCTACTTTTAATAGGTTTGTCTGTTGTAAGATCTTTATATAACTTGTACAATATATTTAGCAATTTTTTATCATATTTGAGAAACTGATCATATACGTACTTTTTATTTACAACACCATAATCGCTTTCAGGCTCGCTAACATTAACAAGTTTAGCTTTTTTAAAATCCAGCTCACCAGCACTATTAAAATCTTCTCTTTTGTCTATGTATTCTTCAACCTCATGTTTTAAAGTGTTCAAAGTATTGTCTAAAGTTTGCTTATTTATACCATCGGTTAAATCAACAGGTTCGGCCACATTAATTAATCTATTATTCCTAAAGTCGCAACACCCAGGTTGTACAAGCGAATTGGGTAATTTATTATCCACATAAAATTTATTTGCGGCGTCTTCTTGTTCTTTAGGATTTTGTAGTCGTTTGATAACGTGATTCTCAGCATCAAAAGAGTTTCTTCTTTTATTAAATATAATAGTATTGTTTCTTAAATATTCCACATTTACAACTTCGAGTTTAGATATGGGTGAAGCAACATTTGTAACACGATTATTTTTAAACGAATAAACAGAACCATCTTTCACCTTAACCGGAATTCTATTAATTAAAGAAGTTTTCATTGTATTTTCACAATATATTTTATTCACAGCATCAAAAGGTTCTTGTGGGTCGGTTAAATTAGTAATTTTTTTCATTTTAACGTCGAAATGATTACTAGTATTTGATAAAGTAATCGAGTTTTGTTTCACATATTTAACGTTCACAGCTTCATTATCCGTTTTCGGGTCTCCAACATTGCACAGCCTTTTGTTATTTATATTAAAATTTCCATCATTTGTTAATTTAAACCCCTCACCTGGTGGACCGCGTTGAATTTTTGATCCTGTCACCAGTTCTCTACTATAGTGTCCGAATTTGTCAACGCTCATTTTGAAAATATGGCCTCAAACGATGCGCCGTCTTCTTTTATTATCCCCGCCTCATGCAATTCTTCTATAATTGATAATATCTCGTTGCTATGACCTGAATGAACAGCACTTTGAGAAGCGATTAACAATTGTATTCGTTTACATAATTCGTTTATATCATCCCAATAAACATAATTAGGCTTGTTGTTATTTAATTTTAATAAACCTCGACCACGATTTTCCGGTTTAGATGTCGAAATAATCGGTTTAATTATATTTTTATATTTGTAACTAGCGCTGCTTTTTACTCTATTTGTTGTTAAATTTAAATATGCACCTGTTTTACTTATAATGTGTGAATATGCGTTTAAGTCTTCTTCCGAATATAAATATGCGTCTGGGTGTTTTTTGAAAATAAGATCGTACAAACCAGGTGTACCTTTATATGTAAAACCGTTGATTATAATATCATCATTTTCTTCAATTTTCATAGGGTATTTACCCAACATTAAAGTAGTACCATTCGTAAAATACGGACCAAAAACGTGATCGATATCGTGATTATCATCATCAAAAAATTTACGCATATATTGTCTCGCTAGCAAGCCTTTAAACCATATATCAATATAATGATCAATCGATTTTCGTCCTTCTGGAGTTAATATCAATTTTTCTGCTGTAGGCAGCGTTTCATACGTTTTTTCTTCTTCACTTGGTAACGGAAGCGGCGTATTCGGCGGTGCTGGGCGTTTATTCGATAATGTATTGTTTTCAGATTCATCTGAAACCCTTTTGTTTTTTAATCGCTCCTGAATATCGTCCATTTCAACATCTGCATCTCGTTCTTTCTCCTTACTTGGCGGTGTAACTGTGTTCTTTTCTTGTACTAACTTTTGTAATGGAGCGACAACGAGCCTTAACGATTTTTCTGCAAGTTCTTCTGCATCAATAATGTTTTGTGTTAAAGTCTGATGTTTTTTTCGAATATTCTTTCTTATCTTCCCAATCTATTTAGCGAGCTTCTCACCCTCATCTAGAGAACGCGACTTTCTCGGTGCCATGATGAAAAATAATTGAACGAACAATTACAAGTTGTTAATATAGATATCAAAATCAAAACGGTAACGCCCTCCACAGTTCATATCGCTTTCTTTATCTATTACAAGGAAACCCTTTTTCCGTCGTGTCCACGCTTTTGTACAAATATCTGTAAACATTTCAAACGTCATGTCTGTATTTACGTGATCACTATATATATGTTTTAAATTTAAATCGTCCTGTTTAAAAATAATTATTAAATTTTCATTATCGCGTATGAAATGTTTTGGTATTGGAACATAAGTTTGACATATATAAATAACGTTGTTTTTTTTATGTCTACACATTGTAAAATGGTTTCTAATGTTGTCCTGTTGCTCGCACGCTACATCGTCAAATATAATAACCGAATTTGATTTAGCATCGTCAGGATGAATCACTTGATCATTTTCAGAAAATTTATAATAATCTATTTCCGACATATCGGATAAAACCATATCTAAAAATTTATATTTTGTTTGATAGAGCGATTTTGAAAAAATATATACATTTTCAAAATATAACCCGTTAGGATCAAACAGCAGATTTAACATTAAATTTGTCTTCCCTGTGTCACTGGGGCCTATGATAAGACATCTGACATTATTTGGTAATAAATCGCTATGAACTTTGTTCTCTTTTTCTATCGATTTACCAAAGTTGCGGCTACGCAATCTCTTTGTTTGTTGTACAAACTTCATTTTGATAATAACTAATACAGATTAAATAACACGATTTTTATCAATCCAGCTATTGCTAGATTTATCATATCCCAACCACTTAACAAATAATTTATTACCTCTACGCTTTAATATTTTTTCGATTAAAAATATATCTCCAAATTTCGTTTTACTAATTTCTTGCTCGTAAAACCCCCCATCTAATACGATTCCTTTATCATCTCTTAAAATATAAGTTCTGGGTGCTGTCGGTTTAATACTATCAACTGTAAATATTTCGTTTGTCCAATTTGGTAAATAACCCTTTGTAAATACTTTCTTATATTTACTAATTCTTACTCTATCACCAACTTTAAATTTTGGCGGTTTCTTATTAAGTAGCAATCGTTTTTTATTTATTTGTGATAGGACTAACTCTTCATTATGTAAGCCCACATCTATTGGTTTCATCTTAATAGTTCTGTGTACGCTATTATTATATTTATGTAATAAGTTGGGAAGAATTTCAATCCATGTATATTCTCCGCTAGAAGTAAACCACTTCCACATATAGTTTTTTAATGTGCGATTAAAACGTTTGATTATGGACGCTTTTTTATCAGAATAAGTAGAATAATGGTTTATATTATAATAACCAAGCAATCGTTGAACGTGTAAATTATAGAACTCTTTTCCGTGGTCGGTTTGTAAATGTTTCATTTTGTTCGCCCGTAAGATAGGTGAAAGAGCTTCCACAATATCGTTTGAAGATTTTGTTTTTAAAGGAATGGCGAACGCATATTTACTAAAACAGTTTATTATTGTTAATATATACTTATAACCTTTATTTAACTTTGAAAACGATATCGTGTCTACGAGGTCGGCTTGGTACAAATCGTGAACGCCTTTCAACTCGACATTACGTGTTGGAAAATTCCGTCTGGCTTGTTTGTGTAGTTCATCACTGATAATCTATCTGACACTCATTATTATTCTAAATACAGTAACAAAGTGATTAAATAGGTTGAAAAATCAGTTAATAAACACATACTATTTCTATTATTACATTTTTATTTACAATTGTACACTCGCATATTTTATTTTACAATTGCAAATTATGTAATTTTACTAGCAAACAATCTGGTGATGCTTTTTGATGTTCAGTCCAAGGATCATCGGTCGCTTCCCACTCGTCAAGAACAACTTTATATTCTACACACATTACTTCATCGCTATTTCCTGTATAAAAAAATCCTGCTAATAAAAGCTTATCGGCAGCTGGTAAACGTTTTGGCCAAGCACAAAATGTAGCTTCCATCATTTCCTCAGTTACACTAACACACATCTTTGCATCCGGATAATCTGCAATACACTTTTTAGATTTTGCATAGTTTTCATATTTGTAAGGCAAATAATATTTGTAATCCTCTTTTACATTTTGGATGTGAAAGTTTATGTATAAATTGAATATGTGTGATATTAAAATAATTTTTTGTTTTAAATCCGCACTCGCTGCAAACAATAATTCTTGAACCTGGTGTATGAATAAAACCCTCATTTTCAAAAAAATCGAATAAAAACTTTCGCATATTGTCACCATCTTGAACCGATTATATCTTTTCTTTCTTCTTCACAGTCAATGTCTATTAGTATTTGATAACGACATCTTTCTAATTTTCTCAACACATCTGTATATTAATAAGATACTGGAAAATGAATCTTAATTATACACTCTTTCCTTTCAAATTTGATAACATCTGCTTCATAAAATTCGTTAATTATTAGATAACACACATCGTTGAAAGAATACTCGCCTAAACCTAAGTGGTCTACAAAATAAACGCGCCAATTCAAAGCATGCACGTTTTCCGTATCACTCTGCAAAGCCATACTGAATGCAACTTATAAAAAGAGGATATATATATATATATATACCCCCACAGAAAGCGTATGATGAAAATATATAAATAGGAGATTAAAAATAAATATATAAACAAAAATTTTAAAACTACAAATCCTTTATTAACTCTTTTATAAATGGTCTTATAGTTGAGTCTGGTCTGTTTGACTATCATTTTTAATTTTGCAATTTCTCCGGGTGTTAGCGTTTTTGGCGAAAAAACCCATTTACGAAGAAGACGGTCCTCCTCCTCCTCCTTCCGTTTTACGTTCTCTTGATCCATCGAGGTGGGCTTTTGTTTTACGTTCTCTTGATCCAGCAAGCGTTAACGCATCGGTGTGCTTTGTGTAAAATTGAATACAGTTTATATAGCAAGTGGAACACGTGCTGTTTTTTTGCAATGCAAGCTGGATGTAGTCGACCGGCTTACGCAACACATATTCACTTTCTGGTTATTACACAATATCGAGGTCAACTAACCGCTTAGCGCGGTATAAATATTTTTTTAATTTTTCCTTTGTATTATTAACTTCTGTATTAAATCTTTTAATTGATATAATACGTCATCATTTACACATTTCAACCCAAACACTGAAAGATTATTTCTTTCCGTTTTTAATAGCTTACCAGTAAATTCGTTAAACGCGAAAATCGTATTATTTTAAAAAAAATATATATTACCATCTATGAACCTAAACGATGAGTCGATATTAGGAGGTATCCCTGGAAAACGTTGAGATATATATCCCCATGATCTAATTGTAAACGAACACTCATCAACCTCTCTAAAATAATTATCATTATGAAATATAAAAGTTTTACCTGTATAACTATTGAATACAGTATGCAATTTACTTGGTTGAATATTAAACACGGATGAAAGTTATTTTGGGTAACCATGAATTAATCGAAGACTTACTAAGTCAAACATATAAATAAGCGAATCAACGAACATCACTATCTCACCAGACGGGCGTTGATAGACGGCTAAAACTCTTGAAACGTTTTTTGGTAAAAATGTTAACCAATCCGTTATAATAATCGGTTTAGAATATATCATATCATCGGTGTTTACTATCCATAACCATTTCTCTTATAATATATATAATCGTTTGTCTGCTATTAGAAACTTGTTAAGGTTTTTAAGACGACAAAGACCGATTTTACTATCAACAATAGAATAATTATCTTCTTCTTCAATTGGTGATATAGGCGTTGTAGAAACTGGTACCATATTTTGTTGTGGTTTACCATACAAATTTTGAATAGCCAAAACATCATCATCGCTTAATTCAATTTTGCCATTATGTTATGCAAACATAACAGAATCCGGCACATCGGAGTGTGATAACCCTATCGCGTGTCCGATTTCGTGAATTAACGTTGAAAACAGATTTATATAACCAGGAGACTGAATTTTGTCGCCAGAATATGACCATATCTCATCCTCGTCTGCATGAATTTCCCGTCTTGAATTTACATAATCTGGATAAAATGCGTGTGCTAGCGAGCCCGATTTACCATCAAACTCTCTCGTACACTGTGTTAATTGTGTTTGCATCATATGTTTTAGACGTTTATTAGAAATTAAAATGTCAGTATTTGTTCTGTCATGTTTAAAACGAATACCAGATTTTTGTTCCCACACAGCAAAAGCTTTGCTTGTTAATTCTAAAACCTCCTTATTAGCTAAATAATAATGCCATGTAACCAATGGTTTATTCCATTTAAAAGCTGTTAAACGAAAATCGGATATATTATCTTCATTACCGCATCTGGGTTTTAGCATTAAACCTTGAGTTTCATTATTTAATTTTCCATCCGCAGGTAACTTGTAATATTCTTGAAAAATAAGTAACGTGTTTAAAATGTTCGTTTCGTTTAATAATTCTAAAGAAGTATTATCTTTCACTTGAAGATAACCATATTTATATAAATATGATTTTACTTGTTCCAACGTTGCGTTATCCGTTAAACAGACTGGTAAAATAAATACTAAAATTATAATAATTTTCATGTTCACACAACACAATCAACTGATGGTTAATCACTACTGAAAAATAGTAATATTGAAAAACAGGTGCGCCATCTAGGAAAACAAAAAATAAAAACTTTATAATCAATTTTTTTATTTATACAGTATCCAGTTTTCAATATATGTATAAACATCTGAAAACGTTTTACCGCTTATATCTAAACACATAATATTACAAATTTCGGCAATAGATTTAAAATAATAATTTTGTGACAAAAAATATTCATCTGTTGCTAAATTAATGTCAAAACCGTTTCTTTTTAATAATCGTTCCTTAACACTTTTAATATCTGAATCTATTAAAATCAACACATTAGACGATTTAAAATAATCTAACATCCACGAAGGTATAATTTCCTGTAACTCTGGAACACTTAATTTTTCACCTTTTTTATTAACTATACCATACACAAAAGGTGCTACGGGCGATCTGTCACAACACATTATTTTATAATTTTTTTCAATTTCACCATTTAAAAATAGTTGTGTCTGATACATAGACTACCAACTAATCGTATTAAATTTTATTCCATCGGTGCGAGTATACAATTCTATAAATTCGTTTCGCAACTGAGTCAAATCGGATGAGGATGTAAAACAAACGTTATTTTGATAAAGATTTGTCAATATGCTCGATTTGAAACATGCCGCTGTCCCATCTAAATAATATACAATTTTTCCAGACATAACTAATTTTTTAATGTGTCACTCCTTTTCGTTACTTCTTCACATCGCGACCACTTCTCATTTTCATCGAACGGATCATCACCAACCTTCCAAAGACCTAATTCGAGCCCGCAGGAATAACAGCGTACTCTATCGTCCGGACTGCTATTACCACAGTCGCAACGTCGTAAGAAACTCGCGGATAATAATAAAACCCCCCGGCTGCTAAAGCTGTTGGAGAAATATATGATAGAGGCCAATTCCTAAATGATAACCTCCTCTAATATAACACCGTATGTGATTTATAAGGAGCGGATACACAATCTGCAATGTCGAATTTCACTCTTCTGCGGGTAGACGTAGAATCGGTCATACTGTGCTCTTTAAATAGACCGTTCTCCTTATTATCACCTGTTGACCCCTTCTCTTCCTCCATTCTTCCTACAATAAACCTAACTTTCCGCGTCACGTTTTACTACAGAATGACAATCGTCACATATAGAAAAGCAATATATTAAAAACACGTATTTTAAACGCTATCTGGAAACGATTACATGTAAACACGTGAATCCAAAACACGCGAACCCGAAACACGTGTACGTCAACTTTTGTATTATGATGAAAACGTGTGTTATTACACAATTTCCTTGGGTGTGGTTTAATCGACCGCATACATTCAAGTGTTATTGCGTAATTTCCTTGGGCGCGGTTTAATCGAAAGGTCAACCGCGTGCATTCACATGTTATTGGTTAATTTCCTTGAACACGTGATTGGAGATTATGTTGCTTACGTCATAACCAGCCTCCGCCTTGACCTCGGTATTAACCTTGGACCTTGGGCGTGACCTTGACCTTGGTCGTGCCGTGACCTTGGCCTTGTCCGTGACCGTGGCCTAGGTCAAGGCCGTCTTTGTTTACTTCCGTGGTCAAGGTCATCTTTGTTTACTTCCGGGGTCATTGGCCTTGCCCCAGCGCATACAAACCTATACTACTACTCTTGATGAAAATGATGACTTGTACATATTTTCTCGTATACCGTGGAAGGCGTGTATGGAGCGCATAATTGAAAACCACTTCACTTGCAAAATTTGTGTAACACACATCATGCATGGAAAAGGATAGTTGAAAATAAACACTTAAGCAATTAATGATATACACATATATTTTAAAAAAGAAAATGAACTATTTACATAGACAAACTAATTACACACAAAGAAAATAATATTTACAATGGTAATAATATACACTGTCTTGCGCATCCATCTGTAACAAAAAAAGAAACAGTATTAGCGACGTTAGGTTGATGCAAGTAGTAGGATGATTTATAATATCGTTTATGAACACTGTAACATACCTCAAAAGTACATACGTCCGTAGAACGGACGAGTTGGACGCGCGAATGAGTAGAAGCGGCACTGCGGACATCGCGGTTCGCCCCCTCCGATGCTGACGTCTTGAACCAGTTCATTATGCATCCGTAATGATAAGTGTAGCCACAAGGGAACCCGAGGAGTCGTTCCCCCTCGGTGTACGTTTCCAGGCACACACTACAATTCCTGTCTTGTAACATTCCCTGGACGGGGCAGGTTTCTCCACAGGTGCTGCTGCGGGTGAGGCTGTGACTGCTGCGGCTGCGGTTGAGGCTGCGGCTGTTCCGGTTGTGGTCGTGGCTGCGGTTGTATTTTACTGGTTGCAGAAGAAAAATAAAATATAGTAACATGTACAGACGTGGAAATAAAATATGTACACATAAGATGAAGAAGACCCCCCACCAAGCCCATCACAACGTACACACGCTGCGATAACATATGGCTAGTCAGCATCTTGTTATAAGCGGATAAAAATAACTGCATAGTTCCCCCCTCCCTGATCACGTCTCGGCGGGAGTAGATTACATCAGCCTGTGTAGATGTCGTGTTTCACACGGATAAAAATTACCTCCGCCGCCTAGTCGCCTCCCCCCCACTGAACACGTGTGCATGGCGGCTTGCATCCTGTTTCGCGCGGTTAAAAATAACCGCGTACCGCGCGTCGTCTGGTTCCCCCTTCATCGTTCCCACGCGGGAGTCGATTCCATCAACCTGTCTAGACGGCTTGCATCCTGTTTCGCACAGATAAAAATAACCGCCGCCGTCTAGTCGCCTCTCCTCTCCCCACACCACCCACCCCCAATTTGTCGTTCTGAAAGAGTCTCGCGTTGGTCACCTTGCAGTGATCGAATTCGTCCGCGTGTTTCTTCAGATCGTTCTTTCTGCCGGTCTTGAAGGTGAGTATCGCGTACCGCGGTTTCTCCAGTTGTGTCGTTGTTTTCACCGTCCAAGTCTGTCTGTCGGTAAAGCCGGGTACTCGTGCAATTCCCAGCTGCGAAACGGTAAGAATAGTGGTAGGTCTCTGCGTATGATTTCCAACAGTCGTATCCGCACTTCGTTGTTCACGTACACGAACGGAATCATCCAAGAGATGTTGGTTAGTTCTATATCGGCGTTAGCCGACGTATCCGTAGACGAGAATAGAGCGTTAACGTTGGTGGAAGTGCGCAACAGTATCAGTTCCTGTTTCATGTTTAATATAATGTGTGTGAAATCGTCGGCTAATCCCATCATCATCCTCAACGGTATGCACAAGTTGAATTCGCTGTTTTTACCGGGCGGTATTAGCTCGTTAGCCGATGGTGCCACCCAACGATCGACTTCTACGCCGGTCAGTTCGTAACGGATTCTTCAAAGAGAAACGCGATCGCATTGTTGACCATTTTCACGTTCACAGTATCGGTGCTGTCTTTCTTCTTGCTCAACTTGCCTTCGACGTACAGGAAATTTTCCATCGGTAAAGTGAAGACTTCCTGTTGCAGGATACGTATACGTATCTCATCGTTATTTCCGTATCGCGACGACGGCGAGTACGGTGCGTGAGGATGATATTCGTAATGCGTGATGTTGTCCTCAAAAAACGGTTGCCGTTCGACCGATAAGATGATACCGCTGGCCGCCATCGCCATGTTACTTGTTTTTCTTGAGTTTGAAGCCTAGCGAAATCAGGTAGCGTCGGTTAGCCGCTGTTAACTGTGTCAACGACGAACGTCTACTGATACCCTTTCCGAAAGTGTCGTCCTCTTTTATTTTGTGGTGCGCGCCGCCGCTTTTCATCACCGTTGTCGATGCTGTAGGTAAAGCGCCGGTGACGGTGGCGTTACCGGGGAAATAAAATCCCATGATTACTTCGCACGTTTCAAATGTATACGCGCGACCGACGTGTGTAATGTATTCGCTTCTAACTTGCGGTTCTTGATAAAACCGAGCATGGCACCGATCCCGTATTCTGTACGCCCGAAATCGATCTCGTGAGAACAATAAAGTTCACATTTCAACGTGTTGTTGTTGGGGCGTAGAGTAAATTTCGAAGTCGAATAGCGCTTTCTTCAGGTACGTTTCAATATCACTGATTTCGTACACGCCGGTCGGTATTTCGATGAGTTCTAATGTTTTACGCGGTCCCTTTAGTGCGGGTAAGACGTTGTTTCTTCCACTTTCCACGTTCGGTATAGAGTTGTCCGTGGTAAAGTCCAGAATTCCCGCGTACCATTCGCCCTCCGTCAGTTCGAGAGGTAGAAAAAGCCACAGACCAGTGCGCTCGGATCCGTACCCGTGACGGTGACTGTAAGCAAAGACATCTCGGTGTTTGCTGATCGTTCGACGACAGAAACTCCAAACATAAATGTCCGCAGACGACCGTGTAGGGTGGCTGTTTACGTGCATAATTGTACTGAACGTCGGTCACGTTCGAACCAAAGTACCGTATTAGCTCGACGGGAGAGCGCAGATTACCGATTCCGTCAAAGTATCTGACTTTGTCGCCTCGCTTCTTGTAGCATACCCAATGCGTGCCCGGTCCGGTAGTGTCGTCCAGATTCATGATCGCGCTTTCGTTCTCCCACGGCGGCGATGTGCGAGGAAGTGCGTCGCGCATGTACACGCCTCTGAAATAAGGTATGTGCAATTGTTTCGCTTACGCGTACAGATCTCGATCGAACAACGGACGCACGGGTATTTTAAATAGTTTTTTCGGTACGGGCGAAGGTAGAGTCCTGAAGCTCTTTTACTGCTGCTGCTGCCGGTCCGCCTTCGTCGTCTTTGTCCGTTCCTGTCGCCGTCCTCGTCCTCCTCCTGTTTATCGTGCGCCGAACCGACTTGCGTCGGCTGGTGCGGCGTCGACGTTTACGCACGCCGTCGCCGCCGCAGAATAGTCCGCTGCCTAACGCTGATTTTGCTTTCATCGTTTGCTTAAGTTGTCGAGTACGATCTTTCGCTGATGCCCGAATTCAAATCTTTCACTCGTTTCCACGCTTTGCCGGCTAGCACACGATCCGCTACACGTCTGCGTTCGTTGTCCTTGTACTTGGCGTACGCGATGTCGTGTTCGCGACAGGCTTCGTCCAACTCGTTGATTCCGCGATCACCGCGAGCTAATCTCTCCTCTAATTTCGTTCCGGGTCCACAGAACCTGTAGCCGGGAAGATGTAATACCACCGGTAATACGTCCACCGCTCGATTGATCAGTGTAGGTACTGACTTTGTGATGAAAGATATCGCGCTTTTAACTACTTTTCCGATGAGACCACGCCCCTTTTTTCGTCCTTTTTAACACTACGTCTACATAGTTCGTACATGTCTACTGTATTTTGTTGTCCTGTTGCTGCCGATAAAGGGATCTCCAATCGATGTCGTCCTTTTTGTCTACAAACTTATCCAAGTAGCTTATTAAGCCTCAGCCTTGCTCGTGAGTAGTAACTCTGCCTCTTCGGCACCGAGTGAAGTACGCGCTGCGTGCGTATGCAATTTATAGATATACGATACCACTTTCTCCCAACGTTGTTGGAACACTTTTGCGAGTTTGTACATTTCGTTCTTAGCGTACTGCTTTACGTCCTCCAATTGACGCGCGTTCACGGCGTCCGTGGCCCGAGCGCCGCCATCGCCGACGTTCAAAATAGTCTTTCCTTGCGCGTTGAAATAAGCGCCATGTACCATAGTGATCGTGTGCTCGTTCAAAAATTCCAAGTTCACCGCGTCCTTGTTGTTGACGGGTGGCGCTAAGTGCGTTATCCGCACGTTGCCGACCGTTAGGTTAGAGTTTGTATCCTTCGGTATAATCATCGCGTCTACATATCCTTTGGTCGCAGCGTCTCTCGCACGAATCGGTTCCCTCAGAGATTGTATGCGATGGTCCCGCGCGTCGACGACGGCCCCGTTCTTCTTATTCGGTTCCAGCGTTATGAAACGCAAGCACGTGTAGTCTACGTACTGCTTTTTGACGGCGTCTTTGAGATCGGCGGGAGCACCGACGTTGGCGAGCTTACGACCTTTCACGTCTATTCTTGCGATGACGCCGCCGGAATCTTGCGTCGGATCGTCGTCGATTAACAGACAGCGGTCTTGCACGAACTGCAGTAGAACGGCATCGTTACCATCGAGCGGCTCGCCCAAGTTGTGTATTTTTTCCCCGCTACGTCGAAGTGTCCGTCCTCGGTCTTACCGATACCGATATCCTCCCGCATACTGCGTTGCGTCACCCTTCGCACTTTGACGGTGCTCTGGTGTCTGCCGAACTTGTCAACGCTCATCTCGTCAAACTACTATGAACGAATGAAATGCATCGACTGCCGTGCACGACATTTATACGTAATCGCGTAATAAATCGATTAGTTTTGATACGATCGTGCCGTCTATACATTTTATTCCGACGACGGAGAGTCCGTCGGTATGTTTTCCTTTCTCGATCGTGTAAAAATTCATCGTACACGTATACCTGACTGTCTTTGAAGAAATAAATTTTTCCATCGGTGAATCGGAACGCACTATCGATAGCGCTGGGTAAGCCGACAAAATGATCTTTAACGTATCCGTGTTTCTTGATTTTGAAAGAACATTCGTCTATCTCCCCGTAATACATATCGTTATACAACAGAAGAGTACCACCCGTGTAAGTGTGTACCGCTGCGTTTATTTTCGTCAGCGTGCGAACGCCGAGCGTCGTGATCGGTTGCGGATATCCTTTCACCGGCTGCAGACTGTGTATATCAAACATATATATGTATTTGTCTATAAAGAACACCACTTGTTCGGTCTGCGGTCTCTAGTACATTGCCGAAACGTTGGCGGTAAGAACGTCAGCCAAACCGTCAATACAAGTAAAGTCTCACCGCCGCCGACGCCGATATGGTACGGTCGCTTTAACTCTAGGTCCAGTGTCCACAAAAAGTTATTGTGCACTATATACACGTGTCTGTTAATTATTAAAAATTTATTAACGCTTATTATTCGACATAAATCCGTCGTCGTCGTCGTACTGCTCGATGGCTTCCCGAACTAGTGTTGAATGCCACTTATATAGTTGTCTCTCAGGTCGAACGAGCCTTTTCCGTCGTCGTCCAACCACGGTACGTAGAAAGGGTACATGATCGAATCCCTCTCGAGGGAATGAGACAGTCCTAACGCGTGTCCGATTTCGTGTGTTAGCATCTGTAGACCGTCCGGCAACTAGCCTGATCGTCCGTTATTTTGGTGGCGTTTGTATAATTCCACGATTCGTAGTAGTCCATGTGTATTTCGGAAGTGTTATACTGTAAATCGGGCGGGTAGTAAGCGTGAACCAGTATACCTCCCCGTCCGTCCAAATCGTACCCGCAGATCGTACACCTAGAGGTCAGATACCTCTGTTTAAAATATCTCATAACGATAACTATGTCCGCGTTTATTTTGTTGGGTTACTAGTCGAATTCTAAATTCGAATGTTTCTGCCATATAGCGAACGCTTGTCGCATCACTTCTAAAGCGCTGACGGTACCGTGAACGAATCGCCACGTCAGTTGTCTCTTAGTCCACGGTGTTCGTAAGGTGTATGACGACGATGAGAAATCTTCGTTACCGCATCTCCGCGCCTACATCAAACTCAACGTTTCGTTGTTTAATTCTCCGTTTGCGGTTAAATTGTAATTCTCTTGAAATATCCGCAGGTAGGACGAAATAACACTGGCGTTGACGGCGGAGGTGACGTTGTCCGTCGTCGTGAGTCGTAAGCTATCGATTTTATTATCGGGCACGTATCCGTAACGCGTCAAATAATTGATATCGTAGTGTATATCGTACGCGTTATTATTCTCAAACGCGGACGATGCGACGACACTCGAGGACGCGATAATAAACACTAGCGTAGTATACATGTTGCTGCTGCTCGTGAGAATCCTGTATGTGCACGAGCAAATGACGAATGTCTCCATCGCGTGTACGGTGGTATTATTTATACTTTGTTGTCAACGGCTTTCAGAATAGAATAGGGAGCACGTCGGTTACTTTCGACCCGTGTAAATCCTAATGGTACTGTGAATCTTTTCTTCTTCTTCACGATGTAAAGACCATCGCGCGGAGTGTAATATTACACCGAACCTTGTTCCGTGTGGAACGCTTGATATCTTTCCTTGATTAACTTTTCGTTGTTGTATTCTTTCCGTGCCAAGGTCAAGACGCACATTATCTCCGATTCGGCATCGACTACGAAGGCGAACGCGTCCGTCCTGTATTTATTTTTTTTAGACGCCTTGATCACAAAATAATGCATCGGATACAGTTTGGTAGTGCCCACCTCGTTAACGGTAATGTGCTTACGCGGCATTAATGAGTCCTTTAAGATCGATTGCATCTCAGCGCTTCTGCTAATGACAAATGTTGACGTATACCAGTCTTTTTTATACGATGATGACAGCTTCGCGTAGTTCTTCCACTATGGAGACGATTTCGTTCGCGTGCCCGCTGTTTCCGGCGCGCTGTGACGCTATCAACAGTCGCAATCTGTCCACTAGTTCGTTCGGATCGTCCCATGCACGTAATCGATTTTGTCTTTTTTTCTCGACAACACCATATACGTTTTCTCGGAATTATTATTATGTCCGCGTCCCATTCGTTTCGGTGGGAACAGCCGTGATATTATCTGTTTATACTTTACACCTCTGTTTGTGTTTACGTGCGCGTTCGCTAAATAATGATGCTTGTGCGTGTTGGTAGCACGCAGTATATCTTTGTACGCCTTCAGATCCGTCTCGTTGTAAACGTCCTCGTTAGGGTGCTTCATGAACATGAGTTCGTATAGACCCAGTGTACCTTTTTTATCGTTTACCGTTGATAAAGATCGAATCGTCTGTTTCGATTTCCAACGGAGAATCACCAATCATCCGTTTTCCGCTTTCGTGTCTTAGGCCATACGTATAATCCATCAAACGATCGCGTTCGGCCGACACGATCATACGCATGTACTTATTCGATAACGATTCACTGTCGTATTTGTCCTGAAAATATCTACGCGCTTCTCGCCTTTCTTCCGGTGTGTCTAACATTTTTTCGATGATGAGACTAGGATCAGCCTCGTCGTCGTCGTCATCGTCCGATGTTTCAGCTATCACGGAAGTTTTCAGGAAACGTGGTGTCGACTGCTGTTGCGGTGACGAACATCGATATTACGGCTACTCGAACCCATCGGATCCTCCTCCTCCTCCTCCTTCTCCTCACGTTTCATCTTTTTCACTCTCGTAGGCTTTTCATTTGTTGTTTTACGTTTTTTTCAACCAACGCTTGCAAAATAGTTTGTAACGGTTCCAGAATCGGTTTGTAACTTTTGGATAACGTTTCTTCCTCTTCACGGATCCCGTGTATTAACGCACGGTATTTCTTCCGTATGTCATCACTTATCGTGTTGATATCACGGGCTAGTTGTTTCTTCTTTTCCTCCATCTTGATAAACGGCAGTACGCCGACTAACGTCAGTGACTCCGAGACACGTGTATTTACCCGAACGGTCGACGACTATTTTAGTTAACGGTGAACAGCTGTTACGTGCATTTATGCGAACAGTCTACAACTGTTTTTTTTTCCGGGACATGTGTATTTACCCGAACGGTCGACGACTGTTTTATTTAACAGTGAACAGCTGTTACGTGCATTTATGCGAACAGTCTACAAGTGTTTTTTATTTTTCCGGGACACGTGTATTTACCCGAACGGTCAACGACTGTTTTAGTTAACAGTGAACAGCTGTTACGCGCATTTATGCAAACAGTCTACAACTGTTTTTTTATTTTTCCGGGACACGTGTATTTACCCGAACGGTTGACGACTATTTTAGTTAACGGTGAACAGCTGTTACGTGCATTTATGCGTGTATAAATGCATAATATCGGGCAGAAGATATCCATGCTTACGTTTTTTTCTGTCAGAACCACCACCACCATCGCCACACAATTTCGAGTAGTTCATGTCCTTTATTTTTAGTCCGTGCGCTTGTTGCAATATTTTCATGTTGTTCCGTCCACAGTCTATTTAATAGTCGCACTATGTTGTTACAATCAACGGATATGTAACTGCACACGCAAGTGTCCGGACCCGTTTCACAGTTCGGATCCGACCAAACATTCTTTGTAGTGATCCAATCCGGTGCTGCTAGGTACACTTTCGCTGAGTCGGAACCTCGTCACACGATTGGTAACCCGTTACCAGTACTCGTGTACCGTTAAGATCCTGCGCATGCGTTCGACGTCGTCAGCAGTCGTGTTCACGACGTACTTGTTGTAGCCGGGATGCGACACAACGTCTTGCACACTGTACGCAGCATGCATGTTGTCATTGCAACGCACCGGCACATACTGGTTCTATTTCTGCGAGTCGATTCGTTGTTATAGCAAGTTTTTCTTGTGTATCCACGAATCGTGTTTACCATCGAATCCTACCCACCTGACTTTCACGCGATCGCCTTTACGTTGCACGATCTTTTCTACCAAGTACACGTCACCGAGGTTTGATTTACTAATTTCATATTCGTAAAAACTGCCTTTCAACACTTCTCCCGTATGATCCTTTAACAAATAAGTGTCGGGTACGGTGCCGGTACGCACCGATTGAACGAGGAATATCTCGTTTGTCCAATTGTGGGTGTATCCTTTGGCGAAAGTCATTTTGTGTTTGCTTATACGCACACGATCGCCTACTTTGAACTTTGGTCGTTTATAGTCGATGCTCCTCGCTGTGTTCACACGAATCCGTCGTAGCACCGTACGTTCGTTGGATTCTTCACCTGACGCGGTTTCATTCCGATCGTTCTGTACACGCTGTCGTTGTACGACCTGACCAGTTCCGGTAACATATCCAACCAACGGTAGTGACCTTGTTCGCTGAACGCACGATACATGTGCGTTATCAACGTACGGTTGAAGCGTTCCACAATTGAGCATTTTCTCACTATACGTGGAATAAAGTGCGACACCGTATCTGCTCAGCAACGTTTGTACGGCGCTGTTGTAGTACTCTTTCCCGTTGTCCGTCTGCAGATATTTCATTTTATTAGCACGCAGAATCGGTTTCAGAGCTCGTGCGACCTCTACACTCGTCGTCGTTTTTAACAGAACGGCGCGGCTTACGTGTACTTGCTAAACGCGTTAATCATCGTCATGAGGTACTTGAATCCCTAAATCACCTTCGCGTGCGGTATCATCTCTACCAGGTCCACTTTGTACAAGTCGTGAAGTCCCTTCAACTCGACTGCACGTCTCGGAAAATTCCTTCTTACCCGTCTGTGCAACTCCGTCGCAATAGTCTTGCGAACGCTCTGCTGTATGTTCTTCACCTGTCGTTTCATTCTCACGTCGTGCGAACCGTGATTCACAATACGCTGGAACGTAGTAAACCGTCGGCTCAGTGCTGAACGTAACTCTCGTTCTGGTACGTGCGCCTTCCATCACGTGACTGTCGCGACGCCATCGCTCCACATCCAGTTATATCATTTCGACTGAACGGAAGAACAGCGCGTTCTTCTTTCGATTGCGCAAGTACGTTAAAACGTGAGCTAAACTGATTTTTATGCCCCCATTACGCATGAGGCTCATACCGCTGTAATATCTCATGAGCGTGTGTTGTTTCGTGTCCAACGTTCTTACGGTCTTGACAGAATTCATGTCTTTGAACGTGACGCTACGTATAACGTTGTCGTGGTACTCGTGCATTTCCGCGACTATGACGTTATCGTCCACAGGTAGGCGCTCGCACATGTGTTTAGCTTACAGTTCAGCGATCGGACGTTGACATCCCGACTTCATGTGCAGGTGTATCAGATACGAGTTCAACAACCAAAATTCGTCCGCCATAGCGCCCGTGCACTGCTGCCACTGTTCGTACAAACGTCGGTCTTTCACCGTGTACCCTTGTTCGTGCGAATACCGTAGACCAAAGTATTCGCAATTCTCGCGGAGTGTAGGCAACGCCTCCTTCAGAAAGACTACCGAAAACAATCCCTGCGCCTTGTTGTTCACCAACGTGAACTGTTTGCCTCTCGCTAGTGTCTGTAACGAGGACGGTGGACAGTGCACGTCAAAACTTGCGTTGTAGCTAGGATCCAGTGCGCACTTTGGTGCTATCGCCACCGCGCTTCTGTATATTTCAGTCGGTGTACGTATCGGAATAGTGCGCTCCGTAAGGACGATGCAACAAGAAGCGTGTCCGTGTACACCGTCGCGTAGTTCATCTGTCCGTGTGAATCGTGTAAGCCGTGCACGCGTTGAACGGCTTGATACAGTTCGTGAATCGGACGGAAACGTGAAAGAAAATTCCATCCGTGACGTACGGTACACTTGAACATATTCTTTTCGTAAACCACGAGTTCTATCGGTACGTTGTTTCGTTCGCACTCTTCGATAAATTGAAGCCAACGTGATTTGTTGTGTATACGATCGGAGACTATCATCAACAGCACGATCGGTGGCAGATCACCGCTATGTTTTTTTATGTGACGCCAACAACGTCCGTGATATCTGTCAACATCGAACTTGTAACGTGTACAGTAGTTGCCGCAAAATCGTTTTTTCTTCACAAAATACACGGAACATAAGTTGGACCGTATCGCGCTTCGTAACGGTTTTATTATCGCGAAATGATTCCCATCGTCGTATCGATAGACGTCCAACGTGTCATCGATCCGTGATGCAAGTGATACCGCTTCCACATCGACACGATATTTAAAGTGTATACGTATAATGTTTGAGGAATTTTTTTTTATTTTTTATTTATTCTTTATCATGGGCACCACCGCTCAGACTTTGATCTCATTACACTCATTTAGTAGTAGTAGTAGTAGTACTCATAGTACTACTAGTACTAACACATAGTACTACTACTACTACCCAAACGGGTATGTATGTGAGTTTATGCCGGCTCTGAAAAGAGCCGTTTTTGCGTGCGTCGACTTCTACAAGTGCTCGCGGACGAAATCACATGTAGGCATTGACGCCTTATGGACTTGGACGGGATCATCACCCACCGTCCAATCCATAATTCGTACTTTGCACACACAGCATCTCACAACATCAGCGTCGCCTTCGTAAATAAGCCCGGCTTTGGCCAGATCAAATAATTTCACATTCGCATTCGGATATTTCCGAACGTAAAATTTAATATTACCTCGACGACGGATGTTGTAAAAGCTGCTTAGTCGGTGTGCAAAATAATATGTGCACACGTCCATATTTGAAGCAAGAATGCTCGTTTGCTACGATACATTCCACCTCCCCGGAGATAGCTGCGCGCGCAATCGTAAATTGGGAGGGGGAGGATCATTGTCGACGGAAACCATAGTGGAGGGGAGCGGATAGCTGCGTGCGCAGCTGGTAGTGTAAGCGAAGAGGGGATCGCTGCCGCCGTTCATTTCGTAGTTACCTCGAGTCTAGTGCAGGCTAACTTTCGCATAGCGCATATAAAGCATCGATTATTTTCCAAATTCGCGTCAGTCTTCCATTGTTGCTCAAGCGTGCAAGTAATTGTAGTTTCACGTTTTTGTTGTTGTTGTTGTTGTGATAGTTCCAAGAATGCAGTCTTTTTCTCTTGAATGTAAACATTCGTTGCGTGGCGCGTTGGTCTCGTACGTTTACACGCCTGTTACGGAGAACGAAGAATGTGTCAACGATGTCATAACCTTTATTGATGAAATGCACGATACGTTATGTACGGACATTCTAAACGAACTGAGACGTTTGCTTAGTATAAAGTGGCATATAACGGTTAAAGCAAGATTTGTCAAGTACATCGTAAACGCTGACACGGACGAGGACGAAGAAGTGACGACTGAAGCCTATTTTCACGGACGATGTCATACGACGCTGATCGGTGACCAAGACGTATTGCCCGATCGTTTAAAAGCTTCGTATGAAAAAATCATAGACTCAATTAATAAATTCACACGCGAGGGTAGCGGTTGGGTGTTGGACCACATCGTCTTTTTGGAACTCGTTCTCTCACGGTACCAACCGCTGGCCGCCTCCAGTTTCATCCGTACACCCCCCGAATTGACTCGTACTAAATCCATCATCAACGTGAACAATACAGGCGATCAAATGTGTTTCGTATGGTCGATGTTGGCCGCACTGTTTCCACAAAACTGAGACAGCGAGCGTGTATCCAAATACAGATCACATTTCCACAGTATTATCACTTCTGGTATAACTTATCCCACCCGTCTATGCGAGATTGTAAAGTTCGAACGAGACAATACTGACGTTTCCATAAATGTTTTCGTTTACGAAGAAAATGAAATTTACCAGTTAAGAATAACACCTTACAACGGCAGACAACATCACGTTAATCTATTACTTCTTACTACTGCCGACCGAAAACATTACTGTTTAATAAAAAATACAAGTCGCTTACTGTCTTCACTAACCAAACACAACGGCCGTTCTGTCTATTGTAATTACTGTCTGCACAGGTTCTGCGAAGAACGACTCCTTACCGAACACGTGCCCCATTGTTCACCGTACGGCGAACAGAGAATTCGTTTACCCAAAAAGGAAGAGGCGAAGGTGATGTGTTTAAAAATTATACCTTTAACTATACGCAGACTTTTGTAACCCTTCTTTAAACTTTTATGCTTTATAAATTTTTTTTTTAAGAGGGGCCACTAAATATTTAAAACTAGGCAGAAGACCTAGAGAAGCAAAAGAGCGATGGGTCCAGTGAGACGGGACTTGCAAATAAAACTCACTATTAACAACCAATAACAACTTTTATTTCAAATTGCAATGTTTCAACTTCAATATAAGATACAATTCCTAAATTTCAATTTCAATATTAATACCAAAACATGAATTTTAAATTTCAGCAATTCAAGTTTAATATACATATAAATTTTAATTTTCAAGAATTCAACTTGATATAAAATATAAATATAAATTTTAAATTTCAATAATTCAACTTGGTATGAAATATAATTATAAATTTTAATTGTAACATATCAGTCAGCACCCATTTTTAAGTTTCCAACTTCCCCAAAACCACCCAAATTAGCAATTTAACATTTATAATCTAATATAATATAGTACAATATTTAATTCAAATTTTATATTTGAGATTAATATGTAATCTTTATAATTGCATGGTTGCATAAACAATCCCCGTACATAACACATAGAAATAACGCATACATGATTCACATAATTACACATATAAATATATACACCTATCACAGACACATATTCAGTATCACCACATAAATGACAAACACCCTTATAACATTAAAGCCTTGCCACCCGCCTATATATTTTTTTCTCTCTATACATATATCGCCCCATCATATGGAAATTTCAACTGCCATACATATACATACATCAGTATACATACATCTAGTGCCCCCAGAATCTGGGTTGGGCAGAATGCAGGTTACAACTTTAAATGCCCTTGAACCGTGCGTATAACTTAGTGAATTTATAATTACAAGTTGTTGGAGACAATCAGACAATAATAATAGAATCAGACAGAAATAATAATAACTCTAAAAGAAAGAAAGCTACAATCTTTATGTGACCCGAACAGTATGAGTGAATGTTGTGACATGATATTTTAATATTTTTCTAAGAAATCTGGTCTGACAAAATAATTTAAAAATGCGAGTTACAACTTTTATGTGACATTAACAGCCTGTGTGATTTTACAATATTTTAATTTATAATCTTTAAGAATATCTGGTTTGGCCAGGCAGCCGACATGATCCTAAGCATGACCGTACATACATTTATCTGTGCATGGGGCCTGCATATATCTGCATGCAAAACCTGCCTACGCAAGGTCTAAAGAGGGACCGGACTGAAACTAAATAAAAAAAAATAACCCTTATATGACCCAAATGTGAATATGTATACCAAATGATCTAATTTAAATATGTAATGAAACCGCAATTACCATGGCTAACCGTACAGAAATTAACTGAACGAGACCAGCCGGTCGGGTCCATCCTGTCACCAACAGCCCCCACCAATATCACTGAAATTCCGGTCCCCTAATACTTGAACGGCTCCACATTTGATTATCCGAGTGAGAAAATGTGGTGCATGAAAATTTAATTAGCCTCGGACACATGCCGGCCCCCCGGGCGTACACGTAATGTCGAATGTAACTAATTCTATACATAAAGTCCCCGCAATCCGTTTATAGACCCCATTAAAACGTTTATAATATGAAAACAATATCATGTGTGTCACAAAATACCCCACAAGTTTTATTAATTGTTATGTGCACAAATCGGTGGTGTCTATGTAGGCCAGAAATAATAAATGGTTGAATATCTCCTTATTCAAATTAAGCTGTGGTCCTTGAGTCCAACGTCTAGTTTGTGGAGTTATGCTGGGGCATGATGATTTTGCCGTTCCTTTCGACAGGCGAAGTCGAGAGGCTCTTTTTATAAGTTCAGGAGCAGATGGACATGCCTAGGCCGGATCCTCGTCTTTGGCGCGGGGACCCTAAGCATAAATAGATAATTAGATGGATGACGCAACACTTATTTTCACAGCACAATTCATTCACACACGCACTCTTGATTGAACCAGTCCAGAACAAATTTGAACAGGCCCGCCCCCTTAACATTTAAACCATGCTCGTTTTAATTAAATCATAACGTCTTCTCTTTTTTGACATTTATACTATACTCACAGACGCCCATAAATCAATTAATAAGTTTCAAATTTACTTAATTAGGCCTACATGAACAGAAAGTATGACACACTATAACCTGTTTAGTTTTGTACACGACCTCGTGCTAATGCATTTGAAATCTTATAAGGCTGCCGAAATTACATAATTTTACTGCACTAAAGTGATAGGCAATTACTGTATTTTAATTAAGATATAAATTAATTACATAAGAGTTTAAATAACTTAGAATACTATGATACTAAATACATCGAGTTTACGCCACGCGGTGTGCGTGTCCCAAAGTTTATCTATCTCCATCCATTCTTACCATACCCCAAATTCACATTTTACTTTATGCAAACCATTAGTAAACTCATAAAAGTATGCAAACCATAGATAAACTCACCGCACATCTGTAATAGTTTATCTAGCCATTAGATAGTGAAATAATTCGATCAAGAAGACTCCAGCTCTGTCGAAGGAAAACAGGTGTAGGCCGTTTAGCAGGCAAAGCAAGACACAGGTAATTCGGTTCCGGTCCGACGAATCTACATATACCGTGCGCTGGGAAGTTCAACGGCAAAATAGATTTCGGCCGTTCAATCAAGATACAGCGAACAAATTTGCGTTTGCACAAATATTATTTTTATACATATATAATTTTCTTATATAAGCGCCGGTTCGTTGACGAACCGGCACACACCCACCCCAAAAAGGCAACCTGGTTGCACAACACTTGAACTCAGGGGTACCCTGAAGTGTACCTCTATATTGTCTTCTAAACCCAACAGACCGGAAAATCTCATTGGTGACTGCACTCAGGAGAACAGAGGCTCTGAAGGAAAATGAAAGGGCAGAAAGAAGACGTGTAGGTTGTAATTGTGCTGGCGCTGCACGCTGACCTGATCAGGGCCAGCCTACAGCAAGAAGGGACAGAAGAAGAAAAGAAGTAAGAAAAGTTCGGGAGCTCCCTGAGTTCTGACCTCCTGAGGCACGCCAACTTCCGTCTAGAGACACCAGAACCTACTAAACTTTAACAGGGACACATGCTCTATAGTTACAATGGGGGGTGGTCTAATCAAAACAAAACAACTCTATCTAACAGACACATCGCACATTTTCAGCACTTGGGGGGAGGGAATGATGGTCGCCATGAATCTATAATCCAAGGGTATGCCAAAACTCACCGAATAGATGAAGAGTGCATCAAATTTTTTTTTAATTTTTTTTTTATTTACCTTTTTTTACTAAACTTTTTTGACGTTTCTAATCTTTTTTGAATTTGTTTTTTCCTTTTGGTAAGGGGAGCGTTAGCAAAATCGGGAAGATGAAAAGGGCAAGGATCATTGAAGGGTGAAGAGCTAGGACTGAAGGTAAGGACATGGCTCCCTCCGGAAATAAGGATGAATGGAAACCAAGGCTCTCGTAGGCAGGGGCGCGTCCCTGAAGTAGACGAACACCACTGGGACTGTGGGGAACATCTACCCGCTACCCGTTTCTCTCTCTCCACACGGCACCCCTTCATCTCATGCCACCTTCCAGATGACTACCACCCGAACTGTCACGGAGACCATCAACCTCTCTCCCCCTATCGGCCCCTCTATCCCCTGCGACAGAGCTTCAGTTTCGAAATATGAGTTACGATATCTTTCGAACCGCTCCCTGGTTCGCCCAGCCTAGCCGTCACCGGTGACGCGAACCCGAGGATACGATATGGCCCCGACCACTGATAACACAATTTCGCGGCACTGATTATATCGGCGACGGACCCGCTCGTGCGCTCGCAGCAACTTCTTCCGAGCCTCCTTCCACCTCTCTGTTGTTCCATTATCTGGCTCCCGTGGTAGAAGATCCTCAATGTTCCACAAGTTAGTCAACGGGAGTGCGGGCGAGAATCCAAACATAATTTCAAAGGGAACGGCCTGATGACTATCATGTAGGGCCGTATTAAAGGCTAGCTATAACCACTTCAGATTCTGGTCCCAGGTGGTCTGTTGCTCAGCATGATAAGCAATGAGTGCGGACCTGAGATTCCTATTGAATCTCTCCGCATGGGACGGCTGTGGGTAATAAGGAGAAGTGGTTACATGTTTGATCCCTCTGGCGAAACACATCCGCCGGAACTCACCCGAAATGAACTGGGGACCATTGTCAGAGACAATGATGGTCGAAGGCCGAAATGCTGAAAAATGTGATTCTGGAGCGCGCTTATGGTCAAACGAGCCGTTGCCTGCCGTAAGGGCAATAGCCAGGCAAACTTCGAAAAAGCATCCACACAAACAAGCAGGTAAGAATTACCTGACTTGCTACGCGGGAGAGGTCCCACGTAATCTATGAATAACTTCTCCATCGGTCTGCTCGCCACGTCCGATGACAACAACCCTAACTTAGTGTTCTGGGCAGGCTTGCTCAAGGCGCATAGATGACAATTCTTAACCCTCGTCGCAATGTCCCTGTCCATGCCCTTCCAGATGAAATGTCGTCTAATGCTGGAAATGGTTTTAGAAATTCCCTTGTGGCCTCCTACTGGGGATTTTGATAATAGCTGAAGACCATGGGCACTAACTTGCTAGGCAGCACAATCTTAGGGACACGTCCCTTTTTCTCCCTACAACACAGGACGCCCTTGTACAAGAAGTATGGGGCCTGTACGTTGCCCTCCTTTATATTCTGGATGATCGCACCCAGCTCTTCGTCGTTCAACTGATGGGGTAACACATCAGTGAAGGCTAAAGGAAAATCTAACAGAACGGAACAGTGTTGCTCAGATTGGACTTTACTGGGCTGGGAAAACATGCGTGACAAAGCATCTGCAACCACATTTTGAGTTCCCCTAATGTGTTGCACTTTGAACTTGAAGGATGAGATCTTGACCACCCATCTGCCAATTTTACCCAGTTGCCGGGGATGAGCAAGAAGCCAAGAGAGAGTCTGGTTGTCGGTCTCGAGGAGGAACTCAGCATGTTCCAAGAAACGTCTGAACTTGTCTAGAGCGTACACAACAGCTAAAGACTCTAGCTCATAGACTGATGACTTTCGATCTTGCTGGGTCAACGTTCGGGAAATAAATGCCACAGGCTGCCTAGCGTCAGCAACAAATAGGCAAACCTGGTTGCCCCACACTTGAACTCAGGGGTACCCTGCAGTGTACCCCTATATTGTCTTCTAAACCCAACAGGCCGGAAAATCTCATTGGTGACTGCCATCAGGAGAACAGAGGCTCAGAAGGAAAATGAAAGAGCAGAAAGAAGACATGTAGTGTGTAATTGTGCTGGCGCTGCACGCTGAGCTGATCAGGGCCAGCCTACAGCAAGAAGGGACAGAAGAAGAAAAGAAGAAAGAAAAGTTCGGTAGCATCCTGAGTTCTAACCTCCCGAGGTCCGCCAACTTCCGTCTAGAGACACCGGAACCTACTAAACTTTAACAGGGACACATGCTCTATAGTTACATGTGGGGGGGTCTAATCAAAACAAAACAAATCTATCTAACAGACACATCGCACATTCTCAGCACTTGAAGGGGGGAAATGATGGTCGCCATGAAACTATAATCCAAGGTTATGCCAAAACTCACCGAATAGATGAAGAGTTCAACTGACCCCATCAACTCGGTCGGTTTCACTCCACTCTCTAACTCCTTTTTTTTGACATTTTCTATTTTTTATTTTTTTATTTATTTCTTTTTTCATTTTACTTTTCTTTTACTAAATTTTTTTGAATTTTTTTTCCTTTTGGTGAGGGGAGGGTTAGGAAAATCGGGAAGATGAAAAGGGCAAGGAACATTGAAGTGTCAAGAGCTAGGACTGAAGGTAAGGACATGGCTCCCTCCGGAAATAAGGATAATATATAATATGAAAACAATATCATGTGTGTCACAAAATACCCCACATATTTTATTAATTGTTATGTGCACAAATCGGTGGTGTCTATGTAGGCCAGAAATAGTAAATGGTTGAATACTTCGAGTTTACGCCACGCGGTGTGCGTGTCCAAAAATTTATCTATCACCATCCATTCTTACCATACCCCAAATTCACATTTTACTTTATGCAAACCATTATAGACATTCTAAAGTTACTCACCGCAGATCTGTACTAGTTTATCTAGCCATTAGATAGTGAAATAATTCGATCAAGAAGACTCCAGCTCTGTCGAAGGGAAACAGGTGTAGGCAGTTTGGCAGGCAAAGCAAGACAAAGGTAATTCGGTTCCGGTCCGACGAATCTACATATACTGTCCGCTAGAATGCGCTGGGAGGTTCAACGGCAAAATAGATTTCGGCCGTTAAATCAAGATACAGCGAACAAATTTGCGTTTGACACAAATATTATTTTTATACATATATAACTTTCTTATATAATCGCCGGTTCGTTGCCCCACACTTGAACTCAGGGGTACCCTGCAGTGTACCTCTATATTGTCTTCTAAACCCAACAGACCGGAAAATCTCATTGGTGACTGCCCTCAGGAGAACAGAGGGTCAGAAAGAAAACGAAAGAGCAGAAAGAAGACGTGTAGTGTGTAATTGTGCTGGCGCTGCACGCTGACCTGATCAGGGCCAACCTACAGCAAGAAGGGACAGAAGAAGAAAAGAAGAAAGAAAAGTTCGGGAGCTCGCTGAGTTCTGACCTCCCGAGGCTCGCCAACCTCCGTCTAGAGACACCGGAACCTACTAAACTTTAACAGGGACACATGCTCTATAGTTACACGGGGGGCCTAATAAAAACAAAACAACTCTATCTAACAGACACATAGCACATTCTCAGCACTGGGGGGGGGGGATGATGGTCTCCATGAAACTATAATCCAAGGGTATGCCAAAACTCACCGAGTAGATGAAGAGCTCAACTGACTCCATCAACTCGGTAGTTTTCACTCCACTCTCTAACTCTTTTTTTTTTGAAATTTTCTAATTTTTATTTTTTTATTTTTATTTTTTTTCATTTTACCTTTCTTTTACTAATTTTTTTTGACATTTCTAATCTTTTTTGAATTTTTTTTCCTTTTGTTAAGGGGAGGGTTAGGAAAATCGGGAAGATGAAAAGGGCAAGGATCATTGAAGGGTCAACAGCTAGGACTGAAGGTAAGGACATGGCTCCCTCCGGAAATAAGGATGAATGGAGAAAACCAAGGCTCGCGTAGGCAGGGGCGCGTCCCTGAAGTAGACGAACACCACTGGGACTGTGTGGAACATCTACCCGCTACCCGTTTCTCTCTCTCCACAAGGCACCCCTTCAACTCATGCCACCTTCAAGATGACTACCACCCGAACTGACACGGAGACCATCAACCTCTCTCCCCCACATCGACCACTCTATCCCCTGCTACAGAGCATCAGTTTCGAAATATGAGTTACGATTCCTTTCGAACCGCTCCCTGGTTCGCCCAGCCTAGCCGTCACCGGTGACGCGAACCCCAGGATACGATATGGCCCCGACCACCGATAACACAATTTCGCTGCACGTTTGTCCGCGGCTGAGCTGAGTGGGTGGCTCTGGCAATAGACCCAGTCCCCTATCCGGAAGGGGTTAGGAATTCGCCACTGATTATATCGGCGACGGACCCACTCGTGCGCTCGCAGCAAATTCTTCCGAGCCTCCTTCCACCTCTCTGCTGTTCCATTATTTGGCTCCCGTGGTAGAAGATCCTCAATGTTCCACAAGTTAGTCAACGGGAGTGCGGGCGAGAATCCAAACATAATTTCAAAGGGAACGGCCTGATGACTATCATGTAGGGCCGTATTAAAGGCTAGCTGTAACCACTTCAGATTCTGGTCCCACGTGGTCTGTTGCTCAGCATGATAAGCAATGAGTGCGGACCTGAGATTCCTATTGAATCTCTCCGCATGGGACGGCTGTGGGTAATAAGGAGAAGTGGTTACATGTTTGATCCCACTGGCGAAACACATCCGCCGGAACTCACCCGAAATGAACTGGGGACCATTGTCAGAGACAATGATGGTCGGAAGATCGAAATGCTAAAAAATGTCATTCTGGAGCGCGCTTATGGTCAAACGAGCCATTGCCTGCCGTAAGGGCAATAGCCAGGCAAACTTCGATAAAGCATCCACACAAACAAGCAGGTAAGAATTACCTGACTTGCTACGCGGGAGAGGTCCCACGTAGTCTATGAATAACGTCTCCATCGGTCTGCTCGCCACGTCCGATGACAACAACCCTAACTTAGTGTTCTGGGCAGGCTTGCTCAAGCCGCATAGATGACAATTCTTAACCCTCGTCGCAATGTCCCTGTCCTTGCCCTTCCAGATGAAATGTCGTCTAATGCTGGAAATGGTCTTAGAAGTTCCCTTGTGGCCTCCTACTGGGGATTTAATAATAGCTGAAGACCATGGGCACTAACTTGCTAGGCAGCACAATCTTAGGGACACGTCCCTTTTTCTCCCTACAACACAGGACGCCCTTGGACAAGAAGTATGTGCCTGTACGTTACCCTCCTTTATATTCTGGATGATCGGACCCAGCTCTTCGTCGTTCAACTGACGGAATAACACATCAGTGAAGGCTAATAGAAAATCTAACAGAACGGAACAGTGTTGCTCAGATTGGAATTCACTGGGCTGGGAAAACATGCGTGAAAAAGCATCTGCAACCACATTTTGAGTCCCCTAATGTGTTGCACCTTGAACTTGAAGGATGAGATCTTGACCACCCATCTACCAATTTTACCCAGTTGCCGGGGATGAGCAAGAAGCCAAGAGAGAGCCTGGTTGTCGGTCTCGAGGAGGAACTCAGCATGTTCCAAGAAACGTCTGAACTTGTCTAGAGCGTACACAACAGCTAAAGACTCTAGCTCATAGACTGATGACTTTAGTTCTTGCTGGGTCAACGTTCGGGAAATAAATACCACAGGCTGCCTAGCGTCATCAACAACTTGGGAAAGAACCGCTCCGAGCGCAACCGAAATCGCGTCCGTCTGCAAAATAAATGGTTTAGTAAAATCGGGCATCCGTAACACCGGTGGGGAGATGATGGCTTCCTTGAGGGTGTCGAAAGCCTTCTGTTGACTATCACCCCATGTGAATTTAGCTCCCTTCTTCCTCAGCTCGTTCAAGGGTGCGGCAATTTCCGCGACATTAGGAATGAATCTGCGATAGAAGTTGACCATTCCCACGAATCTAGCTATTCCCTTCGCATCCCTTGGAGGGGGAAAGTCACGGATGCCCTGTGTCCTCTCGGGGTCGACAGTAACACCCCGATGTGAAACTAAATGCCCCAAGAAAGAAATGCTTTCCTGGGCAAAACGAACTTTTTCAGAATTGACAGTGAGGCCAGAACTTCTTAATCGACACATCACTTCTCGCAGATGACCCAGATGTTCCTCGAACGTCTTACTATACACCAGCAGGTCGTCCAAGTAATTAAACACGAACTTAAATTTCACGTCGTGGAAAACGGTATCGACTAGACGAGTGAGTGTCTGGGCCCCCACAGCCAAACCCATGGGGACCCTTGTATATTGGTACAGATTCCACGGTACACAAAATGCCGTGTACGGTCTACTCTCCTTTGCCAAGGGAATCTGGTGAAAAGCCGCATTAAGATCGATCACCTTATAATACCTGGCCCCACTGAACCAATCGAAAGCTGAATGTAGGTCCGGGAGGGGAACGGAATCCACCTCAATATTAGCATTTAACTTCCTATAGTCTATCACCATACGGTGCTTACCTCCAGGCTTGGGTACCAAAAACGTTGGACTGGCATAGCTGGAATTAGAAGATTCAATCACCCCTTGTTCTAATAACTCATGAACCTTCTCTCTCAGAACGGCCATCTTCGGAGGTGCGAATTTGTATGGGTGTGACCTCACAATCTTGGAGACTGTAAGGCGGATTTGTACTCCAGCAGGTGTGTGAGTCCCAAGGTAGGAGTTAACACCGAGGGAAATTCCTCACACAGTTGGTCTAAGGCTCTCTTCTGGGATGGAGTGAGATGATCTCGTGCAGAATCGGGACAAGCCACCTCTTGGATACCTCCCTTAGCTCCCTGGTATCCAAGGAACGGAATAACAACTCCCGGATTAAATTTGAAATTAAATTGGTGCCCATGGATGTCCAACACGAGACCACTTTTAGCGATGAAGTCTGCACCAATAATACAATCCATTCCCAGAGCCGGAGAAACCACGGTCTGCTACCAAATGTAACCCTTCTTTAAACTTTTATGCTTTATAAAAAAAATTTTTTTGAAATTTTATTTTATTTTTTTTTGAAGAGGGGCTACTAAATATTTAAATGTAGGCAGAAGACCTAGAGAAGGAAATGAGCTATGTGTCCAGTGAGACGGTACTTGCAAATAAAACTCACTATTATCAACCAATAACAACTTTTATTTCAAATTGCAATGTTTCAACTTCAATATAAGATACAATTCCTAAATTTCAATTTTAATCTTAATACCAAAACATGAATTTTATATTTCAGCAAATCAAGTTTAATATAAATATAAATTTTAATGTTCAAGAATTCAACTTGGTATAAAATATAAATATAATTTTTAAATTTCAATAATTCAACTTGGTATGAAATATAATTATAAATTTTAATTGTAACATATCAGTCAGCAGCCATTTTTAAGTTTCCAACTTCCCCAAAACTACCCAAATTAGCAATTTATCATTTATAATCTAATATAATATAGTATAATATTTAAATCAAAAGTTTATATTTGAGATTAATATGTAATCTTTATAATTGCATGGTTGCATAAACAATCCCCGTACATAACACATAGAAATAACGCATACATGATTCACATAATTACACATATAAATATATACACATATCACAGACACATATTCAATATCACCACATAAATAACAAACACCCTTATAACATTAAAGCCTTGCCACCCGCCTATACATCTTTTCTCTCTATACATATATCGCCCCATCATATGGAAATTTCAACTGCCATACATATACATATATAAGTATACATACATCTAGTGCCCCCAGAATGCAGGTTACAACTTTAAATGCCCTTGAACCGTGCGTATGACTTAGTGAATTTATAATTACAAGTTGTTGGAGACAATCAGACAATAATAATAGAATCAGACAGAAATAATAATAACTCTAAAAGAAAGCAAGCTACAATCTTTATGTGACCTGAACAGTATGAGTGAATATTGTGACATGATAATTTAATATTTTTCTAAGAAATCTGGTCTGACAAAATAATTTAAAAATGCGAGTTACAACTTTTATGTGACATTAACAGCCTGTGTGAATTTACAATATTATAATTTATAATCTTTAAGAATATCTGGTTTGGCCAGGCAGCCGACATGTTCCTAAGCATGACCGTACATACATTTATCTGTGCATGGGGCCTGCATATATCTGCATGCAAAACGTGCCTACGCAAAGTCTAAAGAGGGGACCGGACTGAAACTAAATAAAAAAACATATAACCCTTATATGACCCAAATGTGAATATGTAAACCAAATGATCTAATTTAAATATGTAATGAAACCGCAATTACCATGGCTAACCCTACAGGAATTAACTGAACGAGACCAGCCGGTCGGGTCCATCCTGTCACCAACAGCCCCCACCAATATCACTGAAATTCCGGTC
This sequence comes from Magicicada septendecula, assembly GCA_034769895.1. Taxonomy (NCBI): domain Eukaryota; kingdom Metazoa; phylum Arthropoda; class Insecta; order Hemiptera; family Cicadidae; genus Magicicada; species Magicicada septendecula. The sequence goes on along the minus strand of CM068376.1, from coordinate 199,650,486 downwards.
CCCTAATACTTGAACAACCCCCCCTTTGATTATCCGAGTGAGAAAATGTGGTGCATGAAAATTTAATTAGCCTCGGACACATCCCGGCCCCCCGGGCGTACACTTAATGTCGAATGTAACTAATTCTATATATAAAGTCCCCGCAATCCGTTCATAGTCCCCATTATAACGTTTATAATATGAAAACAATATCATGTGTGTCACAAAATACCCCACATATTTTATTAATTGTTATGTGCACAAATCGGTGGTGTCTATGTAGGCCAGAAATAATAAATGGTTGAATATCACCTTATTCAAATTAAGCTGTGGTCCTTGAGTCCAACGTCTAGTTTGTGGAGTTATGCTGGGGCATGATGATCTTGCCGTTCCTTTCGATAGGCGAAGTCGAGAGGCTCTTTTTATAAGTTCAGGAGCAGATGGACATGCCTAGGCCGGATCCTCGTCTTTGGCGAGGGGACCCTAAACAGAAATAGATAATTATATGGATGACGCAACACTTATTTTCACAGCACAATTCACACACGCACTCTTGATTGAACCAGTCCAGAACAAATTTCAACAGGCACACCCTGAACATTTAAACCACGCTCGTTTTAATTAAAACATAACGTCTTCTCTTTTGACATTTATACTATACTCACAGACGCCCATAAATCAATTAATAAGTTTCAAATTTACTTAATTAGGCCTACATGAACAGAAAGTCTGACACACTATAACCTGTTTAGTTTTGTACACGACCGCGTGCTAATGCATTTGAAATCTTATAAGTCTGCTGAAATTACATAAGTTTACTGCACTAAAGTGATAGACAATTACTGTATTTTAATTAAGATATAAATTAATTACATAAGAGTTTAAATAACTTAGAATACTATGATACTGAATACTTCGAGTTTACGCCACGCGATGTGCGTGTCCCAAAATTTATCTATCTCCATCCATTCTTACCATACCCCAAATTCACATTTTACTTTATGCAAACCATTATAGACATTCTAAAGTTACTCACCGCAGATCTGTACTAGTTTATCTAACCATTAGATAGTGAAATAATTCGATCAAGAAGACTCCAGCTCTGTCGAAGGGAAACAGGTGTAGGTAGTTTGGCAGGGAAAGCAAGACAAATGTAATTCGGTTCCGGTCCGACGAATCTACATATACCGTCCGCTAGAATGCGCTGGGAGGTTCAATGGCAAAATAGATTTCGGCGTTTAAATCAAGATACAGCGAACAAATTTGCGTTTGACACAAATATTATTTTTATACATATATAATTTCCTTATATAAGCGCCGGTTCGTTGACGAACCGGCACACCCCAAAAGGCAACCTGGTTGCCCCACACTTGAACTCAGGGGTACCCTGCAGTGTACCCCTATATTGTCTTCTAAACCCAACAGACCGGAAAACCTCATTGGTGACTGCCCTCAGGAGAACAGAGGCTCAGAAGGAAAACGAAGGAGCAGAAAGAAGACGTGTAGTGTGTAAGTGTGCTGGCGCTGCACGCTGACCTGATCAGGGCCAGCCTACAGCAAGAAGGGACAGAAGAAGAAAAGAAGAAAGAAAAGTTCGGGAGCTCCCTGAGTTCTGACCTCCCGAGGCCCACCAACTTCCGTCTAGAGACACCGGAACCTACTAAACTTTAACAGGGCCACATGCCCTATAGTTACACGGGGGGGGGGTCTAATCAAAACAAAACAACTCTAACTATACACACATCGCACATTCTCAGCACTGGCGGGGGGGAAATGATGGTCTCCATGAAACTATAATCCAAGGGTATGCCAAAACTCACCGAGTATATGAAGAGCTCAACTGACTCCATCAACTCGGCATCCGCCTTACTGACCTCACTATCTTGGAGTCTGTAAGGCGGGTTTTGTACTCCAGCAGGTGTGTGAGTCCCAAGGTAGGAGTTAACACCGAGGGAAATTCCTCACACAGTTGGTCTAAAGCTCTCTGCTGGGATGGAGTGAGATGATCTCGTGCAGAATCGGGACAAGCCACCTCTTGGATACCTCCCTTAGCTCCCTGGTATCCAAGGAACGGAATAACAACTCCACGATTAAATTTGAAATAACATTGGTGCCCATGGATGCCCAACACGAGACCACTTTTAGCGATGAAGTCTGCACCAATAATACAATCCACTCCCAGAGCCGGAGAAGCCAGAAAAGACTATCACGGAGAAACCACGCTCTGCTACCAAATGTAACCCCTCTTTAAACTTTTATGCTTTATAAAAAAAAATTTTTTTGTAATTTTTTTTTTTTAAAGGGGCCACTAAATATTTAAAACTAGGCAGAAGACCTAGAGATGCAAATGAGCGATGGGTCCAGTGAGACGGTACTTGCAAATAAAACTCACTATTAACAACCAATAACAACTTTTATTTCAAATTGCAATGTTTCAACTTCAATATAAGATACAATTCCTAATTTTCAATTTCAATCTTTATACTAAAACATGAATTTTAAATTTCTGCAATTCAAGTTAAATATAAATATAAATTTTAATTTTCTAGAATTCAACTTGGTATAAAATATAAATAGAAATTTTTAATTTCAATAATTCAACTTGGTATGAAATATAATTATAAATTTTAATTGTAACATATCAGTCAGCCCCCATTTTTAAGTTTCCAACTTCCCCAAAACTACCCAAATTAGCAATTTTACATTTATAATCTAATATAATATAGTATAATATTTAATTCAAATTTTATATTTGAGATTAATATGTAATCTTTATAATTGTATGGTTGTATAAAATATTATACAATATCATACAATATTATAATTTATAATCTTTAGGAATATCTGGTTTGGCCAGGCAGCCGACATGTTCCTAAGCATGACCGTACATACATTTATCTGTGCATGGAGCCTGCATATATCTGCATGCAAAACCTGCCTACGCAAGGTCTAAAGACGGGACCGGACTGAAACTAAATAAAAAAACATAACACTTATATGACCCAAATGTGAATATGTATACGAAATGATCTAATTTAAATATGTAATAAAACCGCAATTACAATGGCTAACCGTACAGGAATTAACTGAACGGGACCAGCCGGTCGGGTCCATCCTGTCACCAACAGCCCCCACCAATATCACTGAAAATACGGTCCCCTAATACTTGAACAACCCCCCTTTGAATATCCGAGTGAGAAAATGTGGTGCATGACAATTTAATTAGCCTCGGACACATGCCGGCCCCCCGGGCGTACACTTAATGTCGAATGTAACTAATTCTATACATAAAGTCCCCGCAATCCGTTTATAGTCCCCATTAAAACGTTTATAATATGAAAACAATATCATGTGTGTCACAAAATACCCCACATATTTTATTAATTGTTATGTGCACAAATCGGTGGTGTCTATGTAGGCCAGAAATAATAAATGGTTGAATATCACCTTATTCAAATTAAGCTGTGGTCCTTGAGTCCAACGTCTAGTTTGTGGAGTTATGCTGGGTCATGATGATCTTGCCGTTCCTTTCGACAGGCGAAGTCCAGAGCCTCTTTTTATAAGTTCAGGAGCAGATGGACATGCCTAGGCCGGATCCTCGTCTTTGGCGCGAGGACCCTAAGCATAAATAGATGGATGACCCAACACTTATTTTCACAGCACAATTCACACACGCACTCTTGATTGAACCAGTCCAGAACAAATTTCAACAGGCACCCCTGTCCATTTCAACCATGCTCGTTTTAATTAAAACATAACGTCTTCTCTTTTGACATTAATACTATACTCACAGACGCCCATAAATCAATTAATAAGTTTCAAATTTACTTAATTAGGCCTACATGAACAGAAAGTTTGACACACTATAACCTGTTTAGTTATGTACACGACCGCGTACTAATGCATTTGAAATCTTATAGGTCTGCCGAAATTACATAATTTTACTGCACTAAAGTGATAGGCAATTACTGTATTTTAATTAAGATATAAATTAATTACATAAGAGTTTAAATCACTTAGAATACTATGATACTGGATACTTCGAGTTTATGCCACGCGGTGTGCGTATCCCAAAATTTATCTATCTCCATCCATTTTACCATACACCAAATTCACATTTTACTTTATGCAAATCATTATAGACATTCTAAAGTTACTCACCGCAGATCTGTAATAGTTTATCTATCCATTAGATAGTGAAATAATTCGATCAAGAAGACTCCAGCTCTGTCGAAGGGAAACAGGTGTAGGCAGTTTGGCAGGCAAAGCAAGACAAATGTAATTCGGTTCCGGTCCGACGAATCTACATATACCGTCCGCTAGAATGCGCTGGGAGGTTCAACGGCAAAATAGATTTCGGCCGTTAAATCAAGATACAGCGAACAAATTTGCGTTTGACACAAATATTATTTTTATACATATATAATTTTCTTATATAAGCGCCGGTTCGTTGACGAACCGGCACACCCCCACCCCAAAAGGCAACCTGGTTGCCCCACACTTGAACTCAGGGGTACCCTGCAGTGTACCCCTATATTGTCCTCTAAACCCAACAGACCGGAAAATCTCATTGGTGACTGCCCTCAGGAGAACACAGGCTCAGAAGGAAAACGAAAGGGCAGAAAGAAGACGTGTAGTGTGTAAGTGTGCTGGCGCTGCACACTGACCTGATCATGGCCAGCCTACAGCAAGAAGGGACAGAAGAAGAAAAGAAGAAAGAAAAGTTCGGGAGCTCCCTGAGTTCTGACCTCCCGAGCCCCGCCAACTTCCGTCTAGAGACACCGGAACCTACTAAACTTTAACAGGGCCACATGCCCTATAGTTACACGGGGGGGGGTCTAATCAAAACAAAACAACTCTAACTATACACACATCGCACATTCTCAGCACTGGCGGGGGGGAAATGATGGTCGCCATGAAACTATAATCCAAGGGTATGCCAAAACTCACCGAGTAGATGAAGAGCTCAACTGCCTCCATCAACTCGGTAGTTTTCACTCCACTCTCTAACTCCTTTTTTTTGACATTTTCTAAATTTATTTTTTTTTTTTATTTATTTTTTTTTTTTTTCATTTTACCTTTCTTTTACTAAATTTTTTTGACATTTCTAATCTTTTCTGAATTTTTTTTCCTTTTGGTACAGGGAGGGTGAGGAAAATCGGGAAGATGAAAAGGGCAAGGATCATTGAAGGGTCAAGAGCTAGGACTGAAGGTAAGGACATGGCTCCCTCCGGGAATAAGGATGAATGGAGAAAACCAAGGCTCGCGTAGGCAGAGGCGCGTCCCTGAAGTAGATGAACACCACTGGGACTGTGGGGAACATCTACGCGCTACCCGTTTCTTTCTCACCACAAGGCACCCCTTCATCTCATGCCACCTTCAAGATGACTATCACCCGAACTGACACGGAGACCTTCAACCTCTCTCCCCCACCATTGACCACTCTATCCCCTGCGACAGAGCTTCAGTTTCGAAATATGATTTACGATTCCTTTCGAACCGCACCTTGTCGTTGTCGGTCAGTGGTTTTTCACAGAGATGGCATACAACGGCATTTGCGAAAGAAAACACATCATGGTCACTCATAGTCATGGGCACGATGCAACGCATGATCCTGAACAGTTCTCGCTCTTTGGCGACACGTCTAGCGAGAAAGATATCTACCACGTGCTCGCCGTGGTAAACGACCTGGGGTTTGAAAATATGACGCTCTTGTCGACTATGAGGTAGGAGAAACGTGAAGGAAGGTGTAACGACTCCGTTGTGGTGGACGATGTGTGCGGAGGAGCGTCAAAGCGATGGCAATGGACGATGAAAGATTCAAAGTGTGCCGGTTCGTCAACGAACCGGCGCTTATATAAGAAAATTATATATGTATGAAAATAATATTTGTGTCAAACGCAAATTTGTTCGCTGTATCTTGATTTAAACGCCGAAACCTATTTTGCCGTTGAACCTCCCAGCGCATTCTAGCGGACGGTATATGTAGATTCGTCGGACCGGAACTAAATTACATTTGTCTTGCGTGGCCTGCCAAACTGCCTACACCTGTTTCCCTTCGACAGAGCTGGAGTCTTCCTGATCGAATTATTTCACTATCTAATGGTTAGATAAACTGTTACAGATCTGCGGTGAGTAACTTTAGAATGTCTAATATGGTTTGCATAAAGTAAACTGTGAATTTGGGGTGTGGTAAGAATGGATGGAGATAGATAAATTTTGGGACACGCACACCGCGTGGCGTAAACTCGAAGTATCCAGTATCATAGTATTCTAAGTTATTTAAACTCTTACTTAATTAATTTATATCTTAATTAAAATACAGCAATTGCCTATCACTTTAGTGCAGTAAAATTATGTAATTTCGGCAGACTTATAAGATTTCAAATGCATTAGCACGCGGTCGTGTACAAAACTAAACAGGTGATAGTGTGTCAGACTTTCTGTTCATGTAGGCCTAATTAAGTAAATTTGAAACTTTGTAATTGATTTATGGGCGTCTGTGAGTATAGTATAAATGTGAAAAGAGAAGACGTTATGTTTTAATTAAAACAAGCGTGGTTTAAATGTTCAGGGTGTGCCTGTTGAAATTTGTTCTGGACTGGTTCAATCAAGAGTGCGTGTGTGAATTGTGCTGTGAAAATAAGTGTTGGGTCATCCATCTAATTATCTATTTATGCTTATGGTCCCCGCGCCAAAGACGAGGATCCGGCCTAGGCATGTCCATCTGCACCTGAACTTATAAAAAGAGGCTCTGGACTTCGCCTGTCGAAAGGAACGGCAAGATCATTATGCCCCAGCATAAATCCACATACTAGACGTTGGACTCAAGGACCACAGCTTAATTTGAATAAGGTAATATTCAACCATTTATTATTTCTGGCCTACATAGACACCACCGATTTGTGCACGTAACAATTAATAAAACTTGTGGGGTATTTTGTGACACACATGATATTGTTTTCATATTATAAACGTTTTAATGGGGACTATAAACGGATTGCGGGGACTTTATGTATAGAATTAGTTACATTCGACATTAAGTGTACGCCCGGGGGGCCGGGATGTGTCCGAGGCTAATTAAATTTTCCTACACCACATTTTCTCACTCGGATAATCAAAGGGGGGGGTTGTTCAAGTATTAGGGGACCGGAATTTTAGTGATATCCGTGGGCGCTGTTGGTGACAGGATGGACCCGACCGGCTGGTCTCGTTCAGTTAATTCCTGTACGGTTAGCCATGGTAATTGGGGTTTTATTACATATTTAAATTAGATCATATGGTATACATATTCACATTTGGGTCATATAAGTGTTATATGTTTTTTTATTTAGTTTCAGTCCGGTCCCGTCTTTAGAACTTGCGTAGGCAGGTTTTGCATGCAGATATATGCAGGCCCCATGCACAGATAAATGTATGTACGGTCATGCTTAGGAACATGTCGGCTGCCTGGCCAAGCCAGATATTCTTAAAGATTATAAATAATAATATTGTAAATTCACACAGGCTGTTAATGTCACATAAAAGTGGTAACTCGCATTTTTAAATTATTTTGTCAAACCAGATTTCTTAGAAAAATATTAAATTATCATGGCACAATATTCACTCATACTGTTCAGGTCACATAAGATTGTAGCTTGCTTTCTTTTAGAGTTACTATTATTTCTGTCTGATTCTATTATTATTGTCTGATTGTCTCTAACAACTTGTAATTATAAATTCACTAAGTTATACGCACGGTTCAAGGGCATTTAAAGTTGTAACCTGCATTCTGGCCAACCCAGATTCTGGGGGTACTAGATGTATGTATACTGATGTATGTATATGTATGGCAGTTGAAATTTCCATATGATGGGGAGATATATGTATAGAGAGAAAAGATGTATAGGCGGGTGGCAAGGCTTTAATGTTATAAGGGTGTTTGTTATTTATGTGGTGATATTGAATATGTGTCTGTGATAGGTGTATATATTTATATGTGTAATTATGTGAATCATTTATGCGTTATTTTTATGTGTTATGTACGGGGATTATTTATGCAACCATGCAATCATAAAGATTACATATTAATCTCAAATATAAAATTTGAATTTAATATTATACTATATTATATTAGATTATAAATGTTAAATTGCTAATTTGGGTAGTTTTTGGGAAGTTGGAAACTTAAAAATGGGTGCTGACTGATATGTTACAATTAAAATTTATAATTATATTTCATACCAAGTCGAATTCTTGAAAATTAAAATTTATATTTATATTAAACTTGAATTGCTGAAATTTAAAATTCATGTTTTGGTATTAAGATTGAAATTGAAATTTAGGAATTGTATCTTATATTGAAGTTGAAACATTGCAATTTGAAATTAAAATTTTTTTAGGTTGTTAATAGTGAGTTTTATTTGCATGTCCCGTCTCACTGGACCCATCGCTCATTTGCTTCTCTAGCTCTTCTGCCTAGTTTTAAATTTTTAGTGGCCCCTCTTCAAAAAAAAAAAAATTTCAAAAAAATAAAAATAAAAATTTTTTTTATAAATCATACAAGTTTAAAGAGGGGTTACATTTGGTAGCACAGCGTGGTTTCTCCGTGGTAGTGTTTTCTGGTTTCTCCGGCTCTGGGAGTGGATTGTATTATTGGTGCAGACTTCATCGCTAAAAGTGGTCTCGTGTTGGACATCCATGGGTACCAATGTTATTTCAAATTTAATCGGGAAGTTCTTATTCTGTTCCTTGGATAGCAGGGAGCTAAGGGAGGTATCCAAGAGGTGGCTTGTCCCGATTCTGCACGAGATCATCTCTTGTCCATGCCAGCAGATAGCCTTAGACCAACTGTATGAGTAACTTCCCTCGGTGTTAACTCCTACCTTGGGACTCGCACACCTGCTGGAGTACAAAATCCGCCTTACAGACTCCAAGATAGTGAGGTCACACCCATACAAATTCGCACCTCCGAAGATGGCCGTTCTGAGAGAGAAGGTTCATGAGTTATTAGAACAAGGGGTGATTGAATCTTCCAATTCCAGCTATGCCAGTCCAGCGTTTTTGGTACCCAAGCCTGGAGGTAAGCACCGTATGGTGATAGACTATAGGAAATTTAAATGCTAATATTGAGGTGGATTCCGTTCCCCTCCCGGACCTACATTCGGGTTTCGATTTGTTCAGTGGGGCCAGGTATTTTACGGTGATCGTTCTTAATGCGGCTTATCACCAGATTCCCTTGGCAAAGGAGAGTAGACCGTACACGGCATTTTGTGTACCGTGGAATCTGTACCAATATACAAGGGTCCCCATGGGTTTGGCTGCTATTATTTTTATACATATATAATTTTCTTATATAAGCGCCGGTTCGTTGACGAACCGGCACACCCCAAAAGGCAACCTGGTTGCCCCACACTTGAACTCAGGGTTACCCTGCAGTGTACCTCTATATTGTCTTCTAATCCCAACAGACCGGAAAATCTCATTGGTGACTGCCCTCAGGAGAACAGAGGCTCAGAAGGAAAACGAAAGAACAGAAAGAAGACGTGTAGTGTGTAAGTGTTCTGGCGCTGCACGCTGACCTGATCAGGGCCAGCCTACAGCAAGAAGGGACAGAAGAAGAAAAGAAGAAAGAAAAGTTCGGGTGCTCCCTGAGTTCTGACCTCCCGAGGCCCGCCAACATCCGTCTAGAGACACCGGAACCTACTAAACATTAACAGGGCCACATTCCCTAGAGTTACACGGGTGGGACTAATCCAAACAAAACAACTCTATCTAACAGACACATCGCACATTCTCAGCACTGGGGGGGGGGGGAATGATAGTCTCCATGAAACTATAATCCAAGGCTATGCAAAAACTCACCGAGTAGATGAAGAGCTCAACTGACCACATCAACTCGGTACGTTTCACTCCAATCTCTAACTCCTTTTTTTTGACATTTTCTAATTATTATTTTTATTTATTTATTTTTTTTCATTTTACCTTTCTTTTACTAATTTTTTTTGACATTTCTAATCTTTTTTGAATTTTTTTTTTTTTTTGGTAAGGGGAGGGTTAGGAAAATCGGGAAGATGAAAAGGGCAAGGATCATTGAAGGGTCAAGAGCTAGGACTGAAGGTAAGGACATGGCTCCCTCCGGAAATAAGGATGAATGGAGAAAACCAAGGCTCGCGTAGGCAGAGGCGCGTCCCTGAAGTAGATGAACACCACTGGGACTGTGGGGAACATCTACGCGCTACCCGTTTCTTTCTCACCACAAGGCACCCCTTCATCTCATGCCACCTTCAAGATTACTACCACCCGAACTGACACGGAGACCATCAACCTCTTTCCCCCCCATCGGCCCCTCTATCCCCTGCGACAGAGCTTCAGTTTCGAAATATGAGTTACGATTTCTTTCAAACCGCTCCCTGGTTCGCCCTGCCTAGCAGTCACCGGTGACGCGAACCCCAGGATACGATATGGCCCCGACAACCGGTAACACAATTTCGCGGCACGTCTGTCCGCGGCTGAGCTGAGTGGATGGCTATGGCAATAGACACAGTCCCCTATCCGGAAGGGGTTAGGAAGTCGCCCCGATTATATCGGCGACGGACCCGCTCGTGCGCTCGCAGCAAATTCTTTAGAGCCTCTTTCCACTTCCTGCTGTTCCATTATCTGGCTCCCGTGGTAGAAGATCCTCAATGTTCCACAAGTTAGTCAACGGGAGTGCGGGCGAGAATCCAATCATAATTTCAAAGGGAACGGCTTGATGACTATCATGTAGGGCCGTATTAAAGGCTAGCTGTAACCACTTCAGTTTCTGGTCCCAGGTGGTCTGTTGCTCAGCATGATAAGCAATGGGTGCGGACCTGAGATTCCTATTGAATCTCTCCGCATGGGACGGCTGTGGGTAATAAGGAGAAGTGGTTACATGTTTGATCCCACTGGCGAAACACATCCGCCGGAACTCACCCGAAATGAACTGGGGACCATTGTCAGAGACAATGATGGTCGGAAGACCGAAATGCTGAAAAATGTGATTCTGGAGCGCGCTTATGGTCAAACGAGCCGTTGCCTGCCGTAAGGGCAATAGCCAGGCAAACTTCGAAAAAGCATCCACACAAACAAGCAGGTGGATTTACCTGACTTGCTACGCGGGAGAGGTCCCACGTAGTCTATGAATAACTTCTCCATCGGTCTGCTCGCCACGTCCGATGACAACAACCCTAACTTAGTGTTCTGGGCAGGCTTGCTCAAGCCGCATAGATGACAACTCTTAACCCTCGTCGCAATGTCCCTGTCCATGCCCTTCCAGATGAAATGTCGTCTAATGCTGGAAATGGTCTTAGAAATTCCCTTGTGGCCTCCTACTGGGGAATTATGATAATAGCTGAAGACCCTGGGCACTGACTTGCTAGGCAGCACAATCATAGGGGCACGTCCCTTTTTCTCCCTACAACACAGGACGCCCTTGGACAAGAAGTATGGGGCCTGTACGTTACTCTCCTTTATATTCTGGATGATCGGACACAGCTCTTCGTCGTTCAACTGATGGGGTAACACATCAGTGAAGGCTAACGGAAAATCTAACAGAACGGAACAGGGTTGCTCAGATTGGACTTCACTGGGCTGGGAAATCTAGCTCATAGACTGAAGACTTTCGTTCTCGCTTGGTCAACGTTCGGGAAATAATTGCCACAGGCTGCCTAGCGTCATCAACAACACTTGGGGCAGAACCGCCCCGAGCGCAACCGAACTCGCGTCCGTCTGCAAAATAAATGGTTTAGTAAAATCGGGCATCCGTAACACCGGTGGGGATATGATGGCATCCTTGAGTGTGTCGAAAGCCTTTTGTTGACTATCACACAATGTGGATTTATCTCACTTCTTCCTCAGCTCGTTCAAGGGTGCGGCAATTTCCGTGACATTAGGAATGGATCTGCGATAGAAGTTGACCATTCCCACGAATCTAGCTATTCCCTTCGCATCTCTGGTAGGGGGAAAGTCACGGATGCCCTGTGTCCTCTCGGGGTCGACAGTAACACCCCGGTGTGAAACTAAATGCCCCAAGAAAGAAATGCTTTCCTCGGCAAAACGAACTTTTTCAGGATTGACAGTGAGGCCAGAACTTCTTAATCGACACATCACTTCTCGCAGATGACCCAGATGTTCCTCGAAAGTCTTACTATACACCAGCAAATCGTCCAAGTAATTAAACACGAACTTGAATTTCACGTCGTGGAAAACTGTATTGAGTAGACGAGTGAGTGTCTGGGCCCCCACAGCCAAACTCATGGGGACACTTGTATATTGGCACAGATTCCACGGTACACAAAATGCCGTGTACGGTCTACTCTCCTTTGCCAAGGGAATCTGGTGATAAGCCGCATTATGATCGATCACCGTGAAATACCTGGCCCCACTGAACCAATCGAAAGCCGAATGTAGGTCCAGGAGGGGAACGGAATCCACCTCAATATTAGCATTTAACTTCCTATAGTCTATCACCATACGGTGCTTACCTCCAGGCTTGGGTACCAAAAACGCTGGACTGGCATAGCTGGAATTAGAAGGTTCAATCACCCCTTGTTGTAATAACTCATAAACCTCTCAGAACGGCCATCTTCGGAGGTGCGAATTTGTATGGGTGTGACCTCACTATCTTGGAGTCTGTAAGGCGGATTTTGTACTCCAGCAGGTGTGTGAGTCCCAAGGTAGGAGTTAACACCGAGGAAAATTCCTCACACAGTTGGTCTAAGGCTCTCTGCTGGGATGGAGTGAGATGATCTCGTGCAGAATCGGGACAAGCCACCTCTTGGATACCTCCCTTAGCTCCCTGCTATCCAAGGAACGGAATAACAACTCCCCTATTAAACTTGAAATAACATTGGTGCCCATGGATGTCCAACACGAGACCACTTTTAGCGATAAAGTCTGCACCAATAATACAATCCACTCCCAGAGCCGGAGAAACCAGAAAAGGCTACCACGGAGAAACCACGCTCTGCTGCCAAATGTAACCCCTCTTTAAACTTTAATGCTTTATAAAAAAAAAAAGTTTGAAAACAGTGTATGAAATTTTTTTTTTGAAGAGGGGCCACTAAATATTTAAAACTAGGGGGAAGACCTAGAGAAGCAAAAGAGCGATGGGTCCAGTGAGACGGGACTTGCAAATAAAACTCACTATTAACAACCAATAACAAGTTTTATTTCAAATTGCAATGTTTCAACTTCAATATAAGATACAATTCCTAAATTTCAATTTCAATCTTAATACCAAAACATGAATTTTAAATTTCAGCAATTCAAGTTTAATATAAATATAAATTTTAATTTTCAAGAATTCAACTTGGTATGAAATATAATTATAAATTTTAATTGTAACATATCAGTCAGCACCCATTTTTAAGTTTCCAACTTCCCCAAAACTACCCAAATTAGCAATTTAACATTTATAATCTAATATAATATAGTATAATATTAAATTCAAATTTTATATTTGAGATTAATATGTAATCTTTATAATTGCATGGTTGCATAAATAATCCCCGTACATAACACATAAAAATAACGCATACATGATTCACATAATTACACATATAAATATATACACCTATCACAGACACATATTCAATATCACCACATAAATAACAAACACCCTTATAACATTAAAGCCTTGCCACCCGCCTATACATCTTTTCTCTCTATACATATATCGCCCCATCATATGGAAATTTCAACTGCCATACATATACATACATCAGTATACATACATCTAGTACCCCCAGAATCTGGGTTGGCCAGAATGCAGGTTACAACTTTAAATGCCCTTGAACCGTGCGTATAACTTAGTGAATTTATAATTACAAGTTGTTAGAGACAATCAGACAATAATAATAGAATCAGACAGAAATAATAGTAACTCTAAAAGAAAGCAAGCTACAATTTTATGTGACCTGAACAGTATGAGTGAATATTGTGACATGATAATTTAATATTTTTCTAAGAAATCTGGTTTGACAAAATAATTTAAAAATGCGAGTTACCACTTTTATGTGACATTAACAGCCTGTGTGAATTTACAATATTATTATTTATAATCTTTAAGAATATCTGGCTTGGCCAGGCAGCCGACATGTTCCTAAGCATGACCGTACATACATTTATCTGTGCATGGGGCCTGCATATATCTGCATGCAAAACCTGCCTACGCAAGTTCTAAAGACGGGACCGGACTGAAACTAAATAAAAAAACATATAACACTTATATGACCCAAATGTGAATATGTATACCATATGATCTAATTTAAATATGTAATAAAACCCCAATTACCATGGCTAACCGTACAGGAATTAACTGAACGAGACCAGCCGGTCGGGTCCATCCTGTCACCAACAGCGCCCACGGATATCACTAAAATTCCGGTCCCCTAATACTTGAACAACCCCCCCTTTGATTATCCGAGTGAGAAAATGTGGTGTAGGAAAATTTAATTAGCCTCGGACACATGCCGGCCCCCCGGGCGTACACTTAATGTCAAATGTAACTACTTCTATACATAAAGTCCCCGCAATCCGTTTATAGTCCCCATTAAAACGTTTATAATATGAAAACAATATCATGTGTGTCACAAAATACCCCACAAGTTTTATTAATTGTTACGTGCACAAATCGGTGGTGTCTATGTAGGCCAGAAATAATAAATGGTTGAATATTACCTTATTCAAATTAAGCTGTGGTCCTTGAGTCCAACGTCTAGTTTGTGGATTTATGCTGGGGCATGATGATCTTGCCGTTCCTTTCGACAGGCGAAGTCGAGAGCCTCTTTTTATAAGTTCAGGTGCAGATGGACATGCCTAGGCCGGATCCTCGTCTTTGGCGCGGGGACCCTAAGCATAAATAGATAATTAGATGGATGACCCAACACTTATTTTCACAGCACAATTCACACACGCACTCTTGATTGAACCAGTCCAGAACAAATTTGAACAGGCACCCCCTGACCATTTAAACCATGCTCGTTTTAATTAAAACATAACGTCTTCTCTTTTCACATTTATACTATACTCACAGACGCCCATAAATCAATTACAAAGTTTCAAATTTACTTAATTAGGCCTACATGAACAGAAAGTCTGACACACTATCACCTGTTTAGTTTTGTACACGACCGCGTGCTAATGCATTTGAAATCTTATAAGTCTGCCGAAATTACATAATTTTACTGCACTAAAGTGATAGGCAATTACTGTATTTTAATTAAGATATAAATTAATTACATAAGAGTTTAAATAACTTAGAATACTATGATACTGGATACTTCGAGTTTACGCCACGCGGTGTGCGTGTCCCAAAATTTATCTATCTCCATCCATTCTTACCACACCCCAAATTCACAGTTTACTTTATGCAAACCATATTAGACATTCTAAAGTTACTCATCGCAGATCTGTAATAGTTTATCTAGCCATTAGATAGTGAAATAATTCGATCAAGAAGACTCCAGCTCTGTCGAAGGGAAACAGGTGTAGGCAGTTTGGCAGGCAAAGCAAGACAAATGTAATTCGGTTGCGGTCCGACGAATCTACATATACCGTCCGCTAGAATGCGCTGGGAGGTTCAACGGCAAAATAGATTTCGGCGTTTAAATCAAGATACAGCGAACAAATTTGCGTTTGACACAAATATTATTTTTATACATATATAATTTTCTTATATAAGCGCCGGTTCGTTGACGAACCGGCACACTTTGAATCTTTCATCGTCCATTGCCATCGCTTTGACGCTCCTCCGCACACATCGTCCACCACAACGGAGTCGTTACACCTTCCTTCACGTTTCTCCTACCTCATAGTCGACAAGAGCGTCATATTTTCAAACCCCAGGTCGTTTACCACGGCGAGCACGTGGTAGATATCTTTCTCGCTAGACGTGTCGCCAAAGAGCGAGAACTGTTCAGGATCATGCGTTGCATCGTGCCCATGACTATGAGTGACCATGATGTGTTTTCTTTCGCAAATGCCGTTGTATGCCATCTCTGTGAAAAACCACTGACCGACAACGACAAGGTGCGCATCCATTGTCATCTGACCGGACGATACCTGGGCGCAGCCCACAACGTCTGTACGTCAACTTCAAGATTCCATGACACATACCCGTCTTTTTCCATAACTTGCGAGGTTACGACGCGCATCACTTAGTACAAGGGTTGGGTAAATACGACAATCTCGCTTGTATCGCTACCACTAGCGAACGCTTCGTCTCGGTCTCGTTGGGTGCCCTGCGTTTCGTAGACACGGTTCAATTTCTTAATACGTCCTTGGACACACTGGTTGGAAACTTGCGCGCGAGCGGTGCAGATCTCGCTTTAACGAAGCAATGTTTCGAAGAACACTTTGTGCTACTCTTACGTAAGGGCGTGTACCTTTACGATTACATGACAGGTAGCAAGAAGTTCGACGAAACACGTCTGCACGCACGCGAACACTTTTTCAACAGGCTGAGTGAATCGCCCGCACACAGGCTGAGTATTGGACGAAGATTACGCTCATGCACAGAACGTGTGGGGGACTTTCGGAATCCGTACGCTGGGCGAATATCACGATCTGTATCTGAAAACAGACGTACTGCTGCTGGCCGATGTCTTCGAGGCGTTTCGCAAGATCCCCAAGTGGCTGACAACTTTGGACGACAAGCAAAATTACGTTCTCCATTTTCGAAATTTGAAGTTGTATCTGAGTCTTGGGCTAGAGTTGAAAGCGATCCATAGGGTGTTGAGTTTTAAACAGCGAGGGTGGATGAAACCGTTTATTGATTTCAACACGCAAAAGAGAGCAGCAGGCACAAACAGTTTTGAAAAGGATTTTTTTTAACTAATGGTCAACGCTGTCTATGGCAAATCGCTGGAGAACGTGAGGAAACGAATAGACTTCCAACTAGTCTCTAACGGACAACGACTGCAGAAAGTGAATTCCAATCCACGGCTAAAGCGTATGATCCACTACACCGATGACTTGTTCGGACTGGCCTTACGACACAGGACGATATTCCTTTCCCGTCCGGTGTACGTCGGCTTCACAGTACTAGACGTCAGCAAATTGATAATGTACGACTTTCATTATCGGTACGCTGTCGCCAAGCATTTCAAGATCGGTACGGTCGACGATTAACATTACTGATGACTAACACGGACAGTTTGCTTTACAGCATATAGAAAGACGACGTGTACGCTGATATCTCCACCTTTTCGACACGTCGGACTATCCCGTGAATCATCCTTGGCATTGCGTCGACAACAAAAATGTCGTGGGGAAGTTCAAGGATAAAACCCACGGAAAACCCATCAGGGAATTTGTAGGACACAGAGCGAAATGTTAATCGCTCCTGTTGTCCGAATGCACCTACAAAAAGTTGGCGAAAGGTGTGCCTAGGATATCAATAAAAAACAGGTTGCGACATCCGATTGTACAGCGAGTGTCTTTTCGACAGTCGTACAGTTTTCACCTCTGCCGAGTGTATACGAAGCGATCGTCATAAGCTGTACACGCAACGTGTAACGAAACTTTCCCTGTCACCTTATGACGATAAGAGGTATGTACTGGATGACGGCGTAACTACACTCGCGTACAGACACTACAGAACGTTGTAAACGTACGCTATCCAACGATGATGCTGGTCCTAACAATGAAGTGAATAGGCGGCGGTACATGGACCAGTAACTGACGGTAAGTCATAAGAATAAACTTATATTTCATTTATAAAAATTATTTATTACAATTCACAGAGTGCAAATTCAATAGACCTTCACATGCCATGCACACGTGTTCAACGGGGGAGGGGGAGGTAGGCGACTAGACGGCGGCGGTTATTTTTATCCGCTTACAACAAGATGCTGACTGGCCATATGTTATTACAGTGTGTGAACGTTTGTGTAGGGGGGGTCTTCTTCAGCTTATGTGTACATATTTTATTTCCACGTCTGTACATGTTGCTACATTTTTATTTTTCTTCTGCCACCAGTAAAATACAACCGCAGCCACGACCACAACCGCAACAGCCGCAGCCGCAGCCGCAGCCGCAGTAGCCACAACCTCACCCGCAGCAGCACCTGTGGAGAAACCTGCCCCGTCCAGGGAATGTTACAAGACAGGAATTGTAGT
This sequence comes from Magicicada septendecula, assembly GCA_034769895.1. Taxonomy (NCBI): domain Eukaryota; kingdom Metazoa; phylum Arthropoda; class Insecta; order Hemiptera; family Cicadidae; genus Magicicada; species Magicicada septendecula. The sequence continues at coordinate 199,632,384 of CM068376.1, read as the reverse complement.
GTGTGCCTGGAAACATACACCGAGGGGGAACGACTCCTCGAGTTCCCTTGTGGCCACACTTATCATTACGGATGCATAATGAACTGGTTCAAGACGTCAGCATCGGAGGGGGCGAACCGCGATGTCCGCAGTGCCGCTTCTACTCATTCGCGCGTCCAACTCGTCCGTTCTACGGACGTATGTACTTTTGAGGTATGTTACAGTGTTCATAAACGATATTATAAATCATCCTACTACTTGCATCAACCTAACGTCGCTAATACTGTTTCTTTTTTTTGTTACAGATGGATGCGCAAGACAGTGTATATTATTATCATTGTAAATATTTTTTTCTTTGTGTGTAATTAGTTTGTCTATGTAAATAATTCATTTTCTTTTTCAAAATATATGTGTATATAATTAATTGCTTAAGGTTTATTTTCAACTATCCTTTTCCTTTTAATGATGTGTGTTACACAATTTCTGCAAGTGAAGTAGTTTTCAATTATGCGCTCCATACACGCCTTCCACGGCATATAAGACATTATGTACAAGTCATCATTTTCAACAAGAGTTTCTTACGACGACCGCCAGATGCAGAAGAAGAACACACTACACCTTTTTACTACAACCGCCCGATGCAGAACACACTACCCTTTTTTTTCACAATATATAGTGCAACAGTACAAATGTATAGGGTACTGTGCATTGCACAATTAATTAAGATAATTAATATAATTAAATAAATAATTCGTATTGTTAGTAATAATAATTCAGCTTTCAATCTGAACTGTAAAAGGAACAACCAAATGTCATGCTTGTACAGATTTATCACGCCACGCAGTTGTGTCTGTGTGTACACATGTATTTTACATGTGTGTGTGAGACCAGTTGGTTCCTGTAAAGCGTCACCCCTAAATGAACGCTATTAATTGTATGAATTATTTAAATTGTAAAGAGTGTGTACATAATATTACAAAACCAAATACGTCACAGTATGTATAAAATAAAGACGCACATGTGTAAAAAAAAATAGTGCGAAAATAATAAAAAGTGCGAATATAGTGAAGATAAATAAATAAAACTTATATTAATTAAGATAGGGAAAAACGGTTTATACACAGTGAACACATAAAAATTACCGACAAGATAAATATCGGGTAATTTGCAAAACACTTCGCATGTTGCGAAGACAAGCGAAATAAGTGTGAAAATAATCGCGTTTAGAGAGGGATGACAACGACAGACTGAGACCTGCAAAATATTGTCGAATCATGATTTTTGCGCCCTAGGGTATAAATACGTTAGACACACCAACTTATTTCTCTTTCCCGTACAACTACCGTAGCAGCCGGAGGCTCTGACCAACGACAACAACTCTTTTTCTATCAACCACAGCAGCAGCCGGAGGTTCTTCACGACTACTCATCACTTTCGTGAGAACATCGTGAGAACACCTGCAACCTGAGGCCATGATGGGATACGAGGAAGCAGCCAAGTACATAGAATAGAGTCCAGCGTACGAAACGAAGCAACGAACTGCGGAGAGGATCTGAAGGACGAGGATCAAGGACTCCAGGACTACACGACTACAGAGGAGCATCCAGGATCGAGGACTTAGGACCTAAGAGAATACGCTGAGTATTACCATGACAAATAAGGTGAAACTAAACCATGTATTTGTAAAAAGAAAATGACTCAAGTAAAGACAATTAACTATGTAAAAAGAAAGACAGTATAATTCAAAGTGGAATTAATAATTTTTGAAAATGTAAATATTTATTTGTATAGTAGATTTAGAGTAATGTTTAAACACATGAACGTATAATTTGGAGAAATAATTTAATCAATGATATTTAAAGTAATATGAAAGTAAAGAGTAAATTTTTAATCTTGAATAAATTATTTAGTCAATGATATTTAAATTAATATGAAAGTAAATAGTAAATTTTTATTAGAAAACAAAGCAATGCATATGCGATATAATAAACAGAAAATAGATTCTTAAAAAGAGATTAGATAATCTAATAGTTATCACAGTAATGAGCAAGTCGAGAGCAATAGTATATAATAACAAATGTTTATTGTAGTATAAGAGTGTATATTATTTTCTGTGTGTAATACGAGATTATTACTTATATGTTAATAACTAGATGTATGCTACGGCTACACACATGCGAATAATAATGATATTTTTAAATCGCAACAGAATAGAAAATTTGTAATTAATAAATTTTTAAATGATTCTAAACCATTCCACGTTGTGTTATTATTATTAAGATTACACCTGTCATAATTTTATAGCGTAAGTAATGTTGCAAAATAAATGGTTCACAAGAAGTTGGGGGCTTCACAAATACTTAACGTTGTAAAAGAAATGATCTCACTCGTTTTACTAGTGGTCGCTTGAAGCAGATGATGAACATCCTGTATTTTACTGTCTTGTTCATGCTTTATTGTATTTAGTTTCTCATTTACACTGTCATTTATTTGTTTATGAATGTCCTTTAATTCTTTCCTCTACTCTACGCGTAACTCTTCATGATTATTCTCTAACCTAACAGATTGTTCATGCAGTGCTGGTTTAACTTTATTTTCTAGTGCATCTATGCGCGTATTCGTGTCTATAATTTTATCTGCTAAATGCATAGTACTATCTATTATATCTTGTTTTAACTCTTGTCTTAATTGTACATATCTTGTTTTAATTCTTTTTTTAGTTGTACATTATCTTGTTTTAATTCTTCTTTTAGTTGTACATTATCTTGTTTTAATTCATCTTTTAATTCACCTAGTTTATCATTTAAATTTTCTGCTTGTTTTATACTTAATTTTTCCATCATGGCTCGCATCATATTTTGAAGTGCCTCCAGACTAATACTTCCTGGTTCTGCCATGTTGAATTATTTTTTATTTATATTCTGTTTTTAAAATAATTATTATTGGTGATCCCGGTTATACTATTCTTTATTTATTATTTTGTTTGTTATTATCACTGTTGTTATTGTTATTAATGTTACTATTATGATTACACTTTTCATTTACAATAATTACCTGTTGAGCGCCAGTTGTGCTATCTTAATACACAACAAGTGAAATAACACTCAAATAATATTTAATATAATATTAGTTATTACATATAATATACTTTTTCATTTAACACACATTTTTATAGCATACATTTAACTTTAAAATTTTGGGTTCTTGGGCGACATTTCTTTTACAACGTTAAGTATTTGTGAAGCCCCCAACTTCTTGTGAACCATTTATTTTTCAACATTACTTACGCTATAAAATTATGACAGGTGTAATCCTAATAATAATAACACAACGTGAAATGGTTTAGAATCATTTAAAAATGTATTAATTACAAATTTTCTATTCTGTTGCCATTTAAAATATCATTATTATTCGCATGTGTGTAGCCGTAGCACACATCTAGTTATTAACATATAAGTAATAATCTCGTATTACACACAGAAAATAATATACACTCTTATACTACAATAAACATTTGTTATTATATACTATTGCTCTCGACTTGCTCATTACTGTGAGCTATTAGATTATCTAATCTCTTTTTAAGAATCTATTTTCTGTTTATTATATCGCATATGCATTGCTTTGTTTTCTAATAAAAATTTACTATTTACTTTCATATTAATTTAAATATCATTGACTAAATTATTTATTCAAGATTATAAAATTTACTCTTTACTTTCATATTACTTTAAATATCATTGATTAAAGGTAATATGAAAGGTAATGTAAAGGTTATGTTTTTATGTATTTTGTTTATGTGCGTTAGTAACTGAAAAAATAGCCCACAAATTCAAAATAGTAGGATACAGAATCGCTTACAAAACTACTAACAAAACAGAACACACACTATCAAAACACACACACAAAGCACAAAACAAATTCGATCTACCTGGTGTTTACAAACTAATTTGCTCAGATTGCAACAAGTTCTACATAGGCCAGACAGTACGTAGCTTAAAAACAAAGATACATTGAACACACAAAGGCACTCCACTCCACTACAGAATCCACCTTTGCAAACCACCTCATTGAAGCAAACCACACATACAAAAACATTGACAATAACATGAACATTCTACACGTACACACAAAAGGCCGAAAACTAGACACTCTAGAACATTTGGAAATATACAAACACACAAAAACAAATAAAAACGACATCCTAAATGAACAGACGAAATTCAAATCACACGCATTATTCGAACATATCACACCCAACACACACAACACCGATCTTTCGAAAATCGATTTCGTCGCCAACAACAAGACGAACAGTGATACCAGCGGCAACCTCTAAAGAAGCTTTTTAAAAGTGAAAACCGGTTCAGGTTGTAAGGTAAAACTTTTAAGTTTTTACCCATAAAAACTTGTGTGTTCCGAGTCGTAGTGAAATAATTATATTTAGTTAATTAACGGACACGTCATGGACAACGAAATCCGAAGTTAAATAAGTAAAAATTAAAAAAACAAAAAGCATCCTTGTTATATGAATCTTCATCATTCTTGGGTCAGGCATTCAGCATCAAGTGATGCCGATGGCCCGATGTCCATAGTATACCGCAGCCGCCAGACCCCATAAAGCCTTGGTCCTGAGGACATCCTCAGTCTATCTCTCCTGCCATTGATGGAAGTGCGTTCCAGGAGAATATGAGCCAGTGATTCCTCCTTTTGCTCACCGCAGTTTTCACAGTTCAGGGAGGTGCTCAGTTTAAATCAGAACAAATATTGTTGTGTAACTGTGTCCTGTTCTGGCCCTTGCTGCAAAGGTGGCGATTTCTCTTGGGACACCTTCATAGAGCTTGTGGTCTGTTGGTGTTGGCTGTAGCTCAAAGAGCCGTCTCCCCGTGTCTCCATCTCTCCTTCCATCTTCCTGGATCATCCCCGTCACATCACTCTTTAGTTTTGATAGGGACATCTGTGGCATTTGATTTGGCTGCATTTTCGCAGATACTTTCGCGATTTCATCAGCCAGCTCGTTATCCACAATTTCGCAGTGGGCTGGAACCCACTGGAAGGTTATATATTTCCCCTTCATACTGAGGTGAGTGAGCAATGTCCTTATTTCTGTTATGCGGAATGCATAGTCATTTGGATGGGGTCACTTCAGGCTTTCTATGGCACACTTTGAGTCAGTCAGTATACAGAAGTTATGAGCCTCCATCTGCAAGCATTGCGTCAACGCAGCGTTTATTGCTAGTAATTCAGCATCCAGGCTTGAAACGGAACTGCATGGAATGAAGTAGCTCTTGCCTGTTTGTATATAATAACCGGCACCAGATTTGGATTCTTTAAGGTCTACTGATCCATCTGTATAGATTTTGGTATACTCCTGGTACTGGTCATTTAGCAGTGCAAGAAACTCTTGTCTCAGCACTTCTCCAGGGTCCTGTTTTGTGAGTTTCGATGGGAGGTCTACTTTCATTTTGTTGTCAATGATCATCCATGGTGGTTCCGAGTAGCAGACAGGTATCTGTTCCGGAGAGCTCTCTGACAAGCTGAGTCTCATTTCTCCAATCCTACTTGGAAAAGACTGTTTTACTCTGTTGCCCCGCAAGGTTGACAGCGGGTGAGTAGTCGGCAGAGTTTGGTTTTTCAGATTTTTTAACCATATTTGTTTTTTTATATACAGGTCAACTGGGTAAATATTGAGATCTATTTCCATTGCAACCATTGGCGTGGTTTTCGGACAGCCAAGGCACGTCCTAAGACCTACTGTTTGAAGCAGTTGCAGTTTGTTGTTATGGGTTGTTGCAGCTGACCCCCACACCTCACTGCAATACATCATTTTTGCTCTGATGTATAGAATGATCTTAGTGTAACCGTGTCCGCGCCCCACTTTTGTCCTACTACAGCTTTCAGGGTGTTTAGGCGGTTTGCACATTGATCCACCACCCGCTCAACATGGGTCTTCCATCGTAACTTCTTACCTAGGCTGACTCCCAGTAATTTTGGACATTCATTATATTTAATATTTGTGTTATTAATGACTAGTTTTGGAATGAACCCCACATGGATGTTTTTCCTGGTAAAGAAAGCGCTCTGTTTTTTCAGCTGAGATTTTTAGGGACCCTTTTTCACACCATTTTGCCACTTTTTGGGCGGTTTGTTGGACACGAAGGTTTGCTCTCTCGGGGTCTTCGCGGATGTAAAGAAAGTGACATCATCAGCAAATATGATATGATGGACATCTGGGTGAGTGTTGTCCGCGATGTCATGGATTGCGATGTTAAACAGAGTTGGGCTGATGACAGAGCCCTGTACAATGCCATTTTCCACTGTTGCACTGCCAGAACCTTGACCATTAACTACTGTTCTTATTTGCCGGTTCTCTAGGAAATTTGCCAGATGTTGGAGGAGTTTACCTTTTATACCCAGTTTCATGCATTTTAGTAAAATGGTTTTATGAGGTATCTTGTCAAATGCAGCCTCAAAATCGATCAGAATGGCAATGGTTGATTTCTGTTTTGGAACCCCTCATAGATTTTGTCTGTGAAATAGTGTAGCACATCATTTGTGCTCCTCTGTTTCCGGAACCAAAACTGGCAGTTACTTAAGCTGTTTGAAGTTTCAAGTACAGCAAGTACAGTACAACAAGTGGAATGCCACCCTTCGTAAGGCCAAATTGGCAGCAAAACGGACATCGTGGCGGGCTTTTGTGGGTTCTATGAATGCAAATACCCCAAGCAGCACAATCTGGAAAAGATTTAGATCTATTGATGGGAAAGCAGGGAAAAAGATAAATCAAGTAAAAAATGGAAGAGGTGTTTGGCTGCAAGAGGATTCAGAAAAGGCAGAAGCATTCAATGACCACTACAAGTGCAGAGCTGGAAAGAAAGTTTCATGGCCGAAACTACTCACTCACGAGGAAATGGGATTATCGGCTAAGTTCGGATTGGCATTCTTTGATGATGATGAAGCAAATGCACCCTTTACATTGGCAGAATTAAAAATGGGGATCTCTAGCCTGCACAACACAGCACCAGGTGCCGATAACATTCATAACGAAATGTTAAAACACTGTACCCCAGAATTCTTGGAACAAATCCTACAACTCTTTAATATAATCTGGAAAACCGGTACAATTCCACAGTCATGGAAAGCAGCACAGATTTTACCTATTCCAAAGCCAAATAAAGATTTGATGGAGATTAACTCATACCGCCCGATAGCTTTAACATCCTGCTTGGGGAAGCTTCTAGAAGGATTAGTGAACTCCTTTTTATATGAAAAGATGCAGGAAGTGTTCATGGAAGACTACTAAAAGTGTCCCAGTTGTGATGTATTATAATGTGATAGGTTAGTAAGTATTACAAAAGAAGCTTCAGATAACTTAAACCAATTAAGAAAGATCTCTTAAGATCATTTTGTGAAATAAAATGGTACTGATAAATAAAACCACGTAGATGATTTTGTGAAAATCTCAAGGGTTTGCAGATAAGTTGTCCATTAGAACAATGGTTCTTAATCTTTAGTAGCTCTGATGATGACCATCTTTTGGAATAAAATTACTTGGCAACCTCCTGTACCACTGTAATAATAGTCTAACTTAATCTATAATAATAACAGCCTCTAATTTCTTATTAAATAAATCATAATATAAAATAAAGGTATAATTTGAGAAATAAATCAAACTAAAGTAAACATTTTGGTGTGGTTAACTGTTATAAGTAACAATAATTTTGTGTAGGACACATTGAACCAAAATGTAATTTGAGAAAAACTTGTGTAATCTTCCAACCTCAGTTCAGGGATTGGTAAGTAACTATATTGTGAAACTATCAGGTCATCCTCCGATAGCTATAGTGTTACGACGGTCTACTTGGTCGTACAGTGGAAAACTAAATATGAGAAACCAGTTACATCACTAATCACCAGCTTTAATTATCACAATTAAACAGTTTGTAATCAACAAAATAGTCTCTTACAACAAATCAAATAAAAATTGTTCACACATAATAATAATGTCTACCAATATAAAACACAACTGTATTAACACAATAATTCTTCACTTCGACAAACACTCAATCCGCACTAGCAAAAATCGCTCACGTAACTGAACTGACAACCCGGCTGCTATGGCTTATATAGGCTGCGGTGAGGTCAAGTACAGCTTTACCTCCTTACTGCACGCCGGCGGCTTAATGAGTATCTCAAGTGTTCCTGGAACTCACTAGAACCACCTATTTGAATGACGCAACACAAGCCACACAGGACGGGGGAGTGGAGAATGTTCTGGATTGTTCGGTACGCTTCTCGTAACACCGCCCCCTCCTTAAGCCTGTTCGTCCCGAACTGGCAAACCGTCTCTGAAGTAATATTTGGCCAGGCGATCTAGGTGGACGTTCTTGCAAAAGAATTCTCCGCTTCTTCGAATTCGGTCTCGTGTGAACCGAACATCAAGTGTTCAGGAATACGAGTCTTCTGATCAACCGCTAGTTTTGCTGGAATCACTCCTGTTGCATCATGTACTGATGACCTAAACACCACTGGCTGATCCAAGTCTGTTGGTTCTCGTCAAGAATCTCTTGTGTAACTTCATCTTCAGCAACTTTTTCCCCGGACGCTTCTATTAACCCAGGAACAAACAAGGGCTTTTCCTTGACATCCACCACAGTTGGCTTTTCAATCACTTCTTTTGCTGTTACACTCATTTGTACTTCCTCTGCTAGTTCTTCTTCCATTTCCACCTGTATAGGAAAGGTTCTTCGTGACCAGACTTGTTGACTTCTTCTTCGGCCAACGCCACTTGCTTAATCGAATGGTTGGCAGACCCTGTCATTTTAGCCATGCAAAGCTTTATCTTCTCTTGGCCAACCTTCAGGACATTCTCTCTCAAGTCCACAACGAATCCATAGGCATTCATAATGTCTGTGCCAAGAATCACTTCATCAACAATGTCTGCAACAGGCATTTGGTGGCTAAACTCGAGAAGACCCAGGTGTACACGTACGTCTATCTATCCTAACACATTGACGGGGCTTCCAGTCACAGTCTGTATTGTACAAGAGCTAATTTGAGGCTGGCAGATACTGACTAAGACAGGGCACACAATGGACACTGTTGCGCTTGTGTCAACTGTAAATGATGCTGGTTTACTTTCCGCAAATCCATTAACGATCAAGTTTCCACTGGTCTTATGTAGCATGGAAACTGTGTGCTGTTCTGGGGCTTTACTTCTCCAATTAGTGCAATCACTCTCTTCTCTCGGTATTTTCTTCTCCCAACAGTCTACCTGTAGATGACCACGTTTCCCACAGTTGTAACACTTCGGTCTCCTGTCTTTTTCCCATCGTTCAAATCGTTGTGGCGCTGCTGACTTCTTAAACTGTTGTTCTTGAATTGTCTACTTATTTTGTCTGTTATGACGATACTGTGATATTGGATCCGTTTGGCTACAACGTGATGGCATACGCGATTAATGTAGGTCGCCGACTTGGCAGCTTCAAAACGGAGAACAAGAACAAGAGCGTCTGATTTATTATCATGCCATGCCATTCTTAACACTTGTTGTAACGGACTATCTCTGATACCGTCAATAAACATAATGAGAGAAATCAACTTCCGGAAGTCCTCCGGATAAGGAAGTTCTTCGGGATAAGCCAATCTCGTCAGTCGGTCGACATTCGCTTCAAATTCTTGGAGGCTTTCCCCTGAACGCTGTCGCCTCGCTTTAAGTTGAACACGGTATACTTCGCACAAATGCTGGTCACCATACCGTAATTCCAGAGCTTTTGTTAATTTGGCATAGATGTTCTGACTGTCAGATGACACTTTCTGTATTAGCTCTGTGGCAGGTCCTTTTAAAGCAAGAATTAGTGAAAGTCCTTTCTCATCTTCCGTCCATTTATTTAAGCGAGCAGCAGCTTCAAATTGGCGAATATAAGTTGCCTAATGAGTGCTTCCTTCAAACGCTGGGGCCTTTGCGTACATTGGCCCTACTACAGTTTGATTTCTCTGATATTTTTAATCTTCATCAGCATTTACTGATGGTCTTTCTTTATCAACAATTTCTTTTACTAAATGTTCGACTTCCTTTTTAATTTGTTTTATTGAATTTTTAATAGAATCTTCTAAACTTGACATACTTGTTTTCATAGTTGACACAGATTTTTCTATTTCAGATATTCTGTCAACATGTTTGTTTAGCTCACCTCTTAAAAGGACGAATTTTGTAGTGTTATCATCTTGTACAAACACCTTAACGTTGTCTACTTGACGAATAAATTCTTCTTTTCGCCGTTTCTCTGGAGTTTCATTTTCACGCTTACGTTTTTCGTTTTGCTGTTTTCTGCGTCTTCTCTTTCCTGTCTTCGTTCTTCTTTTTGTTGTTCCTGTCTTTGCTGTAGCATTACTCGGAATGCTTCTATCATCTGACTGGTATATGCCCGCCAGTGATTCCTGAGCAGTCATCGGCGCAGACCCAATGTATGAATTACCCCCACTCAAAAAGTACTCGAGAGAGGAGAGTAGGCCTATGCGATAAGTGTCTCTCTAACACGTACAAAACAAAACTTGCACGCTTATGATGTTCTTGCCAGAAATCTATTTACATTTTAACTTTATCTATTTTGTTACTTAACATCACTGATGTTACTTAGTATGTGTAAAATAGTACTACGTGTACTCATTACTTTGAAAACAGTCATTTACAGTTTTTGATATATTGGTTATTTGCATTGTTTTTAATGTACGTAATCTAAATTTATTTTAAAATTATAAATTCGAGAACATTTTGAGTTATTCATGTTTAATTATTTTTTTAATATTTTTAACAATAAATACAACTTTTCTTACAAGAATATATTTTTTTTGTATTTGTTTAATAAGGCACTGTTTCGATAGTATAAACTATCATCATCATAGTTTTGATGATGATAATTTATACTATCGAAATAGTGTTATATATTCAAAAAATATATTCTTGTAAGAAAAGTTTTATTTATTATTAATAATAATAAAAAATTTAAACATGAATAATTGAGCAAATATTAATTATTTATTTAATTAAATATAAAAATGTGTACTACATTTAGAAAATAATATTGGAGTTATTTAACTACAAAAACTATTGTACAGTAATTACGTTTGAAGGACGTTTTCAGTCGCTGTCAGGCAATACCTCTATTCCAAGATATTACCACCTTCCTCTTCAGCAAAATCGTCGGAACTGTCTGAACTACTCTTTCCTCCAAGATTAATTATGAAGCGGTCTACTGTTTCATCAACAATAGCTTCCTTTTCCAGATATTCTTTTTCAATGCTTTCTACATGTTTGCATCTTTTTTCCCAATTGCCAGCAGTCACAGTTGAAATTTTTTCTTCACATAAGTTTTTCACATCATTTAAATTAAGCGTTACATTTTTTCAGCAACACCTCGCTTAATTTCTGACCACATCATCTCTATAGGATTTAGTTCAGGGTGGTAAGTGGGAAGCCTTAAAACTAAATGTCCTCTGCTTTGCAGAATTTGATCTATTAAGTATGTTTTAAAGTTTGATTTATACATTTTAACAACTTCATGAAGTTCTGCTTTAACCATATCAGGATGGAACGGTATTGCGTGTCGTGTTAGCCAGTCTTGCAATCACGTTTTGTAGAATTAGACATAGATGTTTTTTCTAGCTGTACATTATGATAGCTGGCATTTCAATTACCAACACACTGTTGGTGGGCAAATTCGGGACCAATTTTTCTTCAATCCAACGTCTGTAGTTGTCAGCGTTCATGTTATCGTGGTAATCTCCTGTCTTTTGGTTAGATTTAAAAATCAGCAGTGCGTTTGGAACAAACCCGTATTGACTGCCGGCGTGAACAATAATTAATCTTTGTCCTTTTGCAACTGGAACAGCGTAGCCACCAGGCTGAATCTGATCATTCCAGGTGTACGGAAGTGTGTGGCTGCTATGAATTTATGTTTCATCCTGATATACTACGGTTCTGCCTTCTTCTCTAAATTTTTTTATGTTTTGTAAATAATGTATTCTCATAGCTCTTATTTCGTGAATTTCTGTTAACACAGGTCGATTATTTTTAGTTTTTACCAACCTAAAGCCTATTTCCTTCAAGATAATTTTTAGGCTGCTATTGCTGCCTTCAAAGTTGATAGATGCTTTTAATTTTTCTAACAGCTTTTTTACCGTTGGGAGACACTTTTCTTCAATGTAAAAATTCCGAACTGTTCTCCTAATTACGCCTTTATCAAAATCGTCAAGCCCGGTTGTAGGTTTACGAACGCGGTGTTTCTTTCCCGGTGTGCTAAATGATGTTCCCGCTTCTGCATCTGGACTCTGTAGCTGCTGACCTTCCTTTATTATTCTCCTCACGGAGCTATGAGAAATGCCCGTCGCTTTTGCAACACGCTCTTGTACTTTATGGAAATCTAAGAGAGGTTTCCCACTTTAAGCCTCACTCTTCATGAAATTATACACATTCCACACTACCGTAAAATGGGGTGAATAGAAACAGTGGGGTGAATAGAAACAAAAATCCAAAAAGTTTTATAATTTGTTATAAATAATTAATCCCAGTAATAATATATTTTTTAATAGCTATATTTCATTTAAAACTTATATTGAAGTGAAATATAAGTTTCAAAGGTTGCCTACCCTGTGTAATGGTGAAAATTTTGTTTGAGAAAGAAGTTGTGATTTTGTGAAGAAAATTTGTGTGTTAAAACGTTATTCATACAACAGGTAAGCTGAAAGTATAAATTAATGTTGTTAGGAAAAATGCACTTAAATATGTAACAAATACAACTAAAATGTGTCATTTTAATATCCATACAGCTGTTTGCAATACCTAACCTCACTCTTTGTTTCAGCATACATTGTTTATTTGTGGGGTGAATAGAAACAACTGTCATAACATGCCTCGCCGATATATACCAGACCCCAGAAGTAAGCCCTATAAATAACACAGCCAAGAAGCCATCCAGGAAGCTCTTAAGGACGTAACAGACAATGGACAGAGAAGCTAGTAAGAAGACAACATAAACTATTCTGTGCTCTACCGCCATTTGACGTGAAAGAAGACGATTAAAACACAGGGTGGACAGTCAGTTTTGTCTTCAGAAGAAGAGAAAAAGCTTGTGGACAGGCTTATGATATGTGCTGAGGCTGCCTATCCTCATAGATATCCAATTGATACCTATGACCTGAGGATAATTGTCAAGCATTATCTTGATGCTTGTGGCAGGACAATTAAAAGGTTTGCCAATAATATGCCAGGGAGACTCCAGGTGGTCTAGTAGCTAACGCGGGCGATTGATGCGCTTGTGGTCCCGGGTTCAATTCCCGGCGGAGGCTCCGTACGGCGTGCACTCAGCGTCGTGAGGCAGAACTGAGTAGGCGCTGAGACAACAGCGCCGCCTCCTGGCTGTGAATACTGCAACTAGCGGCTGGTGGCGCGTAGTACTAGCCATACACCGTCACACTAACACAAAAGCCGCGCGGTACGCCTTGGTCCTTAACGGACTGTTGAGCGGAGGTTTAAAAAAAATAATATGCCAGGACGTGACTTTGCCATCAGTGTTTTAAAACGTCACAAGGCAAATTTATCATTTTGAATGTGCCAGAACATTAAAAGTGCAAGGGCACACATCAGCCCTAAAATGATCAAAGAATACTTTGGTAAGCTGGGGGAAGAATTGGCTGATGTTCCTCCTTCTCATATGGCTGCATCGATGGAGTCAGAAGAAGAAGAATAAAATGAAAATTCTCCGACGGGAGCGACAACTGCTGTTCAAAAGGACCACCCCATTTCCAAAAATGATGTAGAAGAAGGCGATTTGGTGCTAGTTTCTTTCGCATGTGACTCGACAAAAGCAACATCAAGTAAGGAGAGGGATCGGTTGTTTATTGGAGAAGTCATTAAGAAGGCAATGACGAAATTCACTGGGAGATATCTTCGAGGCAAACCCACCAAAAACTTCAATGGATATATATATATTGGTATCCAGATGAATGTGACTGTAAGTACAGTCAAGTGAAAGCCAAGCTGGAGAACCCTGAACAATATGGCAGAGGCCTCCTCAAGTTTAAACTAAACTGGCATGATTTGTGATTCGGATTTGTGCATTTCAGGTTTTTAAAATAAAATTTGAGTGCTTCAAAACATATAACTACTGTTATTTTTATTATTCTACCTCATTTCCACTGTTAACATTAAAATAGGATTTTTCTATTCACACCAGTTCATGCAGAATGGAAACACAGCAGTACTATGTACACGTGTTTCCATTCACCCCACTTGCGGGTAAATAGAAACAAATATATTTTTTATAAAAAAGTTCCAGATGTAAAATATTTAATACATGACATTTTTACCAAATCAATACTAGGTTATCACTAGGGGGCGAATTTCTATGACCTAAAAATGTAGGAAATTGCATGCATTTATGACCTAAAAAACATTAAAATATGACCAATAAAATCCAAAATATGACTTTATTAATGACACGTATGTGTTACATTTTTTATTTTATTTATTAAATATAGAGCTAATCCTGTTAATTATTATTTTTAATTATCTACTTCAAATGAGTGCTTTTAAGATAGTCACACAATGCAGCATTCACCAACTCATTTAACTGCATTCTGCAAAACAGCACCAACCGTGTAAGGGAGAGAAAAGTAATTAAATAATTTTATTTGCTCAAATTCCATTTAACACCATTATTAAAAATATTCATACCTGACCTCAGTCTTCATTATCAGCTGAATTGTTGCAGTTGATGACGACATGCATTTTCAGGTTGTGAAATGAAAATCCTGTCCTGTTGTCGCTGAGAATGGTCTTGTAGCGAGAGAAAATTCTCTCCACATCACACGAAGTAATGGGGCCGTAGCCTACTTAAATAAACTTAGGTCAAAGGATGAAAATTCATTTTCGAAATCTGAACCTGGTTCATTTCCGCACAAAATCTCTCTTATGCTACACAGTTGCAAAAATCCAGGATTCTTCTCCAGTACACTCACTAATTTTGCACGAACTTTGGCTGCTACTATTCCTTTTGCACGTTTTAACTCTTGTTCTGTGTATTTTACAATATTTAGAGCATCACTTAGTTCAGAACAAGAAGCTTCTAGCTGGGTGATTTTGCTCGGTAAGAAATCGAAGTTGGATTTCAGGTAAGCAAGGTCAGTCATTATAGTGGAATATGAAAACAAATCTTGCATTATTTCCACTGACGAAGAATCTGTAGGGTCCAAGGAGTTCATGATCTTCTCCACGGTGTCGTAAATGTTGCAGTAATATACCGCAGCTTCAATCCAGGTACCCCAGCGTGATAGGACAGGCTGGGGAGGAAGGGGCAATGAAGGAGCTGCATCTTTAAATACCTGCAGGCGGAGTGGTGATTTCTTAAAGGCTTTCTTTCCATTTGATATTAATTCATCCACTTCCGGGTAGTTACTGCGAATTTCTTCGGCCACTCTATGTAAAGCATGCGCAAGCCATGTTAGATGTATCATCTTCAGATATAATATCCCTTGGCTGCTTTCATCATACAAGGAGCCGCGTCAGTAATAAAGAGAAGAACATTCTCTCTTTTGCCTCATTTGGCCACAGTATATTCAAAGAATCGTCGAATAAGACTTGAATGATTTGTCCTCTTTAACACTTCACATGCTAGGAGGAATATTTCTCCAGTCTGTCTTCTTTTAGTGTTCCAACAATCACGTTTGCAACATACCTCCCATCAACATCTGTTGTTTCATCAATTGAAACCTATATTTTACAGTCCCCCACACTACATCTTATTTTACCCAACACCTCTTCATAACACGCAGTCAGATAGTTCTTCCTCAGGGTCGATTCATTTGGAACTGGATGTTTCGTATATTTCTCCAGAAACTGCCTCAAGTTTTGATTGTTAAGCTTTTTCAATGGGATGTTGGATGAAATCATTGCCCTGCAGAGATCCTTCGTAAACTCTCAAGTGTTGGAAGATGAAGTTGAAGTACTAGTTGATTTTTCGAATAATAGAAGTTGTCTACTTACGACTGCTGACTGTTTTTGTAAGCAATTTTTATGTTTTGCCGTATTACAGTGTTGCTGCACAGTGTAACGTTTCTCAGCGGTGACTTTAACTTCACACAACTTACAAAATAAAATAGTGCCATCGGTACTAAATATTTTGTCGCCAAATTCTTGAATAAAATCGCGCAACTTTTCATTCACCGAACTCTTTAATCTAGGCATGATGGAAAGAAACTGCGGACACACGGAATTAGTGAATGACCATACAGGGGAAGGTGAAAGTAAAAAGCACTTTACAAAATGTAAGAAAAACCCTGCCCCTCCTTCTGCCCGCTGGCATTATCGCTCACAGAGGCAAACAATGAAGGCCTAACGGTACTTGAAAATCCGTATTCCAAAGACATTTCACACCTTATTCACAATTTCTCCGAATATATAGGTATTTTAAGGATATCCTGAAAGATGTTTTTACTACTTTAACACACCACAATTTGTTACGGAACGAATAAATACATTTTCGTGTGAAAAATAAACAAATAATGCCATTATAATCCATTTTCACTGTAAATATGCTGTAAAACTTCATAAATCTCTAAATATGCATATGAAAAGTCAAAAAATATAACTTAAATATGCATTTTAGTGCTAAATATGCTACAAAACTTAAAAACTACCGAAATATCCAATTATATGCATAATAAAACACTATAAATCTTCATCAGAATACTTGGAATCAAGTTTAAATCAAGCTGAAACCTGAAATAATGTCAAGGAAAAAAATATGACATATCATAGAAATCCGCCCCCTAGTCATCACCCATAAGTTACCACAAAAATAATTAATTGATCTTTTGCTATAGGTACACTACTAAAACTATTTTAAACATAAAAAGTGTTTCTATTCACCCAATTTTACTTCCTCACGAGTCTGGCTATGCAGAGTTTTTGAACTCAATTTGGAACTTTTGGGGGACATATTAATGTACGTTTCACACTAATATTTTAAACATATACGCGCAATTATGAAATAGTTTATTAACACTTTTCTAAAATATAATAATAAGTTCTCTAATAAAATGTAAATAGGTAGCCTACAACTAATTTCACTGATTAACACAAATAGTTTTGTCGTCACAGTATAATTTGTAAATTACAAAATTGCACACCACATTTGCAAAGCCCGATGTGCACATTCCGGAACACTGCACAAAACTGTTCTGCGCATGTGAGAACTGAAAGAAAATTTTGTTAGCCTCGCAGCGAGGCGTTTGTCTACTGCGCATCGAGACCTCAGTGTTCAATTTTCACTGTCCGGCCTCTATCCATTTTATTTTTATGAACACCACTAACACCATTATTCTACGAAGTGTCCTCTGTTTCCACTGTTAACCGATCTATTCCACTTCTGACACCACTGTTACGACGGTCTACTTGGTCGTCGTATGGTACAGTGGAAAACTAAATACGAGACACCAGTTACGTCACCAATCACCAGCTTTAATTATCACACTTAAACAGTTTGTAATCAACAAGATAGTCTCTTACAACAAATCAAATAAAAATTGTTCACACATAATAAAAATGTCTACCAATATAAAACACAACTGTATTAACACAATAATTCTTCTCTTCAACAAACACTCAGTCCTCACTAGCAAAATCGCTCACATAACTGAACTGACAACCCGGCTGCTATGGCTTATATAGGCTGCGCTTAGGTCCAGTACAGCTTTGACTCCTTACTGCAGGCCGGCGGCTTAATGCGTATCTCAAGTGTTCCTGGAACTCACTAGAACCACCTACTTGAATGACGCAACGCAAGCCACACTGGATGGGGGAATGGAGAATCTTCTGGATTGTTCGGTACACTTCTCATAACAATACTTTTAAATCCTCTGGATTCTATCAATACTCTTTCTGCAGATACTTTCTAACCACAGCATTGTAACTTACATTAGTATTTTTTCATGCTCTTTTGTCTTGTATATTATTTCAAATACTTTCATTGCTTCTTCTGCCCTATCATAAAAACCTCTACAACTTATTCTATTACAGGTTGTCAAAGTTAGAGAAGTGAAATTTGGCGATGTAGGGAGGAAGGTGGGGTACACGACAACATTGGTAGGGATACTGAAGTTACAAAGGGCGCGGTAACAACACAGAGACACAGAGGCTCGCTGGCCAGCTGTGTGTGTAATTTTGAAAAATTAACTACGCTTTTACTTTATAATGAAAACTGAATAAAAAAAATGATCTGTTACTGATATTAGGGAAGTGGTTCAATTCCATCCAGTGAGTCGTCCTGATCATCTGTACAATCTGAAAAGTCATATTCTTCTCAGTAGTGTTGCTGTTGTCAAGTCGTATAATAAATTCTTCTGTTTCATTATCTATTATCTCTCTGTCCCTGCATATTTTTGTTCATATTTGAAACTATGATAGCAACACTTTTCCAGTCTTCACTTGTTAATTCTGAAAAAACCTGTTCAACCATTTCATGGACTACATTCAATTGATTAGATACATTACAAGCCGCGATATTATTTTTTACCCTTGCCCAAATAAGTTCTATGGGATTAAGTTCCGGATGATAAGGGGATAATCTAAGAACACTGTGACCGTTTGTTCCAAAATAGAATCTATGTGGAATTGTTCATAATTTCGTTTAGTAAGTTTTATTAAATGGTAGAATTCAGGTTTATACATACTTTTACTACATTGAATATTTCTGTTTCGCAACCACTCTAACATTTCTGACTTTCTGGAAGTGGAATTCGGCACTTTGTGTAACTTTTTATTGTGGTACGGGACATTATCTATTACTAAAACTGACCGGAGTGGTAGGTTTGAAATTAGTTTCATTTTCAGCCATTTTGGGTAATTGTCTGCATTCGTTTCTTTGTGGTAATCACCAGAACACTGGCCTGACTTAAAAACTAAAAGTGGAACTCCTCCTGTCTCACTGCCTGCATGTATTATTATTAATCTTTGTTCTTTCGATAACTTTTTTTTATAACCACTTAGGGATCCATCAGACCAAACCATAATTTTTACGTGGGTAGAATGTATATATGATTCGTCCAAAAATGTAATTGGTCGGCCACTTTTTCTGAATTCTTGAAGTTTTTTTAAATATGTGACACATTTAAAACAGATGTCATCTTTTTCTAATAAAATATGACTGTTGTCGACTGTTTTCTTCCATCTAAATCCCTGTTATAACTTTTCTAAGCGATTTTTGTGAAAAATCGAGCCCAGTTCTGCATGTTCCGATTTAAAACAGATAATAATGTTCTTAAACATGGCAATGTTTTATGAGTGACATGAAAATTATATATTATATTATGCAAAGCATTTGTCTGTAAAGTATCTAAATTTCCTTTTTTATTGACACAATTACAAGTTTTTTTAGGCATCGAAAAAGGTTCAACTGATCCCAGTTGATTTGATTCTGTTACAAGTTTTCGGAGAGAATGAACAGATATTCCGCACATATCAGCTACTTTATTTAAGATTTCTGACCGTGTCATTGTGGGATTGTCTTTTGAAACAGAATTATGCACGTTCGTAATAATGCACTTGCTTTGACTTTTAAACGGAAACTCCATTTCCTAAGCGGCGAGCAGTTCTCAGTTGAGGCATCGTATATTTATAAAATACTGTATAACACAACTGTGAGCGAAAGGCAACTGCTGGGCTCTGCTGGGATAGCCGAGATACTTGTAGAACATTCTGTATTACATATCAGTATGTTCCACCTTCAGATTAATTCACTCACTTGAGGTCATTAAATGTTGAAATCACATCACTTTGTTCTTACATACGTCTGTATGGGTTCGCACCATTTATCTGGTTGGCCTTCATAGGGTATGCACCCATATGGATGTGTGTAAGTATAAAGTGATGTGATTTTAACATTTAACGACCTCAACTGAGTGAATTAATCTGAAGATGGAACATACGTTTCAAAACGCGTCATTTTAAATAAAAAACAAAGTCACATGACCTCAGGGAATTTATTGATTTATCAATTTTTTAAATAGTCTTATGTGTACATTAAATAAAATTAAATATAATTTATTATTTTAAAAAATTAATGAGAATTCATATAAACGTCCTATGGTTTTTATAGAACTGAATAAATTGAGTACTAATGTAAAAGGAGGGGGATATACGGACAACTTCTACGTAACAATTTATTATATGAACAATGTGCTTGAATTGGATAAAATTCTTTTTATGTTTTGGCTGAGTATTTTGAATAGATGACCACTTATCCTGTAAATACATGCATTTTTTTCATACAAGTGTCAGATATGCATAGAGTTTCTATTTTTCTCTGACATACTTTGTAATATTTACATTATCACTTATCCTTTAGAATAGTTGTCAAATCACTGATAAGAATAGGTAATATCATGTTTCTTCTAGGGCTCTTCTGTGAAATAGATTGCAAAAGATGTGATTTCTGGTGATGTAAGGGTGACCTATTGTATGGAATACATATAGAGATGGAAAATACTTGCTTATAAATACTGTTACGACATTACAGAATAATCTACGTGTTTATCGAATGTTCCAGATGAATCCAGCTGAATGTGTGTGTGGCGTACGTGATTCTCGATGCATTAGCTAGACTGTGCCAGAAGCCGCCCGAACTGTGTCAAAGTCGCAATTAATTACGTCATAGTGAAGAGATAAAGCGTACCGTAGCTGTGGAATGTTCTGGTCTGTGTGCGTTGTATAAATACTAGGCGTAAGCGACCTTAGTTCAGATTATCGGGTGATATTACTCTTTGCGCTCAAGTGGTTATTAGTGAAGAGTTGTGTTTTATAATTGGACGGTATAATTGTAATACAATTGTGTTTTATATTAGTTGACATTTTATTGTGTGTGAACAATTTTTAATTGATTTGTTGTAAGAGACAGTGCTGTTAATTAGGAACTGTTTAATTTTGAAAATTAAAGCTGGTTATTAGTGACTTAATTGGTGTCTTGTATTTTGTTTTCCACTGTACCTACGACGATCAAATAGACCTTCGAAACATTACATAGTTCCTTATAAGTAGATAAATATTATACAGTATACAAAGAAATGTATTCTATGTAATAATCTATAATCACAATTACCTTATAGTTAGTCTGAAACATTAACTTCTACTTTTCAGAGAACAAATAACATTTTTACTGTTTAGTTTGAATATAACTTATATGCGTGTGAACTATTCTGCTATTTTTGTGTATAAGGCTCATCAGTGTTGGATCCACCAATGGTACTAAGGAAGAAAATAATACACCTTTTCTGAATGCTAATTCATGATTGAAAATGTTAAATTAATTTTAAAGAATATAGAAAATTTTTCATGTTGCTTAAATTAAAAAGTGATCAAAACAAACGGTAAAAGTTGCTAACAAGCTATTTCATGGATTTTTAAAGTCAGCCCTCCACCTTTAAGTTGTGGACCATCTTTGTCCAGAAATTATGGACCAGCTTAGCAGAGTGATTTTTAAAAAATTTTTTAGTACCTACAATTTCTGGTATGATAGCTTTGTATAACCAAATTTGTTTCAGTGAAATGCACGTATGTATTTGCAGTTTCATTCATTAATGTTGAAACTACGAGTGCATTTTTCAAAAAACATCAGTTTAGTAAGCAAGCAAACATATTTTTTAAGAGGGCTATGACTTCTCTGGACTCGTCAAAGTAGTCTGCAAAGCAGTGGCGGAGTTACATGGAGGCAATTGAGGCAATGCCTACCTAAAAATTCTGTAGAATAAAAATTATAAATACGTATGAACTACATAACGTAAAGATTATACATTGTTACCGCGACTGTCGAATTTATTAAACCGAAACGTGCTTTACTGAGCGACCGCTAGATGGTGACAGGTGAGATTCGGCATAGCTCGTTTAAAGCGAATGAGGCAACCTGAACTTGACTAAGCGTTTTTTGTATACATCGTATGTAAGCAATGTGTGGGTGCAAAAGGGAAGTGAAGGGAGGGGGGATTGTCCCGCGCTGCACACATAGAGCGTTGAGGCATGCCTCACTTCTGTGGTCCAAACAGTTAAGTTAAAGCGCCTGTGTTGTTTATAAGTGTGTTTATTTTATGCGGTTATTAAAAGTGTCCCTGTTATTCCGCTGAACTAACACATGATCAAGATTGTTATTTGAATTATTTGTAACATTAAACATATATATAGAAACTAATCAAGTTTAAAATTTTGAAGTTCAATCAGTTGTATTATTGTGTATGACTTATACAAGGATTGTTCAATAGAAACACGTTTAGAGCTGTAAAGCATTTTTTATTCAACTATTTTAAAAGAAGTCTCCATTAGCATTAAGACATGAGTTCCACTGTTGCACTAACCTGTCGATTCCCTGCTAGTAAAATTCTTACGGCTGTTTGTGGAACCATTCGCTTACAGCAAACTCTACCACAGCGTCCGATTTGAACCACCGTCCTTTTAATGATTCCTTAAAAAAAATTTAAGATACGATTTTTGCCTACCCATTCATTAACAGTAAGCTTCGCCACTGCTGCAAAGTAAACCTTTTGAGAACTGCTGACATAATGTATTCAGTTGTCTCATTTTAGAGTTATTTCTACTTCAATTTTCAATTTTCCAATTCCTAATTGTAACTAAACAACTTGTTTTATAAAAATACATGTGACTGCAACAGTGAAAAGCAGGTGCAGAGAATATAAAGTATAAGAAGACTGATGTCAAACTTCATGTTACCTCAGTTTTATAATGCATCCACGCACACAATGATTGCTTTCTGGTTTTGGTTGTGTTGGTTGTGCGTTCAGATTTATTGCTACGGGCAGTTACATTATTAGAAGATAACTAGGAATTATCTATAATGTAGTAACAACCTGTAGTTGTTCCATATGTTTGAGTGGAACAACAACATGGTGTTGTGTGTGTGTGTGTGTGTGTGTGTGTGCGTGTGCGCGCTGATACTTTAAATACTAAACAATTTAACAACAATAAGATATAAATAATTAATGTTTTAAAAATTGCAATATACACACCTATAATTTAGCTAGGACACAATTCCAATGTTGCACATCCAATAACAACTGTCATGATAAAGTGCTGATGTTTCGTTACTGATTGATTTATATTCACGACCAGTACTGCGTAGTCACTATTGATCTAACAATATTATATGCCAAGTTGCAGATATAATTTATATGAGATAATTTTATCGAACTCATGTTAAGCACATTATTTTGATTGTACAATATGTCTGGCTCTAGCGTGAAAGAATCTCATATACTTGTGTGTGATGTCTCTCTCCTCCTCTCCTAACCATTTCAGGCATGCACATGCATATGTGTGTGTGTGTGTGTGTGTGTGTGTGTGTGTGTGTGTGTGTGTGTGTGTGTGTGTGTGTGTGTGTGTGTGTGTGTGTGTGTGTGTGTGTGTGTGTGTGTGTGAAGTCCATACTTTTGCCCTACAGTGACCCATACTGGTTTTTATATTGCCCCCCCCCCCAAATACGTGGTGGAAGGCAAAAATATGAGAGGCCAGTTATTTTCTCAGACTAAAGGGAATTAAGCCAAATCTGAATTTAGTCTTTCTTCTGACTTTTTTTTAATAATTAAAATTATTTTAGGGTCACTATGGGGCAAAAATGGAAATAAAAATTTTAAAAAATTTTGAAATCTCTGTGGGTTATCAAATTACAATGAATTTTATTCAAAATACAAACTTGGATTTTTTAATAATTTGATAAAATTAATACGTCTCAACACCTTTTGCAAATTTTGGACCACCTTCAAAAAGTTAGAAGTTAGTAAACTATATCTGCAAAAATATTTTACATATTGTTATAAATGTAGTCTATAGGCAATTTGGGAAGAGTATTAGATATAGACCTATATCAAACACCTATATAGACCTATATCAATGAAATCATACATACAAGGTTTGATAAATAGTACACGGAATTTTCGTTTTTCTCAAAAAATCTTTATTCATTCATCAATACTAATTTTGACCCCTTCAAAGTAGTCTCCATCTTATATAATACACTTGTGCCAGTGCTTTTCCAATCTTTGAATTTTCTGGAACACAATTTTCGGTATGGCATTTAGCTCCTTCAGTGATTCTGTCTTTATCTCCTCAATGTTGGGAAAATGTTGTCCTTTCGTGTTTTCTTTTCATCTTCGGGAATAGGAAGAAGTCGCAGGGGACCATGTCCGGTGAATACAGAGGCTGAGGCATCATAACAGTGTTGTTTTTGGTCAACAATTCATGAACAAGTAGTGAATTGTGAGTAGGTGCAAGTGCCATGAATAGTTTTACCATAAACCTGGGTGTTTTCTTCAGGTCAGTTTTATTCATAGAAGACTCGCCAAAAGTAACATTCAATATTTCCAATACAGTGCTGCACTTTATTCCATTCTTAAAGGAAAATTTAACACAAATTCTTTGATCAATTTTTTCCACAAGCAAAAAATCGCTGAGCACACCAAAATATATATAACCTTTTCGACAGCCAACAATGAACTAAGCATCCAATATTGCTACTAATGTCAAGATACGTAAGGAACAAGAGTACCAACACAACAACAACAAATTATGGCAATCGGACTTATACAGCCTGCGAAATTCAAAAATTCTGCGTATTTATTTATCAAACCTCATAAACTTAAAAACTAGGACTATATATTTGTCAATAAGGCAAATTTAACTATAGAGTTTGGCAAAAATACCTAACTGTTTTTGAAATGAAATTATGCAGTAACTATGAAGAGGTATTTTTTATTCACTTTCTCTTCATAAACACATGTTTGCAATTACTTTCTGCCCAAGAAAGAAAATGAATAAAACGAAACTTTAAGTTCAGAAAATAACATCTTATAAATATCATCCTTTTTCGTCAACACACTGCTGTAGGTGGTCTATGAATCTTTTCATCACAGACTGGGGCATGACAAAGACGAAGACCAATCATTGGGGCAGCAGCTACCTGTGCCCATAGACCGCCAGGCCTATCTTGTTGAATCTAACCAAGACTGTCATAACTCACTCCAAAGCATATCAAGCCTCTGCCTTTTGTGCTCTGAAGCTTGGAGGTTGCATCCCCTCCCCAAGATATCCTCAATGAGTTGCACAATCTGGGGTACTCTGTACGCTCAATTTTCCAGTTATACTCCTTCTGGTCCCAGGCGCCTACTTCTCCTAATTCGTCTCCTAGTAGAGAAGGGTGGGGCAGGTGATGGCCTTCTCTCTTTGACATAGGTATTCGGGTTCCGTATTGAAAGTGGAATGAAACCAAGCTCCTGGAGCACTGCCTTACTCCCACAAGTGTCACATGGATATGTACAACCCACCTCATGGATATGTACACGCCCCAGCTTCGTAAGGTGCTCTCTTGGTCACCTTACTATAAATTGCAACACTCCAGTTTTTAACCTGTGCATAAATTTTGGTAGCAATCACCCCGCCAAGTACGAGTCCTGCCCTGTTTACAAGCACGAGCTCCAACGGCAAAAACTAAAGGGGCCCCTGCCTCCATGGAGGCACCTAAGCTTTGGTTCTTGCCATGTAACTGAGCAGGCTGGTCCTGTGCCTCCTGGTATAGCTTCAACATCCAAGTTACAAGTATCTACTAAACCCAAAGTGGCAAAAACAATCACCTGGGGTCAAGGCAATCCCACCTCAGTCTCTGACTCTCCTCCCCAGATAAAGTCAAAGAACTCCAAAAACTAGTAACTCAACTCAAACCTGATGTGCTTCTTCCAGATGTCACCCTGGATAGACAGATTTGATTAGCCAGTTACATATGCTATTGGGATGACTAGCCAGTCAATGCAGTAGGTGGTTCAACCTTAGCAGTGAAAGCCTCTATTGGTCATCACCATGTCAGACTACCACACAGGGCCTACATAGAGGCCACTGCCATAGAGGTCCATGGAGCTCTTGGCGGAGTCTTCGTTGTGGGGGCTTACAAGCCGCTGAACACAGAACTCCTACGCCCTGACTTGACAGCCATCTTCGATGCACAGAGAAGAGTCATCATGGCAGGTTACCTGAACTGTAAGCTTCACGATTGGAACAAGTCACCCAACAAACATACTTCCTCTCACGATGGCCTCTTCTTCTGGAAAATCACCATGGCCCAAACAAGGGACGCCTCATTTGAAAGTCACCCTCATAGGTTATCTACTGCTCTAACGGGGAAGAAGCGTCGTTTGGACAAGCCGGATTCCTGGGTCACCTGGAGGAGAAGGCCGAGTTTCTGGGCTTGTGTTTTGAGCGAGAGTTCGCACCTAACCTGCCTGTGGACTGGGAATTCGATGAGCAAGTTGGGAAAGATGTGGAAGACTTTCTGTCTCTTCACATCACTGCTGCATTTGAATCCATTTCCAGGGATGAGGTTTCAGATTAGTTTGCTGAACTCCGTCCAAGAAAAGCTCCTGGTCCGGACAGTGTTTCAAGCACAGCTCTTATTCATCTTCCGAGCTAGGAATCATTTTCTTGGTCACGGTGTTCAGCACGTTCCCAGATTGGCCTACTTTCCAAAGAAATGGCGGTAGGATATAGTCATAGTGATACCGAAGCAAGGAAAGAATGCTTTCCATACCAACAATCTCCAGCCCTTTAGTCTCCTGTCATCTACATCAAAGGTACTCAAACGTCTCGTACAGTGGCGAGTAGATCGTCTACAAAACTTTGATGTTCTGGAACACTAACAGCTCGGCTTCCGCACAGGACATCACACCATTCATCAATTCATGAGACTGGTGGAAGGCATTGCGGGTGTAGGAAAGAGCAGACTGTGGGCTGTTTTCTAGATGTGGAAAAGGCCTTTGACAGTGTATGGTTGAGGTTGATTTTCAATATTTTACTCTTGATGTTCTTGTATTTATAGACTGTGTTTGCTTGTCTGGCTTAATATTAAATTTATCAAAAAGTGTTTACGACATAACATCACACCGAAATTCGCAATTTTGAACGTTAGAAACAAATCAGCGGCAGCTTATAATGCCAAAATAAAAGCACAAAAAACGTGGCTTAAGGAGGAAATTAAAGCATTATACATAAAGAAAATTCGTTTAAATAAATTGTTATGCAAAGCTCATTTAATGGTCTTGAACACGTTACTCCCAGCTATAGTCAATGAAGTAATTTATCTAATACAAACACAGATTAGAGATAATGCCAAAGTAATTATATCGAGACACATCAAGAAAATTGATAAACTATACATTGAACAACAAAAACAAGATAACATAGAATGTAAACATATATTTTATAAACGTGTAGCCAATCTTACTAACATTGAATTATCAACAGAGGAACAGAATTTATTATCGAAGGGCCTACACTATAATTTACCTGACTTTAGTAAACACGCTTTAACACGGGAAGTCACGAATGCTGAGGCTACAATTAAATGTATTAAGAACCAAGACACTCAGTGTGAAACACGGTCATTAATCAACAATAAGTTGAATCGTTTCCTGAAGTTAAATAGCACACATAACACAGAACATAAAAAAGAGTTAAAAATCACTAAAAATATCAAACAAAAAATAATAAATAACAACGCAATAATTACAAAAGCAGACAAAGGAAACACAGTGGTTATTATGGAAAATACAGATTATTTACGTAAATGTAACGAATTCATTCAAGATAATAACATAACAATGTTAAATGATGACCCGACCGAAAAACACACTAAAACCATAAATTCAGCTATTAATACATGTGTAAATTTACTTGACACACAAACCAGACGGAATGTGAAACAAATCAAACCTAAGGCACCTGAATTTACGGGACTGCCCAAATTACACAAACAGAACATTCCTATACGACCTTTGATTAACTATACGACCGCCCCTAATTATAAAATAGCAAAAAAACTGCAACAAATTATTAAGAACAGCATAAAATTAGAAAATATCCACAATGTAAAAAACACCTTTGAATTCATAAATAAAATTAAAGATATGGAGATTACACCTAGTTACAAAATTGTCTCGATGGACATTGTCAATTTATATACAAATATTCCGGTTTTGGAAACATTAAAAATTCTAAAGGTAAATTTAACTACAACAGGTATTCTAAACAAAAAACAGATAGATGAACTCCTATCTTTGTTACAGATTATAGTACAGCAAAATTATTACACTCATGACAACAAGTATTTTAACCAAGAGGAAGGTTTGGCTATGGGTTCACCTCTAAGTGGACTTTTGGCCGAAATATATATGAACTATTATGAGAATAAATTTTTATTGTCTGACTATAACCGATTCTATGATAAAATTGTTTCTTATACACGGTATGTAGACGACACCTTCATAGTATTTAATGGCACTCATAGACAGGTGGATATGTTTTTTAAATTTATTAACGAAATTAACCACAACAAAAACTTTACTATGGAAATGGAAACCAATAATGGCTCGAACTTCCTCGATGTATTGGTGTTAAAAAGAAACAACCATTTCGGTTTTAAAATATACCGAAAACCTACCACAACAGACATAGTTATAAATGCTAAATCGAATCATTCACACACACAAAAAATGGCGGCATTTAATGCACTAGCACATAGACTAATAAGCGTACCAATGAATACGGAGGTTTATAAGGAAGAATATAACATAATAAAACACATAGCCTTGAAAAATGGATATAACACAGAAATTGTGGATAAAATGATACATAAACAATTACGGAAAATAAATGGTGACAATAATAAAGTTAAAAATACAACACAATATGTCTCAGCATTATATACGAACATACTCCCCAACATAATAAAAAATGAATTTAAAAAATTATATATAAATGTTTCATTCAAGACCATAAATAATCTAAAAAATATACTTAAGCCACGAAAACCAATAACGTTGGAGGAATGTTCAGGAGTATATATAATCCAGTGCAGTGAGTGCGATAAGTTCTATATCGGACAAACGGGGAGGAAATTTATCGAGAGATTTAAAGAACACCTACCAAAAAAGAAACCCCAAACCACCTCATCAAATTACGCACTCCACCTAATAAACGAAAACCATAATTACACCGGATTCAAAGAGAACATGGAGCCGATACATGTTTGTAATAAAGGTCATTTCCTGAATGCTTTAGAAGAGTTTGAAATATACAAGGCATCCAAAGTAAATAAAGAGCAGTTACTCAACGATCAGCTATCATTTAAATCCAATAAATTATATGATACCGCGTTGATGATAAGCAATGAAGCACGAACACGGACTAATTGACGATCGGAGGGCGACCGGTGCACTGAGTCGCTTTTAACGTGTTCATGTGTTTGTGTTATATGTTAATTTATTCAGTGATTTTTGTGCGTGTGTTTTTATGTATAAACATTTTAATCATTTCGACGACCCCTATGTATTAGGGGAATAATAAAATTTTTACTGTACCTGAAGATGGGGATTTAGTCCCTGAAACATGTTGTATGTAAAAAACTGAGATCGCATAGTGGATTATACAAGGTAAAAAATTCTTAAGTTAATCCTAATAGCGATCTGGAGACTGGAAAAAATGTATAAATTTATTATATATTTTATAAAATTTATGTTAACCGTGTAATAATTCAGTAATAAGTAAATTTTTATCATTCCTTTTACTGTCATAGCCAGTGCATTAATTGTTGAGTTGTTAATATGAGCACACTACCGGTTCTTACTTTTCAATTATAAATTTTATTATACATTTTATAAGACCGTGCAGTCGTGTTGACCTTGCGGTGGCACATTAATATTTGGGGGATCATTCCTAAATTTTGTATACTTGTAATATTTCATTTGTCGTAACCCTGTCATAATCTGACGTGTTAATGGATTTGTTTTTTTTTTTAAATGAGAAGTTTTTAAAGCAGGCTGGGCACTTTATCCGTTTACAGTAGTTTGGGATGGGGGTCTTGGTCACGGATACTGGGGTTTATATTCTCCTGAGGTATGGTGAAATATATATATAGAGGCTGCCTGCCAGGTGAACATGTGTGTGTGGTATATGTATATGTATATATGTGTGCTATGTGTATTCATGTAACTATATTGATTGAGGTTGTATTTATGTGTATTTATGAGAAATTATTATGATGATGTTTACAGATATTATAATTATATGATGTTACATGTGTATATTTTCAGAATGTTGTAATGCCAGGGAGGGGAGTAGAAGTTGTAATGAAATTTTTCTAATTCTATGAAAGTTATATTGAATACTTAGAGTTATACTTATAAAGTTACTTGAAATTGCTAATAAAAATTGTTATTGTTGTTTAACAACCGAGTTTAATTGCAAGTCCCGTTACGCTGGACCCAGCGCATTTTTGGCTTCTCTAGGCCCTCGGCCTAGTTTTAAATAACTAGTGGCCCCTCTTTCAAAAAAAAAAAAAAAAAAAGTTTTTTTTTATACAGCATAAAAAATAGAAAGAGGGGTTACAAACATTACACAATACCTACACAACCTATACACAATAGAATGTATCCTCTGATACCTTATCATAACAATAACCTAACCTAATACATAACACATGTAACACCAATACAAAATTATATACAATATGTTTCATATCAAATGTCATTGTTCACCAAAAATCATTACATTATTCAGCCAAGTATTTAAACCATTAACTTAAATAATTAAATGTCCTTCAACAACATATGTTTAACCCCATCATCAAAAATTAGTCTGTTATTATTCATGCACATTTCATTTTTATTTAAACCCATTATATTACCTTTTTTTATATAATGACTATTTAAATTATCATCTGTTACCATAATACCATAATAATAATCCACAGGATTATTCCACATTATTATATCATATGCCTTGTCTACATTGGGTATGATCAAGTCGCCCTTAGTATTTTTTGTCATCACCAGGTAAGTTATAACTTCATCATCTACTACTACACCAGTTTCCTCATAAGGTAAGTATTCAATATCAACAATATTATCAACATTTACTGCTGCACTAATTACGTCCCAAAGTAAGTACTCACTATCACTAATTCTCTCAATATCTATCTTCTCTACTAATTCTTTATAACCACTATTGACCTTAAAAATTTCTATCTCTGTCTTTCTCTCTCCCTCCTCATAATACCTCTCATAACCCCCCTGAATTATCTCTCTCCATGCAAAGGGCAACACAACATTATTAAAACCCATACTGGCTTTACCAGGTACATCACAAAAAACTAGGGGACCATTTGGTGACCACATGTCTCTCACATAAACTCTAGAGGAACCTTTGTCCTCCAACAACACTTGTTGAGTCTTTACTCCACTTACACCACAGGGAAAATTCGCCCTCTGACCACCATACTCACTTAAACTCTCCTTACACACTCTCTCAATCTCATCAACAACTATTACCTCATCACTAACCTCTACTCTCATTATCACTACTATTATTCAATGTATCACTCTCTGATACCCCATATTCAATTACATCATCATTATTACTTGTTATATCACTATTATAGTTATCACTATTTTCACTATCACTTACCTTGTCAACTATTGCCTCCTTTGCACTTAAACTATCATCATTATTACCTCCACTATCAAAATCGCGTACCTGTTTTAGTTCACTTTCTTTATTCTCCTTTTTGTACCCCCATGTAAACTTGTATTCTCCTATTTGTTTCTCCCAGGCACTAAAACAGCTGTTTAATTTCTCTTCAAAAGCACTCAAACGTTTATTAATATTATCTTCAAATTCAACCTTTTATTGTTTCATATCATTAAATTCAGTATCAAAACGTTTATTAATGTCACTAGACATCGTACGCAATCATCATTAGTATCAAAACGTCTTTCGAACTTAACATTCTGTTGTTTCATTTCCCCATTATCTCACGTAAAAAGTTCATCATTTCATCATTAGATTTACTACTATCTTTTGTTGACTGCGCTCCAGAATCACTCATTATAGCTGAGTCAGTCAGACTAACTTCATTCTCATTATCTTCCATTTTAATTAGTTGTAATTAAATAATTAATTTATATAAATGAAATTTTATATAAGAATATAAGCAAAACAATTGTAAACACAATGTGCTACTGTAAACACCTCATAACCTATACGAATTATTCTAAAATAACGCCATAAACAACCCTATTTCCATGTGTCAAAACAGGCCTAACCTATATGAAAAAATTCATATAAGCGTCCTGGCAGGGATCGCCAATTGTAACTATACAATAAAAATACAGCTATAGGCAATACTTTACTTACCCCCACTTCTGACGATCTTACTTACGACTTACCTTATTATAAAAACCAGAAGATCCCAAAACTCTCAAGGTCACCACCACATCTGGAAAAGGAAATGTGGAAACCTTTTACACTCTTCCCATTAAATAATTTAGCTATTTTTTATTTACCTCAATTCAAAACTCACAGGTTCTTTTAGGCGACCTTTTGGCACAGAAATTAGGTTATGGATCTGGCGTAATGATTACACTAACACATGTTTATGATAATAACAAATCTTATTTATTTTAATCCAAAATTAAATTCTTTCTGCGACAAAACATATATTAGGCATAGTAATAATTGAACAACGTGGTCAGTTATCTGGAGCAAGGTTGTATATTTTGAAACAAATTTTAAAAATGGTCTGTAATTCACAAATAATTTATTTTACTTTAATAATTTTCTTTGAATTATCAGAACTGATCTGTTTAAAATGTCAATTGTTACTTGAATGTTGTATCCAAATATGCTGATTCGTCTCACTGCTGGTCCTGTGATCCGTCGAAATCTGCTCCCTCGTCGTCTGCTACTCTCCGCACACTAACACTCCTCTTGTACGCACGCACGCCGACACACCCGATAACAGTTTACTCTTTATCTCAAGGTACTGAACTGGGCTGTAATGTATTACCGTATTGTTCCGAATACAAGCCGCACTTTTTCTCCTAAAAACATGGTCGCTAATTTGGCCTGCGGCTTGCATTCGCGCGCTAACGAAATTCAAAGTTAGGGGAGACTCGCCCAGTACCGGACACCTTAGCTTTTTTGAAAATAAAAATTTTTTAAAGTAATGTAGGGGAATGAAAATGCAGCAGTCGTGAAGCTTAAATGTTTTTTTATTAGAAAAAATTAACATATCTGCTAATAGCAAAATGTTTAATGATAAAATAAACAAAACAATTTGTGTCTGTAAATGGCCATTTTAAGAAGTATGCGCCCAGTACCGGACACTATGAAATTTTCAAAATTATTGTTAAAATTTACTGTTATTTTGCTTAATACATGGTTAATCTAAGTAAGTAAGAAGTAATTATAATAAAAACCAACATATTAGAAGCAAAAACGAAATTTACATGTAAATAAACTACGAATAATTGTCACATTTATAATACAGGAGATTTTCTTGATCAGTGCAAGCAACATGTGCCCACCCTTTGGAAGAGGTGGACTGAACCCAATCTTCATCAGTTGTCTCGTTGCAAACTATGCACTCAGTAAGACCATCCGGTTCGTCGGTGTCCATTTCTGTTGTTATTTTATTCAGCACAACTTTCTTAAAGTGAAGTTTTCTTTTGACAGAAATCCTCTTGTATTCGTTTTCACGCTTAGGCTGTTTCACTTTTTTGGTTGTGCTGAGCCAACACACTTTAATTTTTTTGATTTTCTCATTGCTACTTCCTTCATGTTCTCTTCAGATTTCCTAACTTTCTCCTCCAACTGTGCTTTGTACGGACTTCCAGTTAAAATTTCACTTTTTTCACTTCTTCTCTTCCTCTGACTAATTTTTTTCCTAGCCTCACCTGTAATAGGAGAAATTTCTGCAGTCACACGTTGGAATAAAGGGGACATGAAGCTTTTAGGCCGACCAAAAGAGTGAGAAGTGCTAGGAGTAGCC
Source organism: Magicicada septendecula (assembly GCA_034769895.1). Lineage (NCBI taxonomy): Eukaryota > Metazoa > Arthropoda > Insecta > Hemiptera > Cicadidae > Magicicada > Magicicada septendecula. Next base: position 199,598,479 of record CM068376.1, on the reverse strand, counting down.
AGAGATGTTTGGGTAGGCCTAGCTTCCATTGTGGAAACACCTGAAGTTGACGCCATGCCTGGACAGGGCGGGGAGGTAGGCCTAGACGCTAAGGTTGAACATGAAGGCACTACTTCAGACGATGAGGTTGAACAAGAAGGGACGGCGTTCTCTTTTGCAGGCACTGATTCTTCAGAATCCATGGGGGAGGGGCCACAAACTGTGGGTCTTACGAGAACTTCACTATCTGAAGTAAAATGAGCTGCAGCAATGTAGTCCAAATCTGAAAATATGCCCTTGTTCAACGGATAGAGCCCAGTACAGGCGAAACCAGACTTTGCAAGCTCCATCCTGCAGACTGCCATAAATGCTGTGTTCACCAAACTCGCAATATCCCTTTGAGCTATCTTCAGAGGACGGTATTTTTGCATCCACCTTGCACAGGCTTCGTTGTAAGCAGCTTAAAATGGTCTCATTATTGTACGGTCGAGTGGCTGTAGTTTGTGCGTGGTATGGGGAGAGAGGCTTATCATGTGCACGTTATGTTCTCTTGCATACAATATTACTTTCAGTTCCTTGTGGGAACTGTGGCCACCCAAAATTATAAGAGCACGGCTCTCCTTTGTTGGGTTGACACGGGTAACAAACATCTTGAGCCAGAGCAAAAATGAGTTACAAGTGATCCACCCACTTTTTTCACAAGCAAAAATACTTCCCTCTGGTGCATCTTTTTTCAACTCCTCGGCCAGTTTCTTCCTTCCAAATACAAATAAAGGGGGTATGAACGTGTCACCTGTAGCATTGATTGATAGCAACACTGTAACGTTCCTTCCTCTTTCTCCCGACGTGATTTTACTAACCTGCTTCTTTCCTTTTTGTGATAAAACCATTGTAGCATTTTCATGAACAACTGACACAACTGTTTCGTCGCAGTTGAATATTTTTGAGGGAGAGAACTTAAACTTTGCTGAAATGGCTTCATACTTGTTAAAAAACAAGTCAACCTGTTCTTTGTTGAAACCAACAGCCCTCTGAATACTAGTTGATTGTGGTTTCCGCAATGTGATGTCGGGATGGCGGCTCAAAAATTCATAGTAAAACTTGAAACCTGCTTCCCTCTTTTCTTTGTTGAATTGGTGGGGAATTTTAAAGTGTTCCGCCATTTCGAACACAAATCTTAGAAACTCTTTTTTGTTAAGTGGCATCATTCTGTTAGCAAGATCTTTAAGATGGTCAACCAAATGCGATTCTAACTCATCAGAAAAAGTCGGCTTGAAGCGTCCGAGCTGGGGCCTTAAATCTACAGCCCTACCATCTTTCAGAAGTTTTATCCTGTCAGACAAAGTACTTTTTGGTACCTCAAAATGAAATGAAGCCTCCCTTATCCCCATTTTATTAGACATAACCTGCTCAACAGGTATTTTCATAGCATCTTCTGACCAATTGCCCTTCTTCTTTTCATTTCCCATGACGAGGATTGGGCCTGTAAAGAAAAAAAGTATTTGTAGTGTTTTAGGTCATAACACCAACATTTGTTACTGTCCGGTACTGGGAAAACATTAAGTGTCCGGTCCTGGGCTAATGAGGTTGAAAAAGCTTTTAAATTCCTAACTGTAAACTAACGTAATAAACTAAAATACACTAACTGCTTTCTACTCTCTATGAAATTGGGGTTCACATAAAAAATAGTTAATCTCATTCTACTCACCAAGCCTCACAGAACAGTGGACAAAAAGCTTCGGCGGGAAGCAGCCATCCGCACATGAACACTTCACTCACTCACTACTCTGACACGACTGGCGCGAGAGGTCGCTAAACTCTACTACGATGTTGAATGACAAAGAGCTTTGTGCGCAATAGTTCATCTAGCGGCAATTTGTATAAACACCCTCCGGCCGGTACTGGGAAGTGTCCGGTACTGGGCGGGTCTCCCCTATACCCAGGGCCGGAACTAGGGGGGGCAGACGGGGCATGTGCCCCGGGCGCCGGCTTGGAGGGGGTGCCGAAGGCGCCAGCCCAGACACGGGGCGCCGAAAAAGCGAAGAAATAATAAAATTTTTTTCTATATCGTCTATATGTTACAATTTTTCAAATAATAAAGCATTATTTGTGCGATTTAGTTTTTAACGTCTTCAATTTTATTTTTATTTAATTTGATGTAATTTAAAAAGCAGTAATCATATCACATAGATGTTAAGAATTCATTATTAATTGAGAATTATCCCCGCCCGTTTCAATCGGCCATATACAAGTTACAACCGATCTTCGTAATTGCTCGAGCGTGTTCGGCTACTTCCGGCTCGTTGCGGTTTAATGCAGATAAATTTTTGGAGGGAAGAGAAAAGATTGTGCCAAAGTTGCCAAGGAAACCACTGTTCAGTAGTTCAGTTTATCATTTACGTGCAAGGTGCAAGTAGTGAAATCGTTCCATTGCTGATATTTTTGTAATAAATACGAATAACTAGATTAATTTTCTTTATATTTCTCGGTACCATTAGCCGAATTAGTCACTCAATACAACAAAAATGTCAAGGAAACCTTCTGGAGCACAATACAGGAAAAAAGCCAAGGAGCGGCATCACAATGAAAACAGATTATCATCATTTATGTCGTCGTGGTTGACAGAAAAAGGTAAGCCCAGTATTTTTTGAATTTTTAAAAATTAGTTTAATTTATAACATTAATTGTTGATGAAATGCTTTGAAATGTTAAAAATGTTTGCCTTTTATCATGACAAAACTGTTTACGGGAAAATTAACAGACAACTCCAATTCCTTATTGTTCATATATCGCTCCACCCAGGGGCGTATCAACTAATTTTGAGATAGTTTACTGGCCGGGGGGGGGATAGGAAAAGTTTCGAAAATTGGATGGAAATTGGAAGTTTTCGAGGTTTTCTGCAGCGAAATTCAGCTCGTAATTTAACTTATTCTTAGAAAAGATTTAAAAATCGTAAACAGTTGGGGAGTTTAGGGGATCTTTAAAGAAGAATTCAGCTCGTTATATAATTTTGTTTTCCCAGGGCATTTTTTGGGCTTTCTGGATCAACCGCGCAGCCAGGAATTTCTCCTGGGGGGGGGGATTTCAGATTCTCTTTGTGGAAACACTGAAACTCACCCAATCCCTCAAACCCCACCACTATTGTGCGCCTCACGGCCGAAGTCACCCGATCGCTTACAAACATTCCCAATAATTTGCGTATTTTCCTACATTCTACACATAGCGGCGGCAAACACTCATCGAGTGAACTTGCAAAGTCGCAGTTTATGGTCATGGAATTGACATTAATACTCCTTAGTCCACTGTCAGCATGTTTTGATATGAGAACTTCTTAAACTTTTTTAAATTCTTTAAAAATTAAAGATTAGAATTTAACTTATTCTAATTTAGCCCAACCAAGAAAATTAGACGCAAATTTGGGGAGCATTAAAGCTTTCTGGAGCACTTCTTGTAATTTAGCCTTTTACTAGAATAATTTTGAAAATTGTACACAAATTGGGCATTTTTGGGGCTTTCTAGAGCGGAATTCAACTAGTTCCAATTTATCCCTCCCCCAGAAAACTAGACGCGAATCGGAGGATTTAAGGCTTTTTAGAGCACTCCTGATTTATTCCTTTTCTAAGGTATTTCAACTCGATCTAACTTGGCCTCTTTACCGAAATTATTTTTATACTCTTAGAGGAGAAGGAGGTGGGGCTCGAGCACCCAAACCTCCCCCTTGGGTGCGCCCATGGCTCCAATATTTAGTTAAGCTTAGCTTCTCTTCTTTCTCCCACCTTACAACCCATAGAGACCTTGCCAAGATTTGTCCTCTTCGTAAATCTAGATTCATAGTTAAGTTGATGATAGTTATAACGGTACAACCCATGGGCGATGTTGTGAGATGTTTTCAATAAAAACAAGAAGGTTTTTTCTCACAGTTTTTATTTTTATTTTCGTATCTTTTGGATCCAATAAAACTGATTAAAAAAAAAATTTTGTCTAAGTTTGAAGATGAGGAAACATTGAGGATGTATCTATTATGAATTCAAAAGCTACCTCCGTTAAAAAAATTTTCTTGCTTTTATTTTCTAATAGTAACCTATTACCTAATAGTGACCAATAAACGGTTCTAACTTTTAGGTGAGGTAAGCTGCCAACAACGAGACGAAGAAGGTTCACAAGGAGAAGAACATCCAGTTGAGGCCGACCAGTCTAACTATGTACATATGGAAGCCACGAACACTAACACTGTAAGTACTGCTAAAGATATAGAAATCGCTGAACAGCTAGCTCTCAGTAAAACGGACGATTCTGCAGTTTCGAGCATGATAGATAATAGCTCAAAAATTTATAGAAACAAAGAGCTTCAGGACTCACAGTTAGATTTTGATATTAACGACGCAGGGTCATGGCCAAATACAATATCTGATCATCAGAAATGTTACATAACGAAAATGAGGTTAGATAAAGATAATGAACAAGAGCTAGATCTAAGTAAAAGTATGAGGGAGGGCCGTAGCCTCACAAAGGACTGGTTTTTCAAACTGTTGCCTAATGGAGAGCAAGTAAAAAGATCCTGGCTAGGTTATAGCAAGATTAAAAATGCACTATTTTGCATCCCATGTAGGCTATTTTCACAAACTTTTAAAGAATCTACAACTAGCTTGTCATTTTTAGCTAAAGAAAAGGGTTTCGCCCAATGGAAAAAGGTGAGTGAAAGAATTCCAGATCATGAAAATTCGCAAAATCACAAGCGTTGTTTTTGTTCTTGGAAATCACTTGAAACGTCAATGAAAAAGGGAGGAATAGATAAAGAACTACAGGAACATATAGCAAGAGAAGAAACTCACTGGCGACAAGTGCTTCGCTGTATCATTGACGCAATAGTTTTTTCAGCAAAACAAGGAGGGCCATTAAGAAGATCATCTGAGCTAGATAATTTTGGTGATCCAAGAAGTGGGAGGTTTTTAAACACAATCGATTTGATTTCCCATTACAATGCTGATTTACGTGTTCACATCAATCGCCATAGAAAAGGTCAGATTGGGTATTTTTCCCACATGATTCAAAATGAATTTCTCACGTTAATTAGCAGCAAAGTAAGAGAAGATATTCTCAAAGATGTGAAAGATGCCAAATATTTTTCAATTATATTTGATGCTACTCCCGATATAAGCCACAAAGAACAGATGACCCAAATTGTTCGGTATTGAAAATGACTGAAACTGGGCCTGAAATAACAGAGAGTTTTATAGATTTTTTCATTATCCGTGACAAAACGTGGTTAGGAATATCGGAAGAAATTAAAAAAAAATTAGAAAATGACGGATTGGACATCAAAAATTGCAGAGGCGTCTTACGACAATGGAACTAACATGGCCAGCATCTATAAGGGAGTTCAAACTAGAATTCTAACAGAAAATAAGCTGGCATGTTTTGTACCATGCTCAGCTCATTCATTAAATTTAGTTGGTGTGCATGCTGCTGAGCTCTCTCCACAAGCCCAATCTTTTTTTGGCATAGTAAATCGTCTGTTTGTTTTTTTCTCATCTTCTACTTCAAGATGGGAAATTTTACAGAAGCATGTGCCGATTTCCTTAAAATCCCTGAGTAAGACCAGATGGTCAGCAAGGAAGGAGTCGGTGGATGTTTTTCATAAGCATTTAAACGATTTGAATTATGCTTTAGAGGAATTGGTCGAAAGTTCGCTCTGTAACGCTGAAACAAAAGCGGAAGCTAGATGTTTGGCACAAAACATTTGCAAATTTGAATTTATTGTCCTAACCTGCTTCTGGAGCAAAATGCTGCAAAAAATTGAACGCGTAAATAAATACCTACAAAGGGATGATGTCACCGTAGACACAGCTGTGAGACACATCAAGGGCTTAATAACAGATTTAGAATCAATAAGGAGCAATGCACCAGAAGATGCTATTTCGGAAGCCAGAAGAATAGCTGAAAGCCTTGATGTCCCTCAAGAATTTGAGGAAAAACGGAAAAGGAAAAAAAAGAAAATGTTTGACGAGAGGTGTGAAGATGAGATCAGTGGATTATCGCAAGAAGACTTTTTTAAAGTGGGATTGAGGGGAATATTTGACAGCATTTTAAACGACATGAATGTCCGATTTAAAGCTCTGGAAGAAGTAAACTTTAAATTTAGTTTCCTGAATGGAAAAATAATGAATAAAATGAGTGTTGCAGAGCTAAGGTTAGAAGCTGAAAAAGTCACGGATTCCTACAAAACGGATTTGAACAAAGAAGAACTTTTTCAAGAAGTAGAAAGCTTCTCAAGCACCATGCAATGGAAATTGACGACGGATTAAAAACGGCACATGCAAATGCAATGCTCCAGATTATTTATAAACATGGGCTTCAAGATGCTTATCCAAACTTGACTACGGCATTGAAGATTTTTCTAACTTTACCAGTTACAGTTGCTTCAGCCGAAAGAAGCTTCAGTAAATTGAAAATAGTCAAAAACTACTTGAGGAGCACAATGGAACAAGACAGACTCTCTAACTTGAGCATCATTTCAATCGAGCACCAGAGAACATCATCTATTTCTTTTGATGACATTATTAACACCTTTGCTGCCAAAAAAGCCCGAAAAGTGACAATTTGATTTATTTAGATTCAAGAATGAATAAGGACTGTTAGTAAATTTAGTACCCAAAACTCATGTAAAAATCTAATTTGTTTTCAATGTGTTCCAAATTGAAATAGTAAAGTACTACATGAATACTGTACCAATTTATAACCAAAATACCAAATAAACTTAAGAATGATTTGAAGTTTAACTGAATGTCTCATTTCTTAATGTGTTACCCACTTCTGTAATTTCAGATTAACAAATGAAGAAAAAACTTTTACTTTTTAGATTCCATTAAAAATTATTACACAAAATACAATAGAGGAGTGCTGTAATTTCACAACTGAATTTCACTTGATCTGTTTGCACTATAGTGTAGTGTGTTGATGAGTAAAGCTACGAAGCTGTAATTAATAGAATTGACTTAAGTACAGGAAAGTATATGCTTTTGCTTTTTGTTAAATAGTTTTAAATGGAGTGAGTATGGCATGGAGGGGGAGGAGGGGGCGCCGAAATATACCCTTGCCCCGGGTGAAAGGAGGGCTAGTTCCGGCCCTGCCTATACCTGACTTCTGGTGGGACAAACGCTTTTGGTATCTATGAGTAGTTTACTGCCTAAGCAACAGGTATTTGCCTGGCTGTTGTTAATTCTTGCATTATGATTTATGACTGCAACCGTTCGTTTTAACAGCAAACTGAAGGAAGAATAGGAATAAAAAGTGTACGTGTGTGCGCACGTGCGCGTGGTCGTACCCTTCTGCAGGCGGCAAGACAAAGGATGAGTAGAGGGGGTGTGAGTAGCATTTAGCATGTTTCTAAATACCGGGTAAAATGCCAGTGTGGTCTTCTGTTGTAACAGCGACAACATCGCTTACCTATATGCCTACTTTGTTTTCATTCGGCGTTTTTGTAGTGCGTCTGCGGTATGAGTGATATTGTGGAGACTAAAGGCACGCAGTCAAATCAAATTCTAAAAAATAAACGTAATACGTACGATGCAAATTATAAATTAATTGTAACACAACATGCAGAAAAAACATGCAATCGTGAAGCCGCAAGAAAATTCGATATTGATGAATCCTGTATTCGACGATGGAGAAAACAGAAGGAACGGCTTTTAAATGCAAATACTGCGTGACGAGCATTCACAGGACCTCAAGTTGGGCGTTTTGTAGCAGTAGAGTCAAGCGTCTGTGAATACGTACGGCTTTTAAGAAGGCAAGGATTCCCTGTCACTAGACATGTTTTAAAATTAAAAGCTTTAGAAATCGCAGCAGAATTTAAAGTCTCCGGTTTGAAAGCCAGCTTCGGGTGGATAAGACGAATGATGCGCCGAAATGGATTTGCGCTTAGACGACGTACATCACTCGCGCAAAAACTGCGGAGCGACTACGAAGAAAAACTCCTTCAGTATCAGCGGTTTGTCATTAATTTATGCAAGAAGCATAATTATTCAATTGAACACATGGGAAATGCCGATGAAACGCACGTATTTTTTGACATGACCTCTAACTTTACGGTGGACCAAAACGGAACAAAATCTGTAACAGTAAAGGTTACGGGAAATGAAAAATTACGTATCACTGTAATGCTTGCTGCATTAGCCGATGGACGAAAACTTCCACCTTACGTAATATTAAAATGGAAAACCATGCCAAAAGAGAAGTTACCATCCGGTGTGATTTTTCGCTGTCACGAAAAAGGTTGGATAACAAACGATCTTATGGTAGATTGGTTAAAATGTGTATGGAATAAACGGCCAGGAGCATTATTAAAACGATGTGGTTTGTTAGTGCTAGATTCATTTCGTGGTCACACTACGGATGAAATAAAAAAGCTTCTTTACGAAGAAATGAACACTGATATTGCCGTTATTCCTGGAGGAATGACAAGTCAGTTGCAGGTGATGGATGTTGTAGTAAATAAACCTGCGGCGTTTATATAATAATTGGTTGGTGGCAAGAAATCATCCTTTGACTCCTACAGGAAAAATAAAGAAAAACCATCCGTAACAGAACTCTGCAACTGGATCAGGAGTGCGTGGGAAAGCATCCCACCAGAATTCATAATTCGTGGTTTCAAAAAGTGCTGCATATCAAACTGCACGAATGGAATGGAAGACGATGTCATTTATGAAGATGACGAAGCGACCGTCTCACGGACAAGTGACAGTGAAATTGAAGACAGTGACAATGACAGTGATTAAGTATGGGAATGTTTTAAAATGCACAAAATGTAAACTACTGTACACTACTACAAAATAACTTAACAATAAAAAAGTAAAATTTTTATCAACCGTAAATAATAATAATTCCCGCGTCTTGACGTGTCCACGCGTTACTACAGGAGTATCCCGGATGGATAAACCTTCCCTATGCGGAAATCGTGACTCACATGAGACTAGCACTGTTTAATGTAAATATTTTATTATTTGAGAAATATTGAGTTTGTACCAATACAAGGTATTAGCTAACAGGTAATTCGTCGCTAAATTGTCCTTGATAACTCTTACATAAGAACGTTTCTGTTCGAAAAACTCGCACAGAGAGCACATCCGTAATATTCAAGCTGCTGGATGGAACTAACTAGACTTACGTTGCCGGAGACCCAATGTTAATGAAAATTGGGGCCGCTGATTGGTCGAAACACCTATCACGTGATTGATGGGTACAACTGATAGACAAACGTCTTGAACAGATTGGCAGATTTCTGCAGAACCAGGTATAGATTTTATCTACAAACCTCATTACTTCCAAAAGATAAGGAATCTATAGAAGTTGGTTTTTACTAAAATATCCCTATTAACATAGTATGTAACAAGTCTCTGACACACAAAAAATATAGTGCTATTTAAGATGCTTGCACTGTCCACATCTCAGTTCAATACGTTCATTTATAACAGAGTTATTCATAAAATACGAATGACACGCGCACTCCCACATGACATGATCACAAATAAATTTATGGGCGTTTTGATACATAATAGTTTTTTACCCAATTATTAATTCAAAACTTATATCTAATTAACATAATCAAACAAAAATCAAATTTTAACATGTCTATAACGTCATAAAATGATATATCAGCATGTAGTCTTAGCTACAGTGTCCTTTACTGCAATGTTCTATTGTAGTTTTTCTTACTTTCTTTTTATATGCTACTATAAACAATTATAAAACGTAAAATTCCATAAGCAAATTTTCATATACAAATAAATACTCTCTCTTTTACTTTTTCTTTCTCCCCTTTCTCTCTCACTCTCTTTACATATCTTTTTAACGCCCGTTTATTGAGCTCATTATTATTGTTTTACTATATAAACTTTTGGCCAAAAAACTTGTTTTCGCACTGTACTTATCTGTACGAGGTCCCATGTGTTGTGCACTATGTCGGTCAAGCCTTCTTCACTAAACTACCACAATACTCATTTTATAAAACTGTTAATACTGTTGTAAAACTGTTTACTGCTGCATTACATTGAAATACACTCCTTGGTAGGCCTACTTTAACATTTTTAGCCTACCAAAAACTCGCCCGAGGCCACGGTGAAATTACGTCTGTCCTGTCTGATGAGGTGTGCTGAACTGCCCGTTTTTCCTATAAATGTTTCTTAAAACTTCATTATACTTTTATTTAAAATGATCTTTGGGGCAGGCCTACCGTACTTACACGCGTAGGCCTCCCGACACTATTACACTGAAACCGTACTGTATGCTGGTGGGTTGTCGACTGGGTCGATCTGAGATGGCGTGGGTACGCTATCCTGGTTTCAAACGGATGTCCACCCGTCTCCTGCCTTCAAGCATAGAAGATTCTAGTAGTTTCTCGTACCCGGAAGTTAGTTGTAACATCAAAAACATATGGTGTTCTATTCTGTGCTGTAAGCCACGTGTGTGTTCTGTGACACATATGCTTTGTTATGTATTCCCACAATAGGTTTTATAAAATTATTACATACATTGAGAATTACTGAAAATTATTAAATAAAAATGGTTCTGCCAATTTTTTCCCATTACAAGACCCCCCCCCCAATGAGAGGTTATATGTAACAACATAAAAACTCTCATTGCCTAAACCTAAGAGGATTAGAGAGGATATGGCGCCACGACCCCCCTTACTTCCTTACTAAAATTTTGGGTATTTCCCCCCCAAATCCGGTGGCTGTGGCTGCACCTGCATGACTTTACTGGACTTCCTTCCTCAGGATCCCAACACCATAAACCCAGAGAGGTACTAGGCGACCCTGCCCTGACGCTCTGGCCAGCACAGGTCCGCCTCCACAGTACCACCCTGATTCTGTAACAATCAAGTAAAAACATTAACAAATGGTCTTTCATCATTCCATATCCTTAACTGATTTGGGTTCCTCCTAGACGTACCAGTTTGCATTTATCAAAGTACTGGTTTGTTATGTTACATATCTGAATACACCTATAACATTATTCTTCTACAATAGATAGCCTTATCGCTAACATAATACATTTTATTTAAACCACATAACATTAACATACACTTGAAAGTCTTATCAGAAATAAATTTTTCTCAATTTAATTCAAATTCCAAAAAATGATTCCCCAATCTCATTACCAATACACTTCTCTATTGATTTCATTTTAAAGATTCCAATTATCTCATTCAAATATATTCAATTTCAATTACCAATTCAGATTATCACTGTTATCTTAACTCACTACAAAATATGATTACACAAAAATACATAGACAACAAAAATATGTATTCAAATACTCCATTACTAACCGTATTATAACATTTTATACGATCATGTAATATTTCTCATAAACGCATCACCAACCTCACATTAAAATAAACATTTCAAATTTGAATTTGAATAAAAATTACAAACATTACGTAACTTTAGTCTAAATTTCTATTGAAATACTCCAATTGTCACAATATAACTTCAGCTCTGAATTTCTATTAAACATTTTAATTATCAAATTTTAATCATTTACCATTTTTTATACAAGTCAAATTTAACAAATAAATTTTTCAAATTTATTACCAAAATTTTAATCCTTTAAAACATTTCAAATTAATTTAATTCCATAAAAACATTCAGTAATGTCGACTATTCAATCGAAATAAAATTATAAACATTACTACCTATACACAATAGAATGTATCCTCTGATACCTTATCATAACAATAACCTAACCTAATACATAACACATGTAACAACAATACAAAATTATATACCATATGTTTCATATCAAATGTCACTGTTCACCAAAAATCATTACATTATTCAGCCAAGTATTTAAACCATTAACTCAAATAATTAAATGTCCTTCAACAATATATGTTTAACCCCCATCATCAAAAAATTAGTCTGATATTATTCATGCATATTTCATTTTTATTTAAACCCATTATATTACCTTTTTTTATATAATGACTATTTAAATTATCATCTGTTACCATAATACCATAATAATAATCCACAGGATTATTCCACATTATTATATCATATGCCTTGTCTACATTGGGTATGATCAAGTCGCCCTTAGTATTTTTTGTCATCACCAGGTAAGTTATAACCTCATCATCTACTACTACACCAGTTTCCTCATAAGGTAAGTATTCAATATCAACAATATTATCAACATTTACTGCTGCACTAATTACGTCCCTAAGTAAGTACTCACTATCACTAATTCTCTCAATATCTAACTTCTCTACTAATTCTTTATAACCTCTATTGACCTTAAAAATTTCTATCTCTGTCTTTCTCTCTCTCTCCTCATAATACCTCTCATAACCCCCCTGAACTATCTCCCCCAATGCAAAGGGCAACACAACATTATTAAAACCCATCCTGTCTTTACCAGGTACATCACAATAAACTAGGGGACCATTTGGAGACCACATGTCTCTCACATAAACTCTAGAGGAACCTTTGTCCTCCAACAACACTTGTTGAGTCTTTACTCCACTTAAACCACAGGGAAAATTCGCCCTCTGCCCACCATACTCACTTAAACTCTCCTTACACACTCTCTCAATTTCATCAACAACTATTACCTCATCACTAAACTCTACTGTCATTATCACTACCATTATTGAATGTATCACTCTCTGATACCCCATATTCAATTACATCATCATTATTACTAGTTATATCACTATTATAGTTATCACTATTTTCACTATCACTTACCTTGTCAACCATTACCTCCTTTGCACTTAAACTATCATCATTATTACCTCCACTATCAAAATCGCGTACCTGTTTTAGTTCACTTTCTTTATTCTCCTTTTTGTACCCCATGTAAACTTGTATTCTCCTATTTGTTTCTCCCAGGCACTAAAACAGCTGTTTAATTTCTCTTCAAAAGCACTCAAACGTTTAGTAATATTATCTTCAAATTCAACCTTTTGTTGTTTCATATCATTAAATTCAGTATCAAAACGTTTATTAATGTCACTAGACATCGTACGCAATCATCATTAGTATCAAAACGTCTTTCGAACTTAACATTCTGTTGTTTCATTTCCCCATTATCTCACGTAAAAAGTTCATCATTTCATCATTAGATTTACTACTATCTTTTGTTGACTGCGCTCCAGAATCACTCATTATAGCTGAGTCAGTCAGACTAACTTCATTCTCATTATCTTCCATTTTAATTAGTTGTAATTAAATAATTAATTTATATAAATGAAATTTTATATAAGAATATAAGCAAAACAATTTTAAACACAATGTGCTACTGTAAACACCTCATAACCTATACGAATTATTCTAAAATAACGCCATAACCAACCCTATTTCCGTATGTCAAAACGGGCCTAACCTATATGAAAAAATTCATATAAGCGTCCTGGCAGGGATCGCCAATTGTAACTATACAATAAAAATACAGCTATAGGCAATACTTTACTTACCCCCACTTCTGACGATCTCACTTACGACTTACCTTATTATAAAAACCAGAAGATCCCAAAACTCTCAAGGTCACCACCACATCTGGAAAAGGAAATGTGGAAACCTTTTACACTCTTCCCATTAAATAATGTAGCTAATTTTTTATTTACCTCAATTCAAAACTCACAGGTTCTTTTAGGCGACCTTTTGGCACAGAAATTAGGTTATGGATCTGGCGTAATGATTACACTAACACATGTTTATGATAATAACAAATCTTATTTATTTTAATCCAAAATTAAATTCTTTCTGCGACAAAACATATATTAGGCATAGTAATAATTGAACAACGTGGTCAGTTATCTGGAGCAAGGTTGTATATTTTGAAACAAATTTTAAAAATGGTCTGTAATTCACAAATAATTTATTTTACTTTAATAATTTTCTTTGAATTATCAGAACTGATCTGTTTAAAATGTCAATTGTTACTTGAATGTTGTATCCAAATATGCTGATTCGTCTCACTGCTGGTCCTGTGATCCGTCGAAATCTGCTCCCTCGTCGTCTGCTACTCTCCGCACACTAACACTCCTCTTGTACGCACGCACGCCGACACACCCGATAACAGTTTACTCTTTATCTCAAGGTACTGAACTGGGCTGTAATGTATTACCGTATTATTCCGAATACAAGCCGCACTTTTTCTCCTAAAAACATGGTCGCTAATTTGGCCTGCGGCTTGCATTCGCGCGCTAACGAAAATCAAAGTTATACCTGACTTCTGGTGGGACAAACGCTTTTGGTATCTATGAGTTGTTTACTGCCTAAGCAACAGGTATTTGCCTGGCTGTTGTTAACTCTTGCATTATGATTTATGACTGCAACCGTTCGTTTTAACAGCAAACTGAAGGAAGAATAGGAATAAAAAGTGTACGTGTGTGCGCACGTGCGCGTGGTCGTACCCTTCTGTAGGCGGCAAGACAAAGGATGAGTAGAGGGGGTGTGAGTAGCATTTAGCATGTTTCTAAATACCGGGTAAAATGCCAGTGTGGTCTTCTGTTGTAACAGCGACAACATCGCTTACCTATATGCCTACTTTGTTTTCATTCGGCGTTTTTGTAGTGCGTCTGCGGTATGAGTGATATTGTGGAGACTAAAGGCACGCAGTCAAATCAAATTCTAAAAAATAAACGTAATACGTACGATGCAAATTATAAATTAATTGTAACACAACATGCAGAAAAAACATGCAATCGTGAAGCCGCAAGAAAATTCGATATTGATGAATCCTGTATTCGACGATGGAGAAAACAGAAGGAACGGCTTTTAAATGCAAATACTGCGTGACGAGCATTCACAGGACCTCAAGTTGGGCGTTTTGTAGCAGTAGAGTCAAGCGTCTGTGAATACGTACGGCTTTTAAGAAGGCAAGGATTCCCTGTCACTAGACATGTTTTAAAATTAAAAGCTTTAGAAATCGCAGCAGAATTTAAAGTCTCCGGTTTGAAAGCCAGCTTCGGGTGGATAAGACGAATGATGCGCCGAAATGGATTTGCGCTTAGACGACGTACATCACTCGCGCAAAAACTGCAGAGCGACTACGAAGAAAAACTCCTTCAGTATCAGCGGTTTGTCATTAATTTATGCAAGAAGCATAATTATTCAATTGAACACATGGGAAATGCCGATGAAACGCACGTATTTTTTGACATGACCTCTAACTTTACGGTGGACCAAAACGGAACAAAATCTGTAACAGTAAAGGTTACGGGAAATGAAAAATTACGTATCACTGTAATGCTTGCTGCATTAGCCGATGGACGAAAACTTCCACCTTACGTAATATTAAAATGGAAAACCATGCCAAAAGAGAAGTTACCATCCGGTGTGATTTTTCGCTGTCACGAAAAAGGTTGGATAACAAACGATCTTATGGTAGATTGGTTAAAATGTGTATGGAATAAACGGCCAGGAGCATTATTAAAACGATGTGGTTTGTTAGTGCTAGATTCATTTCGTGGTCACACTACGGATGAAATAAAAAAGCTTCTTTACGAAGAAATGAACACTGATATTGCCGTTATTCCTGGAGGAATGACAAGTCAGTTGCAGGTGATGGATGTTGTAGTAAATAAACCTGCGGCGTTTATATAATAATTGGTTGGTGGCAAGAAATCATCCTTTGACTCCTACAGGAAAAATAAAGAAAAACCATCCGTAACAGAACTCTGCAACTGGATCAGGAGTGCGTGGGAAAGCATCCCACCAGAATTCATAATTCGTGGTTTCAAAAAGTGCTGCATATCAAACTGCACGAATGGAATGGAAGACGATGTCATTTATGAAGATGACGAAGCGACCGTCTCACGGACAAGTGACAGTGAAATTGAAGACAGTGACAATGACAGTGATTAAGTATGGGAATGTTTTAAAATGCACAAAATGTAAACTACTGTACACTACTACAAAATAACTTAACAATAAAAAAGTAAAATTTTTATCAACCGTAAATAATAATAATTATGTAACAATAAAGTACTTGTATGTGCTATTTCTTTCGTCATCTCAATAAAATTTAGTAATTCTTATTCAAACGGTGACTTTACACTTTTTGCAAATTTTTAACCTTTAACCTAAGGTAATTTTTGGGGTGCGGCTTGTATTCGGAACAATACGGTATTTATTTACTATGGTGCTTTAAGCGTGCACATTCCCAAGTCTTGACGTGTCCACGCGTTACTACAGGAGTATCCCGGATGGATAAACCTTCCCTATGCGGAAATCGTGACTCACATGAGACTAGCACTGTTTAATGTAAATATTTTATTATTTGAGAAATATTGAGTTTGTACCAATACAAGGTATTAGCTAACAGGTAATTCGTCGCTAAATTGTCCTTGATAACTCTTACATAAGAACGTTTCTGTTCGAAAAACTCGCACAGAGAGCACATCCGTAATATTCAAGCTGCTGGATGGAACTAACTAGACTTACGTTGCCGGAGACCCAATGTTAATGAAAATTGGGGCCGCTGATTGGTCGAAACACCTATCACGTGATTGATGGGTACAACTGATAGACAAACGTCTTGAACAGATTGGCAGATTTCTGCAGAACCAGGTATAGATTTTATCTACAAACCTCATTACTTCCAAAAGATAAGGAATCTATAGAAGTTGGTTTTTACTAAAATATCCCTATTAACATAGTATGTAACAAGTCTCTGACACACAAAAAATATAGTGCTATTTAAGATGCTTGCACTGTCCACATCTCAGTTCAATACGTTCATTTATAACAGAGTTATTCATAAAATACGAATGACACGCGCACTCCCACATGACATGATCACAAATAAATTTATGGGCGTTTTGATACATAATAGTTTTTTACCCAATTATTAATTCAAAACTTATATCTAATTAACATAATCAAACAAAAATCAAATTTTAACATGTCTATAACGTCATAAAATGATATATCAGCATGTAGTCTTAGCTACAGTGTCCTTTACTGCAATGTTCTATTGTAGTTTTTCTTACTTTCTTTTTATATGCTACTATAAACAATTATAAAACGTAAAATTCCATAAGCAAATTTTCATATACAAATAAATACTCTCTCTTTTACTTTTTCTTTCTCCCCTTTCTCTCTCACTCTCTTTACATATCTTTTTAACGCCCGTTTATTGCCCGTTCATTATTATTGTTTTACTATATAAACTTTTGGCCAAAAAACTTGTTTTCGCACTGTACTTATCTGTACGAGGTCCCATGTGTTGTGCACTATGTCGGTCAAGCCTTCTTCACTAAACTACCACAATACTCATTTTATAAAACTGTTAATACTGTTGTAAAACTGTTTACTGCTGCATTACATTGAAATACACTCCTTGGTAGGCCTACTTTAACATTTTTAGCCTACCAAAAACTCGCCCGAGGCCACGGTGAAATTACGTCTGTCCTGTCTGATGAGGTGTGCTGAACTGCCCGTTTTTCCTATAAATGTTTCTTAAAACTTCATTATACTTTTATTTAAAATGATCTTTGGGGCAGGCCTACCGTACTTACACGCGTAGGCCTCCCGACACTATTACACTGAAACCGTACTGTATGCTGGTGGGTTGTCGACTGGGTCGATCTGAGATGGCGTGGGTACGCTATCCTGGTTTCAAACGGATGTCCACCCGTCTCCTGCCTTCAAGCATAGAAGATTCTAGTAGTTTCTCGTACCCGGAAGTTAGTTGTAACATCAAAAACATATGGTGTTCTATTCTATGCTGTAAGCCACGTGTGTGTTCTGTGACACATATGCTTTGTTATGTATTCCCACAATAGGTTTTATAAAATTATTACATACATTGAGAATTACTGAAAATTATTAAATAAAAATGGTTCTGCCAATTTTTTCCCATTACAAGACCCCCCCCCCCAATGAGAGGTTATATGTAACAACATAAAAACTCTCATTGCCTAAACCTAAGAGGATTAGAGAGGATATGGCGCCACGACCCCCCTTACTTCCTTACTAAAATTTTGGGTATTTCCCCCCCAAATCCGGTGGCTGTGGCTGCACCTGCATGACTTTACTGGACTTCCTTCCTCAGGATCCCAACACCATAAACCCAGAGAGGTACTAGGCGACCCTGCCCTGACGCTCTGGCCAGCACAGGTCCGCCTCCACAGTACCACCCTGATTCTGTAACAATCAAGTAAAAACATTAACAAATGGTCTTTCATCATTCCATATCCTTAACTGATTTGGGTTCCTCCTAGACGTACCAGTTTGCATTTATCAAAGTACTGGTTTGTTATGTTACATATCTGAATACACCTATAACATTATTCTTCTACAATAGATAGCCTTATCGCTAACATAATACATTTTATTTAAACCACATAACATTAACATACACTTGAAAGTCTTATCAGAAATAAATTTTTCTCAATTTAATTCAAATTCCAAAAAATGATTCCCCAATCTCATTACCAATACACTTCTCTATTGATTTCATTTTAAAGATTCCAATTATCTCATTCAAATATATTCAACTTCAATTACCAATTCAGATTATCACTGTTATCTTAACTCACTACAAAATATGATTACACAAAAATACATAGACAACAAAAATATGTATTCAAATACTCCATTACTAACCGTATTATAACATTTTATACGATCATGTAATATTTCTCATAAACGCATCACCAACCTCACATTAAAATAAACATTTCAAATTTGAATTTGAATAAAAATTACAAACATTACGTAACTTTAGTCTAAATTTCTATTGAAATACTCCAATTGTCACACTATAACTTCAGCTCTGAATTTCTATTAAACATTTTAATTATCAAATTTTAATCATTTACCATTTTTTATACAAGTCAAATTTAACAAATAAATTTTTCAAATTTATTACCAAAATTTTAATCCTTTAAAACATTTCAAATTAATTTAATTCCATAAAAACATTCAGTAATGTCGACTATTCAATCGAAATAAAATTATAAACATTACTACCTATACACAATAGAATGTATCCTCTGATACCTTATCATAACAATAACCTAACCTAATACATAACACATGTAACAACAATACAAAATTATATACCATATGTTTCATATCAAATGTCACTGTTCACCAAAAATCATTACATTATTCAGCCAAGTATTTAAACCATTAACTCAAATAATTAAATGTCCTTCAACAATATATGTTTAACCCCCATCATCAAAAAATTAGTCTGATATTATTCATGCATATTTCATTTTTATTTAAACCCATTATATTACCTTTTTTTATATAATGACTATTTAAATTATCATCTGTTAACATAATACCATAATAATAATCCACAGGATTATTCCACATTATTATATCATATGCCTTGTCTATATTGGGTATGATCAAGTCGCCCTTAGTATT
This sequence comes from Magicicada septendecula, assembly GCA_034769895.1. NCBI lineage: Eukaryota > Metazoa > Arthropoda > Insecta > Hemiptera > Cicadidae > Magicicada > Magicicada septendecula. Next base: position 199,579,109 of record CM068376.1, on the reverse strand, counting down.
TTTTGTCATCACCAGGTAAGTTATAACCTCATCATCTACTACTACACCAGTTTCCTCATAAGGTAAGTATTCAATATCAACAATATTATCAACATTTACTGCTGCACTAATTACGTCCCTAAGTAAGTACTCACTATCACTAATCCTCTCAATATCTAACTTCTCTACTAATTCTTTATAACCTCTATTGACCTTAAAAATTTCTATCTCTGTCTTTCTCTCTCTCTCCTCATAATACCTCTCATAACCCCCCTGAACTATCTCCCCCAATGCAAAGGGCAACACAACATTATTAAAACCCATCCTGGCTTTACCAGGTACATCACAATAAACTAGGGGACCATTTGGAGACCACATGTCTCTCACATAAACTCTAGAGGAACCTTTGTCCTCCAACAACACTTGTTGAGTCTTTACTCCACTTAAACCACAGGGAAAATTCGCCCTCTGCCCACCATACTCACTTAAACTCTCCTTACACACTCTCTCAATTTCATCAACAACTATTACCTCATCACTAAACTCTACTGTCATTATCACTACCATTATTGAATGTATCACTCTCTGATACCCCATATTCAATTACATCATCATTATTACTAGTTATATCACTATTATAGTTATCACTATTTTCACTATCACTTACCTTGTCAACCATTACCTCCTTTGCACTTAAACTATCATCATTATTACCTCCACTATCAAAATCGCGTACCTGTTTTAGTTCACTTTCTTTATTCTCCTTTTTGTACCCCATGTAAACTTGTATTCTCCTATTTGTTTCTCCCAGGCACTAAAACAGCTGTTTAATTTCTCTTCAAAAGCACTCAAACGTTTAGTAATATTATCTTCAAATTCAACCTTTTGTTGTTTCATATCATTAAATTCAGTATCAAAACGTTTATTAATGTCACTAGACATCGTACGCAATCATCATTAGTATCAAAACGTCTTTCGAACTTAACATTCTGTTGTTTCATTTCCCCATTATCTCACGTAAAAAGTTCATCATTTCATCATTAGATTTACTACTATCTTTTGTTGACTGCGCTCCAGAATCACTCATTATAGCTGAGTCAGTCAGACTAACTTCATTCTCATTATCTTCCATTTTAATTAGTTGTAATTAAATAATTAATTTATATAAATGAAATTTTATATAAGAATATAAGCAAAACAATTTTAAACACAATGTGCTACTGTAAACACCTCATAACCTATACGAATTATTCTAAAATAACGCCATAACCAACCCTATTTCCGTATGTCAAAACGGGCCTAACCTATATGAAAAAATTCATATAAGCGTCCTGGCAGGGATCGCCAATTATAACTATACAATAAAAATACAGCTATAGGCAATACTTTACTTACCCCCACTTCTGACGATCTCACTTACGACTTACCTTATTATAAAAACCAGAAGATCCCAAAACTCTCAAGGTCACCACCACATCTGGAAAAGGAAATGTGGAAACCTTTTACACTCTTCCCATTAAATAATTTAGCTAATTTTTTATTTACCTCAATTCAAAACTCACAGGTTCTTTTAGGCGACCTTTTGGCACAGAAATTAGGTTATGGATCTGGCGTAATGATTACACTAACACATGTTTATGATAATAACAAATCTTATTTATTTTAATCCAAAATTAAATTCTTTCTGCGACAAAACATATATTAGGCATAGTAATAATTGAACAACGTGGTCAGTTATCTGGAGCAAGGTTGTATATTTTGAAACAAATTTTAAAAATGGTCTGTAATTCACAAATAATTTATTTTACTTTAATAATTTTCTTTGAATTATCAGAACTGATCTGTTTAAAATGTCAATTGTTACTTGAATGTTGTATCCAAATATGCTGATTCGTCTCACTGCTGGTCCTGTGATCCGTCGAAATCTGCTCCCTCGTCGTCTGCTACTCTCCGCACACTAACACTCCTCTTGTACGCACGCACGCCGACACACCCGATAACAGTTTACTCTTTATCTCAAGGTACTGAACTGGGCTGTAATGTATTACCGTATTATTCCGAATACAAGCCGCACTTTTTCTCCTAAAAACATGGTCGCTAATTTGGCCTGCGGCTTGCATTCGCGCGCTAACGAAAATCAAAGTTATACCTGACTTCTGGTGGGACAAACGCTTTTGGTATCTATGAGTTGTTTACTGCCTAAGCAACAGGTATTTGCCTGGCTGTTGTTAACTCTTGCATTATGATTTATGACTGCAACCGTTCGTTTTAACAGCAAACTGAAGGAAGAATAGGAATAAAAAGTGTACGTGTGTGCGCACGTGCGCGTGGTCGTACCCTTCTGTAGGCGGCAAGACAAAGGATGAGTAGAGGGGGTGTGAGTAGCATTTAGCATGTTTCTAAATACCGGGTAAAATGCCAGTGTGGTCTTCTGTTGTAACAGCGACAACATCGCTTACCTATATGCCTACTTTGTTTTCATTCGGCGTTTTTGTAGTCCGTCTGCGGTATGAGTGATATTGTGGAGACTAAAGGCACGCAGTCAAATCAAATTCTAAAAAATAAACGTAATACGTACGATGCAAATTATAAATTAATTGTGACACAACATGCAATCGTGAAGCCACAAGAAAATTCGATATTGATGAATCCTGTATTCGACGATGGAGAAAACAGAAGGAACGGCTTTTAAATGCAAATACTGCGTGACGAGCATTCACAGGACCTCAAGTTGGGCGTTTTGTAGCAGTAGAGTCAAGCGTCTGTGAATACGTACGGCTTTTAAGAAGGCAAGGATTCCCTGTCACTAGACATGTTTTAAAATTAAAAGCTTTAGAAATCGCAGAAGAATTTAAAGTCTCCGGTTTGAAAGCCAGCTTCGGGTGGATAAGACGAATGATGCGCCGAAATGGATTTGCGCTTAGACGACGTACATCACTCGCGCAAAAACTGCCGAGCGACTACGAAGAAAAACTCCTTCAGTATCAGCGGTTTGTCATTAATTTATGGAAGAAGCATAATTATTCACTTGAACACATGGGAAATGCCGATGAAAAGCACGTATTTTTTGACATGACCTCTAACTTTACGGTGGACCAAAACGGAACAAAATCTGTAACAGTAAAGGTTACGGGAAATGAAAAATTACGTATCACTGTAATGCTTGCTGCATTAGCCGATGGACGAAAACTTCCACCTTACGTAATATTAAAATGGAAAACCATGCCAAAAGAGAAGTTACCATCCGGTGTGATTTTTCGCTGTCACGAAAAAGGTTGGATAACAAACGATCTTATGGTAGATTGGTTAAAATGTGTATGGAATAAACGGCCAGGAGCATTATTAAAACGATGTGGTTTGTTAGTGCTAGATTCATTTCGTGGTCACACTACGGATGAAATAAAAAAGCTTCTTTACGAAGAAATGAACACTGATATTGCCGTTATTCCTGGAGGAATGACAAGTCAGTTGCAGGTGATGGATGTTGTAGTAAATAAACCTGCGGCGTTTATATAATAATTGGTTGGTGGCAAGAAATCATCCTTTGACTCCTACAGGAAAAATAAAGAAAAACCATCCGTAACAGAACTCTGCAACTGGATCAGGAGTGCGTGGGAAAGCATCCCACCAGAATTCATAATTCGTGGTTTCAAAAAGTGCTGCATATCAAACTGCACGAATGGAATGGAAGACGATGTCATTTATGAAGATGACGAAGCGACCGTCTCACGGACAAGTGACAGTGAAATTGAAGACAGTGACAATGACAGTGATTAAGTATGGGAATGTTTTAAAATGCACAAAATGTAAACTACTGTACACTACTACAAAATAACTTAACAATAAAAAAGTAAAATTTTTATCAACCGTAAATAATAATAATTATTTAACAATAAAGTACTTGTATGTGCTATTTCTTTCGTCATCTCAATAAAATTTAGTAATTCTTATTCAAACGGTGACTTTACACTTTTTGCAAATTTTTAACCTTTAACCTAAGGTAATGTTTGGGGTGCGGCTTGTATTCGGAACAATACGGTATTTATTTACTATGGTGCTTTAAGCGTGCACATTCCCGCGTCTTGACGTGTCCACGCGTTACTACAGGAGTATCCCGGATGGATAAACCTTCCCTATGCGGAAATCGTGACTCACATGAGACTAGCACTGTTTAATGTAAATATTTTATTATTTGAGAAATACTGAGTTTGTACCAATACAAGGTATTAGCTAACAGGTAATTCGTCGCTAAATTGTCCTTGATAACTCTTACATAAGAACGTTTCTGTTTGAAAAACTCGCACAGAGAGCACATCCGTAATATTCAAGCTGCTGGATGGAACTAACTAGACTTACGTTGCCGGAGACCCAATGTTAATGAAAATTGGGGCCGCTGATTGGTCGAAACACCTATCACGTGATTGATGGGTACAACTGATAGACAAACGTCTTGAACAGATTGGCAGATTTCTGCAGAACCAGGTATAGATTTTATCTACAAACCTCATTACTTCCAAAAGATAAGGAATCTATAGAAGTTGGTTTTTACTAAAATATCCCTATTAACATAATATGTAACAAGTCTCTGACACAAAAAAATATAGTGCTATTTAAGATGCTTGCACTGTCCACATCTCAGTTCAATACGTTCATTTATAACAGAGTTATTCATAAAATACGAATGACACGCGCACTCCCACATGACATGATCACAAATAAATTTATGGGCATTTTGATACATAATAGTTTTTTACCCAATTATTAATTCAAAACTTATATCTAATTAACATAATCAAACAAAAATCAAATTTTAACATGTCTATAACGTCATAAAATGATATATCAGCATGTAGTCTTAGCTACAGTGTCCTTTACTGCAATGTTCTATTGTAGTTTTTCTTACTTTCTTTTTATATGCTACTATAAACATTTATAAAACGTAAAATTCCATAAGCAAATTTTCATATACAAATAAATACTCTCTCTTTTACTTTTTCTTTCTCCCCTTTCTCTCTCACTCTCTTTACATATCTTTTTAACGCCCGTTTATTGAGCTCATTATTATTGTTTTACTATATAAACTTTTGGCCAAAAAACTTGTTTTCGCACTGTACTTATCTGTACGAGGTCCCATGTGTTGTGCACTATGTCGGTCAAGCCTTCTTCACTAAACTACCACAATACTCATTTTATAAAACTGTTAATACTGTTGTAAAACTGTTTACTGCTGCATTACATTGCAATACACTCCTTGGTATGCCTACTTTAACATTTTTAGCCTACCAAAAACTCGCCCGAGGCCACGGTGAAATTACGTCTGTCCTGTCTGATGAGGTGTGCTGAACTGCCTGTTTTTCTTATAAATGTTTCTTAAAACTTCATTATACTTTTATTTAAAATGATCTTTGGGGCAGGCCTACCGTACTTACACGCGTAGGCCTCCCGACACTATTACACTGAAACCGTACTGTATGCTGGTGGGTTGTCGACTGGGTCGATCTGAGATGGCGTGGGTACGCTATCCTGGTTTCAAACGGATGTCCACCCGTCTCCTGCCTTCAAGCATAGAAGATTCTAGTAGTTTCTCGTACCCGGAAGTTAGTTGTAACATCAAAAACACATGGTGTTCTATTCTATGCTGTAAGCCACGTGTGTGTTCTGTGACACCTATGCTTTGTTATGTATTCCCACAATAGGTTTTATAAAATTATTACATACATTGAGAATTACTGAAAATTATTAAATAAAAATGGTTCTGCCAATTTTTTCCCATTTCAAGACCCCCCCCCCCAATGAGAGGTTATATGTAACAACATAAAAACTCTCATTGCCTAAACCTAAGAGGATTAGAGAGGATATGGCGCCACGACCCCCCTTACTTCCTTACTAAAATTTTGGGTATTTCCCCCCCAAATCCGGTGGCTGTGGCTGCACCTGCATGACTTTACTGGACTTCCTTCCTCAGGATCCCAACACCATAAAGCCAGAGAGGTACTAGGCGACCCTGCCCTGACGCTCTGGCCAGCACAGGTCCGCCTCCACAGTACCACCCTGATTCTGTAACAATCAAGTAAAAACATTAACAAATGGTCTTTCATCATTCCATATCCTTAACTGATTTGGGTTCCTCCTAGACGTACCAGTTTGCATTTATCAAAGTACAGGTTTGTTATGTTACATATCTGAATACACCTATAACATTATTCTTCTACAATAGATAGCCTTATCGCTAACATAATACATTTTATTTAAACCACATAACATTAACATACACTTGAAAGTCTTATCAGAAATAAATTTTTCTCAATTTAATTCAAATTCCAAAAAATGATTCCCCAATCTCATTACCAATACACTTCTCTATTGATTTCATTTTAAAGATTCCAATTATCTCATTCAAATATATTCAACTTCAATTACCAATTCAGATTATCACTGTTATCTTAACTCACTACAAAATATGGTTACACAAAAATACATAGACAACAAAAATATGTATTCAAATACTCCATTACTAACCGTATTATAACATTTTATACAATCTTGTAATATTTCTCATAAACGCATCACCTTACAATAAGCATCACCAACCTCACATTAAAATAAACATTTCAAATTTGAATTTGAATAAAAATTACAAACATTACATAACTTTAGTCTTAATTTTCTATTGAAATACTCCAATTGTCACAATATAACTTCAGCTCTGAATTTCTATTAAACATTTTAATTATCAAATTTTAATCATTTACCATTTTTTATACAAGTCAAATCTAACAAATAAATTTTTCAAATTTATTACCAAAATTTCCATCCTTTAAAACATTTCCAATTAATTTAATTCCATAATAACATTCAGTAATGTCGACTATTCAATCGAAATAAAATTATAAACATTACTACCTATACACAATAGAATGTATCCTCAGATACCTTATCATAACAATAACCTAACCTAATACATAACACATGTAACACCAATAAAAAATTATATACCATATGTTTCATATCAAATGTCACTGTTCACCAAAAATCATTACATTATTCAGCCAAGTATTTAAACCATTAACTCAAATAATTAAATGTCCTTCAACAATATATGTTTAACCCCCATCATCAAAAAATTAGTCTGATATTAGTCAGGCACATTTCATTTTTATTTAAACCCATTATATTACCTTTTTTTATATAATGACTATTTAAATTATCATCTGTTACCATAATACCATAATAATAATCCACAGGATTATTCCACATTGTTATATCATATGCCTTGTCTACATTGGGTATGATCAAGTCGCCCTTAGTATTTTTTGTCATCACCAGGTAAGTTATAACCTCATCATCTACTACTACACCAGTTTCCTCATAAGGTAAGTATTCAATACCAACAATATTATCAACATTTACTGCTGCACTAATTACGTCCCTAAGTAAGTACTCACTATCACTAATTCTCTCAATATCTAACTTCTCTACTAATTCTTTATAACCTCTATTGACCTTAAAAATTTCTATCTCTGTCTTTCTCTCTCTCTCCTCATAATACCTCTCATAACCCCCCTGAACTATCTCCCCCAATGCAAAGGGCAACACAACATTATTATTTAAATTAGCAGCCATCCTTACTATTTCTTTTATGAATTTGCTAACTGCTATAATTTTTTATTGTTCGACTAAGCTTTTCGTCATTACTGACATCTTCAGGTCTTAAACAACCTAGTTTCCTGGTTGACCTTTCAACCAGGCCTTAAACCTGGTTGTTTAAGATCTGAAGATGTCAGTAATGATGAAAAGCTTAGTCGAACAATAAAAAATTATAGCAGTTAGCAAATTCATAAAAGAAACAACATTATTAAAACCCATCCTGGCTTTACCAGGTACATCACAATAAACTAGGGGACCATTTGGAGACCACATGTCTCTCACATAAACTCTAGAGGAACCTTTGTCCTCCAACAACACTTGTTGAGTCTTTACTCCACTTACACCACAGGGAAAATTCGCCCTCTGCCCACCATACTCACTTAAACTCTCCTTACACACTCTCTCAATCTCATCAACAACTATTACCTCATCACTAACCTCTACTCTCATTATCACTACCATTATTGAATGTATCACTCTCTGATACCCCATATTCAATTACATCATCATTATTACTAGTTATATCACTATTATAGTTATCACTATTTTCACTATCACTTACCTTGTCAACTATTACCTCCTTTGCACTTAAACTATCATCATTATTACCTCCACTATCAAAATCGCGTACCTGTTTTAGTTCACTTTCTTTATTCTCCTTTTTGTACCCCCACGTAAACTTGTATTCTCCTATTTGTTTCTCCCAGGCACTAAAACAGCTGTTTAATTTTTCTTCAAAAGCACTCAAATGTTTATTAATATTATCTTCAAATTCAACCTTTTATTGTTTCATATCATTAAATTCAGTATCAAAACGTTTATTAATGTCACTAGACATCATACGCAATCATCATTAGTATCAAAACGTCTTTCGAACTTAACATTCTGTTGTTTCATTTCCCCATTATCTCACGTAAAAAGTTCATCATTTCATCATTAGATTTACTACTATCTTTTGTTGACTGTGCTCCAGAATCACTCATTACAGCTGAGTCAGTCAGACTAACTTCATTCTCATTATCTTCCATTTTAATTAGTTGTAATTAAATAATTAATTTATATAAATGAAATTTTATATAAGAATATAAGCAAAACAATTTTAAACACAATGTGCTACTGTAAACACCTCATAACCTATACGAATTATTCTAAAATAACGCCATAACCAACCCTATTTCCGTGTGTCAAAACGGGCCTAACCTATATGAAAAAATTCATATAAGCGTCCTGGCAGGGATCGCCAATTGTAACTATACAATAAAAATACAGCTATAGGCAATACTTTACTTACCCCCACTTCTGACGATCTTACTTACGACTTACCTTATTATAAAAACCAGAAGATCCCAAAACTCTCAAGGTCACCACCACATCTGGAAAAGGAAATGTGGAAACCTTTTACACTTTTCCCATTAAATAATTTAGCTAATTTTTTATTTACCTCAATTCAAAACTCACAGGTTCTTTTAGGCGACCTTTTGGCACAGAAATTAGGTTATGGATCTGGCGTAATGATTACACTAACACATGTTTATGATAATAACAAATCTTATTTATTTTAATCCAAAATTAAATTCTTTCTGCGACAAAACATATATTAGGCATAGTAATAATTGAACAACGTGGTCAGTTATCTGGAGCAAGGTTATATATTTTGAAACAAATTTTAAAAATGGTCTGTAATTCACAAATAATTTATTTTACTTTAATAATTTTCTTTGAATTATCAGAACTGATCTGTTTAAAATGTCAATTGTTACTTGAATGTTGTATCCAAATATGCTGATTCGTCTCACTGCTGGTCCTGTGATCCGTCGAAATCTGCTCCCTCGTCGTCTGCTACTCTCCGCACACTAACACTCCTCTTGTACGCACGCACGCCGACACACCCGATAACAGTTTACCCTTTATCTCAAGGGACTGAACTGGGCTGTAATGTATTACCGTATTGTTCCGAATACAAGCCGCACTTTTTCTCCTAAAAACATGGTCGCTAATTTGGCCTGTGGCTTGCATTCGCGCGCTAACGAAATTCAAAGTTATACCTGACTTCTGGTGGGACAAACGCTTTTGGTATCTATGAGTTGTTTACTGCCTAAGCAACAGCTATTTGCCTGGCTGTTGTTAACTCTTGCATTATGATTTATGACTGCAACCGTTCGTTTTAACAGCAAACTGAAGGAAGAATAGGAATAAAAAGTGTACGTGTGTGCGCACGTGCGCGTGGTCGCACCCTTCTGTAGGCGGCAAGACAAAGGATGAGTAGAGGGGGTGTGAGTAGCATTTAGCATGTTTCTAAATACCGGGTAAAATGCCAGTGTGGTCTTCTGTTGTAACAGCGACAACATCGCTTACCTATATGCCTACTTTGTTTTCATTCGGCGTTTTTGTAGTGCGTCTGCGGTATGAGTGATATTGTGGAGACTAAAGGCACGCAGTCAAATCAAATTCTAAAAAATAAACATAATACGTAGGCCTACGATGCAAATTATAAATTAATTGTGACACAACATGCAGAAAAAACATGCAATCGTGAAGCCGCAAGAAAATTCGATATTGATGAATCCTGTATTCGACGATGGAGAAAACAGAAGGAACGGCTTTTAAATGCAAATACTGCGTGACGAGCATTCACAGGACCTAAAGTTGGGCGTTTTGTAGCAGTAGAGTCAAGCGTCTGTGAATACGTACGGCTTTTAAGAAGGCAAGGATTCCCTGTCACTAGACATGTTTTAAAATTAAAAGCTTTAGAAATCGCAGAAGAATTTAAAGTCTCCGGTTTGAAAGCCAGCTTCGGGTGGATAAGACGAATGATGCGCCGAAATGGATTTGCGCTTAGACGACGTACATCACTCGTGCAAAAACTGCCGAGCGACTTTATAAGAAAAACTCCTTCAGTATCAGCGGTTTGTCATTAATTTATGCAAGAAGCATAATTATTCACTTGAACACATGGGAAATGCCGATGAAACGCACGTATTTTTTGACATGACCTCTAACTTTACGGTGAACCAAAACGGAACAAAATCTGTAACAGTAAAGGTTACGGGAAATGAAAAATTACGTATCACTGTAATGCTTGCTGCATTAGCCGATGGACGAAAACTTCCACCTTACGTAATATTAAAATGGAAAACCATGCCAAAAGAGAAGTTACCATCCGGTGTGATTTTTCGCTGTCACGTAAAAGGTTGGATAACAAACGATCTTATGGTAGATTGGTTAAAATGTGTATGGAATAAACGGCCAGGAGCATTATTAAAACGATGTGGTTTGTTAGTGCTAGATTCATTTCGTGGTCACACTACGGATGAAATAAAAAAGCTTCTTTACGAAGAAATAAACACTGATATTGCCCTTATTCCTAGAGGAATGACAAGTCAGTTGCAGGTGATGGATGTTGTAGTAAATAAACCTGCGGCGTTTATATAATAATTGGTTGGTGGCAAGAAATCATCCTTTGACTCCTACAGGAAAAATAAAGAAAAACCATCCGTAACAGAACTCTGCAACTGGATCAGGAGTGCGTGGGAAAGCATCCCACCAGAATTCATAATTCGTGGTTTCAAAAAGTGCTGCATATCAAACTGCACGAATGGAATGGAAGACGATGTCATTTATGAAGAGGACGAAGCGACCGTCTCACGGACAAGTGACAGTGAAATTGAAGACAGTGACAATGACAGTGATTAAGTATGAGAATATTTTAAAATGCACAAAATGTAAACTACTGTACACTACTACAAAATAACTTAACAATAAAAAAGTAAAATTTTTATCAACCGTAAATAATAATAATTATGTAACAATAAAGTACTTGTATGTGCTATTTCTTTCGTCATCTCAATAAAATTTAGTAATTCTTATTCAAACGGTGACTTTACACTTTTTGCAAATTTTTAAACTTTAACCTAAGGTAATTTTTGGGGTGCGGCTTGTATTCGGAACAATACGGTATTTATTTACTATGGTGCTTTAAGCGTGCACCTTCCCGCGTCTTGAGGTGTCCTCGCGTTACCACAGGAGTATCCCGGATGGATAAACCTTCCCTATGCGGAAATCGTGACTCACATGAGACTAGCACTGTTTAATGTAAATATTTTATTATTTGAGAAATATTGAGTTTGTACCAATACAAGGTATTAGCTAACAGGTAACTCGTCGCTAAATTGTTCTTGATAACTCTTACATAAGAACGTTTCTGTTCGAAAAACTCGCACAGAGAGCACATCCGTAATATTCAAGCTGCTGGATGGAACTAACTATACTTACGTTGCCGGAGACCCAATCTTAATGAAAATTGGGGCCGCTGATTGGTCGAAACACCTATCACGTGATTGATGGGTACAACTGATAGAAAAACGTCTTGAACAGATTGGCAGATTTCTGTAGAACCAGGTATAGATTTTATCTACAAACCTCATTACTTCCAAAAGATAAGGAATCTATAGAAGTTGGTTTTTACTCAAATATCCCTATTAACATAGTATGTAACAAGTCTCTGACACACAAAAAATATAGTGCTATTTAAGATGCTTGCACTGTCCACATCTCAGTTCAATACGTTCATTTATAACAGAGTTATTCATAAAATACGAATGACACGCGCACTCTCACATGACATGATCACAAATAAATATATGGGCATTTTGATACATAATAGTTTTTTACCCAATTATTAATTCAAAACTTATATCTAATTAACATAATCAAACAAAAATCAAATTTTAACATGTCTATAACGTCATAAAATGATATATCAGCATGTAGTCTTAGCTACAGTGTCCTTTACTGCAATGTTCTATTGTAGTTTTTCTTACTTTCTTTTTATATGCTACTATAAACAATTATAAAACGTAAAATTCCATAAGCAAATTTTCATATACAAATAAGTACTCTCTCTTTTACTTTTTCTTTCTCCCCTTTCTCTCTCACACACTCTCTCACTCTCTTTACATATCTTTTTAACGCCCGTTTATTGAGCTCATTATTATTGTTTTACTATATAAACTTTTGGCCAAAAAACTTGTTTTCGCACTGTACTTATCTGTACGAGGTCCCATGTGTTGTGCACTATGTCGGTCAAGCCTTCTTCACTAAACTACCACAATACTCATTTTATAAAACTGTTAATACTGTTGTAAAACTGTTTACTGCTGCATTACATTGAAATACACTCCTTGGTAGGCCTACTTTAACATTTTTAGCCTACCAAAAACTCGCCCGAGGCCACGGTGAAATTACGTCTGTCCTGTCTGATGAGGTGTGCTGAACTGCCCGTTTTTCTTATAAATGTTTCTTAAAACTTCATTATACTTTTATTTAAAATGATCTTTGGGGCAGGCCTACCGTACTTACACGCGTAGGCCTCCCGACACTATTACACTGAAACCGTACTGTATGCTGGTGGGTTGTCGACTGGGTCGATCTGAGATGGCGTGGGTACGGTATCCTGGTTTCAAACGGATGTCCACCCGTCTCCTGCCTTCAAGCATAGAAGATTCTAGTAGTTTCTCGTACCCGGAAGTTAGTTGTAACATCAAAAACATATGGTGTTCTATTCTATGCTGTAAGCCACGTGTGTGTTCTGTGACACATATGCTTTGTTATGTATTCCCACAATAGGTTTTATAAAATTATTACATACATTGAGAATTACTGAAAATTATTAAATAAAAATGGTTCTGCCAATTTTTTCCCATTACAAGACCCCGCCCCCAATGAGAGGTTATATGTAACAACATAAAAACTCTCATTGCCTAAACCTAAGAGGATTAGAGAGAATATGGCGCCACGACCCCCCTTACTTCCTTACTAAAATTTTGGGTATTTCCCCCCCAAATCCGGTGGCTGTGGCTGCACCTGCATGACTTTACTGGACTTCCTTCCTCAGGATCCCAACACCATAAAGCCAGAGAGGTACTAGGCGACCCTGCCCTGACGCTCTGGCCAGCACAGGTCCGCCTCCACAGTACCACCCTGATTCTGTAACAATCAAGTAAAAACATTAACAAATGGTCTTTCATCATTCCATATCCTTAACTGATTTGGGTTCCTCCTAGACGTACCAGTTTGCATTTATCAAAGTACTGGTTTGTTATGTTACATATCTGAATACACCTATAACATTATTCTTCTACAATAGATAGCCTTATCGCTAACATAATACATTTTATTTAAACCACATAACATTAACATACACTTGAAAGTCTTATCAGAAATAAATTTTTCTCAATTTAATTCAAATTCCAAAAAATGATTCCCCAATCTCATTACCAATACACTTCTCTATTGATTTCATTTTAAAGATTCCAATTATCTCATTCAAATATATTCAACTTCAATTACCAATTCAGATTATCACTGTTATCTTAACTCACTACAAAATATGGTTACACAAAAATACATAGACAACAAAAATATGTATTCAAATACTCCATTACTAACCGTATTATAACATTTTATACAATCATGTAATATTTCTCATAAACGCATCACCTTACAATAAGCATCACCAACCTCACATTAAAATAAACATTTCAAATTTGAATTTGAATAAAAATTACAAACATTACATAACTTTAGTCTTAATTTTCTATTGAAATACTCCAATTGTCACAATATAACTTCAGCTCTGAATTTCTATTAAACATTTTAATTATCAAATTTTAATCATTTACCATTTTTTATACAAGTCAAATCTAACAAATAAATTTTTCAAATTTATTACCAAAATTTCCATCCTTTAAAACATTTCCAATTAATTTAATTCCATAATAACATTCAGTAATGTCGACTATTCAATCGAAATAAAATTATAAACATTACTACCTATACACAATAGAATGTATCCTCAGATACCTTATCATAACAATAACCTAACCTAATACATAACACATGTAACACCAATAAAAAATTATATACCATATGTTTCATATCAAATGTCACTGTTCACCAAAAATCATTACATTATTCAGCCAAGTATTTAAACCATTAACTCAAATAATTAAATGTCCTTCAACAATATATGTTTAACCCCCATCATCAAAAAATTAGTCTGATATTAGTCAGGCACATTTCATTTTTATTTAAACCCATTATATTACCTTTTTTTATATAATGACTATTTAAATTATCATCTGTTACCATAATACCATAATAATAATCCACAGGATTATTCCACATTATTATATCATATGCCTTGTCTACATTGGGTATGATCAAGTCGCCCTTAGTATTTTTTGTCATCACCAGGTAAGTTATAACCTCATCATCTACTACTACACCAGTTTCCTCATAAGGTAAGTATTCGATACCAACAATATTATCCACATTTACTGCTGCACTAATTACGTCCCTAAGTAAGTACTCACTATCACTAATTCTCTCAATATCTAACTTCTCTACTAATTCTTTATAACCTCTATTGACCTTAAAAATTTCTATCTCTGTCTTTCTCTCTCTCTCCTCATAATACCTCTCATAACCCCCCTGAACTATCTCCCCCAATGCAAAGGGCAACACAACATTATTATTTAAATTAGCAGCCATCCTTACTATTTCTTTTATGAATTTGCTAACTGCTATAATTTTTTATTGTTCGACTAAGCTTTTCGTCATTACTGACATCTTCAGGTCTTAAACAACCTAGTTTCCTGGTTGACCTTTCAACCAGGCCTTAAACCTGGTTGTTTAAGATCTGAAGATGTCAGTAATGATGAAAAGCTTAGTCGAACAATAAAAAATTATAGCAGTTAGCAAATTCATAAAAGAAACATTATTAAAACCCATCCTGGCTTTACCAGGTACATCACAATAAACTAGGGGACCATTTGGAGACCACATGTCTCTCACATAAACTCTAGAGGAACCTTTGTCCTCCAACAACACTTGTTGAGTCTTTACTCCACTTACACCACAGGGAAAATTCGCCCTCTGCCCACCATACTCACTTAAACTCTCCTTACACACTCTCTCAATCTCATCAACAACTATTACCTCATCACTAACCTCTACTCTCATTATCACTACCATTATTGAATGTATCACTCTCTGATACCCCATATTCAATTACATCATCATTATTACTAGTTATATCACTATTATAGTTATCACTATTTTCACTATCACTTACCTTGTCAACTATTACCTCCTTTGCACTTAAACTATCATCATTATTACCTCCACTATCAAAATCGCGTACCTGTTTTAGTTCACTTTCTTTATTCTCCTTTTTGTACCCCCATGTAAACTTGTATTCTCCTATTTGTTTCTCCCAGGCACTAAAACAGCTGTTTAATTTTTCTTCAAAAGCACTCAAATGTTTATTAATATTATCTTCAAATTCAACCTTTTATTGTTTCATATCATTAAATTCAGTATCAAAACGTTTATTAATGTCACTAGACATCATACGCAATCATCATTAGTATCAAAACGTCTTTCGAACTTAACATTCTGTTGTTTCATTTCCCCATTATCTCACGTAAAAAGTTCATCATTTCATCATTAGATTTACTACTATCTTTTGTTGACTGTGCTCCAGAATCACTCATTACAGCTGAGTCAGTCAGACTAACTTCATTCTCATTATCTTCCATTTTAATTAGTTGTAATTAAATAATTAATTTATATAAATTAAATTTTATATAAGAATATAAGCAAAACAATTTTAAACACAATGTGCTACTGTAAACACCTCATAACCTATACGAATTATTCTAAAATAACGCCATAACCAACCCTATTTCCGTGTGTCAAAACGGGCCTAACCTATATGAAAAAATTCATATAAGCGTCCTGGCAGGGATCGCCAATTGTAACTATACAATAAAAATACAGCTATAGGCAATACTTTACTTAACCCCACTTCTGACGATCTTACTTACGACTTACCTTATTATAAAAACCAGAAGATCCCAAAACTCTCAAGGTCACCACCACATCTGGAAAAGGAAATGTGGAAACCTTTTACACTCTTCCCATTAAATAATTTAGCTAATTTTTTATTTACCTCAATTCAAAACTCACAGGTTCTTTTAGGCGACCTTTTGGCACAGAAATTAGGTTATGGATCTGGCGTAATGATTACACTAACACATGTTTATGATAATAACAAATCTTATTTATTTTAATCCAAAATTAAATTCTTTCTGCGACAAAACATATATTAGGCATAGTAATAATTGAACAACGTGGTCAGTTATCTGGAGCAAGGTTATATATTTTGAAACAAATTTTAAAAATGGTCTGTAATTCACAAATAATTTATTTTACTTTAATAATTTTCTTTGAATTATCAGAACTGATCTGTTTAAAATGTCAATTGTTACTTGAATGTTGTATCCAAATATGCTGATTCGTCTCACTGCTGGTCCTGTGATCCGTCGAAATCTGCTCCCTCTGAAACTCTACGAATCGATTACAAAAGTATAATTATATTTATCTCTTACCTTCGGGTTTTTATTGCAAAGTCTTTCAGACGAAAACAGCTGCAAAAAGGATTACTTGGATTTGATATAGGCAAAGATCAAATACACCGTTTGTGCTAACACATTGCCTCTGATTTATTATTCCAAAACAACTACTTCGTCTCTCTTTCATAACATTTAGAGCAAATACTTGTAGAATGAGCAACAATTTGTGAAATCAAATTTAATAATAAAATATTTCTTAATTAACTAGCTTATTACAACTATGGTATACCCCAACTATTTACTATCTGCAATGAACCAATACGTGCTTTGGCTACACACTCACACACATTCGTTCTTTGATTTTATCGTTCTATTTAAACCCCACTTCGAGATCTCTGATTTACATTTTAGATTTATAATTTATTTATGTTGAATTATACTCTGGGGAAAAAGGTAAAATAATCTTGGTTAAAACTCAGTTAATACTTAACGTCTGAAGAACTCCGCTGTTTTGCACCTCTGCTGTGAATGCACTGTTTAACACACCATGATTTAGTTTTTCACTGTTTAACCGCGGTACTGTTATTGTTTATTTCATATTAGGTTGATGCGCCACTATTATTTTAATTCACTTTAAAATAGCATTTAGTTTTGTTTTGTCGGCCGACATATATTTTCGAACACTTAGCTCGCTTAGGTTGGCCGCGCGTTATACAGTTTTTTGTATTAGTTTTAGTATTTTCAAAGATAGGCCTACTCTTAACTGCGGCCTATCTTACACCCGAGGCCACTATGTAATTTTTATCTGCACTGTATGCTGCTTATTACCACTCTCTCTGATGACACACAGCAGACTGGAGACTGTGTCACAACTGTTGCTGGCGGTTACGCAATGCGTCTGGCAATTGTTTTGGCTGACTGTATGTATGTTGCATTGCTGTACTGGAGGCTCCTTACAGGTGAAAGTCTGGCAATTTGGAAAGTGCTTAAAATGATATTTGAATTAATATGAAATTAAACTGGGGTGGCTCACAATTCCGTACCGTTACAATACCCCCCCAATAAGAGGTTGAAGGCCGGGGCGTTCAAACTCTTATTGCCTAAACCTAAGAGGATCAGTGAGGATATGGCGCCGCAACCCCCCTGAACACTCTATGACATCATGGGTTCTTACCCCCCTAGTCTGGCGACTGTGACAGCACCCATCCGATCTTACTGGACTTCTCTGTTCGAGATCCCAACACCGAAAAATCGAACAGATACCCGACCCAGTATCGCCTTACTTTAAAACATGTAATTAAAAATTTGACAAGCGGCCTTCCATCACTCCATATCCCACAACTGGTTTGTTTCCTCTTAGCCGTACTGGTTCATTGACAACGCACTGGCTCATTTTATATTATAAACCCTAAAGAATAATATTAATAAAACAATATTGGTTTACAATGATACACATAAATTCCAGTTAAATTGAATAGTATTCCCCATACAATGTTGCCCATCCAAAATGATACATAGATTATACAAGGTATCCTTAACTACTATATATGTATAGGATAAAAAATTCATAACATATGAAAAATCTATATGGACAGTAATATACACATCTTATTTTCCAGACGCCGCTTCAGCTCAAACATTTCCTTCAGTTTTCGATTTTAAATGAATATTTTAATAAGTTAAATCCTTATTTACATCAATTAGTATTTACTTTATAATTCCAATTTGAATTTAAATGAAAATAAAGTTAAGTTCATTGTTAAAAATCATCGTTTCTATTAATTTTATTACTAAATTAGTTTAATTGTATTTAATTTTCTTTAATTAATTCAATTAATCTCAAAAGTTACAGTAATTGCCTCATTGTTATTTTGTCTGTAAAAATTTAATTTCAATTCTTTTCTATCACAATAAGATACTGATTCAGCAGACTACAACATTTTTTGTTATTGTCACCAAGCGTGACTACAGACATTAGTCTCAACATACCACACCTGTTTATATAAACACTAGTCTGCAAGACTCACATAGTATAAACATCCTGGTTACATCATATTAACACCTGTACTTTTCAGTCTTTATAAATTTTTTAGATAACATATTTATCAATGTCTATTTCTTACAGTTCAACCAAATATACTTTTAATTCAACTTTCAATTATTATTTCTCTTTTAATTACAATTTCTATTTAATGCTATTATCTCAATTCATATTATTGAATCAACATTTTTTCACACCTGTAAGCATTTTATTCTATCTGATTAGTATTATGGACTTTATACTTACAATCCACTTATTGACATGAATACAAAATACACACCACACACACACCAATATCTCCGTGTAACCTCTGAAACATTTAACAACAATCTTATTTCATACAAACCATTCAACATTTTATAATACATACAATTAATTTCACTACACATGTATTTACAACTCTTCAGCAATAATTATTCAGTTACATCACACTTCAATATCAAAATCAGCTAGGTCATTATCATAGATTGACATATTTAAATTGTTCGTTTATGAATTTCAACCTCCATCGTCAAAAATTAATCGGGGTTTCAAATAACAATTTTCAATTTTATTTACATTCCGTATACGGTTATCTTGTGTTTTGTAACCATACAATTTCTGTTTATTCCTTTTACCATAATAATCATATACTAAGTCAACATTGAGTACATCGGTTAAGTCTCCATCAGTAATATTCATTATCAAGTCAGTTATTTTTTCATCATAAGATAAATTATTATTGTTTGAACATGTATCATCAAAATAATCTTCATTCTCTATTTTAACAGGTAAGTATTTCGTCTCTAACATCTCTCTCAACTCATTATAATTTCTCTTTACTTTGTATAACTCTGTCTCTCTTTCACTACACCATTCTATATTTAAACTTCTCTCATCATAACACCATATCATACTTTCTCTCTCATTCCATGCAGAGGGTACAAAATTATTCAACAAAAATAAGCAACTCAAATCTTTCACTAATAAGGGTCTCTTGCCCTCCAATACTAACAATTTTGAACACTCTGGTTCATCACAAATAAGGGGAAAATTTACCCCCTGCCCTACACATTCATCTACTTTTTCTAATTCAACAACACTAATTATTACTTCATTACAACTTATCATTTTCTCACTCTCACTTACTGTTTCACTATCTATTTTCAACGTATCACTTTCTGATACCACCCTTTCAATCACATTACCATTTTCAATGTCATTGTTACTATTTGTTATCTTACTCTCTACTACCACATTGTTAACTATATTCTCATTTTCGACCTTATTGTCATCATTTGTATTTTTACTTTTAATCTGTTCTGCTACTGACTCTACTATTTGTTCTTTCCATGTATTGAAACATTCATTCGTCTCATTTAAACGTTTATTCATATTAACCTCAAATTTGGTATTTTGCTTATTTATTTCGTCAAAACGACAATTTATAATGTCAAATTTGCTATTTTGAACGTCCAAACGACTATTCTGTTCATCGAATTTAATATTAATATCCCCTTTTAGTTCACTGAAATTACTATACATCATATTATACAATCGTGTTAACATATTGTCCTCATCGGACTTCTTATTTTGATTTACTACAATAGGTGTTGAATGAATTGCAACTTCATTCATGATTTTCGATTCGTCTACATTACTTTCACTCGTTAACAGTGACTCTGTTTGAATACCTGAATCGCCTTTATTGGCCGACTCAGTTGACGTGTTTTCATACATCGATTTATTTTCGGCCTCACTGCCGACAACTACATCAATTTCATTTATTTTCTCCATTATGAAATTAATTTATTTAACCACGCCCTCACTTCCAAATAACCCGTTCTGCAGCTTAATTAGGTCTGGCGAATATAACCACAAATTATATTCGCCGTCCCAGTTCGGGCGCCAATGAAACTCTACGAATCGATTACAAAAGTATAATTATATTTATCTCTTACCTTCGGGTTTTTATTCCAAAGTCTTTCAGACGAAAACAGCTGCAAAAAGGATTACTTGGATTTGATATAGGCAAAGATCAAATACACCGTTTGTGCTAACACATTGCCTCTGATTTATTATTCCAAAACAACTACTTCGTCTCTCTTTCATAACATTTAGAGCAAATACTTGTAGAATGAGCAACAATTTGTGAAATCAAATTTAATAATAAAATATTTCTTAATTAACTAGCTTATTACAACTATGGTATACCCCAACTATTTACTATCTGCAATGAACCAATACGTGCTTTGGCTACACACTCACACACATTCGTTCTTTGATTTTATCGTTCTATTTAAACCCCACTTCGAGATCTCTGATTTACATTTTAGATTTATAATTTATTTATGTTGAATTATACTCTGGGGAAAAAGGTAAAATAATCTTGGTTAAAACTCAGTTAATACTTAACGTCTGAAGAACTCCGCTGTTTTGCACCTCTGCTGTGAATGCACTGTTTAACACACCATGATTTAGTTTTTCACTGTTTAACCGCGGTACTGTTATTGTTTATTTCATATTAGGTTGATGCGCCACTATTATTTTAATTCACTTTAAAATAGCATTTAGTTTTGTTTTGTCGGCCGACATATATTTTCGAACACTTAGCTCGCTTAGGTTGGCCGCGCGTTATACAGTTTTTTGTATTAGTTTTAGTATTTTCAAAGATAGGCCTACTCTTAACTGCGGCCTATCTTACACCCGAGGCCACTATGTAATTTTTATCTGCACTGTATGCTGCTTATTACCACTCTCTCTGATGACACACAGCAGACTGGAGACTGTGTCACAACTGTTGCTGGCGGTTACGCAATGCGTCTGGCAATTGTTTTGGCTGACTGTATGTATGTTGCATTGCTGTACTGGAGGCTCCTTACAGGTGAAAGTCTGGCAATTTGGAAAGTGCTTAAAATGATATTTGAATTAATATGAAATTAAACTGGGGTCGATTGGTCGAAACACCTATCACGTTACTGATGGGTACAACTGATCGACAAACTTCTTGAACAGATTGGCAGATTTCTGCAGAAGCAGGTATAGATTTTATCTACAAATCTCATTACTTCCAAAAGATAAGGAATCTATAGAAGTTGGTTTTTACAAAAAATCCCTATTAAAATATTATGTAACAAGTCTCTGACACACAAAAAATATAGCGCTATTTAAGATGCTTGCACTGTCCACATCTCAGTTCAATACGTTCATTTATTCATAAAATACGAATGACACACGCACTCCCACATGATATGATCACAAATAAATTTATGGGCATTTTAATACATAATAGTTTTTTACCCAATTATTAATTCAAAACTTATATCTAATTAACATAATCAAACAAAAATCAAATTTTAACATGTCTATAACGTCATAAAATGATATATCAGCATGTAGTCTTAGCTACAGTGTCCTTTACTGCAATGTTCTATTGTAGTTTTTCTTACTTTCTTTTTATATGCTACTATAAACAATTATAAAACGTAAAATTCCGTAAGCAAATTTTCATATACAAATAAGTACTCTCTCTTTTACTTTTTCTTTCTCCCCTTTTTCTCTCACACACTCTCTCACTCTCTTTACATATCTTTTTAACGCCCGTTTATTGAGCTCATTATTATTGTTTTACTATATAAACTTTTGGCCAAAAAACTTGTTTTCGCACTGTACTTATCTGTACGAGGTCCCATGTGTTGTGCACTATGTCGGTCAAGCCTTCTTCACTAAACTACCACAATACTCATTTTATAAAACTGTTGTAAAACTGTTTACTGCTGCATTACATTGCAATACACTCCTTGGTAGGCCTACTTTAACATTTTTAGTCTACCAAAAACTCGCCCGAGGCCACGGTGAAATTATGTCTGTCCTGTCTGATGAGGTGTGCTGAACTGCCCGTTTTTCTTATAAATGTTTCTTAAAACTTCATTATACTTTTATTTAAAACGATCTTTGGGGCAGGCCTACCGTACTTACACGCGTAGGCCTCCCGACACTATTACACTGAAACCGTACTGTATGCTGGTGGGTTGTCGACTGGGTCGATCTGAGATGGCGTGGGTACGCTATCCTGGTTTCAAACAGATGTCCACCCGTCTCCTGCCTTCAAGCATAGAAGATTCTAGTAGTTTCTCGTACCCGGAAGTTAGTTGTAACATCAAAAACACATGGTGTTCTATTCTATGCTGTAAGCCACGTGTGTGTTCTGTGACACCTATGCTTTGTTATGTATTCCCACAATAGGTTTTATAAAATTATTACATACATTGAGAATTACTGAAAATTATTAAATAAAAATGGTTCCGCCAATTTTGTCCTGTTACAGTCTTTTCATTTTGAATTTCACTTAGTAACATTTCAATTATTTAATTGGAGCAGATTTTCATATACCGTACACCTTTAAGTAAAATATAATTAAATTTAATGCAAACTTCTTTTATTTCATATACCGATATACTTCTGCACACAGTGTGTCTAAATAATAAAAGTTGGCCAATATACCCTAATAAAAAAGTATAATATACTCTAATAAAAAATTTTCACAGTAAATAAAATCACTGAAATACATTTGTGTAAACACACACCTATTACTTTTTCAACTACTACATATGAGATGACTATAAAAAAGGAAAACATTTAATATAATGTTTTAAAAATAAAAGCACTGCCTTAATGTCATATTTTTGCAACTAATCATACACATTTCACGATATTTTAATCCTGAAATATAAAAATAAAATACATTATAGAGGCATCATAAAGGCCAACTAAATTTTCCCTGAATTGTCTTCCTCAATGCATATTATCACGTGTCACTTTTTTATAATCATTTCAGTTTCTTTACTGTAAAAAAACATAAATGTATGGTTTTTACAACTTCTGACTTTTTAACGAAATATGTAATTCGCTGAATAGTATTGGTTTAAATGACAAAAACTGTTGCTTTATGCCTTTCATCATGTGTAATGCAAAGGTGAAAGTTTCCTGTTCACAGTTATGCAGCTCAATCAAAAAAGTATTTTTTCACACATGCTTTTGTTTTCTGCCACAGAGTTTTGTATTGTTAGAATAAAATCAGAGAACAAAATATTTGTGTGAATGAGCCCATTTTGGAGCTTGTAAATAATGATAATGATAATTTCTGCTCAGAAACCAATGCAGAACTGTTTTTAGAAAATTTTTTTGAAAATGATCCAGAAATTTTTCCTAAGTGGTTCAACTTTTTTGAAAAAAAAAAAAAAAAGTTACATTCAGAATTACACAGACACAGTGATACTTTGAATATAAGTCTAATTTGTACAGTGTTTTAGAGAATGTTTGAATTTCAAAAATACATTATACGTTTATATTATCTCTAATTATTGTATAATGTGTAATGGTACACTTCATGAAGCACGACATAAAAACAGATTTTCAGTGTAACGCAAAAACACAATCAGCTTTCTGATGTCTTCGTGTGCGAGAGACATCAGAAAGCGATAGCATGGAATTTATCATATGTGACTTTTGGCTTGGGAAATGTCGTGCTTGGTCAAATACGTAATTATTTCAGCAGCTGTATGTGCCTCCTTGGGCTGTACAGACACACCCAAGGAGCATTACATCAGCCACACTGGCCGATTTTCTCACAGGAGAGCAGAAAAAACTGGTTTTAGCACAGGAGCAGGGAAAAGAGATGCAAAAAAAGCATCAGCCGCAGTCGCAGTTTCAACACCAAGCCGTACAGATGGCAGTGCCTGGATTTAAAAAATGTAGCGAAGTGAAGTATTTGTTAGTTGTGCCTCGAACAAAATTATAAGTTTAAAATAAAAAGTATTAACAGTCAGTCACAATCTTGACATCAGAAAGTACAGACAGCAGTGACTCCAGGCCATGCCTTGGTGAAAATG
The DNA here is from genome assembly GCA_034769895.1 of Magicicada septendecula. NCBI lineage: Eukaryota > Metazoa > Arthropoda > Insecta > Hemiptera > Cicadidae > Magicicada > Magicicada septendecula. The sequence goes on along the minus strand of CM068376.1, from coordinate 199,554,156 downwards.
TAACCAATTAACAAAACACATTATCAACAGTGCCTCGGATATGTAATTAAAATGTAATTACAAACAAAGTGTTACAGTCGGACAGTGCGCGCACGTTAAAAATACAGGGACTCGGCAGTACTATGTATGTGATAAGTATGAGAACTGGAATACGAAAAACAGATAAGTAGTAATAAATAAAAGGAGTGTGGGGAAAGTTTTTACCCAAATAAAAAATATAAAAACAAAAATTATGAAATAAAACTATATATAGAATCGGATAGAGTGTGAGAGAGCAAGAGAGTGAAAAAGGGGGGGAGAAAGAGAGAGAGAGAGAGAGAGAGAGAGAGAGAGAGAGAGAGAGAGAGAGAGAGAGAGAGAGAGAGAGAGAGAGAGAGAAGCAAGTAAATAAAAAGTACTGACTTGCTTAGCTTTATATATAATAAGTTTTTAGATAACACGTTTTTATTTTTTAAAGATAAAATAATGATATTTTATTAGAAAAACAGAACAAATAAACATGAACATTAAGATGAATATGCACAAAGTTATTTTTACATCACCTTGCCATAACCTATACTCTGTGTTCAAACAGTTCGTCTAACGGATTGTAACGGTCCGAATTTATGGGGTATTTTAATTTATTTCATTTCAGGGATTTATGAATGTATTGTGAAAGTTTTATTTTTCAACGGTGACCAAACACGTGGTGAATAGAACAGTTGTGTAACAAAACAGCAACGCAATATTACGTTGCGAAATTAGTTGAGGTATGCAGCAAGCCCTCAGTTCCAAGAACTCTGTTTCTGTGTGACAGCGCGCACGCACGCGTCAAGTGAATATATGCTCGGACTGACGCGGTCAGGAAACGCCAAGATGGTGAAAAAATATATTTTCTGTTTCGTCTCCTTGACTGAGCTGAAGGAAATGTAGCTAAGTCACCGCCCCTTTTGGTGACATCAAGCCAGAAGTGCCTAAATATCGTCGGCACACATTACAGAAAAGACCACTATATATCATGCACTTGGTCGCTCAACTGCAACAAATCAACTATGAACGTCGACGAGATCCGTTGGCAGTAAACATCAACTTCCTCCCGCTTGCAAGAGATGCTATACGCAGTCTACGTGAGGAGTCCACGAGCTACAGAGTACACATACAGACGTAGTTGCGACTCGCGGGCCCCGGTCGGGTTGAATTTCTTAAATATGAACAAATCCAGTATAATAACGTTTTAATACCGACCGGGACCCAAGAAATTAATCAACCCATCACAGTTAAAAAATTGTTGCAGTAGAGACAGTGAAAACAGTTCAGTATGGACATTTGGAAGCGCGGAACAATAACCACGTGTTGGGTCGGCATCGCGATAGTGCGGTTTCCCGATTTAAACTGAAGTTTTAAAAATATGTTAAGGGATTAATAAATATTTTGTGTGATTGGGTGCGTGTAAATTGCAGGCTGGGCAGTCTATCTAGTAGTAAGTAATAATAATAATTAAGTTACATAAGTTTATAATTACATTCTAACCAGACAAAACATAGGGTAAAAAATGTATGAAAGCTTTCAGGCAATTTACTAAAAAATTAAATCGTAAAAATTTTGTTAAATAATCGCTCATTAAAAATAATGATTACTTTTGAAAAAATGTGTTAGATCAAGTTATTTCGTCATTACCATTTTGCTCATTTCTGTGCTGCAAGATTCGTCTAAACGTTCCGTGGATCTTTCTGAATTATTAATGGGTGTGGTCAGATAGCGAAATTGTCCCTTTTTATTTAAGGTGGAGTATAAAGGTTTTCGATATTTTAACCTATAAAAAATAATCGTGGCGACCTTGGTCTTCTGATAAAATTTTAACACGAGGTAAGTAGTTGCGAAAGCAAACAGGTAAGTCCTGGCGGTATATTATATGTATTAATATATTTCGACATAGTTTTTATCATCACATTTGGCTCTCACTCCCAGGATTTTCGTTTAATTTTATTTGTACGAGATAGACCTATTTTAATGCACAGAAAATAGGATGTGGTAATGACGAACTTGTAAAAATATTTATCGCACATAATTACGCACGTGCGAGTAGGTTAGGTTTGTATCATTGTGATTTACAGTTGTATGAGTACAAGGTAAGAAATGGCAGATAATAATGAAGAAGTCAGCTTCACTGACAGTAATGCAGAAATAACCAAATCAAAAATATTGAAAGATGTCGAACATCAATCGACACCTATCCAAAGTAAAAAATCTGACGATACGTATGAAATGTTTAAAGTAATACAAGCGATGATAGAAAAACAGAGTGTAAAGTTTGATGAACAGAAAAACGAAATTCAAGAATTTAAAAGCAGTGTAAATGAGAAATTAGATATACAGAATATTCAGTTTCAGCAGAGTATTAGCGTAAAATTTGATGAACTTAAAACTGACATTAATAAAGTACAAATGAAATGCGAAAGTTATTGTAACGAATTGAAACGAGACATTGAGAAAATAGTAGAGTCAGTAGGAGAACGGAGTAAAAGTAAAAATAATAATGATAAGAAAAAATTTACAAACGATGACAATAATGTCGAAAATGAGAATATAATTAACAATGTGGTAGTAGAGAGTACGATAACAAATGTTAACAATGATATTGAAAGTGGTAATGTGATTGAAAGGGTGGTATCAGAGAATGATACATTGGAAGTAGATAGTGAAATAGCGAGTGAGAGAGAGAGAGTGCTATATGTAGTAATGAAGTTGTAATTAGTGTTGATGAATTAGAAAAAGAATGGAGAGAGAGAGTAGCTGAATGTGTAGGGCAGAGGGTAAATTTTCCCCTTATTTGCGATGAACCAAGGTGTTCAAAAATGTTATTATTGGAGGGCAAGAGACCCTTAGTAGTGAATGATTTGAATTGTTCCCCTTTTTTGTATAAGTTAGTACCCTCTGTGTGGAATGATGTTGAAAGTATGATATGGTGTTATGATGAGAGAGATTTAGATGGAGAACTGTGTGTTGATAAAGAAATAGAATTATATAAGTTGCAGAGAAATTATAATGAGTTGAAAGAGATGTTAAATGATATGAATACTTACTTGTTAAAAGAGAGAGTGAAGATTATTTTGATGGTACAGTTTTAAATAATAATAACTTACCTTATGTTGTAATGAATGATAAAATAACTGACTGGACAATGAATATAATTACTGATGGAGACTTACCAAATGTACTTAACGTTGATTTGTTGCATGGTTATCTTAGTAAAATGAATGAATTTGGTTTTTATGGTTTAGCCACACAAGAGAGTAATTTGTGTGTGAATGAAATTGAACAATGCTATATAAAACCAAGGTTAATCTATGACGATGGTGGGTAGGCTATAAAACGATAAAAGACAGTTATAAACATTTTGTTTTGTGGTTTGACCTGGCAGATTTGGACATTGAAGTGCGAAAAAATGGAACAGTTAATAACAAGAGTTTGTAAATAAAAATGTAGTAAATTTATTTGTGTGCATTGTAGAATGTTAAGTAAACAAGTGTGTGTAATTGTTGCAATAATAATATGAATATTTGCAAATTAAATAAATAACCGAATAAATTTTGAAAACAGTAATTGGTTAATGGTAAGTGTTGTGATGGCAATGGAACTTGTATTTTTAGTAATTAATTTAATTAAAACAATTTGATATGTTTTAAATATTTTGATTGATTATTTAAATGTTGTATAATTAAATTTTCTAACGAATTAAAATTATTTTACGAGAGACGAATTTGGTAATTAAATGATAAATTGTTTGATGTAAACTAACATGTGTGTTAAATGTTTCAGAGGTGAGGTGAAAGTATTGGTATGGCGAATATGTTTTGTGTATGTCAATTTAAATGGACTGTGAGTATGGAAATTTTATAGTACGAATCATGTATAATAAAAGATGTTTACAGGTGTAACTCAGATAAAAAGATTTTAATTCTATAATGAGATGATTTGAAATAATTGTGTTAAATAAAAATGATAATTAAAAGTTTTAATAATAACTGAAAGACGATATATAATAATTATTAATAATAAATTTGAAAATTTTAAGAAAATTCAATGGTAGGAGGTTGTAATTTTTGTACTTAATATTTTATGTTAATGAAGGTTAAGCTAGGGATATAGGGGGTTGAAACACCACCCAGACTGATAATGTCATTTAATATAAATTGTTAATTTTAGTGTTACAAAAGATATTTTACTTGTGATTCCCCAACTTTTCGGGTGGTCACGGCCTCACCGAACCCTGACCGTGGAATTGGTTTAGCTTTAACAGCTATGGTTGGGGCTCATTGCGTCACGTTCTGCCTTAACTGGCCATAGCTGTTATCGTTGTCAAGGTGAATTTTGAAATTGACAGGGGGGAGTTAAGGGGAATCACCAAACTAGGGAACAGCGGCTACCACTCTGTTCGAGTAGGAACAGCCAGGCCAGGTGGTAGACCCGTTTTAAGGGCGTTTAAATATAACCACGAATATGTTTATATTCAAAAACATTAAAATGTAACTGCCGAAGCAAAGACACGGAGGGGTCCAATCCCTCCAAATATGCAGTGTAGCAAAAAGGCGCTACAGTCTTACATAAATTGCAATAGAGTGTGTGGATGGGAGGTGGCTCAGATGAGCCACGAATTTAAATTTATAACATAAAAATTGCTAACTCAAATTTTGATCTAACAAAAATGCTTGTGTTCTGTTTAAATAACTAGATGCTCATACATTCACTATAAGGTGTTCATTCTATGTTTTAAATGTAATATTTTATTGTAGTAGGATAGATATAAGAGTTGATAGAAAGTATATGTTTTATATAATTTGTGTATTTTTTAAACTAAGCAAATAACTAAACCGACTGGCAGGCGGTTAACATAAATTATCAGAATCAGAAAAAGGGGAAACAAGGAGGTTAGAAGTAAGGATTGATAAATAGCTATATTTCATGTAATTTGCTCAATTTTGAGATGTGTTTCCATTGTGTTAGGAATATCAGCTGATCAGCAATAAAATGTCACTGTTATATTGGTTGTAAATGTTCCAGGTAATTAATGTTTAATGTAATGTTTTAATGTGTTACAGCTGCTATTTAAAGTAATGAGAAAAGTAATTTAATGTGGTAAGATTTTAAAGGAATTGTCAGAAATAATAAAAGATGAGTATTTTGTGGGACATGTAGATCAGTCCAAGTTGAAGTCAAAGTTAAAGGGGTAGGGGAGAGAAAAATATTGTTTTGAGTCAATGCAATGTTGTTTTGAGGTAATGTATGTTATAGAGTTTTGAGAAATATTGATGTTGACACAGTAGTTATGGAGAATATATGTTGAGTATTGAGGGATATATTGATGTTTATAATTGATGATGTTATTTTGTTGTAGTTGAAGTAAGGTAATAAGATTGAGATTATTGGGGATGGTAATTTTGTAATAGGGGGTAGTGTAATGTGGAGTCTGCAACATAAGGGTTGGGACGGGAAGGGACCGGTTTAGTGGGAAGGGGTTGCCTTAGGTAGAATCCAGGAACCAACATAATGGGAAATGAGCTTTTGGGGGGGGGGAAACACTTATCCCAAGTACAAAGGGATAGAGAGTATTTTTTATATATATAGAGAGAAGGTGGCGATTTGGGTTTATTAGTAAGTTTAGGTTTAGAGATTGTTTGATAGAGATTTTGATAGAGATGGGTGTCAGGTTAGTTAACGTTGATGAGTATTAGAGTCAGAGGGAGAAGGATTATATATGTATACAGATCAAGTAGTAAATTAAATGGAGATGAGTAATTAAATCACCCACAGTAATGGAGAATAAGATTGTCAAATAAAGAAAGAGATTTATAAGAAAAATATAAAACTTTTTATTGAAACCAGTGACAAATTTTTGATAGAATTTGGAAATGTAAAGTTAGAAGGTGTTTATTTTGAATAATTTAGATGTCAATTTGATTGTTATTTATATTAATATTTTGTTATTTTAAAGGTTTTATTTTATTATGTTTTGTGTTTCAAGTTCGAAGGTTACAGATGTTAAATGTATTTACAGATAGAACTTGTACAGAACGTATGTGGGTCAAGGTCTTTGGACTTGACCTAGTTTGGATCAGCTGAGAGTGAGGTCATATAAGTTAATAGTAAGGAAGTTAATTCAACTTTTGTTTTTTTGATCAATTTATACAAATTTTAAATAATTTCCGTATGAAAAGAAAATATTTTAAGAAATTTAAATTTTTTGAATTTTAAAATGTTTTGGAAAATATATATATTTTTTTTTTAAATCTTGATTTTTCGCCTGCCAGATAATGGATATTTTTAAGCTTTGATTATTTTATTGTTTGTGTACTAACCGTGTTTATTTTTATTGAATTATTTTATTGAATTGTATTGTTAGACTCTAGGTGTAATCGCATGTTAGGCTAAGGATGTTCTTAATTGTAGGAAATGTTTAAATTGATTTATTTTAAATAACAGAAAAAACCAATGAAGAGAATAATTTAAAATATATACAAAATTTATGATTTGATTTTAAATGGAAACAACCAGTGAGTTGTAATTTAAACAAAATTTTAAAGAATTTTTCAATTTATAATATGTAATGTGAGTGTGTGTGAGCCCAGTATCTGCTAAAGGCAGCCCAGCTTGCATATAAGGGGAAACATATCGGCTGAGGATCTGGCATAGTCTAAGCCAGGGTGTTGGATTTTTGGGGATAGAATGTTAGAAGGTGAGGTGTGCTGTGGTACGGGTCTGTTCGATTTTTCGGTGTTGGGATCTCTTACAGAGAAGTCCAGTGATCTCGTTCAGATGCGCCCATAGTCGCCGAGCCAGGGGGGTCGTTTACCCATGCAGAATAAGAACAATAGGGGGTTGTTGGCACCATTTCCTCACCGGTCCTCTTAGGGGTTTTATCAATGAGATTTCTTCTGTTTTGACAGAAGACTTCTCATTGGGGGGGTATTGTAACGGTCCGAATTTATGGGGTATTTTAATTTATTTCATTTCAGGGATTTATGAATGTATTGTGAAAGTTTTATTTTTCAACGGTGACCAAACACGTGGTGAATAGAACAGTTGTGTAACAAAACAGCAACGCAATATTACATTGTGAAATTAGTTGAGGTATGCAGCAAGCCCTCAGTTCCAAGAACTCTGTTTCTGTGTGACAGCGCGCACGCACGCGTCAAGTGAATATACGCTCGGACTGACGCGGTCAGGAAATGCCAAGATGGTGAAAAAATATATTTTCTGTTTCGTCTCCTTGACTGAGCTGAAGGAAATGTAGCTAAGTCACCGCCCCTTTTGGTGACATCAAGCCAGAAGTGCCTAAATATCGTCGGCACACATTACAGAAAAGACCACTATATATCATGCACTTGGTCGCTCAACTGCAACAAATCAACTATGAACGTCAACAAGATCCGTTGGCAGTAAACATCAACTTCCTCCCGCTTGCAAGAGATGCTATACGCAGTCTACGTGAGGAGTCCACGAGCTACAGAGTACACATACAGACGTAGTTGCGACTCGCGTGCCCCGGTCGGGTCGAATTTCTTAAATATGAACAAATCCAGTATAATAACGTTTTAATACCGACCGGGACCCAAGAAATTAATCAACCCATCAGTTAAAAAATTGTTGCAGTAGAGACAGTGAAAACAGTTCAGTACGGACACTTGGAAGCGTGGAACAATAACCACGTGTTGGGTCGGCATCACGATAGTGCGGTTTCCCGATTTAAACTGAAGTTTTAAAAATATGTTAAGGGATTAATAAATATTTTGTGTGATTGGGTGCGTGTAAATTGCAGGCTGGGCAGTCTATCTAGTAGTAAGTAATAATAATAATTAAGTTACATAAGTTTATAATTACATTCTAACCAGACAAAACATAGGGTAAAAAATGTACGAAAGCTTTCAGGCAATTTACTAAAAAATTAAATCGTACAAATTTTGTTAAATAATCGCTCATTAAAAATAATGATTACTTTTGAAAAAATGTGTTAGATCAAGTTATTTCGTCATTACCATTTTGCTCATTTCTGTGCTGCAAGATTCGTCTAAACGTTCCGTGGATCTTTCTCGTCTAAACGTTCCGTGGATCTTTCTGAATTATTAATGGGTGTGGTCAGATAGCGAAATTGTCCCTTTTTATTTAAGGTGGAGTATAAAGGTTTTCGATATTTTAACCTATAAAAAATAATCGTGGCGACCTTGGTCTTCTGATAAAATTTTAACACGAGGTAAGTAGTTGCGAAAGCAAACAGGTAAGTCCTGGCAGTATATTATATGTATTAATATATTTCGACATAGTTTTTATCATCACAGGATCTTGAGTCTTCTAATTAGGGAAGTTTTTGTTTTAAATTGTTTTCATGGGGAAAGTTGACACAGTTTCCACATTTCCTCCTTTAAAAATGTGGTGGTGACCCAAGGGATTTTAGTTTTTTGGAATCTTCTGAAAGTGAGTAAAGGTAAGAAAAGGTAGTATTGGGGCCTTCTTCTTATTATGCTAATTATTTGAATAATTACAAATGCACTCTTGACTTATGCATAAATGAAAAATAATAAAATAATAACTTATTGTGTATTCTTGCTGGGCTGTCCAAAATATTTGACAGAAACGTATACAACTGAAAACACCCTAGAAAAAAGGTTGATAATTTATTATTTATCTGAAATAATTTTGTAATTTATTATTTTGATTTAGTGGCATATTTAGTAAATTCCCAATGAAAGCTTTAGTTTTTTCTACTGCCACTGTAACACAATTGTCCCAAATAGAATATATTACCTCAGGTATAATTTTAGAGGTCTATTCCTGTGCAAATCGATTTGTCTCATTTGTAATTTCACCAAACAAGTTATTTGTACAAAATTACTGGAAAAATTCAAATTCAGTTATTTGAAAATTACAAAATTACTGGAAAAATTCAAATTCAGTTATTTTCATGAAATGTGTAATATCAAATTTTAAAAATCCTCTAGATGGCAACAAGTAACAGTTGAATCATTGTTTTTCATTAGCCTTAGGTAATAGGATATATCTTTAATTTTGGGCTTTTTCCTATAGGTTTATATTTGCTTATTTTAATGATATAATTTATTTTAGCCCCTTGCCTACCAGCATTTATGATATTACTAGGTCATGGAATATTCATGTCATAACATAATCCTTCAAATACAGGCCTAATAACTAATGGTGGTTCAATCATTACTGCCATTAATACTAAATTCTTTAAACTATTTTGAAACATTAAATATTTCATTAAAACCTTTTCACTCTTCTGTCACTCAAGTTAGACACATTTCCAGTTGGCATAAACAATTCTCATTACTAGAAATATGTCAGTCAGGGTTTTCTAATCATATGAATATTTGATGTTCAGTTTAATGCAACTTTATTTAGGACACACATTTTATATTAAAATATTTGTAATAAAGGAAAACACAAAACAGAAACAAAATCACTTTCAAGATTAGTTTATTTGCTTTTTAGTTTGGTGCTAACAGTTTCTTAATGTCTCTAGAGAGTGCAGCATTCAATAGAAGGTCAAGCTATAGCCATGAATCCATGTAAATTCAATCACCAGTATGTGTCACATGCCCACTATACCAATAGATAATAAATGGTATTTTTTATAAGGGTTGCCCTACCCAGTGAGTGGTAAGGGTTAATTTTAATCACATTGTTAATTATATCATTCATCCCAAAGTGTCGAAAATTGCCAGAATGCCAGCTGAACAAATGCAGAATCACTCAGCCAGGAAAGTGTTAATATTCACATGTTCTACTACCATGTCTGATATCTTTTAAACAGCAGTCCTTAATTAAATCAGACTGATGGCAAAAATTGAAAGTCTTGTTATCTAATTGCATTGTGGTTTAAAAAATTGGTAAGACATCAATACAAACAAGACTCATAAAATTACTTTATAAGAATCAGTAAAAACGTGATTATACACTGCAGTGTTAAGTGATACACACTGAATTGCACAAGAAATGGAATTACACTGTGCACAGATCATGGATGATCCCAGGTTGCCAAACCATTTAAGGTAAACATATCAGCAAAATATCATCCACAAAAAGAAAAGAAAATAGATATAACAATATGTTTTATGATTTAAGAATAAGTAATTTCGAGAACAATTCTAAAACTAACAAAGAAATTAAATTGTATGCATTACAAGTTGTAATGAGACTTTTATGGAGTAGGAAGTTTATGTGAATGGCGTATAGTGACTGCAAAGAGAGTGAATGATATATTATTAGAACTGCACATTAAACAAGACTTGTTTGCGCGCACGTGCGTGTGTGTGTCTGTGTGGTCACCATAGAAACAAAGCTTACACCCCTATGCCAAAAACGCTTAGAAATCGGTTTTGACTTTGAATGAGGCTTAGGAATACCAAGAGCATAATGCAGTCAGCTCAAGGAAGTTGTAACGGTCAGTAATCAAGGAGCTGTAACGGACAGTATAATCCACTCAAGTATAATCCAATTTCAAGTTGTCCATGTCTGACTCGGTCACATTTCTGACATTAGATAAAGGAAGCTAGTATGTATTTTATTTTGATGACTACATTTTATTTTGTTACCACAAGGCACCATGCAATTCTCTCTTCAGCATCACTGATGAAAACAACGTAAGTAAAATTAAATTTGCTGATGAATAAGGGAAGCAATCGGTGTCAAATTTACGCAGTATAAGTGGAGTATAGAAATGGAAGGTAGTAGGGGATAACCATTAGAGGCACAGACTTGCTTTGTTTTTTTTATTTAAATTAAAAATTAATTTGTTATTATTTTTTATGAATGAATATGATACAATCATTTACCCACTTTAGTGCAATCTTGCACAGATAGTTTCAGTTTACAACAGATTTGTTAAATGTACATAATTATTAAAACTAATTATTAGAAATTAATTGATCAATTTAAAGATGCACTTAAATAAAACGTGAAGGTTAATAATGTATTCAAAGTTACACAGTTTGAAAACCTTATATAAAAGTAAATTTGACTTAAAAAAAGTAACGTAATTCATGTAAAACAAAAATATAATATAAAATGCATAGTTATATTGGAATCATAAGTTATTACAGTCACCTCACCAAATTCTGTTCTGTGTTCACCTAATGGATATGCAGGGGATTTCTATTGATTTCTATTAAGGGAAACAGAAAATTACGAATACTGGCAACAGGGTTTGGTTACCACTTAACAGTCTGTCAGAAATGGTTGGTGACTCTAAGTTTTCATTTTTTGTGGAGGCTTTGTGCAGTATGTTTTGGGGCCTTCTTATCATTACAAAGTTATGTTTATAATATAAACATTTTTTTTTTAACAAAATTACTATCTGTAACTAATATTAAACAAACTTTACAGTGAAGAAAGAATACATGGATATAAAGTTACAAGTATTCTCCATACATTTTTAATTATTATTTACGTGATAATGGGTTATTCCCCCAAAATGTGTTTTTTTTTTTTTACTCTGACTCATTACTTATTATAGCAATGAGCATTTCAAACAATAATACTTCCAGAATTGAATCTCAATGATATCACTGATATTTTACCAGACAGTGAACATTGTACAGTAATGCACAATAATATTCATTATACAACACTGAACTAACAGCTGTAAGGTAATCTGTCACCACTACAGTTAAGCACTCTATAAAAAATATAATGTTTTCTAAAATTTATATAGTTAGTGTTCATCATAAGATGATATTGAAAAAAAAAAGAAAAACTGTTAGCACTTATTTAAACAAAAGGAACTCAGGAACAAACAAACATATATGATTATATAATACTCTTCAAATAATGACTTCATTATAAATGTCCATCATCACAATACGTAGCAATTGTACTTACTATATAAATAAACAGTTTTCAGTTACTATAATCATTTAAATAAATCTACAAGCAAAATATAAATAACATAAGTTAGTGACATCTAGCAGTTCGAAAATCTAGCACCAACATGGAATATCATTTTTTTTTAACAAATTATAAGTCTATGCCATTTTATAATATTAATTATAACTCTTAACAAAATGACAGAAATTTAAGTAGATCTCATATTACAGACTACAAAAATACTATTATAAAATTAAGTAAATATCTGTAAATGCTACTTCTTCAAGTATTTAAGTTAAATAGCTTACAAAAATTCTTACTAAATTAATACTTACTTTAGAGACAATGCCATTTTAAAACTTAAATGAAAATTAACTGTACTTTCTGGTCATGGAAAATAGTTTACAGTAAAAATCTTGTCTATAGTTTGCAATAAAAATACATAGATTTTCTGTATATCTATGAAAATGCTTTGAATTATATATCACTTTAAAAAGAGTAGGAGTGCATAATAAACTCACTAAATACATTTGCTGAGGTGCAGCAGTGGTTAACTACACACTGGCATGGAGTGTTCTCTTACAGAACATACAAACCTTACTCGATCAACAGCCATAGACACTTAAAACTAATCAAGCAGAATAAGTAAAAACAAAACCAATGTCACTTTTCTTATTTGGCTTAAAAACATACACAACAAGACCGTTTTCTGTGGAAACATAAACAGACCTCACATGGAAAAGCATGAAACTTAATGAACGGAATACTAAAACAGGGCAAAAATAATGTCTTATAATATGCTTCACAAAGGAAAATGAGAAAGGCTTTTAAAGAGCTTAATGAGAAAAAATATCAAAAACATCTAAATTTAAAATATCTTGAAGCACTCACAACACCAGATAATAATATCCCACAAGAAATAAAACATTCACAGCAGCTGGCAACTGGAGGTATGTTTTTGCCAAGAGCATTCAGATTATATCCATACAGTGGTACACACAACATTAACACTAGTTACCACAGTTAGAACTACTTCCACATTTGGTTGAAACATGTTAAAATGTATAAAGCAAACAAAATGATACATGTTGTACACATAAGAAGAATAAAGATGTTAAGAGACGTTTATAAGAAGAAATGTAAACGGTTGCTATAATAAACAATGTCCATAGTATATAGAGCTGCCAAAAAAAGTTTACAAAGGTGAGCCATTTGTAAGATGATAGAAAGGATTGATTGCAAGATATCGCTACGTTGAACTGAAAGATAACAAAAGTGCCTATGTGTCACTTAACATGAGGAGGCAATGCTCAAGGCTGTTCCAGGCACACATTCCAGACATTTGTTGATCATTCTGCCCAACATTATACAAGGTCGGATATTGACACAGTTTCCAGCAAGTTCCAGAGCACCTGTAACTATACAATTATTTCTTGATGCATCATCTGGAAAGTGACAGATTATTCTTGAATCTCAGCAGGGTATAAATATAAGCACCAGTGGCCAGCCACTATTTTGTTTTGACCAGCGATATTATAGCGGTTTGGAGTGATTGTTATTGTGATTTGCAGAATAGTGATTATTGTGTTAGTGTAAAACTGTAATAAGGTGACAATTATTGTTGTGTGTTGGGCAAATTTTAACTTTCAGAATTGTATATGAGTGTTTTTATTTATTTCTAACTGTAATTAAAGTTGCAAACACTGACCTGATCTGGTGTCATTTATTCTGCTTCCACTATACAACACAATGATTGGGGTAACCACTGTCACAATATTACAGAAGGTCACAAGATAATATAAATTAACAGACATCGATATTACAAAGACACACTGTGCAAACCCCTATTGCATGTAGTGATATGACAAAGCTGAAATATTTAAAGCAATATGTTGAACACTTTTAAACAGGCGCGGATCCAGGGGGAGCAAAGGGGGCAGCCCCCCTAAAACGCCTCAATTTTAATATTATAATCAAAGACATTTTTATACTTTTCTGCATAAAAAATCACGAAAAAGTTGTAATAAGTTATAATTTTTTAATAAGTCTTGTAAGGCATGTTGAAAATTAAAATATACGTTCAAAAATTATTTCTTTATATGATAAAATGGATTTTGACGTCTTTTCATTATTTTCAAAAAGCTCCAGTACAGCCGAAAAAGATAGAATTTCTGTTCATTAACTATTTTACTATTTTAAGGAGTAAATTACAGTGATAGCATAACTAGCATAAAGTAATTTGAAATTCAATTTTTATGTACAACAAAGTAATTTATAATTACATAGATTATTGCAAATTGATATCATAATTTTTTCTATTATTGTATCCTCGTACCGTTCAGGTAGTTAGGTTTAAATTCGAATAAACGTGTTTGCATGTCGAAATTATAACATATGCGTATGCGCTTTGCTATCCAATGGCGTCAGCTTCAGTCATACAGTTCACATTTTACATTTGTTAATTTAGACTGCGATACTGAGTATATGTTAGAAAAAACAATCATAACATCAAATCTTCGTTATCACATTTGGATGTAAAATGTCTTAATAGTCTGTTTTTTTTTAGACAAGGTATTTAATTTTCTTCAAATCAAATACAGACATTTATTTTTTGGACAAACACGTTTATTCTTTCCTTACTCACTCAAGTGAAATAACAACGTATGAAAAACGATATGTAAATTTCAACCAATTAAATTCTTATGAATGGGTAGTTTTCTCGCATGAAAAAAAGGGATTCTTTTGTAAATACTGCCCATTTTTTGTCAGTTCCGCTGATGGTGGGTGCCCTGGAAGTACTCGATTCCAGAAATTAGTTACAGAACCAATAACCAACTTTGCTACAGTATTGGACAAAGATGGAGACTTTGAAAATCACGCACAAAACAAATATCACCAGGAAGTTGTGATAAAAGGAAAATATTTCTTAAAAATTTACAAAAATCCTGAGCTATCCGCTACTAATAAATTACATACTGGACGTCAAAAAATCGTGAAAGAAAATCATTCTCGATTAGTGCCTATAAATAAAAAGCATTATTTTCCTGGGTCGCCTGAACATTCAATTTTGAGGACATCCGAGACGATGGCAAACTGACAACTGGTGAATCTGATTCGGTCATAATTACTGGCAATTTCCGAGCTTTATTGAAGTTTCGGATTGATAGCGGCAATTAGTTTTGAAAAAATATCTTGAAGAGTCAACATCTCATGCAACATGTATAAGTAAGACAACTCAAAATGACTTGACTGATTGCTGTGGACGAGATATATTATCTAAGAGAATCCAAGTTGCTCAGATTTTTAGTGTAATGTTTGATGAAACGACAGATATTCAAACAAACCACAATTATCACTAATCATTAGGTATACACTGACGATAAAAATTTACGTATAATTCATTCAATTTATTGATGCTGGCGCCGAAATGAATGAGGATAATGAAAATAATGGTGAACCGAAGTTGACTGGAGTAGCTATTGGAAATAATTTTATAAATGCTCTAAAAAAAATGTAATTTAAATCTAAGCAACTGCGTTACCATAATAACAACTGATGATTGTAGTACTATGGTATTTGAAGTATGCGGAGCCATTAAAACAGTTACGGAAGAAGCCCCTAATGCTGTTTTTCCCCTCCCTTGTTACAACCACTGCCTCAATTTAAGTATTTTTCGAACATCCCAAGTACAGGCTATTAAAAATGCTGTTTCGGCAATCCAAGACACAATATATTTTTTAAAAGGTTCGTCCAAGAGAGAAGATGTTCTAAAATGAACATTAGGAAATAAATTTTCGGGGCTTCGCTAGACCCGCTGGATAGGAAGGCATGATGGAGTACTCCAGTTTCGATCCGCTCTTCTAAAAATTATATCAGTTTTAGACTCAATAACTGAATGGAAAGATTCTGCAACAGCTGTTAAGGCTCGAGGCTTAAGAATAGTATAATTGTAATGGCCAAACACTTGTTGCAATTGTATGTCTCTCGGATTTACTTACTTGCACACTGCAATTGAGGCAATTTTTTCAAGGAACTCAAGTCGACTCAAAAGTTGCTCAGGATTACTTAAGCAATACTGTAAAAATTTTACAAAGACGCCGTAACAACTGCGAAGCTGTTTTTAAAACTATATATAAGGAAGTATATATGGTATTGCTGAAGAATTGGATGTGGAAATAAGGATACCCAGAAAAGCTTCCACACAACTCTTCGAGAAAATCATCCTACAAACGATATAGTTACATACCGGTACTATAAGCAGATGATATATAGGCCTACATATACAGGCACTCGATAATTTGAGTATCTGGATTTAAAAGATCGTTTTCCTAAAGAAACATTGCATTTCTATTATACACATATTTTCTTCTCAACGACCAAACCAGATAATTTCGTTGAAATTATATACATAATTTGGTAACAAGGTATTAGTCATTCTTCATTGAAACTGTAGATGTGTTGAAAAGAAAACTAAAAGCTGAATTGGAGTTCTGGGAGTTGCATATGGATAGAGAAGAAAACGTTGGTCCACACAGTCCATTAGATGTCTTATCAAAATGTAATAAACAGATGTACCCTTGTATACATTTTTCTATTAAGCTTTTGGTAACATTACCAGTATCGATAGCCATGGGCGGGATTCGGGGGTGGCAAGAGGAGGCACTCCCCCGCCCAATACTATCAAATAAATTACAAATCAGTGAACCATAGCTTTGTACAGTATTTGACACGGCACTGGAAGGCTTTTCAAATCTAATTTTCTTGCGTAGTTTAACTTATTCAAGCTATGCTATATGTAACATAAAGTTAGCCACTTGGTAAACTAAAGAACTTCCCCAGGAATTATCATATCCGATGCCGGATTAACCATCTTGGGGGCCCTTAGGCAGCAGAATAACTGAGGCTCCGTCCAGATTTTTTAATTTCTTCATATTTGTGTGTGTGCATGAGTTTACACACGTTTGTGCGTGTGTGTTTTTGTGTATGTGTGTCTTTTGAAGGGCTAGCAAAAAAATATAACCTCCGAGTGGGCAGATAGACAAGCAGAAAGGCGGGCTAGGAGCCTATCTTTCTGTCTGTTCGGAGGTTAGCATTCTCGCTAACTCGCCTTTCCGCACGTTCGGAGGTTAGAATTCTTGCTCACACCCCCCTTTTCCTCCGTTCAGAGGTTAAAATTCTCGCTAGCCCACTTTACACTCGTTCGGAGGTTAGAATTCGATAGCCTATCTTTCTGCCCGTTACAGATTAGAATTGTCTCCAGCGTGTCTTTCTGGGGTAATGCCAACGCCTCCACCCGAGCACCGCCATTGATAATTTCTGCCTTTCTAGTCATTTCCTCAATAAAGGCAGAATGCCTTCACCTCGATTCGCTTAAAAAAAAAAAAAGAAAAAAAGTTGCTGTCATCGATTTTTGCCTCCCCAATCCCGTAGGTGAAATCCCACCTATAGCAACAGCAGAACGTGTCTTTTCGTGCTTAAGATTGTTGAAATCGTGGCTACGATCTTCTATGGGCCAAGAAAGGCTCAATGGGCTTGCTTTAATGCATGTTCATTACAATAAAAGTATAGACATAGTAAATGTAATTGATATGTATGCCAATTTAAGAAACCATTGTTTCCAGTTTACATTGTAATTATAATACATTGTTATTATCAAAATTTTGTAACGCAAATATATTTTACTATTAAAAATAATAATATCGTTTTATTATTATTATTTTAATTACTACTGTAATCTGCAGAAGTCACTCTTCCTTTTTTTTTACCCCTCCCTTCCCCCGAATTGACCACTAACTCTAGTTCACCCCCCCCAAAATAATTCCTGGATCCACGCCTGTTAAGACGTGTCTCTCTGTGAATATGTCTTACCCCAGAAACTAGTAAGTTTACTGGCTCTCCCAGAGTTTTTAAAGTTTATGCATGTTATAAGTAATGAATACAAATTATAATATAATCAACAAAATATATTCAAAATACACTATTGTATACCATTTTACACTAAGCACTTTTAATGAGATTTTAAAAAATATATTCTAACTCAGATCTACTGTTATGTGAAACTGAAACTATCCTGATATCTTGCTAATAAATAGAGAACTACTACTCCTGTTCCCATTCCAATATTTTGAAGTAGCAATGTAAATAAAGCGTTGCTTATGCTGACTTTACTTGCTTCTTCAGCAACTTCATTCATTTCAGGAACCTA
The DNA here is from genome assembly GCA_034769895.1 of Magicicada septendecula. Taxonomy (NCBI): domain Eukaryota; kingdom Metazoa; phylum Arthropoda; class Insecta; order Hemiptera; family Cicadidae; genus Magicicada; species Magicicada septendecula. The sequence continues at coordinate 199,536,095 of CM068376.1, read as the reverse complement.
TAAAAAAATATACGTGTATAAATAATACATACAAACATACAAATTTTGAATAAAGCACTCTTAACACTTTCAGTGTTAACCTATTTACAAGATTACTTATAGTAGAAAATCAGACATTTTTAAGTTCTTAAAAAACGAATAAGTCACTTAATCTTTGGTCATCACTGTTAATGGTCACAATAATAATGAACAATTTTTTCACTGCATAAAACACACACACACACACACATATTTAAAAGAAATAATTAGTGTAACTATAAGAAAATCACTATTTCTAGTTTTGGAAAAGAGTAGGCCTACAGCTTACCCTGTACGTATAAAATAAAATTTTTCATAATTTTATTACAATTATGAAAAAGTTTTATAAATATAAAGCACTTTTATCAAGGTGTACCAAAGTAATTAGTTCATGTCTTTATTGTTGGTGAATGTTATTGATACACTTATCACTCACTGTTAGTAATATTACACACATTTACTGACCAAGTCATGTCTTAAACTATATAACCCTATAAATACAAACACAAGGCAAAGCAGAATGTCCGCTTTATGCCAATTACGTTGAAATAAAATAAAAAACTTACTGGCTGACAGGCAGCATAATATTGTAACTAACATTTTTAAGAATTCTATATTTTTGTACAAGACTGCATATAACAACCATAGCCAGATACAGGCATGGCACAGTTAAAAAAAACACTAAACCCAAAACTGTTTTGTACCTGGTAGTTATGTTACTGGTAGTTTTGTGCTACAGTACACAGTGGTGGATTTGGATATTTTGTGGCCCTAGGCAGTTTATCACTGTGCTTTATTATTCTTTTTCAACACATTTTCAACAGTTCTGTATCATTGGTCTGCTAGAGACGTTGTTTTCAACTTTTATTTCAGTAAAAAGTATTTGACAATGATTTATTTAAAAGTGCACTTTATATCAGAATACTTTTGTGAAACTCTGTACATGACCATTTAAAACAAATTAAGGGCAACATAATAAAATTACAAAATTAATAAAAAATATGCATATCTGTATTTCCTTCCTTACAAATCAATACCATTTTATTATTACAATGGATGTTAAGTGAGTAATAAAAGTAAAACAAAAAAAATAATTATTTCTGTTTATGTAGAATCCTAATTCTTATTACACAGCACAGAACTTTAAATATAGCACAATATTTAATGATTTACTAAATAATATATTTAGTTAAGTAACGGACACATCATGGACAACGAAATCCAAGAATAATAATAAAGATTTTATATTATAATAAGACTGAATGATTATTTTTACGAATTTAGTTAATAGTACTTGTTAAACTTTGTACCTTTTTGATATCTGCATATGTAAACGGCGGGTGCGTGCAGTGACGTCATCCCCCCCCCGCTAAACTGCTGCCAGCATGTCCCACTACGCTCACAGCAGTCTAGTTAGTTAGTTAACCGTTAAACTCTGAACGGACAACAAGCCTTCATTCGCCGCGGCTATGTAACTCTTTCAATTCGGAATATTCCAATTCAACTTATTATTATGCTTTTCAGTGCTTAATTCATTACTACTTTGGCAAATTCCGCTTCAATTTATTATTATGACTTTCAATACTTAATTTAATTCTACTTTGGCAATGTATGCTGCGCTACACTGCACGTGCCATGCAATCATTTTAATATAAACTTCAATAAACAGTTAATTAAAAAAATACAGTCCACTAATTTATTTCATATCATACCAGCCAACTCATCACCTCATGTTGTAAGACCAACTCAAGAATATTTCGAGAATGTCGAAGACGTATCATTTGGTCCTCCGGGCCAGATCGGGATTCGGATCTATATTTCATTTAATGGGCCCAAACAACATTTTCGTCAAGCCTGAATCTTCTCAAACGTAAAATTGCTGGCTGGCCGTGAGCATACACTCATTACTTTCAAAAAAAAAAAAAAAAAAAACTTCATACTTGGCCGTACAAGCTTCTACAGGACATCATCTCTAAGACCTCAAGATATTCCAATTCATCATCCATCACGTCATTCATCAGTGAAAATTAGAACTTCAAGCTTGCACAGAGAGCTACAGCTTCAAGCGTCACCCGGCAAGCGGAAACAAGACTTGCGCCACCAATCCAAGGCCAGCCAGACAGGATCGCCAAGGAAATGACAGGCAACGGAGCCATCTTAAACCTGCCGAGGACTCTCATAATCCAAGTGACTATGAACTTGTATTTCTCATAGCTTCTCGCTTATATAATTTTATATACAGTAAAAATCAGTAATATTTGCTAAAGAATTTTTATATAAACAGAAATCAGTTGCAAGTGACTATATACCTCTATTTTCACATAAATTTTCACTTATACAATTTTACAAGAAATCAGTCAGAAACTTAAATAATGGAATGAAGCTATATGTATATTTTTATTTTTAAATGAGTCATATTTTCAAACAATTTTCATATAACTATTTTAAAAAAATAAGTACATATTATAATAAGGAATAGATTAAGTTATATACCACTCAGTGGCTGCCGCATTATATCAGAAGTTGATAAAGTACTCAAATTACATTAATTGTTCACCTGTTCTATATTTATTTATCGGTTTCGGATCACAGCTTGCAGTTCAATCATGACTGATGTGAAAGCTTTAATTAAAAAACATGGCACAATTAAAGCCTCTATATCCCGTATAAACACCTTCATGGACAATTTTGATCCTGAAATAAATGATCACCATGCTTTAAAAATAAAACTTCGTCACTTGATGGAGTTGTCCGCGAAGTATGATGAAATTCAGACCCAAATTGAGGCTGATGAATCTGATTTCACATCGGTAAGTGACAGGGTTCAGACAGAGGATGATCTCTGCACTATTGAGTGTAAGCTGCACAATTTATTAGAACATGTAGAAGAGGTGAACAAAAAACCATTAAATCAAGCGGAAGTTATGCCAATTAAAACATCACCTATTCAATTAGAGCCAATTAAATTGCCCTGCTTCTCAGGCAACATTATTGATTGGCAGCACTATTACAACATGTTCTTGGAGTTAGTACACGTCAGAACGGACCTGACGGACATCCAGAAATTGCATTATCTACATTCTTCACTAAGGGACAAGGCTTTAAATGTAATAAAGTCTCTCCCAATCACCCATGATAATTATGCGGTAGCCATTGAGCTATTGAAGGCCAGGTATGATAGTAAATTAATTGTCTCAGCGTATCATATAGGGAATGTCTTGTGCAAGAAGCCCATTCAGCAAGAGTCCATGGTTGGCATTTCAAAATTTATTGACGAAATCACCGCAAATATAAACGCTTTGAATTCATTGAGTTTACCTGTAAATACTTTTGAAATTATTTTTGTTCAATATTTAACGCAGAAACTAGATAACCAGACATGTCGACAAATGGAAGGAAAGTCTATCCGATGAGCGATTCCCTAATTTCAACAATTTTATTAAATTTTTAAATGGTAGAAGGCAATTAATGCAAAACGTCGGCGCCTCGACCAGTTCAGCAAACAGAACACAAGTTAGCGATAAGATTCCCTATCGCAAGACTATTAAACCCGTTGAGCTCACTAGGTCAACATTTCATACTCATATCAACAATAACATTTGTCAGCTGTGTCGCGGTAAACACAGACTGTCTGAATGCCCACAATTCGTGGCTACATCTCCCTTTGAGCGAAAGAACATTTTACTCAAATGCAAACTTTGTTTAAATTGCATGCGTCCCGGCCATGAGCCCTCACACTGTCCTTCCAAATTTTCTTGTAGGACATGTTCTAAACGACATCATACAATGATTCACATATCAGGCAGTAACACTTCAAACACGGGCAATAATCAATTTTCCCTCAAATTACAAACAAACAAATCCATTCTGTTATCCACCGCTGTCTGCATGACAACGGACCAAGCCGGTAGGAAGCATCCAGTAAGGATTCTATTAGATTCAGGATCTCAAGCAAACTTCTGTACCATGATTTCGCCCGCCGCATGGGTCTAAAATTAACCAAGTCTCAACTACCCATCACTGGTATAAACAATTCCTTATGTCAAGCTGACTTTAGTACAAGGGTAAGGCTGAATTCTCGTTACAAGGATTTCAATCTGTGCGTGCATTGCGCTGTGCTTCCCAGTATTACGAATAATCTCCCCGCAGAATCGTTTAATATTTCATCCTTAAATATACCAAAAAACATATTCTTAGCTGACCCACAACTAAACTTTTCTTCACAAATCGACATATTACTTGGCGCCCAGTACTATTTACAATTGATTGAACCGATCAAATTCATCCGCAGCCCACACTTTCCCATAATACAGGAGACAAAATTGGGATTCATCCTCGCTGGTAACCTGCCTTTTAATGTCGACATGACAAAACCTGTTTCACCATTTATAGCGTGCGAAGATAACAATGCCATTTCATCGCAATTAAAAGACTTCTGGCAATTGGAGGATGTTGCAGTCCGTACTCCCTCAGTTGAGGACTCATAATGCAAAAGTCATTTTATCGCTAACACTTTCCGCAATAATAGTGGTAGATTTGTGGTGTCCCTACCTCGCAGGGGATACAACTCTCATTTGGGCGATTCTCTTCCCGGAGCTATTCGCAGATTTCAATCACTGGAACTTAAGTTCAAGCAGAACCCTGCTCTTCATAAAGACTATAATAAATTCATGCAGGAATATTTAACACTGGGTCATATGTCTTTGCTTGATTCTTACGATTTGTCAGTCAATAAGTCAGACACCTTCTACTTACCGCACCATTCGGTTTTTAAGGGCTCTAGTATAACCACCAAATTGCGAGTTGTTTTCTACGGCTCTGCCAAAACAACAAATAATTTGTCCTTGAACGACACATTGATGGTTGGTCCCACGGTCCAGCAGGATCTCTTTTCGATTATGTCTCGGTTTCGAACGCACCGATACGTCCTCATTTCGGACATTGAAAAAATGTACCGTCAAATTTTAGTTACTCCCAGGGATTCTAATTTGCAACGAATTGTTTGGCCATAGGGAACTTCAACACTACGCCTTGAGGACAGTCACACATGGGACTGCAAGCGCTTCATTTCTGGCCACAAGATGTTTGGCACAAATAGCTCAGGAAAACAAAACTCAACACCCTATAGCCTGTTCTGCTATCGCAAACGATTTCTATGTGGACGATCTCATGACCGGCTCAGATAACCCACACATTTTATTGCAAATGAAGTCCGAGATTACAAATTTATTAAGTCAATACGGGTTTACTTTGCACAAGTGGTTTTCCAATGATCAAACCATTATAACTTCACACGCCAACTCTTCCCTTGAATTTAACAAGAATCAAACTATACGTACTTTGGGTATTCAATGGGACATTAACGATGATAGTTTCATATATAGTTTCCAAAGAAATTTCGAAGTGGAGGTATTTAACAAGAGAAGGGTATTATCCGTTATCGCCGGAATTTATGACCCATTAGGACTTATTGGCCCAGTTACATTTTGGTGCAAACATTTCATGCAGATACTGTGGTTAACGGGAACAAGTTGGGACGACCCCCTGTCAGACTCATTATCTAATCAATGGGCAGAGCTTTATGCTCAGCTGATATCAGACACTTATTTTAAGATTCCAAGATCCGTAAAGAATTTAAATAATTCCCAAATCATTTCATTTCAGCTCCATGGGTTTGCCGACGCGTCAGTAAAGGGTTACGCATGCTGCATTTATGTGCATATGGTGTATTCAAACCACAGCATTTCATCAAACTTATTATGCTCTAAATCTAGAGTCACCCCCTTAAAGAAGGTAACATTACCCCGACTTGAACTTTGCGCCTGTCTCTTATTGGCTCAGTTGGTTTCCAAGGTTGTAAGCGCTGTGAGTTATAAATTTGACGAATTGTATTTTTACTCCGACTCAATGATCGCCTTACATTGGATTCACCAGCAGTCTTCCAGATGGAAGGTATTTGTCTCCAACCGCGTTGCGGAGATACAGCGACTCACTGCAAAGGGTACCTGGCATCATGCGCGTTGCGGATGTTCGCACCGCAAATGGCATCCTACGTAGGCCCATTCACAAATTATGCCCACTTCCAGTGGCCTCAGATTAATTACACTAACGTTCAAACGGCATGTACTATTGACTTGAACTTTATTCGCATTCTCGTGCTTCATGCCTGGGACATGCCCCGGGCGATCGCATGCTTGCCATTTGTTATTCTTATTATATTATTATTATGCCTTTTTTTATTGTATTATTATGTTTCTCGTATTATCATGTTATGATGTATTATTGAATTTTTGGGTGTTATTATCCTATTATTATGCATGTCAATTATTATGCCTTTTATTATTGTATTATTATGTATCCTTATCATATTATTATGTATTATTGAATTTTGGTGTTATTATTCTATTATTAGACAATGTCAATTATTATGGCTTTCGTATTATCATATTATTATGTATTATTGAATTTTTGGGGTCATTATTCTATTGTTATGTAATGTCAATGATTATGCACTGTCAATTACTATGCCTGTCTTATTCTCATATTATTATGCATTACTATGTCTTGACACTTATGATGCACTATTCATATAATAACTTAAACTGCAAAATCACCCGATTTTGTGCGAGCAGTATGTTAAACTTTGTACCTTTTTGATATCTGCATATGTAAACGGTGGGTGCATGCAGTGACGTCATCCCCCCCCCGCTAAACTGCTGCCTGCGTGTCCCACTACGCTCGCAGCAGTCTAGTTAGTTAGTTAACCGTTAAACTCTGAACGGACAACAAGCCTTCATTCGCCGCGGCTATGTAACTCTTTCAATTCAGAATATTCCAATTCAACTTATTATTATGCTTTTCAGTGCTTAATTCATTACTACTTTGGCAAATTCCGCTTCAATTTATTATTATGACTTTCAATACTTAATTTAATTCTACTTTGGCAATGTATGCCGCACTACACTGCACGTGCCATGCAATCATTTTAGTATAAACTTCAATAAACAGTTAATTCAAAAAATACAGTCCACTACTTTATTTCATATCATACCAGCCAACTCATCACCTCACGTTGTAAGACCAACTCAAGAATATTTCGAGAGCGTCGAAGACATATCGGTACTAATCATTCTGAAAAATTCAATTAATGGTACATCTAAGACTATTGACTGCCTATATTAAATAATTTCATCGTCCCTGCCAAACAAATTCCTGTACCCCCCCTTAGCACTGCAGCCCTAGGCAGCTGCCTAGTCTGTTGAGTCAGAAATCTGTCATGGACTATATCACAAAATAAAAATATTGTTACGTAATGCGGAAAAAGTGTTACATCATTATAAAACATTCTACATGTTTCTCGGATGTTCCAGTGGAATCCAGCTGTAAGTTGTGTGCATACGTGATCTCAACATGCGTAAGCGAGACTTTTCTAGACATCGCCAGCTTTGTGCTCTGTGTCAAGGTCACAATCAATTACGTTCTGGCGTGTTCTAGTAGCGTTCTTGATGTGTAGTATGGATTTTTCTAGATATCTCAGGGGGATATAAATACAAGAATTCAGCAGCGCTTAGTTCAGTTACTGTCAGGCGATTTACACAGTGCAGTTCAAAGTATTGTGGCGAAGTGTTATGGGTTTTATAATTGTGCGGGACAATTGTAATACAAATTGTGTTTTATATTAGTTGACATTATTATTGCGTGTGAACAATTTGTATTTTGATTTGTTGTAAGAGACTATCTTGTTGATTACAAACTATTTAATTGGGATAATTAAAGCTGGTGATTTGGTGACTTAATTGGTGCCTTGTATTTTGAGGATGCTTAAAATTTCAAGAATCAGAATCTGTTTACAATAATTGCGATACAGAAATTTCTGTTTCATATCTTGACAGCACTTATAATGTCACAATATTCGCTAAGCCAGTGGAGTTGCATAATAACTAAAAAATTTTAGATTTTGAGTTTTGCACATTACTGGATTAAGAGGGCTGTGAAGAATCTAATGCAATCGTGTGTACTATATTAAAAGTTAATTTTTAGTAGTTAAGCAGTGCATAAAAGTCTTATATACTGCAATGAGAATATAAATAACATGCACGGCTACATGATGCTTTGTGTGAGTGGTAGGATTATGCACTGCACTCAAGGTTTAGAGACATTTGTCACTTATTCTATCAGTTCTTGGATTCCGTTGTCCATAACGTGTCCATTACTTAACAAAATATAATTAATTCACTACAGACTCGGAACACAAAGTTTTTTATAAGTAAAAACGTAAATGTTTTACCTTATACCCTGAACCGGTTTTTGCTTCTTCAGAGGCTGCCGTTGCGAGCACTGTCCGTCTTGTTGTTGGTGAAGGTATCGAGTTTTGAAAGATCGATGTTCTGTGAGTGGGGTGTAATATGTTCGAATAATGCGTGTGATTTGAATTGTGTCAGTTCGTTTAGGATGTCGTTTTTATGTGTTTTCGTGTGTTTGTATATTTCCAATTGTTCTCGAGTGTCTAGTTTTCGGCCTTTTGTGTGTACGTGTAGAATGTCCAAGTTATTGTCGATGTTTTTGTATGTGTGGTTTGCTTCAATGAGGTGGTTTGCAAAGGTGGATTCTGTAGTGGAGTGTAGTGCCTTTGTGTGTTCAATGTATCTTTGTTTGAAGCTACGTCCTGTCTGGCCTATGTAGAATTTGTTGCAATCTGAGCAATTTAGTTTGTAAACACCAGGCAGATCGAATTTGTTTTGTGCTCTGTGTGTGTGTTTTGATAGTGTGTGTTCTGTTTTGTTAGTAGTTTTGTATGCGATTCTGTATCCTCCTCTTTTGAATTTGTGGGCTAATTTTTCAGTTTGGTTGTTGATGTATGTTAGTGTTATGAATTTGTTGTTTTCTGTCTTCGTCTGTTGTTTGTTTTGTGTAGGAGTTTAATGACTATTGTTCTGTTGTATCCATTGGATTCTGCTAGATATTTTATCGTGTTTAGTTCATCTTTTTCATCTAGTGGGATGTTGTTAAAGTCTATGTATCACAGTTCTGAAGGCAGCTAGTTTGTGTTGTATTGGGTGATTGGAGGAGTAGTGTATTAGTGTGTCAGTTGTAGTCGGTTTTCTGTATATATTGAATTTGTGCCTGTGTTCAAATTTTGTGATGGAGAGGTCTAAGAAGTTTATGCTATTGTTGAGTTCGTATTCAGCAGTAAAGGTTTATGTTTTTGCGTATATTGTTACTAACGCACATAAAATCTTCAAAAGTCGATACCGTCACCAACAACAAGATGGTGAGTGCTCCCAATGGCAGCCTCTGAAGAAGCTTTTTAAAAGCGAAAACCGGTTCAGGCTATAAGGTAAAACTTTTACGTTTTTACCTATAAAAAACTTTGTATTCCGAGTTGGTAGTGAATTAATTATATTTATTCTATCAGTATCTAGGTCAATTTTGTCACATATTGCGCCACACAGATGAAGTATAAAAGTGCCGTTTCTAAAACAAGAAGTCAGTTTTGGAATTTGGGATTTCATTGCATTATTGGAGTTATTGTTATTATGACTTCCAGTTTAGCACAAAGTGATTACTGAGTGCGGACACCTGTAATTGGTGACATTTATTGTTTGTTATGTTATTGTATATTGGTCAATCATTTGCATACAAGTTCTTGTTGTTGTTTTGTTTACTTGAACAGCCATTATAGTTTTAAATAGTGACTTTATTTGGTGTTAATTATCTGTATTATTGACTGTTTAAACACGACAATCCTTGGACTTTAATAACAATGTATACCAAAACTTACTTGCCCAACATAACATGTCTGGGAGTGTGACTAAACTAACAACCAAATAAATCTTCAGAGAAAAAAAGTATTAACACTTTAAACACAACCATTCTTTACCCTGACAGGCCATCATTATTAGCAATATTTCAAAATATTTTAACAAACTTTACTTTAATAAAAAAAAAATGTATGCAATATCAAATTTAAGACTGAATCAAGCAGATTTCATTTATATTGCATGTATCCTGTTTCCATGTAAGCCTTGTTTACAAATTACTCTTGAAAATAACCTTGCTTCACATAATGTTTTGTACCTTTCAAAATTAAAATATTTAAAAATTATGTTTTAAACTCTAATAGCTAATTTTATATTTTTACAATACATTTTACACATAACTTACCGCAAACTTGATTAAAATTTAGTTGGTTTACTAAAACAATGAAAACTATACACAAGCTGTGCAGGTATGTTATAGTTCAAAACATCTGGGTACACAAAGGCCTGCATTACAGTCTTCGTATCACCACAGACTTCCTTTCCTCATCCTTTTACTACTTTTCTTCGTTCCTCTGTCTGAACACTTTACAGTATCTTGTGGTATTTATTTTATTTTCAGGTGGGCATATGTTCTCTTGACAATACTTCATGTTAACAGCCCTGGCCTCTCATTCTGTATTTCACACCCACAGTGGCTACTTATATAGTCAAACAGAAGTTTCCTCATTCCAGTTACCTCATTGTATATAATGTACCCATTGACTAGTGCCATGACAAAGACATGAAAAATGGTGTCTTCCCCCAAGTCATTGTTTTTCTTTTGAAGGGGTTATAACTTTTAAGCTCATCATTTCGGTCCACTCCAGAGTTTTGATCAGATTATAATCCGAAAGTAAATCTGTTTTTACTGTTTGTATAAAGCATGATTTTGATTTCATTGTAACAGTACTTACGGTTTCTTTACACTTTACTGATAGAGCACAAACATCCCTTGCTGACCACTGCAAAAATTTCACATTTTCTTCTAAAAATTATTTCATCATTTTTCAGTTTCCTCTAGGACACTTGTAGTAGCCCCTTCACACACACACACACACACACACACACACACACACACACACACACACACACACACACACACACACACACACACACACACACACACACAATTTTCTAATAACTGTATGCATTCCCAGTGTTTTGTTGCTACACTGAATAGATGTGAGCTTCATAAAATCGATCCTTGTAAATGCAGTGTCTTTTCAAAAATAATCAGCAGAGTCTTGCTCAAATAAAGTCGGAATACTATTATTTTCACCATCAGCTGACCTAGTGCATTTAGAATATAACCAATTGCAGAGTCACACAATTAAAAAAATTTCATCCCATGCTTATTCGGTTTATTTTTCATATATACTCTTAATAGGATATATCGATCCTAAATGGATGTACACCATCATTTATTGTAAGGTCTGCATAAGGTTAGAAACTCTCCTTGGTCTTTTGAATAAACGCATCAAGAACATGCTCTAATTTTATATAGGGTGATTCAAAATTGCACAGCAATATCTCGGAACCTGATTCTATAGCTCAAAATAAGGAAAAAAGTTCATATAAACATAGGTCCGAAAACGGTTCTTTAGAGAGTTATGGCTCGCAAACCAGTTCGCCATGATTTTGGCACCCACGGTAAAATGACCCCATATGAAATTCTTGGGGTATAAAGTGAAGGGTAAATTTGGTGGTTTCCTATGGTTTTCGATCTGAACAATTGAATAAAGGAGGTCCCAGAGCTCTATCTCAAATAGTTTCTAAAGAAATCAGGGCAAACTGGTTTGTGAGCCGTAACTCGCTAATGAACCGTTTTCGGATCTATGTTTATATGAACTTTTCTTCTTATTTTTAGCTACAGAATCAGCTCCCGAGAGATTGCCATGCAATTTTGAATCACCCTGTATAGTGTATCATGCCCCACTTGTCCCTTTTGTATGTATTTAGAGCTGTCATTTACTTGCAGTAAGGTTTTGCAAACTTTTATCTACCCATTAGTTTTTTTTTTTACCAAAATTAAAATCGTAAAAATCTTCAGTTAACGACTTCAGAAACTCTGAGTTTGCTTTTAGTAATCCTTTCCTTTTCTTTTTAGAAATTTTGTCAGCATCATAAAGATTAATTTTGTCTTTATATTATAGAGCTTGTAACACTAGATTTTTTTTTGGAAAAATTGTGATTGTTGTGAACACACAGGGGCAGGTGTTGGCTGTCACAGCATTGATGAATGTGTACGCTAGCAGCAACAGTCGTTAAAAAAATGGGTTGACAGACAACTGATATATGCCTTGCTCTACAGGAACAATAAGTACAGCCGTAGCGAATTGGGTGAAGCGTGTTACTTTGTTTCGAACAGACGCGTGACGAATTGACCAGCACAGAGTTTACTTAGAAATACTTTGTACATAGTCGATAGTATTGTTGACGATATGACGACACTGCTTAAAAGGGTAGACGAGAACTCTAGGGATGAAGCAATTGAGAAGAAGACGAAACAAAGAAATAACGAGGTCACACACAGCTGGAATCCAAGTAACTCTTGAAAAGAAATAAAAGCATGTATAGCAGAAAAGGTGTAGCGAGGAGACACGGGTACAATACCACGATTCGACATGCTGGAAGTAGAGAAGTGTCAGGAGAGAAAATTTATTGCTCGGACAGAAAAGTCTACTGAAAGGACTGATCGACAGGCGAGAATATTGCTTTTTCATGGAATCGAGTAGGAGGAGAGTTTAACCAGAGTTTGGGGATGACTACGCGAACTAGTGACGACCAATAGGAAGCTGAGGATTGACAAGGGTTGGACATCTAGACTACATCTCCATGGTGATGAAATCAGAGAACGAATCATCTGAAGGTGGTGGAAACGACTCAAGACGTTGGGTGGAGTTTTATCCGGAATTCAAGATGTTGGGAGAAGAATTATCTGGAACTTAGATCCAGAAGCCAATAAGACACAGCTAGAGGGGTTGGACATAAAAATATGAAGTAGCTTGGTGGGAACGAAGATTATAAAAGATAGTGTTCGCCAAGAGGAGATGAGTTCTATTTTATTTTTCGTAAAGATGTAAAGTCTTATCAACAGAGTTCTATTTTATTTTCCGTAGAGACATGAAGTCGTCTTAACAGAGTTCTATTAATGGAGTTCTTTCTTATTTTCGTAAAGGCGTGAAGTCTTATTAAGAGAGTCGTAAAATCATTTTCTTATTGTGACAGTTGTTTAAATAGACTATTCTTAAATAAGAATCTACTAAAAGTTGTAATTCAGTGTTACGAATACAATAGACTTAGAACATTAACTAACAATGTATTATACGGACGTTTTGTTTTAAACATAAACAATCTACAAGTGTATCGTTCGGTATAATATTAACCGATGAAGTGTGGTGACCTAAACGATTTGTAAACGAATTCAAAGTGATATGTGTATATAATCAAGGACAATGTACGCGAAACTTGTATGAACTATATACAAAGTGTATACGGTTAATCAATATAATTATCTTAAATGTGGAACTGTGAATGAATAAGTGAAATTACAAAAGACTCGTAGTATGTAAATCTGATCTTTACGCGAGAATTTGGCGATGTAATGACATAGGAGTGCGGAACAGACGTGGAGAGTGGGAACGACGTGTTCGGATCAACATCATTTCAAACAACAAGTGACAACGGCAGCGCAGGAACGAGGATGGGAAATTCAGAGTTTAGTCAACGCACTATGGATACTCTATACCAAGTAAAATTTTATATATTATGTTAACGCAGAAAAACCACTGACCTGTAACTTAAAAAGAATCCCGTTTGTAATTGTAACTTAAAAAGAATCCATACTTGAGAAAAACATAATCTTAAATAAACAAAATTCAATATAGTAAACATATTAATTAAAGCGGACCATAAATCTGGGGTATGAATACATTAAAAGTAACAATAAATGTGTATAATTAGAAGTAGTAATGATGTGAATTTTATGATGTGTATTTTATGTATGTGTTTTATTTCAGGATATATCCCAATTAAGGAGGAATTGTTTATTTTATGTACCATTTACAGGAATATATGTATTTCGTGTGTGTAATGTTAGATAAGAGCATGAATATAATAAACATGTTTTGAGAACCCAGGCATAACTTTGTATTATTTGATACACCTTTTGATAATTAATAAACAGCCACTTAATTGCTCACTTTTAATCAAAAGAATAGGCATATAACAGCATAACTAATTTACATTTTTACAAAGTCTGTAATTAATAAATTTGTCAATTAATTAATTAAATATATTAATTATCCTATCAGTTAAATATAATGCATAAATTTGCATTGCAAGCTGCTCCCAATTATAAAAAGAAAGAAAGAAAAACAGTCAAAATCTATACTGTTTAGGTCAAGTAGCATCATTACAGCAGATTCTCTTTCAAACACAGGGAGAGACAACCGATATCATTATAAGGCCAATCAATATCAATGTCACTATAACAATGCCCTCCCCTAGGCAGCATTGGTTCTCCTTGTGATGCAACTGCACACAAGAAAAATCAATAGAATTATTATCATCATTAAACATTTGTTCAGCTCACATATGATATCTCTATCAGAAGCATCAATTCCAGACTCTCGATTAAAGTTCTCAACATAAACTGACCCATCCAGCGCAAATTCATGTATATTTGACATATTGTTTACATAAAAAATATCACGCTCTAGCATAAGCAGCACCTAAACACTGACTACTTCATTTGTTTATAGGAGATGTCTATCGGCAAAATTTAGAACTAAGCTATGACAGTAGCCTACGGGAAGAATGAATTTACAATAAACAACAAAATCTGACATTGTCCATATCATGTATGGGTATAGTTTTGAAAGTGTTCATTGATATAATAAAAACAAAAAAAATAGGCATTTTTTATTATATTATCTACCTCTATACCACTCCACCAGACAGGAAAGTGACCTGACTTAAAAAAAAAATAATAATTTTAACATATAAAACACACCACTTTTCAATTTATTGTTGACATATTTGGCCTAATAATTATAACTAAGTATTAAAGTATATATCACCAATTGTTAACTACAGAAGGCCTGTGTATTAAACGGGTGATAATATATAATTTAAAAAAAAAACAATATTTGAATACATTTTATAACACATACTTTTATAACATATCAATTTTCACATTCCACATGCACACTTTCCCCCTCATAAGTTTCTGACAACTTAGCAATTTCTATTTCATCAATTACAGGCCCCCCAAAACACACACTTTGTATATATTTATAAACTCTTATATCAATATTTGCAATTTAAATTTATTTTAAATTCATGGTAGTTCTGAATCGTATACATACCATATCAACAAGAGCAATATAAAGGAACATTCCTGCTGCAAATCCAAAAATGTATACACTAGCCTGAATCTCGCCCAGAATAATTCCAACGAACAATCCCAGATAACATGTGCATGCTGACATAAAGTTATATAGCAGAGCTTGACGCATCGTCATACCAGCATTGAGAAGTACAGCAAAATCACCTAGATATAAATTGTAGTTTAAATATATCACACACTTTTCTATTTTAACACTACATACCTAACTTAATAGGCTACATATTTAAATTTACATTTCACACATGAAAATGAACCATTTAACCCCCCAAAACGTATTCTCAATATTCTGCACAATTTAGACTTTATATTGCATATCTCTAAAATAAAATTTATAATGCACTACATCAATGGCAGCTGATAAGCGCTTCTGGTCATTATCTCACCCTCAGGTCTGACAAAATACCATGTATCAATATTGTTATGATGGTACAGTAGAAAACAAAATAAAAACACCAATTGAGTCACTGATCACCAGTTTTAATTAATCGCCATTAACAGTTTGAAATCAACCAGTTATTCAACACATTATACTCATGCAATAATTCAGTTAAATTTATCCACACTCAATAATAATATCAAATAATAGAGTCCTGCACAATAATCACTTTTCATTAATAACCACTTGAACATACTGAGTAATCACCTGATGTAAAATGAATTCTAAGCAGTGGCTGTTGTGTATTTATACGCTGCAGGGTTCTATTATATGCATCCTTAACAAGCACTCGAAAACTCTAGAGGATACATCAGTGCGGCCTTGGCAGAAACACTCACGTGCTATGCAGGAAACATGTAGCACAACGTTCTCCATTGTACCAGAACATTCTGTATTGTGCAGCACTGTCCCCTCCATAAACCTGTTCGTCCCGAACTGGCAAACTGTCTATGAAGTAACACTTAGCCACGTGAGATACACCTACGCCTCAGTCGACTTGAGTTTAATCATCACGTACTTGTTGCAGACATTGTGGATGAAGCAATTCTTGGTGTGGACATTATGAACGCATACGGATGTATAGTTGACTTCAAAAACAATGCCTTGAGAATTGGAAGAGAAGAGGTAATGCTCTCCACAATGACTACATAAAAAAAATCGATGGACGTCATATACCAAGTGGCCGTAACTGTTCCGCCAAACTCTGAAAAGATCATCATGGTTAGAACCGAGGTAGATACTAGGGGCAACCAGTGCTCTATATTCGAAACACAGGTAGTCAGCACACCGGGCATACTAATTGCCAGAAGTTTAGTAAACCCTGACGAAACCGGAAATGTACTGGAAAGCCAATCTGGCGCTCTTGCAGCTTGCGAACAGCTACTGGACGGCCTGCAAAAGTGTTTGGAAAAGTGGAGATACACCTATGCCTCGGTCGACTTGAGTTTGATCATCAAGTACTTGTTGCAGACATTGTGGATGAAGCAATTCTTGGTGTGGATGTTATGAATGCATATGGATTTATAGTCGACTTCAAAAACAATGTCTTGAGAATCTGAAAAGAAGTAGTATGCTCTCCACAATGAATACATCAGAAAAATCAATGGATATTATAAATCAAGAGGCTGTAACTGTCCCATCAAACTCCGAAAAGATCATCATGGTTAGAACTGAGGTAGATACAGGGGCAATCAATGCTCTTCCGACTCAAGCAAAAGTGCTTTTTGTCGTCTTTCTGCTTCTTCTGCCTCCTGTCTACATCTTTCTCTGCTTCTACCGCTTCTTGTCATCATTGTTCCTCTGTTTGCAACAACAGCACCTGGAAATTTTCCATCATATGACTGGCATCCATTAATTACCGATTAATTACAAATTACCTAGCCTTGTACAAGGTGTCCACTGTTTCCACTGTTAACGGTTCTGTTGTGACTGTCTCACTGATCGTCGTATGGTACAGTGGAAAACAAAATAAAGACACCAATTAAGTCACTGATCACCAGTTTTAATTAATCACAATTAATAGTTTGTAATCAACAAGTTATTCAACGAGATTATACTCATGGAATAATTCAGTTAAATTTGTCCACACACACAATAATAATGTCAACTAATAGAATCCCACACAATAATCACTTTTGACTAATAACCACTTGAACGCACTGAGTAATCACCCGATGTAAACTGAAAACTAAGTGGCAGCTGTTGTGAATTTATAGCCTGCACGGTTCCGTTATATGCATCCTAAACAAGCACTCAAAAACTGTAGAGGGTACATCAGTGCGGCCTTGGCAGAAACACACATGTGCTAGGCTAAGCGAGAAACGCATGGAGCAATGTGCTCCATTGTAACAGAATTGTATTGTATTGCATATTATATTGCATAACAATATGTGTAATGGAAAGATAAGCAATAAGTAATGTGTTCTCTATAATTAAGATTGGTCTTTCTTAAACAAATCCAGTGACTACTAAACTCCTACTATTCTTTTGAAGAGTAACAATTGTGTGTTGTCGAGAGACTTCAAACCTCTAGTTAGCATACGCCATGTTAAATTGAATATCGTTCTTTTCTGGCTGTCTGCTTGAACTGTGTACAAGCTAGAAATCTCTTTGTACATGTCCAAATTCTCCATATTTATAACATTCAGTCTTCCATTTTTTTCCACTGTGTTGTGGTGCTAATCATTGTATCTCTGGTCCCTTTATTTCTTCTTCACCTTTGTCGTCATAATTTGCACTTCATGACTGGTCCAGCTAGATGCAGACTCTGTGGCCTCAAACTGTATGTAAAGGGCTATGGACTATTCTGGTTCTTGCCATTTGTAACACTTGCTGTTTGCCTTCTCTCGCCCCATAAATAAACATCTGTACTGCAAACAACACACAGAAATCCTCTGGTGCTTCAGGATAGGCCAATCTAGTCAGTATGATGATACTCGCTTCAAATAGTTGAAATCTCTCCTCAGAATACTGTCGCCTTCCTTTCAGTTGAGTTCAATACACTTTGCACAGACACTGGTTGCCATACAGTAATTCCAGAGCTATTATTAATTTGGTGGAGGTATTCTGGTTGTCTGTTTGTATTCTGCTGTTATTCTGTTTGCACAATGGTTAGTTGAAAAGTTCGGAGAGCAAAATCTCTAGCTTAGTAGCAGAACTACAATTTTTAGTGCACTGTTTGATATTTCAACAGCTGCTGATTTCTAAACCTGTACATCAATTTATTTATTTGTTTACCAATTGTTCGAAATGTACACGTCATGCATGAAAAGTGAACAAAATACAGTACTGTACTATGAGTCAATTCTTTCTTTAAAATGGTCTAGTACCAATGGAAAATCACAGTGAAATTGTAAATATTGCTACAGTGACAAAATAAACAGTACCACATTGCAGAGTGTGTACGTCATTCTGAGCGCACATCGTGCGAGGCTGTTCCAGTCATTTGGAGATTATTCTGTGTGACAGAGTTGTACTGGACTGTTCGAGACGTTCTGCACCTTCCATCTGGGGGGTCATCTTGGTGTCAATAAAACAATTGGCAAAGTACAGAAACAATTCTATTGGGTTCATCTTCACCACAATGTAGAGGAATGGTTTTGGTCCTGTGAAATATATCAGGAGCAGGGAGAAAATGAGACAGTATAATGTCAGACTTCTGTTCAAGAGAATTGCCATAGACAATGCTGGACCTTTTCCAGTTATAGATGACAGAAACTAATATACATCATGGTTTTAGGTGACTACCAAGTAAGTGGAAACTTATGCTATTGCAAACCAGGAGTTAACAGCATTAGTTCACAACTTCTGTTGATATTATACACTCCCTATGGAAATCCATGCAGATCAAAGGAGGAACTTTGAGTTGGGAGTTATTTAAACGTTATGTTGCCTACTTGGTATTCAAAAGACCCAGACAACAGCTCTCTATCCTCAGTCTGATGGAATGGTTAAGAGGTTCTACAGACCACTTAAGCAGCATGTATCAAAGATTATCAACAAGAACCAGAGTGGGAACAGTATATACCATTATTTCGAATAGCCTATAGATCATCAGTGCACAGCACAACTGATATGATCCTAGCAAAACTAGTGTTGGGTGAAAGATTCATCTCCCTAGATACTGGTGTTCAGAGTGAGACTCAGCTCAGGTTCAATCATTTTTCATAATTGGAGAATCAATTGAGAGAATGAATAACTATACACGAGGATGGTTGAAGATCAACAGCGACAAAATGAAAATGTGGTATGATGTCTGCAGTAATAGTGTGGGTTTAAAAGGGGGGAGGGACATTTTTGGTTACATAACCCAAAGTGTCATCGTGGTTGCACCCCAAACTTCATGCCAACTCTGGGAAGTCTCTTACACAATGAGAAAGCAAACCACTGATGATGTTTATCTGATAGAATGAGAAGGGCAATGGAAATTCAATGTTTTTCATCTAGACCACCTGGCAAAGTATTGCTGCAGAGATGATTTACCAGTTTGGGACAAACAGGCTTATGGAGGGGGCTGTCTTATATCTACAAGACAGGTATCCTACGAGTCATGTGCAACATACAGGTGCATACAAGGTTGGCAATGATGCATATACGGCACTATTCCAGTGTTTCTAGGTGACTGCCTTCAATTACACAATTATTCTCTATGCATGTCCCAGAAAGAGGACAAAATTCTTCTCAAACCCCAGTGGGGTATAAATGTATGCAGCCAGCAGCTGGGCAAATCAGTTTAGGTCTGCAATTAGTGACTTGTATTTTTAGTTTGACACTGTTAAGTGACATTTATTAAACACTAAATTACTATAAGTTTAATTAAGAAAGTTGTGTTAGTGGTTATAATCACAAACAGAATTATCACTGTTGCACACCACTATAGAAAAATTATTCTGAGAAGCTTGAAAGCGCTAATCGGAATAATTTTTCTATAGTGGTGTGCAACAGTGATAATTCTGTTTGTAAATTACTATATGCTGGGCAAATGTAAGTTTGGATAATTGTTGTATGCAAGTGTTTATTGTTGTTTATTTATTTAAACCGTGATTAAATTTCTAACCAGAGATTTCATCTGGTGTCAATTATTCTCTTTCCACTATTCAAACATAACAAACCATGTAACTGTTACAACAATACTGTTACTTTGAAAAGATAAATAACAAACATGCCCACTTGACACTTGACATGAGTTATGACTTCTCAATGCTCAAGACTGTGCAAGATTTGCATTCCAGATGTTTACTGATTATGCTACGAGCATACGATCTGAGCAATATGTATAAGATCAGACAATGACACAGTACACAGAGCATTCCAGTAACTGTAACTATATAATTTATTCTCAACATGTTATCTGGAAAATGGTAGTTATTCTTGAACTTCAGCAGGATATAAAGATAAGCACCAACAGCTGGCCAAGTTCGGTTTGGGACGTGGCAATATTGGAGTGTATTTTGGAGTGATTATTGTTATTGTTTGATTTGCAGTTTAGTGTGTAAAGTGATTGTGTTACCTAGTGTGAAACTGCAATAAGATGACATTTATTGTTTGTGTTGGACAATCTTTAACTTGATGAACTAAATAAGGGTGTATATTTGTTTATTTTTAACTGTAATAAAGTTGTAATTACCAATTTCATCTGCTGTCTGTTATTCTGTTTCTAGTGTACAACACGATCCAGGCTACCATCGTAACATATACTGACAAATTGAGTATAACATCTACTGTACTTCTGTTTATTATAATTGAATACTGTGTATATTTACTTACACACATCACTGGTTGCTTTTTTTATAACCAGTATGCTCCCTGAGCTGCAGAACTATTTTCAACTACGTACATTTATTACATGATAAATTTTGATCTTAAATAATTTTTCAATTATCAGAAAAATTATGAAAATCCTGATTAGACTATTTTCTGCTTAGTAATGATTGTAGAGCAATCATCAATAAACACTCAAAATTCCAAACAATCGAATTTAGTCTGACACCCAGCTGGATAATTATAATTTTTTAAAATTTTGATTCTATTTTTGAACCATGGGATCAATTTTCTTTTAATTTCCAAAACTGTACACTATATTCAGAGTTTGATTTAAAATTCATTTTAACGAGACATCCAACATATGATTTGCAATTTTGTAAAAGTTTTGTCCATCTTTTTGGGCCCTAGCACCCAACAATTTTGAAATTTTCAAAAATGAACACTAAATTCATGTTTTGGTTAAACTTTCCTTTAATTTGATACGCCCATATGTTACAAAAATTTGTTGATGAATTCAAAATGGTCGAGTTAAAACTGAAAACACGCTTTGCTCATTCAATTATGACCACCCATGTTACATCTGATCTGGATGAGAAACTAAATCAATTTACTTTCTGGAATGTTTTCTAGCAGCTATTTCTACAAAGTCACAATATAATCAGCAGTGTGTTGTATTTTTATTCTCCAAATTAAATTTATAAGCAATATATTGCAACAGAACATAGGATGATAAGCTATGTTGTGTATATCAGAGCACATGGATGACGAGCATTTTCTTGTTTAAATTTGTTTTATGTAATATTTTGTCTTTTAGTCGTAAGTTTTGTATATAGAAATGGATAAGCATGTAGGGTATACCAAACTCTTCATAAAAAGATGTGCTATATTGTCATGTATTTTTTGTGTGAATTCGTGCGCGTGTGTGGGTGTGATAATCTGTGATCGCTATAGCTTCAGTGGTAGTTAACCGATTGAAGTGAAACTTTGACAAGGAATTATTTAGGTAAATAGCTTCAATTTGTGTATACTCTGAGGTTCATAACTATTTTAGAAATATGGTTTTTTGAGTGAAGAAAAATTGTAACTCTTATCAATAATAGGGTAATAAAATTTGTAGATAATTTCCATGCAGGACTTTGCTAAATTATACAAAGTTTTTCATGAAATTCGTATATCTGCTTGTTCCATCAATTGGGCTTAGCCTATCAGAATACACTAAATTCAGTGAGATTCATACGTTGTAGAGCTAGGATGGACACAGTCTGTCTGTAGAAGTTGCGCAAGGGAAAGTTGTGCCTGGTGAAAAGAGTTGTTCTCTTACGAACATAGAAATATCGTATATAAAATAAACCTTGGAAATTCTTAACGAAGTTTTGCGTTAAGAACCGAGAGGGTAAAATATTTAGATAAAATTTAAAATATAATACAGTGCTGTTTCGTGTAAGTTAAGATATCCGCTTAGAGAACTTAAAGACACTTCAAGATATCGTGGATTAAACGCACCGCATTAGTTAATACCCAGATTAATCCTGAGATTAAGAAAATATAAGATATACATTAATAATTAACTGTACGAGTGAAATTAATAATCATTGTGAGTAAACAATTTATGAAGAAACTAATTAATGTTAGCAGTCAAACATAACAACGAGACTCAGTGAAATATCGCCGCTGGAGCCGCCTGCCGTAGAAGAGGACGACAAGACGAAGAGGACGCCAGGACGAAGAGGACACCAGGAAGGAGTGACACTGTAGAAGAGGACGCAAGGACGAAGAGAACACCAGGAAGGAGTGACGCTGTAGAAGAGGACGACGAGAAGAAGAGGACGCCAGGACGGGAGCGACGAGACGAGAGGAGGACGTTGCAGAAACCAAGTAAAATCGATTTATATTATCGAACAATACAAACAATTAATTCTATTATCAATACATGACAATTTAAAAAAACAATATACATCTTTAAAAACTATATTTATGTACATAATAAATAATTTTTCATCAACTCCATAATAGACTTGTATGTGATTTTTACACACTCACTATATCCTTATTAGT
Organism: Magicicada septendecula; assembly: GCA_034769895.1. Classification (NCBI taxonomy): domain Eukaryota; kingdom Metazoa; phylum Arthropoda; class Insecta; order Hemiptera; family Cicadidae; genus Magicicada; species Magicicada septendecula. Next base: position 199,513,114 of record CM068376.1, on the reverse strand, counting down.
ATAATAAAATTTGATCTGTTGCAATATGTATCTGAAAGTAATTTCCTTCATATGTACAAGCTATGAGATTTTACATCTGCGTTTGATTTCTGGCAGACAATAGTGATTAATCATACCCTAATTAAATAGGAACAAATTTCTTTACAAAGACATACTTTTTAATATTTATAATAAAGCACTTATTTTTAATACAGATACACAGCAAATTACCTAGCTCATGAGGAAATTCTTCACACATAACTGCCAAACTGATACTAATACCAGTAAGAATACTCTCATTGAAAGCAGCTCCAATAGAGAGACCATCAATAAAATTATGAAGACCATCACCAAAGATAACCATCCATGCTACTGTAGCAATTACACTGTCTGTTCCTTTTTGAAACCTCAAAACATGATCATTACTATGGCATGGTTTTGGTTTCTACAAAATAAAAAGTAAATAAAAATTAAAATTTCAGTTTACAATTACAATGATTCCTATAAGCTATGCTTTACATGACAAGAATACACACTCACATAATACAAACAAACAAAACATGACAAGGGAAAAACCTTAGGCTGCCTAGTTTTGTTTTAGTATGTCTTTAGCCTTCAATGAGATGACAAAACTTACTATTGTCTAAGTTGCCTTCAACTTCTTTTGCACTCACAAAATCGTTTTCATATCACGCATATATCATGACCTACCTTTTCTTTCTCTTTGCTAGCACTTTTTCCTATACACAGTGCAATATGAAAGGCTTAATATGTGAGAAGGTCTAATTTCTTTTTGCCTCTATTGTATTATTTTTATTCATCATTTTACTACCATATATTATATTCACTCATTTTAAACTGTTCTCATTCCACTTATTGTGTAAAATGACTACACACAATTCTGCTATAAATTGTAAATATGCATGTTCATTACAATGTAATTACCAAATTATAACTATATAATTATCCAATTTTAAGTATTTAATTTTTATAATTGTTTTATTTCGATTAATACAGTTGTGTTAGTGGTTATAATCACAAAAAGAATTAACATTGTTGCACACCATAATATAGAAATATTATTCCGATTAGCGCTTTCAAGCTCCACAGCTCATCATCAGATCGAAAATAACAATAATGGCACTAAAACACACATACACACAGAATATACTAGAAAGTAATGTAAAAGTACTGAAATGGGTGACTGATCTTGCTAGTTACTAATAGCCAGAAAGGCTGTTTAACATAAAGCTTGTTTACGAAAATGTGTATATGCTGTAGGGCAAGTGGGGGTATAAAGAAATTGTCTAGTTCCATTATTGTTATTTCCGATCTGATGACGAGCTGTGAAGCTTGAAAGTGCTAATCGGGATAATTTTACTATAGTGGTGTGCAACAGTGTTAATTCTGAATTGTTCATGATATCCGGGCTGTTTGGCCGTGGTCCATGGCTTATTACAAAACCAAACGTTTCAGCAGCTCCACTGGCTGCCATCATCAGTGGTATAAAAAATCCTGCATGCCGGGTGTTTACGTACAGGCCCACAGTATGTACTACAAAACGTTTGGTTTTGTAATAAGCCATGGACCACGGCCAAACAGCCCGGATATCATGAACAATTCATCTGACACCGGCCGTGAAAGCCTGAGGAGTGTTAATTCTGTTTGTTTAATTTGATTTGAGGTATGTTTTCAAATGCTATTATATGCTTACTACTCAAATGCCATTTCTATTTCAATTTTGAAGTTATCTATCTATACCTACCATAATAAGGTATTTCTCAACAACATGAACACAGTTTCATTTCTTTAATTAAACTGATCCTGAAAACTTAAAAGTAATCAGTGTTACTCATATACAATCCGAATCAAAAGTTTTAATGCACCTGGGAAATTATACATAGACTTTATAAATAACAAAGCACTTCATTTTTATATTCAATACATTTTCTGCGTTTCATACCCATATATATTGTTACGACATTACAGAACAATCTACGTGTTTATCGAATGTTCCAGAGGAATCTAGCTGAATGTTGTGGCGTACGTGATTCTGAGAGCATTTGCTAGACTGTGCCAGAATTCCTGCGGTCGCACACACTGTGTAAAGGCCGCAATCAATTACGTCATAGTGTAGAGCTAACATGCAGACAGAGGAACGATGATGACAGGACGCAAAGGAAGCAGAGAAAAGACACCGACAGGAGGCGGAAGAAGCAGAAAGACGACAGGATGAGAAACGCTGACAGGAAGCGGAAGAAGCAGAAAAACGACAGGATAAAAAACGCAGGCAGGAAAGAGAAGATGCTGAAGAATGTCAGAAAGCACTAATGCTAGAAACAGAAGAAAGACAAAAAGAAGAATGGAAGCATGAAACAAAAGACATCAAGGAGTTAATATAGGAGCAAAAGCAGACACAAGAACAAACTGCTGCAGAGTTGGGCCTCCTACGAGGTGATCTTAATAAACAAGTTACTAAAATATTAGAGGTACAAGAATCAATGACATTAAAAATAGCTGAAGTCGAAAAATCTGTTTCGATTGTTGTAGAACCGATGTCTATAAAATTATCTGTCATAGAAGAATCGGTGTCCACAAAAATATCTGTCATAGAAGAATCTGTGTCAAATAAAATATCTGCAGTAAAAACTCAATGGCAAACATAAGAGAACAAATTAAAAGTGAAGTTGAGCAGTGCCTGAATATACAACCAAAACAACTTTGTAAACAGACTGTACCAATGATAAAGCCAGAAAAAGGCGCAGGAAATAAGTTAATAGAGAAAGTCACTTTGCCTGCTGTAGGGACAGTTCATGTCAAAGCTCCAACCTTTGACGGAAGCAGTCACTGGGCAACATACCTTCACCAATTTGAAGCTGCTGTATGCGCAAATAATTGGACGGAGAAAGACAAGGCAGTGTCACTTGTTCTCTCATTAAAAGGACCCACGGCAGAACTACTACAGAAAGTGCCACCTGACAGCCAAAATACCTATGCTGAATTGATAAAAGCTCTGGAATTATGGTATGCTGATAAACATTTGTGAGATGTGTACTGCACCCAGTTGAGAGCAAGGCGACAACATTCAAGGGAGACCCTTCAAGAGTTTGAAGCAAGCAAGTATCGACAAACTAATTAGACTGGCCTATCCTGAAGCGCCAGAAGATTTTTGAACGAGTTTTGCGATGCAGACATTTACTGCCGGTGTCCGAGATAACGAACTACAACAAGTGTCACGAATGGCAAGACACCAGAACAGTGCAGACGCCCTGGTACATGCTTTGCAATTTGAGGCCACCAAATCAGCGTCAGGTTGGACAAGTCATAAAGTGTACGCTAAAAGATCACGACGGCACAGACGAGGAGGAACAAGAACAAGGGACACAGACTCGATGGTTGGCGCCACAGAATAAAATAAGAAAGGATGGAAGACCGAAGTGTTATAGATGTGGGAAACCTGGACATCTACAACGAGACTGTCGGGTTAGAATTCAGCAACAGGGAAATGAGCAATAGTCGGTACAACTGACTAACTGGAGGAACGAAGCCCCTAGACAATACACAATTCTACACTTCAGAAAAACAGTGAGAGCTTGGTGGTTACAGGATTCATTCAAGAAAGGCCAACCTCGATTACAGTTGACACAGATGCAACAGTTTCCATTGTGCAGCCCAACGTAGTGAAAGATCTCAAGCCAATCTGGTGCTCTTGCAGCTTGCAAACAGCTACTGGACAGCCTGTAACAGTGTTTGGAAAAGTGGAGATACACCTACGCCTCAGTCGACTTGAGTTTAATAATCACGTACTTGTTGCAGACATTGTGGATGAAGCAATTCTTGGTATGGACGTTATGAACGCATACGGATGTATAGTCGACTTCAAAAACAATGTCTTGAGAATCGGAGGAGAAGAAGTTGTAATACACTTCTAGATAGGCCTTTGTAAAAGAGTTAAATTATTTATTTGAAAATTATGTTGGCCTACGAGCATGTGAGAAATAAGATCACAAACTACCTTGATCAAATATGATATTAATAATTTATATAATAGTTTATAGTACTTATTCCAGAGTACCGACTCTTGATTATACCTCAGGGCGCCAGTAATAATAAACACAAATTAAAGTATGTTAATCAACTTTAATGAACAATTTGCATTTATACATAACAAAAATTTCTTTATATGACTTGAATTGTTTGTCTTACAAATTGAATATTATTAGTTAGCAATGAGTCCTTTATGACAGATTGAGTCACTATATTGAATATAACATAAATATTTATCAACAACATAGAATTATAGTTCATTATTCGTTACTTGCGTAAGATTCCTTACAAAGTGCGTGGTCCTGAAGCTGTTGTAGATCGGTGAGTCGTCAGCAGCCATCGTCGTGTGTTAATCCTGGCTAAAACTGCACAATTCACTTTATCACAGGTGCACTACACTGACATATGGATTATACCTATAACTCCTATAACTATGTTGTATAATTACACTCTGGACACAAAGATGCCTGAATAGACCTTAAGTGCATTTAACTCAGTTCACGTCGCGTTTGGCTCGACTAATTGATACTGTCGTAACTTTCTTTCGAACTCCTTCGCCTTCTTCCGCGATTTACCGCTACGTATTGAATTAATAGAACTTCGTATGTATTATTATTTCTTATTGTTTATTATAACTCCGATCATCCACTCTTTGACTTATTACGATTTATTGAAACTTTATTTATAACTTTAGTATTAGTAATTATCGCGTTCCCATACTTTGTTACTTCTGAGAAATTACTTATTCTTTACCGTACTTGTTAAAATATATATATATATATATATATAATACATATTTTGAATAATAAAATAATAATAATAAAAATAAAATAATAATATATAATTTGACGCAAAACAACGTACGCGAGTCTCTTCGTATAATTCCGCCAATATAAAGAAGACTGGCTTTATTTCTCTCTAAGTTCACAATATATACATGCCTCGAGTCTCTCTTACCTACGATCTACAGCAAAACGTTCCTATAGGTTCAAACTACCGCTAAATACAAATTCGCCCAATCTGCTTAACTTAAACCTCCCGTGCAGTACATGACGCTTTTTCTGATTCGCCCAATGTTTTTCCGTGTGCCACGTGCTAAAAAAAACTAGCGTCTATAGTTATTTCTGTCACACAATGCTCTCTCTCATCTAACGTTAACTATTGTTATATGCACTTAAGTTTATAACGTTTGGCAAACACCCTTACTATCTTAGCAACATAATACATTTTATGACAGTAGTGTCCCAAATCGTGCCTTAACATAAAAGTACATACATTATTTTTGTCAGCCCCAGCGCCGGCATTATTAACTTACCGCTTTACTCTACAGGCTTTTTACAAGTTAATTTTCTTTCAACTATTGCCGCCTACGGTTCTGGCGTCTCAATACCTCCCCGCTTTCTAAAACACACCCTTACTTTGCTTTCAGCATAGTTTATTTAGTGAAATTATCAATTGATCAAATTTTCCGTTATATAAGTCCCCCCTTAGAAGTAGCGTTCAATTTTATCAAAATTGTAAACTAGTTCTATTGTTGCGTCCCTAAAATTATTATAATTATAAGTATCTTGTTCATATATTCTATTAACTTGACATAATTAATATATTCATTCATTATAATTAAAATTAACAATGTATTCAATTTCATTAATTGCTTTAAATTTCTTAGTCTAATTGGGTGAGTATTTTATTACAACACTACTCCGTTATTACTGACTGCTAGACATAAGGGTTGGTTTGGTTTTATAGTTTGTTTACAAACAAACTACCCGTCCCTCTCTGCCTGACTTGTCAAACTACTCTTTAAATGTGGGTGGTCTACTTTCCCTTTCAATAACATCTGTTACACATAGCAATTTCCCTTTTTAAACATTTTGTTACATTTCTTATTTACTTATTTTCTAAACATTCGTAATTTCTTACCTACTAACTTTCATTATACGTTATTACATTGACTTCCCTTACATTTAATTTGCTACTTATTACTAATACATTAATATTGGATGTGTGCTATTACATTTTGTTTTTCAATTTTCATGTGGTGTTTCTCTGTGTGTGTGTGTGTAAGTTTTGGGTTCCTTTCTCCATTGCTTCATTATCTGCTCCCTCATACATGACTGCTACGTTCAATACCTCTGCCATGAATACCTCTGCCGTGACTGCCTTCTGGTTCCCCTTTTCTGGAATTGTTACTTGTTGGTTGCAGAAATCGATAATACACCCATATTCTTCTAGTAACCCTATGCCTATTATACAGTCCGTTACTAGTTCTGGTACCACGAGGAATACGCCATCCACTTCCACATCGCCGATCTTGGTCGTTAACAATACCTGCTGCGTCACCCTTTTTGGTTTCTGTCCAGTTGCTCCTTTGATGACAGTATTTGATAGCCTTAAGGTTTCTACATTTCCCAATTTCTTCTTCATATTTTAAACCATTTCTCAGATATAGCGTTTGCCTGGCTTCCAGTATCAATTAATCTGTATAGGGGCATTTCATTTAATGATATTCTGATCTCCGGGCATTTGCTTATACAATACTCTACACTTATATCATCATTATCTAATGCATCGTCTTCTAAATCTAAAGCAACTGTATTAATATACTTTTTAATAGTGCTTAAATCTACGTCATCTGTACCATGCTGTCCTTGTTTTGTTGATATTGTAGTGCCACTTTTGTTATGTTGTGTACCGCTAGTCGAAGGGATCGGCTCTGGTTCATTTCTAAACTTATTTGGTCGTCTATTGTAGTGTTGTGTATTCAACCGGTTTTCATTGTCATGGGCCCGTCCTTGTTCAATCCTTCGTCCACTCTCCTCTTCATTTCTCTTCCACGGCTTATGTTCACGTCGGCTATCATAATGTGTCCGGGTCGTTGTCCTTGTTTCACTCCTCAAATCCATGAATTCTGATAACACTTTCTCGAACTCATTAATAGTCGTCACCCCACGAGTAATAATGGCGATCTGTACCCCTTGAGAATAATGTTTAGCAATTTTTCTGATTAGGTATTGATCAGGTATCGGTGGAATTAGTTGTCTGTTCTCTAATAATTTTCTTTCTAGGTACTGTATCATGTTCATACCACTCTCCATCTGATACCGTCCAAACTCGAGCTTGTTTCTTACCTTTTCTTGGATCATATCACTCCAGTATTTGTTCGTGAAGGCTTCTTTGAACTCTGTGAAGTTGGTTACGCTATTCTTGATCAATCTCCACCACACTGCGGCCTCTCCTTCTAGGTGCCTTCCGATCCATGCGACGTTGCCGTTATCTTGGTAGTGTTCCATGTAGATCTCCTCCATCTCCTTCATAAACTCCATCGGGAAGTCTCCAGTCCCATTGTACTTGATATTTTTTACTTGTTCGTTAGTAATGTTATGGTTGCATGATTGGTTATTACTTGAGGCTAATTTACTCCTAACTTCTCATTGTATTTGTTGTATTTGCAGGTCAACTTCTTCCGATTTACGATCAATATTTTCGCTCACCTTCTTCATTTCTTCCATCTTTTCGGCTCGTAACTCTTTGATGGCTGCCATATTGTCTTCGTATCTTTTGTTATTTATTTCGATTATTTCACTTAAAACACGAATGTTGTTGCTATACCGTTCGTTCAACTCTATGAATTGCTGTTTAGTATTTATACTAAGTTCAGTAATCTTGTCGGTATTGTCTTGGATTTTGTGGTTCGTCTCTACTTGGCAGTCTTGGAACAGTTTTTTGTTGTTTGTTCTCTCTTGTTCCAATTGTATGGCGATGTCGTTTCTTATTTCTGTGTTGTTTATGGATTTGTTCTTCCATTTGCTGTAATGCTTGTTCTATTCTTACTTCATGTTGTTCTATCTGCGCTTTTGTTTGTGCAAGCTGTTCTGATTGTCTTTGTATCTGTTCTGTTTGAAATGCCAGTTGTTTTTCTGTTTTTCTTGATTCTTCTTGTATTTGAAGTGCCAGTCTTTTTTCTGTTTTTTCTGATTGTTCTTGTATTTGTTGTATTTGAAGTGTCAGTCGTTTTTCTGTTTGCTCTGATTGTTTCAGTAGTTGTTGTAGTATTGTGTAGATATCAGTGTTTTTGTCTGTCTCTAGTGGTGTCTAACTTCTCGGTCGTTCTTGAATTTCTGTTACTACTGTTGGTGTAAATTGTTGTGTCTCTGCATTTTCATCGTTCTGTCCGTTTAGTCCCTGCGTCCCTGACACTTGCTCCTCCTCTGAAATGTCTGCGAGCGTGTCTGGATCACCTAATTGATTATTTATTTTGAATTCCATATCGTTGTTTTGGGTATTTGTGTTTGTGCTCATTTTGTTGTATAGGTTATGAATGTTGTTTTGTATGTGTTTGTTTCTACTACTCCTACTTCGCATAATCATAAACTATGTTTTATACTATTTCTTAATTTCTACTTGTTCTTAATTTATAATTTATTTAATAGTGACTCAATCGTGTCCCACGTTCCGGGCGACAGAATGTAATACACTTCTAGATAGGCCTTTGTAAAAGAGTTAAATTATTTATTTGAAAATTATGTTGGCCTACGAGCATGTGAGAAATAAGATCACAAACTACCTTGATCAAATATGATATTAATAATTTATATAATAGTTTATAGTACTTATTCCAGAGTACCGACTCTTGATTATACCTCAGGGTGCCAGTAATAATAAACACAAATTAAAGTATGTTAATCAACTTTAATGAACAATTTGCATTTATACATTACAAAAATTTCTTTATATGACTTGAATTGTTTATCTTACAAATTGAATATTATTAGTTAGCAATGAGTCCTTTATGACAGATTGAGTCACTACATTGAATATAACATAAATATTTATCAACAACATAGAATTAAATGTTCATTATTCATTACTTGCGTAAGATTCCTTCCAAAGTGCGTGGTCCTGAAGCTGTTGTAGATCGGTGAGTCGTCAGCAGCCATCGTCATGTGTTAATCCTGGCTAAAACTGCACAATTCACTTTATCACAGGTGCACTACACTGACATATGGATTATACCTATAACTATGTTGTATAATTACACTCTGGACACAAAGATTCGCCTGAATAGACCTTAAGTGCATTTAACTCAGTGCACGTCGCGTTTGGCTCGACTAATTGATACCGTCGTAACTTTCTTTCGAACTCCTTCGCCTTCTTTCACGATTTACCGCTATGTATTGAATTAATAGAACTTCGTATGTATTATTATTTCTTATTGTTTATTATAACTCCGATCATCCACTCTTTGACTTATTACGATTTATTGAAACTTTATTTATAACTTTAGTATTAGTAATTATCGCGTTCCCATACTTTGTTACTTCTGAGAAATTACTTATTCTTTACCGTACTTGTTAATATATATATATATATATATATATATATATATATAATTTGACGCAAAACAACGTACGCGAGTCTCTTCGTATAATTCCGCCAATATAAAGAAGACTGACTTTATTTCTCTCTAAGTTCACAATATATACATGCCTCGAGCCTCTCTTACCTACAATCTACAGCAAAACGTTCCTATAGGTTCAAACTACCGCTAAATACAAATTCGCCCAATCTGCTTAACTAAAACCTCCCGCGCAGTACATGACGCTTTTTCTGATTCGCCCAATGTTTTTCCATGTGCCACGTGCTAAAAAAACTAGCGTCTATAGTTCTTTCTGTCACACAACGCTCTCTCTCATCTAACGTTAACTATTGTTATATGCACTTAAGTTTACAACGTTTGGCAAACACCCTTACTATCTGAGCAACATAATACATTTTATGACAGTAGTGTCCCAAATCATGCCTTAACATAAAAGTACATTCATTATTTTCGTTAGCCCCAGCGCCGGCGTTATTAACTTACCACTTTACTCTACAGGCTTTTTACAAATTAATTTTCTTTCAACTATTGCCGCCTACGGTTCTGGTGTCTCAATACCTCCCCGCTTTCTAAAACATACCCTTACTCTGCTTTCAGCATAGTTTATTTAGTAAAATTATTAATTGATCAAATTTTCCATTATAAAGTAATGCTCTCCACAATGACTACATAAAAAAAATCGATGGAAGTCATATACCAAGTGGCCATACCTGTTCCGCCAAACTCTGAAAAGATCATCATGGTTAGAACCGAGGTAGATACTAGGGACAATCAGTGCTCTATATTCGAACCCCAGGTAGTCAGCACACCGGGCATACTAATTGCCAGAAGTTTAGTAAAACCTGACGAAACCGGAAATGTACCTATTAGAGTGTCGAATATTTTGGATCAAGCTGTCACTTTACAAAGCAATACGCTCCTAGGCAAATTGACACCTGTGGCCTGGGTAGCCGGAATGACGCAAAAAAATGCAGTACGGACACTTCCGAATTACCAGAGGAACTGCAGGAATTATTGAACAGATCTTCTTACGACCTCTCAAGTGGTGAGGTAAAAGGACTCAGATGGTTTTTTCATGAATTTAAAGATTCTTTTGTAGTTCGGGGCCAGTCATTGGGAAGAACCTCTTGTACAACATCGCATCAATACCGGACACACAACACTTATATGCCAACCTCCTCGAAGGCCTCCATTACTAAGCAAGACGAAATGTCTTGATTAGAACAGGACATGTTGACAGAGGGAATAATCGAGCCTTTGCCAAGTGCTTGGTCTTCTCCGGTAGTGCTCGTATCAAAGAAGGACAGCTGAAGACTGCAAATGATAAACTGAAAACTTGGGTATGACATTCGCAGCAATAATGTGGGTTTCCAAGAAGGAGATCAGGTTTGGTTGCACAACCCAAAGCGCCGTCGTGGTCGCTCACCTAAACTTCTGACTGACTAGGAAGGACCTTACACTGTGAAAAAACGAATCAACGATGTTGTCTATCAGATTCAACAGGAAGGACAGCGAAAGTTCAAGGTCATCCACTTAGATCACCTGGCTAAGTATTACTTCAGAGACGGTTTCCCAGTTCGGGACGGACAGGCTTAACGAAGGGGGAGTGTTATGTAATGCGGAAAAAGTGTTATGTAATAACATTAATGACGTTACAAAGAAAGACTGCTATCCATTACCTTGCGTTGACAATACACTCAACATGTTGTCTGGAGGACAGTGGTTTTCCACAATGGAACTGAAGAGTGGATATTGGCAAATGGGTCTTCATCAAGAAGACAAGGAAAAGACTGCTTTCTTGACCACAAGTGGCTTATTCCAATTTAATGTCATGTCATTTGGACTCTGTAATGCGCTGGCAACATTTGAAAGATTTATGGACCTGGTACTCTGAGGCCTGATGTGAAAAACGTGCCTTGTTTATTTAGACGATGTCATAGTCATCGGGAAGACTTTCAAAGACCATTTGAAAAACCTTAAGGAGGTTTTAACAAGAAGTCCCGCTGCCCAACTGAAGCTGAGGTCGAAGAAGTGTTCTCTATTTCAGAAGGAAGTACAGTATCTGGGCCATCTGGTTTCAGCAGCGGGTGTTAGCATGGATCGTAATAAAGTAGACACCGTAAGACACTGGCCAGTTCCGAAGAGTAAACATGAAGTTCGGAGTTTCCTGGGGTTATGCTCATATTACAGATGTTTTGTGAAAGGCTTCGCTACTATTGCTAAACCACTACGTGAGCTAACGGAAAATAAACGAAACTTCCAGTGGTCGAGAAAGTGTGACCAAGCATTTAGGACTTTGAAAATTGCATTATGTTCGCACCCAATTCTCGCTTTACCAGCTTCCAAAGGGAAGTACATCATAGACACAGACGCAAGCAATACTGGCCTAGGAGCAGTTTTGTCTCAAGTGCAAAACGGTGAAGAACGGGTAATAGCGTATTACAGTAAGATGCTTTCTAAACAAGAGAGAAATTATTGCGTCACAAGGAGAGAGTTGCTGGCAATCGTCCGAGCGTTGGAGCACTTCCATAAATACCTCTATGGAAGGGAGTTTTCACTATGGACCGACCATGCTGCACTTGCATGGCTCTGAGATTCAAAAACCCAGAAGGGCAGTTGGCAAGGTGGCTTGAACATCTGCAATAGTACAACTTCAAGGTACAACATCGACGGGGCGCCTGCATGGTAATGCAGGTAGCTTATCACGAAGACCGTGCCCAGAAGACTGCCGACATTGCCACAGAAAGGAAGAACAAACACCAGCAAACATGTTCAAGCCATCACTGTAGATTTTCTGGCAGACAGCTGGACGACACAAGATTGTCGACAAGAATAGATGACTGATGAAGACATTGGACCGATCTTGACAGCAAAAGAGAAAGGTTGCCGCCCGGATTGGCAAGATATATGCCATGGCTCGGAAGTGCTGAAGGGCTACTGGGCACAATGGGAATCCTTTACCTTGGAGAATGGATTGCTGAAAAGGGCTTGGGAAAGTGCAGATGGACGAGAGTGGTCATGCAGTTGATAGTTCCCTGAAGTAAAGTCCAGTCTGTTTTGAAGGAGATGTATGATGGGACATCTGGAGGCCATCTTGGCATTAACAAAACCCTTGATAAAATACAGAAGCGATTCTATTGGCTTCATCTTCGCCACGACGTAGAGGAATGGGTTCAGACATGTGAAATATGTGCTGCAAGCAAGGGCCCACAAACCAGAAGCAGGGGAAAAATGAGACAGTATAACGTTGGACTGCCTTTCGAGAGAATTGCCATAGACATTGCTGGACCATTCCCAGTTACTGACAATGGAAACCTGTACATCATGGTTGCAGGTGACTACTTTACTAAGTGGGTGGAAGCCTACGCAATTCCAAATCAGGAGGTTACCACTGTGGCTAAGGAGTTAGTTCACAACTTCTGTTGCCTTTATAGAGCCCCTATGGAAATCCATAAGGATCAAGAGAGAAATTTCGAATCAGGAGTGTTTAAAGAATTATGCCATCTACTCGGAATTCGAAAGACCAGGACAACGCTTCTCCATCCTCAGTCGGACAGGATGGTTGAGAGATTCAATAGGACACTTGAGCAGCATCTTTCGAAGGTTGTTGACGAGAACCAAACAGACTGGGACCAACATATACCACTATTCCTCACGGATAAGTATAGATCATCAGTACACGACACAACCGGCACGACTCCAGCAAAATTGGTGTTTGGGCGGGAGATTCGTCTTCCTGGGGACTTGATGTTTGGATCACCTGAGACTCAGTCCCAAGAGCCACAAAACCATTCCTCACAATTAGAAAACCAACTGCGAGAAATGAATCGCTTGATAAGAGGACGGCTGAAGATTGCCAGTGATACAATGAAAACTCAGTATGACATTCGCAGCAATAGTGTGGGTTTCCAAGAAGGAGATCAGGTCTGGTTGCTCAACCCAAAGCACTGTCATTGTCGCTCGCCTTTGTGGCAAACTAACTGGGAAGGACCCTATACTACGAAAAAAAGAATCAACGATGTTGTTTATCAGATTCAACAGGAAGGATAGCGAAAGTTCAAGGTCATGCACCTAGATCGCCTGGCTAAGTATTACTTCAGAGACGGTTTTCCAGTTCGGGATGAACAGGCTTAAGGAGGGGGCAGTGTTACAACATTACAGAACAATCTGTGTTTATCGAACGTTCCAGAGGAATCTAGCTGAATGTTGTGGCATGTGTGATTCTCAGCGCATTTGCTAGACTTTGCCAGAATTCGCATGGCCGCATGCACTGCGTCAAGGCCACAATCAATTACATCATAGTGTAGAGCTAATAAGTAGTATATGGAATAATCTATATTTGCAGCAGGGTATAAATACAATTACTCAGGGACAATGTATATTACTTATTACTGTATTACTAGTATTACTTACTTCAGTATACTGTCAGGCAATTACAAGTGATTACTCTGTGCGTTCAAGTGGTTATTGTGGCGAAGTGTTGTGTTTTATAATCGGGCGGTATAATTGTAATTCAATTGTGTTTTATATTACTAGAAATTTTATTGTGTGTGAACAATTTTTATTTGATTTGTTGTAAGAGACTGTGTTGTTAATTACGAACTGTTTAACTGTGATAATTAAAGCTGGTGATTAGTGACTTAATTGGTATCTTGTATTTTGCTTTCCACTGTACCTACGATGATCAGTTAGACCGTCGTAACAATATTTATTATGTTTACATGTTAATTAGGTTTCTTAAACTCTTAAATCAGATTTTCCCAGCACTGCATGTGGTATGTCTGAGTCAAGCCTGCTGGTTCATGAATGCAAAATACTCCGCAGTATTTTGGCTCAATATGTGTGGGAAGTGACTGGAGGAAAAGGGCAACCAAGAACTGAACACTCTTCTGAACAAACCAGATATTGTGAAAGTTATAAAACTTGGTAAACTCAGGTGGGCTGGACATGTGATCAGAATGGGGGAGAATGAAATACCCAGAAAGGCACTCACAGAACAAATGTATGGCACCAGGGGAGTTGGTAGACCCAAACAACGTTGGGAAGATGGTGTGATGTGAATTATGATGGGCGCCATATCCTTGTGACCCAGAACTGGAGAGCAGCTGCACTTGACCGGGACAACTGGTAGAGGCCAAGGAAGGAACACCTGGTAAAATAATTATAAAAAAATAAAAAATGTTGAGCAACACTGCCTGGGTGATTTGAAATGGATTGACCCGATGATGATTAAATACAATTTGTTAACTGTTTAATTGCTTATGTAACAGACTAAGATAGCAAAAAGTACAATTATTAACATTTATTCATATTTATAATTTATAAATATTTTACTATTTAATAATTTATACAGGATTATTACATGAAATATACTTATTATGCATGTGCCTGTAATAAAAAAAAATATATCTCTGCTCAATAGTGCGTAAAGGACTAAGGCATACTGCATGGCTTTTGTGATTTCATGTACCTGTACTGTTATCAAATTATAGTTCATTAACATCGATACTGATTTGTTTTTTAAAGAGACATCAAGTGTCACAGAATGAAAGTTGTAGTGTATGGAATTAGGTAAAATGCAGATGCTACATTTATAATTTTTTCACAGAACCTAATAAAATTAAGATTCTTTACTACATATATATAGTATATGTATATACTCTCAACTATATAGTCCCGGCATAACTTTGGACTTACTAAATTTTTTTAAACTAAATATTTTGTTAAGTGTAAGCTAAAATCCTTATTATGACAGAATTAGATACCCTTATCACAGAATTCGCTTACCCTAATCATTTTTATTCTGTTTGAAAAAATAAAGTTCCCTGTAAACTAAGAAGACAAAAAATTCTCATAATTGCTTGTTTAAAAAAATTTTATTTAATAACTGGGTGTAACATATCAGTGTAAATCTAATAACTAATTATAGCTAAAAATAAATCTGATAATAAAATAATGATTAATGAATTACAATACGGTGCTACTGAGCTGAATTACAGAAAATTGTTAATTGCTAAGTAAAACGTATTTAATGGTAAAAGGTTGCTGTTGGCTTGGAACTGCACAGCAAAGAAGAGGCTTTTCACACAATCATTTATTCCTCATACTTTTTTTGGCATAATTACATTTTTTTAATCCTCCCCTCTCTAATTAAATATAATTTACTACTCACTTCCTGTACACTAATTTCTTTCTCAACTTCTTCAATGCAGATGAACGTTCATTACACAGTGTGAATAGATTTGTGGGGTAAATATTGAAATTGCCTACCTTAGGATCAAGCTGATAAAATTTATCAAGTTGATAATATTCACAATGACACCTACTATTGACTTTACTGACTTTGTTAGCTTTCATTACTGACTTTGTTAGCTTTCATTACTGACTTTGTTAACTTACTGACAGATATCTTTCATTTGTTCTGCTTGCTTTTCAAATCCTTCTATGGCTTTCTTTTGAAACTGCTCTAAACTGTATATCCTGCTACTACTTTTGGTTACTTTGGGATAGGCCATCAGAAGATTTGTCAGTTATTTCAGTTTCATCTACTATTGAATCTTACATCATGAGATTGATTATTTAATACAGTTTCTCTACTGTCTGAGTAAGTCTGAAATTCTAGCTTTTACACCATGCAATTGGTAAATCCAGAAATTTACCTGAATCTGCTGGAAAAAGTTAGAAATGTAAAGACTTCATGAGGTACTTTAGACATTTATTATAAAATAACACCTAGATATTACAGTGGTTTTCGTACAATATACCAGTAAAACTTATAATTTTGATTGTCTTATGATAAACCAGTAAAATGTATGATTTACCGTTTTTGTACCATCACCGCAACATACACACTTATCTACAAGGCTTGCTTAAGTGTGGCTGGTTCTCTATTGATATTGTGCAAGTTGGTGTGAACAAAGAACCTTTGGTTAAATGGATCCAGTATAAAATGAATGTTAATGGGTCAGGCGGTGGTGTGACAATATATGAAGATGATGGGTAGGTTTCCAGTATACAGTACGCTGGAAACAGTTGGCTTTCAAGATAAATGTATTCAGAAACAGCAGTTAACCCAACTAAAACCACAATAATTATCAGAAGGGTTAGGTCAGACAATAACCATCGTAAAATTTATCACACAATGTTTGGACCACTAAACAATCTGTGGTCTTCATGTGTAACAGACATTAGTACATTAAATATACACTTGTATATATTAAATGTACATTTGTTTGTTGTCACAACAAATTCATAACACTAACATACATCAACAAACAAACAGAAAAAATTGCCCACAAATTCAAAAAAGCAGGTTACAGAATCGCTTACAAAACTACTAACAAAACAGAACACACACTATCAAAACGCATGCCCAAAGCACAAAACAAATTCGATCTACCCGGTGTATATAAACTAAATTGTTCAAATTGCAGTAAATTCTACATAGGCCAGACAGGACGTAGCTTCAAACAGAGATACATTGAACACACAAAAGCACTCCACACCACTACAGAATCTACCTTCGCAAACCACCTCATTGAAGCAAACCACACATATAAAAACATCGACAATAACATGAACATACTACACGTACACACAAAAGGCCGAAAACTAGACACTCTAGAACAATTAGAAATATACAAACACACAAAAACAAATAAAAACGACATCCTAAACGAACAGACACAATTCAAATCGCACGCATTATTCGAACACATCTCACCACACACACACAGCTTCAATCTTTCGAAACACTTTCTCGTCGCCAACAACAAGACGAGCAGCGCTACTAGCGACAGCCTCTGATGAAGCCTTCTATAGGTGAAAGCCGGTTTAGGCTGTAAGGTAAAACTTTACGTTTTTACTTATAAAAAACTTTGTGTTCCGAGTCGTCAATATTATAGTGATATTTACAATAATAATGTCAAGTAATAGAGTTTTGTACTAAATATAACATAATAAACATTTATCACAATACTTCGTAACCACTCGATCTGCTCTAAAGAAACCGGATCAACACAACTGACTAACTAAGCCAGATGCTCTGCTTTTATAGATCGCACACAGTTCCAGAATAAACTTTCCATCCTTACTGCAGAAGCAGCATAATGTGTATTTTAAGTACTCTCCTGAACAATCTGGAGCATACTTGAGTACAGACTTGACTGAGGCTACACCTGCTCGACTAGTGGAGGGACGGGTGGAGAATGCCCTCAGCTCTTCGATAGGGTTCTCATTACAATATTTAATGTACTAGTGTTACTTACACCTGAAGGCAAACCTGTAGTCTAAAGGAACTGCAGTTGATATTAAAGGGAAATAATCTTATTTATGTACAATTATAAAAAATTATTACATCAGTAATGACTTCATAATAAATAAGACAAAAAGAACTGTTAAATATTAATTATTTCATTGTACAGAAAGTAAGTTTTAGTTTGTGTTATGAAGGTCACCAAAGACAGATTATTTTTTTATAATCTGCCACTACTTTACTGATAGATTGTCAAAACTAATACCATCATTAATAAGTCCACTTCATTCCAATAACATATACCTCGACTAGTTATTCTATGCGACATCTATATATTGCAATTTACACCTACAGACCTTACATATTTAGCATACTTTTTCCCGTGTAGATTACATAAATTTATGTTATTATCTTAGCTTTTCTTATAAACAGAGTATTCATTTTTTTCACACTGTTAGACCAATATATGAATGAATTAACTATGGCAGTTTGGTGTGCTGCCAGTTCTTTTTTTTTTTTTTTTGTAAGATGAGTAATATATTGAATACAGTTTTATCACCAACTAACTACATTATCACTTTAATCATTAATAAATTTGTTAACTGGAAAGTATTTAACATACTATATTATACTATATTCTGTATTACCAACTTATGCCTTAAAAAATAAACAGCTTTTATAACCCAGTATCTATCATATGTGGAAAAGGATGAAGAAAAATCACAGCCACTACAAAAACAGTAAAACCAGCCAGGGTCTTTTCACATATACCAGTCCAAACATTTTTTCCAAATAGATCTACTGTTTCTGAGAAATTGGAAGTGCTGCTAACTTGGAGTTTGAGATAGGAAAACAGTGTGGTTCTTGAATAAATGGGTGGAATAATACATTTTAGATTAGGGTAATAAATTAAGTGATAGGTATTCCTGACATCTGAAAGTTGTTCTACTGACTTATATTGCCTTGACGAAATGTACAGTAGCACAAACACAACACATGCCCCCCCCCCCCATACACACACACACACCAGGAACAGCAGTAACCATTTTTTGTATGAAGGGTCCATAGTGACACAAATACTGTATATCCAGATAAACAAAAAACAACACACTAAATAAATTTATGAGGCAAGTAGCGTGTTCCGTAAACTTTACAAGAAAATACAGTGTATAAAGTGTAATCATATTCAATCGTCTCTGCAATTAGTTGCATGTAGTTGCATGCATACAACCTCAACATTTATAAAACATATTTCTATCTCTAAATATATTTCTTTTTACAATATAAAATTCCAATAAATAATGGATGTGAACAACTTAACCTACTGAAGGTACTATAGGATTTTTTCATTTAACAAAGCTAGCTACAGAACACTGGCTTGACACCAGAAACCTTGAGCCTTACCAGAACCTTCCTCTACAGTTTACAGTTACACCCAAAAAACACTCCCCCCCTCTCTCTCTCACACATACACACACACACACACACACACACACACACACACACACACACACACACACACACAATAATGCACAAAATGTAAAAATTAAGTATTTATATTAGCTTTTCAGAAATTATTGCATGAGAGTTGTTTGGATCTCTACTCCATTTGTTGTTTACATAATAATGCATGCATTAAATATAAAAGCAGTTGTCCACAGCCAACACTGATTTCATTTGCCACTTTTTTTTTATATTTGTGATACACTGGCTTCAATGCTTATTAGTCAACAATATTACACAAATTCTCTTACAATAAACCCAAAAATAAATAGAACCCATATATCTGTTACAAATATAATAGTGTAACTGTTAGAATGTCTCTCGCTTGTATACACGTAATTATCATCCACCACATCCTTTCTCCTACTCCTCATATCTTTCTACTTCCTCATCCATTATGTCATAGATTGATATAATTCCTTGTATATTGTATACTCCAGAATTTTATATCACTGAATAAAATAAATGTTGCTTTAATTTTTCCAATTCAACACTAATTCTGTTAAGATCCTCTTACTATCTATATTCTTGTACAATACATTTTTTAGCAATACTTTACTTAAACAGAGCCTTTTTTGGTCTATTTAATCCATAAGTTAAATCGTGGTAGACACACACATTCATCATTATCATTCAGAATAACTTTTCTCTTTTACATTTTTGTCACTACTTAAATTCAGTAGTAGTGACAAAAATGTTGTGTGTACTAATTTTTCAGATTCTTACAATGAATTTCAAGCAGTGACTCATACAAGAAAATAATGTTATACATATAGTTCAATATTTACACAAAAATAGAAAGAAAATGTTATCTGTTCAGAAGTGTCTACGTATAATGTTTAAATATGAAAGGTATAGGTTGTCAACGATAGAGAAGCATATGCGCAGTGAAACACGAGAGTGAGTAGTGGGGGGAGTGGGGATACCTACCAATATTGTCGTGTAACCCCCACCTTTCTCCCTACTGGCGCAAATTGAGCTTCTCTACTGATATTACATACAGGTAAAATATTATCATACTAAAAAGTATGTATGGAATAAAAACCTACTGTAACTACTAAAATAGCATGTACTGTAAACTATTTGCAACACGTTTACTAATTATCAGTGTTGTTATGAGGGGGCTCTGTTAAAAGAGATATACCTATTACATAATATCATAGTCCTCATAAGCCAACAGCTCACCAAACCACAGGCTGGTGTAAACCACATGACTCTATTAACTTCTATGTTTTTCCTCTTATAATACAAAATATATGTTGTTACCTGCTGATGGCCAAAAGATGCTTTAATAGCCTGTTCCTGAGATTCGTATATTAGGTTCGGATCATTAGTAATGAAGGAGTCTGGACTATGCAATGATGTTTCTCCTGGCAACTTATGACTTCGTCTCTGTAATTCATATATAGAGGTTAATATGAAAGAAAGTATGTTTCTTGATAATTGTCTTTCTAGTCCAGTCGGGATCTGTATTGGGTTGCTTTTTTTCCATCGGAACTCAAATTTTTATTGGAATGTCTCCCGAAGGATGCCTATAATGAGAATTTCGGTTTGCACCAGAAAAAAAAAGTTGTGCTAAACTCAGGAAAAATCGTAGAGTGAAAAAATAGACATTTTGGGTCCTGTTTTATGGCCTTTTCGTTCGAATATCTCGGTAAGTATCGTATCTACGTGGAAAATGAATACAGGTTAATTTGTTCGCAATAAAATTTCCTATCGGAATATGCTTTTGTAATTTGGAAAAGTCAATTTTCCGCGTCACAGGAGTGAAAATTCGCGAAAAAAAGTCGAAAAAAATGTCGCTTTGGAAAACTGCTTATCGGAAAATGAAGAAAACTCTTAATGCTTCTAATAATGTAGCTAGAAAAACTTTAAGTTATAACAAAAACAATCGCGCAAGAAAAACACGATATCTCTTTTCGTTTTTGCACAATAATTTTGCAATCTAGCTCTCTCCGGAAAATCTGAAAATTTTTGAAAATATTGGTGATTGAAAAATACAGTCTTGTATGAATCGCTGATTTTTTTACTCATAGAAGAGCATTCAAACTTTTAAACCCATTTTGAAAAATTCAAATCGGTTAATTAGGAGAGCCTAGGGAATTTTTAGAAATTGTAATTAATTTTTTTTACTTATAAACAAATAGAATATTTTTGCGAATTTTCAACCTATCAAATTCAAAAATTACAGGATGAAAGTACTCAGCAAGACGCTTTATTACAAAAAAAAAAGTTGAAATTTGTTAATTCGTTCCCGAGATATTCCCCGTCAAAGTTCACCGGTGTTTACTAGTAAACAATTAATGCTATGAGCCTCATTCTTGTACAAAAGCCTTCGTTTTTCCAAGTACTTTTCATGTGAACATTTTCAAAACTTGCACCCTTCAGCAACATAGAGAAAATACCGAAGAAAGTTTCACCTACCGCACGAAAAGTTGCTGGGAGGTGGTGGTGGGGGAAGTCAAAACTGGCTCGCTTCAAAATTATTTTGCTAGATTGCAAAATTATTGTGCAAAAACGAAAAAAGATATCGTGTTTTTTCTTGCGCGATTGTTTTTGTTATAACTTAAAGTTTTTCTAGCTACATTATTAGAAGCATTAAGAGTTTTCTTCATTTTCCGATAAGCAGTTTTCCAAAGCGACATTTATTTGACTTTTTTTCGCGAATTTTCACTCCTGTGACGCGGAAAATTGACTTTTCCAAATTTCAAAAGCATATTCTGATAGGAAATTTTATTGCGAACAAATTAACCTCTATTCATTTTCCACGTAGATACGATACTTACAGAGATATTCGAACGAAAAGCCATAAAGCAGGACCCAAAATGTCTATTTTTTCACTCTACGATTTTTCCTGAGTTTAGCACAACTTTTTTTTCTGGTGCAAACCGAAATTCTCATTATAGGCATCCTTCGGGAGACATTCCAATAAAAATCTGCGCTCCGACGAGTACAGTCAACCAAAGCATTTTTTTTACAGATCCCGACTGGACTATTCATACTATAACACAACTCACTATACTACAGACTTGTATATGGATGGTGTTACAAATAAGTAAACCAACCATCATAACAAAATAAGTTATTATTCTGCTAACATCAAGTTACCATAACCTCTCTAAACAATGTCACGCATATTCCTATAGCACAACTGTTATATACTCACATGAGTCCTCATAATAGCTAAATCTAGTTGTAATAATATTTAAAGCTGTAAGAATATACATACAATGTACATATTTATGAAAGTAACAGTCTACTTATACATAATACCCTAATGAGAACCAAAAGTACATTATTATTAACCACTTCACATCTAGACCCCTAAAAAGCACTCCATGTGCATATACCAGATAAATGCAATAGCTATGAGAACTGAAATACATTATAATTATCTTGTTGGTACATCCTCTTCGTTCACTTTTATAAATATTATATATATATATATATATATATAAACTTTCACTATGAACTTACTTTATGGTTTTATTTCCCAAACGTTTCAACGTGGTATACGTCTTCTTCAGTGGGAGTAAATACTGAATGTCTTTACAGAGTAACGGTTATGGACTGTAGGTGTGTGTGGTGGGGGTTGATGGTGGGAGGGAATTGGTGCTGGGGTTCAAATTGTGTGTTTGAATCAGTGTATCGAAAAGTATGTGTGATCTATAATGTAATTGTTCATTTAATATGTTGTTTGGTTGTAGTGCGTGATATCTGTATATTTCAAATTGTTCTGCTGTGTTTAGTTTTCTACTTTTAGGTAAGTAGTGTAGTATTTCCATGTTGTGGTCTATGTTTGTGTAACTGTGGTTTTCATTTTGTAAATGTGTGGCAAATGTGGAATGTATGTAGTTTGTGGTGAGGGCTTTTAAATGTTCTGAAAATCTAGAAGAAAAAGATCTTCCCGTCTGGCCGATGTAGAATTGGTGACAATCATTGCAGTTTAATTTATAAACCCCTGTTTTGCTGTATGTGTCTGTGTTTTTGTTAGTATTATTTATGTGTTTCCTAATGGTGTTGTTAGTTCTGTAGGCTACTTTATAATTGTGTTTCCTAAATGTGTTAGCAATTTTGTGTGTATTGGAATTGTTACACATTACAACATTATATCTGTCAACAGGAGAGTGTACCAGATGAATAGAAAAGCACTAGTACTAATCCAGTTATATGACGTATGCACTGTAATGGGTTATGCAATATCCAAGACATACACAGAGTACGTCATGGATGTGAAGGGGTTAATATCATCACTAGTCCACACTTTGCATGAAATAAATTGCATGCTATACATAACACAGAAAATAAACCAACAGCACTCAATAAATTAACAGTTTACAAACCAAAAAAATTAAGAGCAGTTTAGATAAATAAATTTGAACAGGCGAAGAAAAGAGAATCTTGATAGCAGACACATTGCCTCTTGTTATTTTAAAATATTTTTGTTGGATTTTGAAAACAGTAGACTAGCCTCTTTACAATTATATTAGAAAATTGACTATATATTTCTACCTAAAGCAAAATCCAACAGTTTTGTATATAATAGATAATATAGTATTTCATTCCATCAGATACATATACATGATGAACTGGTGGAAGCTAAAAAATTGATATGCTGACTGGTTTTGAGTATTGGTACTTTGGCTGTGTTTTGCTAACTGCCACAGCAATGGAAATGAACTTTGCCACGCTGCACTACCTATCTCCAGGCAGATGTGTAGCTAGGATGGGAACGGCTAAAGGGTAGCTGGGACCATTACCACCAACATGGCAAATGAGCAGACTTCAAAAAATATGTTTTCATTTTATAAAATTACAAACATGACTTCTTTGAAAATACTATGAGGAGACTCAATACAAAAAATTTATCAAAATCAACTTAACTAGATGAATGTGAAACCTGAGGCAAATCCTCAGAGCAAGCAACGCACGCAGTGCTTGCCCAAAGAAAATCACGCAAAAGTAAATAAATGATTACATAACCAACATTAATGTTGCCACCAAAAACTGTTTATCACACCTTTCTATCTCTCATCTTTTGTCAGCGTATTTGTCACCTATCTTCCAGTTAAAATGATATTGATGACTTCACTTTATGAAAACTATTCATACCACTTCCTTCCAGTTCTGTACGCTGTTTTAACAGCTAACTGATCGCTCCGCCCCCTCTGCTAGCAGTGTCCAGGCTCAGTAAAAATGTGGCCACTTTTTTCTTTTTATTGTTTTGGTTGTCGCTGTTTGAGGTTAGCTTTTGGACTGCATGTTTCAAGCCAAGGCAAGTGTCTGTGTGCGGCACTTTTTTAATCCTCATACTAATTACACATGATGAATATTTTTCTCAAAGTGACACAAACAAGTGCATACCTGAACATTTTTTTAACAATTTTCTAGCACTGGAATTTTATGTACATGCACTTAAATTGTGCTTAGAGTCGATGCTTGCCCTAACCATTGGATCATAAATCGCCACTGTGCGACACATTTGAAGTCTAAGCAATGTGAGTGAGTAACAATAAATATATACAAAAGCAATAAGAAATGAGCAAGAATATTTATTTCAAAAAATTAAGTTTACAAAATTTACGCTATTATCAAGATTCCTGTAAATATTGCTTTTAAAGTTTAACTTGTACTGATATCGATAGTGACTGAATTCTGTCTAAAATTGAAAGAAGAATAAATGATTATATCTGACAGCTTTCTTACTCAAAGTGACATATGAAATTCATGGCATTGTTTTATTTTGACCAATGTCAATGACTACTTTATCTTTAGTGAGTCCCTATGATTTATGTATCGTTACTGCATGAGCAAGCGATAGTGAAAATTGTTGGTGAGAACAGTCAAATTTTAGTTATCTTTCCAATATGTAACTGTTGCAGAATTTGAACACACTGTCATAAAGTTTAAGTCCAATGTATTTGTCAAATTTTACTAAGATAATGAGTGGAAATGATTGACAAGATTATCATGGTTGACATGATTATCAACATCATACAGATTTTACACCACTATGCCTAATGTGCCATTTATGAGGTCTTCTTTGACCCATAGATTTTTCAGAGCATAAGATGACAACCAACAGTCAGATACAGAATCAGAATGCTTGATAAGCCTTGTGCTTCTTTATCAATGCCTCACTGAGCAATACTGTTGTGCTCTGAAAAATTTTTTGCAACAGTATTTCTACTGCAGATCAGGCATTTTTTTGTTGTAGCTCTTGACAAGTATTAAAGTATGAAGTGTACATTTTTTCTGAATACATAAAAATATAATTTTTTAATTGCATTAAAAGTCACCTGGTTCATTTGAATACACTGAAGGTCACAAAATGGTGGAATCTGACTTAAATCTCCACATACATGTGTATAAACCACCAAAGGGCTCTGTGGCTGTACCTTTTATGTCACAGAATTGTTTATGTATTTTCTAATGCAATCAAATTCTAATCATTGAGCACTGAGTGAGTTCTAATAAAATATAACAAACCTCAGAATTTTCATTTTGACTTGGAAAACTGAGTTTCACCACTTAGTTTGTTAAAAAATAGCTGTGGATATTTTTTTTTCAAAAAGCTGTGGATATTTTTCCATATACACTATTGATAGTAGCACCTGTAGGCACTAGTACTTTGAAGACTTTTGTAAATCTGGAGGACTTTGAGGGTAAACATAATTCTTGAGTGTTTCTCAATTGCATTAACTAATATCAATTTTCCCTGGTCCTGTTTTACATTGTATCAAAATTCACCTTATGTCTGATCCAGGATTACTTACCTGTTGGACACATTCTTGAAGGATCTTGTTTTGGTCAGAGTTCAGGCATATAGATGAGTTTGGTAACCATGACGATTTAGAAATGATACTTTTGCAATCATGAACAAAAGTTTTGTTCGTCATTCAAAAATTATCAAATGCATTGCATTCAAGAGGCTCATCAATTAAACAACATCTCAACTGTGAACATGTCACTAAAATTGGTCTGATTCATGATGTAGCATACCCTGGACTTCAATGCTTGTCTTCCTCTTGTTCTTCAAGAAACAGAGTTTCCGGAAATTCAAAACTAACATTCTCAAATTTTTCAAATTTGCTTCTTCATCTAAAGACAATTTTGCACAACTAATGATCTGTTAAGGGTAAACATCCCTAAATGAATAATCATTTGTTTTCTTGTTCCATTAACCACAATTCATATGGAATGAAACTTGTCTTAAATCCTGTTCTTATCCTCTTTGTTAAACTTCTTTATATCTAAAATGTGACAGATGAACTTCAGGGTATTCTTGTCCTGGATTTATTGCTGATATTAGCTTATCAAAATATTGAACACCTGGAAGACTTTTCTTCTTCAGCCATGTTCCCTATAGCTTCAGTATGAATAGCATCTTTGAACCATAATAATCCATGAATGTGAGGACTTCCTCTCCATTGCCGCTCATATGTAAACCAAAAATCCTTAACACAAAAGACTTTGACCAATATTTCTCAAACAGACCAGTTCACATCTGAAAGAACCATGACATTATCAAAGGATATTGGGTATAAGCTTTCTGCCTGTCACTACATCAAAGTCATCAGAATTTTCATTGTTTGAATGTCTTGGAAATATAAACTGGAATAATTCTACCAAATGATAAACAGTTGATGAAAATATAAAAATGATAGTAGCAGGGCCGTCGACAGGGGGGGGGGCAGAAGGGGCAAATGCATAGGGGCCCCAGCACTTTTTTTTTTCCCAAATTAAATACCACCAAATGAAGACACTTAACATTTAACAAAACACTGCCAATGCCAATGGAAAGTGTGGAGGAAACGAGGGAGGGTAGGGTGGGTCATTGTGTGAGACAGAATTGGCTACTCTGAGTGACATGAAATTAGCGATAGATGGGGAAGGGGGGCTCGCCCTTCCGGGAAGGGCGAAGCAGTCATTCGCTGATTGTTTTAGATACTAGTATTAGTGGTATGTGCGCGTGCGATGTATTCTGCGTCTGTTTAGAATTAGTCGTTAATATTACGAATAAAGTTGTTAAAGTTATTACTTTATTCGTAATATTAATGAATCTTTTTTTCGTGTAGTATTGAAGAACACCCAACCTTCTGAGTCATCTTTGTTTTTATATTTTTAATACAAAAAATTACTTTAGTGGATTGAATACATTCAAATGTAAACTTATGGCTACTATTTGGCTTAAAGTCTTAGTTTCAGTCAATATAAGAAATAAATTGCTACACTCTAGAGATGCAACTCTTGACGTTGAGGTTGCAAATATCGAGAGCCTAGTTCAAGAACTCAAAACTTTGAGAAATCAGTGGAACAAACTGTTCAATGAAGCAAAGCTAGTGGCGGACAACATTAATTCAGATTCTGCTTGTGAAACAACATTCCCTGTGAAAAGAGTGAAAAGAAGGAAACTTGCTCATGGTGAAAGTGAAGATACACCGATTGAAATTGAAGATGAATCTCGAGAAGAGCGCGAGTTTAGAGTGAATGTATTTTACAAATTAATGGACTCCGTGACTGGCGGGTTGACAGAGAGGTTTCAAGTTGCAAAGAAAGTAAACAACATGTTTCAATGCTTATGGAATTACCAAAAGCTAAATGAAGATGAAATTGAAAGTCAGTGCTCGGCACTTCAAGCAAGCTACGCTGTGGACCTAGATTTAGGACTAAGCGATAAAGTAAAGTATCTGAAGTCAGTTCGTGAATCGAACTTTGGCACAAGCACAAATATATTGAAACCCCTTCAGTTGCTCAACAAACTCAAGGAACTAAAACTTGATAGTTTGTTTCCAAATGTATGCATCGCAATACGAATATTCTGCACCATTCCGGTTACTGTAGCTGAAGCTGAAAGAAGTTTTAGCAAAATGAAACTTATAAAAAACATCCTGATCTACGATGGGCCAGCAGAGAATGAATTCACTGAGTCTCTTAGCAATAGAGTCTGACATTGCTAAAAATATTAATTATGAAGACATAATTAAGGATTTTGCGTCTAAGAAGGCAAGAAGAATGGTATTTTAATGAACTCCTGTGATAAAGATGTTTTAACTTCTATGTTTTTTCAATATAACTAACTTTTTCAATATACACTTAATTATGTAAGTACTTTCCTTTTTAAATTTTATTGATTATGCCTATAATTTTTGTTGTGGTTTCTTTATGCTGTGCTGCTACTTATCTTTTAATTGCGCTTACATTTTCTAAAATTAGACTATTATGTTACAATGCATATTGTTATAAAATAAAAAAAATTATTTATTTGTTTTATTTTATGATCCTGTACATCAGCCTTTTTTTTATTGCAACAGTGCAAGTATTTCTACTTGAAGGGCCTTGACTAGACATCTATTACTTATCAGTGTATCATCCATCAATGGGTAACGTAAGAGTAAGGATGGCAAGTGGGAAGGGGGGGATGGTTGGAGGGTTTGGTAAAACAAGGGGCCAGAAATGCTTATTTGCATTGGGGCCCGGAAATCGTCTCGACGGCCCTGGATAGTAGGTATACATAGTTGGATCACCATATCAAGTAATCTGGCACACCTTTCCTTCCAATATGATCTTCTACTTCTTACTTTGCTTCAATCAAACATAATGTGATTAGTAAACTGTTCACTGTTTTCTATAGCATAGAAAATTTCTTCACAAGGACCATCAGAAAGATGTGTTTTTTAATTGACAACCGCCAACCAACTGAAATTAGATTCAACCCATAATTAAATTTAGTGAAAACAATCGGAAGCATCTACTTGTAGCAAAGTGTCTATCTCCATACTCAAGAAAGTACTGAAAATAATGCAATGGATAATCTTGCATTCTCTAGGGTATTTAAAATTAGCTTGCCGTTAGGAAGTAATGTTGGAAACACTTGTGTGACAAAGCCTTCAGTTGTAAACTCATCAGTAAGCCTCCTTCCTATTTATATCATTAGACTTTACCACATGACACATGATCCATTGATTGCTCTTGATTAGTAGGATCAATTTTAGGATAATTCAATTCAGACAAAAATTATCTAGCCCCACGACTTTCATATATATATTCATCATCATAAATGTGAAGAAAGTTTATGTATGACCTATCAACAGGAAGATTATTGAGCTGTTCTTCCCCAATAATTACCAAAATTGTTTCTTTTCAGCAAAATAAGGTCATGTTTACCAATGTTTGCTTGAACTGTAATGAGAAAAGCCTACCAATGTGCTTTGACAACAAGACAACATATGATAGCATATGCTTGATTTAGTGTCAGAGGAAGTGAGTAAAACTTACAAAAAAAAAATCTAACTTAAAATATATAACATTTCACTATGTGCAATTGTTCAGACAAATAACAGGATGCACTCTGGCAATAAGAATTTGTTCTATCATATTCAAGCTGGAACAACTCCAGGTCCACATCATTAGCTGCATTAGATCAAATCTTCATGTATCAAAAACTTCAGAACAATTTCACAATATATGTATCAGGGTTATTTCTTTTACAATTTGAACAAAATTGCCAATTGACACCTTCAACAATATTTCAAATTCTTCTGAAGCAAGTCTGAATAAGTTTTGCAAGGATTCATTTCTTTTGTGTCTAGCAACTCATTTTCAAATCATAACTGTTCGGCTGGCTGGCACTTATGCTTGGTATATTTATATGGCAATTACTTATTTCCTACTTTTCCTACCTTTATTTCAAACTCTGTAAGTTGATGACATTCAATTGTACACCACTCCAATATTCTGTTTACAATCCGTTGCACAGTGCAGAATTTTAACACAAAGAAAACTGTCTTTCAGTACTTGAACTGTATATAATGAAAACTAATCAATGTATGATAACTAACTGAGCAATCATACAGTAAACACTAAAAATAATTATTTATTGTAACATTTTTTGGGTACTGGACAACGATATTTTTTGTAAATTGTGGACTTGTCTGTAACATTGTGGGTGGGGATTACTGTATAAATAGGGGTGCGTCAAGACTTTGCGCTCTACCTCAGTTAAAAGAAACAAAGTGATATTTGTTAAAGTGAAAAACAGTGTTGTTACTATTAACAAAACCACGAAATTTTATGAGCAAGATTGTTAGGCATATTTTCCTGTCATAACTTGAGAACTTCACTGACCACTCGGTAATTATACTAACCTCAGTGAAAGAGTAATGAAGAAAAGAAAAGAAACCTACTATAACTAACAAACCTACAGATTGGGAAAATGTTAGAGTTAAAAAATAACATTAACCCAAACGTTCCTCTAAGAATTAAATAAAGCCTAGGCAGAAAAGTTCACTATGAAACAACACTGAAGAATACAGTAACAAGACAGTAACAACTGTGCATCCAAAATTATGGAACTGGCCGAACAAAACAAAAGCCTGAAAGAACATAGAAACTACAAACCTAGCTGACAAGAATACCCTAAATACCAAAACATAAAAGTTGAAATGAGAGATCCATAAATTAATGAACCTTCAGTAAATAGTTACTTAAGGCAAATAACAGTTGACTTTCAAACCAATCATACCAGGAGAAGTGACTAGAAAGCTTCAATGGAAATACTTATCAAACTCCAACCAAACAATTCGTAGGGTTAGGCAAACTTTTGGAAATAATACTATGAGGGTTACACAAATTAAATAGTAGTGTAACTATTTTCAAGGTGGCCAAACTCAAGCTGACAGTGACCCGTGTACTTGTAGACCATCAACAAGCCAAAATCCACATTTCACTGCCAACTGCACAGCATGGTCATCACAATGAAAAATCATCATGTGACCATCTGAGAAATTGCAAATGCTACTGGGATTAGCGAGGGTTCTGTATACTCGATTTTAATGGATGATTTAGTGCAAGCACATTAAAAACTGGCCACATTCACATACATAAATAATAAAATGACAAAACTAACAAAACTATTTAAAAACAGAGACATTAAAATAGCATACAAAATTAATAAAAATAATTTACAAAAACTGAATAACCCACACAACAAAGATAATACAACAACCAATGGTATATACAAAATTGAATGCCAAGATGCAATAAATGTTACACAGAACAAGCAAAAAAACAACTGAAAAAAATGTTATTTTGAACATCTAAACGCAAACAAAAAAAACAGAAATATATAAATCTAATTTGGCCACACATGCAATAAACACTGGACATAAATTCCCAGACATAACCAACATGACACTAATAAAAAACATACCACACAAAGGCACCATAATGGACATTTGGGAAAATTTACACATATACAAACACAAAACAAACTAATACCTGAACAAATACAAATCAATACACGACATGACAGAATTTTCAAAGCACTCAACATCACAAATACACAAAATACTAATAATACATCACAATCATACACAATAATGCCAATTTAAAATACCAAAAACTAACAGGAAACCATAACAACAACCAACCAACACAAAAGTACTCCACACGATTCAAAATTAAGAAGGCTGAGGATGGGAACACTAAGTGTCCCAAAACATGTTCCAAATAAGGAAAAAACATCTTGAGGTAAAGTTATTATAAATATTAAATACCGTATATTCTAAACTTCAAGAAATAGACTGTAGCAAAAAGTGTTTGAATATATCATTGAACTCTTCGTTCGGATCTTCAATGCGCTAGTCGTGTATAAATTACGTACAGAAAATTTTCAATCACGCAAAAGCGTAATTAAGTATCAAATTCGAGAAGTAGTCCACAGTGAAGATGAACTAGTGCCGTTCAACAACTCTCGCTGCGTAAAACAACGTTAATTAATTAAATTATTAATTAATTAAGCATCAGCCGTGAAGGACCTGTGCGACAGAAGGCTACAGCATCTGTAATTGCCAGGGCCATCTTCTACAGCATTGATCAACATCAATTCTTCTGTGCAAAACCATCAAAAGGAGGACCTCTACGGATTCCTATCTTCGGTCAACGCATCAAACAGTAAGAAATAGATTCATTGATCAATGAAATAAGCACTAAACAAATAATAAAAACAATAAACAATTTTTAAAAGACACTAAGAAATTCACACTTTGTATTTTAATTATAAGATTAGCTCTAAGATAGTATAGGAGTGTTGAATGGAAAGTGGGGTGTAGTATTGGACGTGCAAATTATTGCAGACCTGTTCTTTAGCACTGGTTTGGGAGATAGCAATCTCTTAATTAAACCAGATAAGAGCCATAGGTCGTTTGAACGTCTTAATCGTTACTTTTCACTGTCACTCAGTAATTATAAGTGTTAGGGTAGAATTAAGTCCTACCATTAGCATTTTCAAGTTTAAAAATAATTAATTAAAACATTAATTAAAAATAATCAAGCAAATATTAAAGTGTTATTTGTAACGATTCCCCTTGAAAACCACAATCACTGAACGAATCCTGAGAAAGAGTGTCTCCATGCGCTGAGCCAAGCTGAAACCGTGTCATTTGTATCTGGGATTTGTTCTGGCGCCCAGGTAAAGTAATATCACGGGTAAGTAACATTTTATCTAACATTACAAAGATTAGATAATTGTGTTAGATAAAAGGGAGCGTCATATAGAGAGGGGGATACGACGCTCCCTTTCATTTAGGGATGTTGATCAATGCTGTAGAAGATGCCCTGGCAATTACAGATGCTGTAGCCTTCTGTCGCACAGGTCCTTCACACTGATGATTAATTAATTAATAATTTAATTAATTAACGTTGTTTTACGCAGAGAGAGTTGTTGAACGGTACTAGTTCATCTTCACTGCGGACTACTTCTCGAATATGATCTTAATTACACTTTTGCGTGATTGAAAAATTTCTGTACGTAAATTATACACGTCTAGCGCATTGAAGATCCGAACGAAGAGTGATGCTACCCCTCACTTTGGGTTGGCGTCAGTTTTAAATACTTGCTTCTGATTG
This sequence comes from Magicicada septendecula, assembly GCA_034769895.1. Taxonomy (NCBI): domain Eukaryota; kingdom Metazoa; phylum Arthropoda; class Insecta; order Hemiptera; family Cicadidae; genus Magicicada; species Magicicada septendecula. The sequence goes on along the minus strand of CM068376.1, from coordinate 199,480,043 downwards.
GCTGTTCAAATAAATCATGCGTTTTTCCAGTTTTGACAATCTCGAACAGGTCGACGAAACACCCCGTGACAGGTTTGGAACTGCAGAGAATTTCTAGTTAAAATCGTACTTCCTGTTTGCATATCGATTGATTACAGGTATTTGCAAACGTGTTTTCAAAGATCTGACCACAGAATATTGTTGCTTAGGTCTTTATCTGTGTGTGTGTGAAAACACCTAATTCCTACGTAGCATAATTCTCTCGTTATTCCTTTTGGTGTGCGTCTTCCGTATAACTTCTTCAATTGTTAATTATATTAACTGAGATTGCGGCTACTTATAAAGCTTCACTTGCTGAATACAATGCTGTTTTCAGAATTGCCATATATTTATTAGTTTTTAAGTTGTCACAGGTTGAACTGATAATTTGTATTGAGTAAAATTTCATGTTCGTACCTGTATCGGATGTCGCTGTGACGTGGTTAGAGTGAGATGGCTGCGATTGTACGCTCTCTCTCTTGCTTACGCTGCTCTACTCCCTCTGTCAGACACTTTCATATAACGCTTAGATAGGAGGCTAATATGAATCGTTATATATACCCCCACTCGGTATAAAAAAATTGATTATTTTATAAAGCATTATTTTTTTTTCTATTGTACAGTTTTACACTAATGAAAAATTTGCACATATTCTTTCGCACTTTTTCCCGCACAAAACTTGCACTAATACAAATTTCCTTACATCTATCTTATAACTAAAGATTACAATGTTACTTAACCTAACATGGTATATTTGAAATTTATATGACCATTAATATTTTAATCATCATTTTGGCTTAAATTATGTCAAAATTTTAAATAACAATACTAACATTTATTTAAATAAAATTTATTATTATTATCATTGACCTTGATTCAAAACAATTATATATTTATTTTATTTGATTATGTTTGACTCTCATACCTTATTGGCTCAAACTATTATTTCTTTATGGGTCAATACTTTGTTTATATTTCCTTAAACTATCCCCATGGTACTTTCCTATAATTTTATTTTTCTCCACATCTTTTAACATATATGTGTACCTTGCAATCTGTTTTTCTATTCTATAAGGTCCCATGAATATCGGAAAGAACTTGGCCGTGGTATTATCTATGGCAGAGGATACAGGATTCGCTTTCACTAGCACTTCTTCTCCTTCCACAAACCTTACCAACTTGTGAGTTCGATTATATCATTCTACTCTCTTTTGCCCTCCTCTCTGTATTCTTTCTTCTGCTATCCTGGTTTTTGCCTCATATGGAATAGGTAGATTGTAGTTGGGTGGACTTTTTATGGTTTTGGTCCATACATGTACAGGTTCTTTATTAATAAATAATTCTGAAGGTGTGTACCCCGTTGTTTCATTACATGTATTATTAATACAATCTGAAATAAAACTCAACTAGTCTACCCATGCAGAATGGTTCTGATTGCACAATATTCTAAAATACCTCCCTAATTCTCTATTTATTCTCTCAGCTAAATTGGCTTGAGGGTGACGTATGGATGTAAGAATAGGTTTTATATTTAGTTCTTCCAAGGTTTCTCTCCACAGGTTATGGGTGAACTGGTTTCCTTGGTCAGACAATATTTTCCTTGGTTTACCGTACTGTGGGATGTAGAACTTCGTTAATGCTCTAAGGGTCGCTTTTGTTGTGGCTCTTTGGACTGGGTATAATTTTACAAACTTAAAAAAGAAATCTACCGTCACTAGAATGTGCTTTACCCCTTCTTTTGCTTTTGGTAGAGGCCCATAATAATCCACTGCTAATAACTCTCCTTTCTCTTTTGCTTGGATCGTTTGCATTTCTACTCTTGTAGCTAAGTTTGGGTGTTTACATTTCTGGCACAGGTCACAAGTAGATAATAATCTTTTCATGCGTTTTGCTAACCCCTTTCCTATGAAACTTTCTGTTAAGGCTAGATGGCATTTCGTAAATCCAGCGTGGCCCAATGACAAGTGGCATTCCCAAATAAGTGCATCTATCATACAGCTAGGTAATAGTAACTTCCACTTATGGGAACATAGCTTATATAGCTTACCGTCATATATGGAAAATCCTGGTTTGGTGTTGGTAACTGCACTCCTCCAAGCTACACTAATCCTAGGGTCTTGTTGTTGATGAGTCCCTATTTCCTTAAGTCGTCTAACTACTTCAGGTTTTGTTATATGCTTTACCGCGTAAATACCAATATCATTGCTACTAAATTTAATGTTATCTGTTTCCATGTTGTTTTCTGATGGTGGATTTCTACTGAGTACATCTGCTACCAAGTTGTCTTTCGCTTTACAATATTGTATTTCAAATTGATACTCATGTATAGCCAAGATCCAATGAGTCAGACGAGCACCTAGCAATTTACACTTTAATAAAAATACTAACGCCTTATTGTCGGTGATTATAGTAAGTTTAGCACCCAGAATATAACTTCTAAACTTTGACAGGCTATGCACTATCGCTAATAGCTCTTTTTCTGTCGTAAAATGGGTTAATTCTGCCCCTTTAAGTGTGCGACTTACAAATCCTAATACCGCTTTTTGGCCCTTCTCATCAATCTGATACAAGTGTGCTCCAATAGCAATATTGCTGGCGTCTGTTTGCAAGTAAAATCTTTCTCCTATCCTTGGATGATTTAATACAACAGTATTAATAAAAAGACTTTTCACTTGTTGCAGTGCTTCATCGTGGTCCTTTGTCCACTTCCATTTAATCCCTTTGTTTAACCACTTTAACAATGGAACTGTACTTTCCGCGTATTTACTTGTAAACTTCTGATAGTAGTTAGCTAAACCTAGAAATGACTTTAGCTGCTTGCAGTTCTTTGGAGTTGGAAATTCTTGTATGGCCTTTACCTTCTCTGGGTCCGTGGTTATGCCTTCCACTGAGATTCGGTGACCTAAAAACTTAATTTCCTCCTTACCAAACTCTGATTTCCGTAGATTCAGCATCATGTTTGCTGATCTTAATTTTTCAAAAATATTCTTTAAATGTTTTAAGTGCTCCTCGAATGTTTGTGACACACACACAGAATATCATCTATGAACACTAATGTATACTTCTCTACCTCATTTCCTAAGGCACTGTCTAAACACCTTACCATTGCAGCTAAGCTGGTGCTCAGGCCAAAAGGTACCACTTTAAATTGGTAGCACTTATTTTTATACAAAAATGCCGTATATTTTCTATCACATTTTCGGATGGGAATTTGCCAAAATCCTGATGTTAAGTCCAATTTGGTCATACACTTAACCCCATTACATTTTTGAAACAATTCTTCCACACTCCTAGCGCACTCGTAATCTGGTACTAATAAAGAATTTAGTTTCCTAGCATCTAGGCATAATCGGATACTCCTGTTCGGCTTGGTGACAACAACTAAAGGGTTTATATAGGGACTACTTGCTCTCTCTATAACACCATTCGCTAACATCTGCTGGACCTCTTTTTCTACTTCATCTCTATAATGTACAGGGATTGGATAAGTCCTTTGTACAAATGATGCGTTTTCAGTTAGTGTTAACTGATGTTCATAGAACCTAGCTCTTCCAGGCTCTGTTCTGAACACATCGCTATACTCACCAACGAGTTGCTGAATTTGGTTCTGTTGCTCGTTGTTCAACTCAGTCCCAATGTTGATTTCTGGAGTATCATCAATACAGTGCTGGTCACTCCTAACGTCAACTACAGGTTTCTCTATATACCCTTTTATGACACTTACCGAGTTCCAATGCTTAAACTCTTTAATGTTTACATTTATTTTATTTGTATTAATTTCCATCGTAATGGTATTTCTTTTAAAATTTATTTCTGCTTTCCATTCAAGTAACGTATCTACCCCAATAATACAATCATGAATGAGTTCCAGGTCTATTAGAGCTACAATTTGGGTTTGGTTACCATTTAAATTGACAGGTAAATATATTTGTTCAGTTATCTTTTGCATTTTGGCTCCAGTGGCTCCCTGTACATTACAATGTTTTACGGGTAGTCTGGGACAATTTTGCAACTGACAATTATCTACAAACTTTGAGCTAACACAGGTAACTTCAATGCCAGTGTCTATAAGCGCTCTTACTAGATTACTTATCTTACAACTTATTTCCGGACATTCAGGATAATGGTTTCTACCCACTTCTTGCTCCTCTTTTAACAAGAACTCCCTATCGCTCACTTGTTTTATATTATTAGTTACGTTCTTTTTACCTGTTTTCTTTGGTTGTTTCACTGCAGGTAATGGTATGTTTAGTTTTGTTTCTTTTCTACCTGCAGTAGCTTCCCGTTTCCCGTATTCATTTTACTAGTCGATGGTTGCTGCTCGGTAGAGGTTATAGTTGTTTTACATACTTTATACCCTTTATTTGGTTTGTTTTCTACACTCCTACTTCTACCCTTCTCCTCCAATTCCGGTCGATTTTGGGGTTTATTACCCGGATATGGGGTAAACCTTTTTTCTTTCAGGCGTTCATTGTCTCTCCTCTTAGTTGAGTAGAAAGTTGGTTCTTGATGATCGCCTCTAGAGTAGTTACTCAGCTGATTACTTACACGCGTTCTGAGATATGACGCGCTAGCTTATATACTAGATCTCTCTCTTCTATTGGTGGTGTTAGATGCTTGACTTGCGCCATTACGTTAAGCACATAGTTGGTAGTTGTCATATTCATTGACAGGTGATACTTACCAAATTCTAGATGATCGTGTACCCTTCTTTGTATCTGAACATTCCAGTACTGAGCAAGGAATTTTTCTCTGAAGTCTGAGTAGGTTTGGACTCTGTCCGAGATGACTTTCCACCACGTACCTGCCCAATTCTTGAGAAATCGGCCTAACATGTCCTTCTTGTCCTCGTCGTCCATCAGTGGATTTACACGAGCTACATAAGCCTCAAACAGCTTTAGAAATTCCACAGGATTCTCAATGTGGGTTTCCTGAAAATGCAAGGTTTTCCGGTTCTTCCTTATAGCCGCCACACCTCATGATTTTGGTTTGCTGTTACTTCATTGCCTTAGTCAGATCTTCCCGCATTACCTTTAACTGCTGTTCCACCTTTTGATGTACTTCGTCACTGTTAGCCTTACTCTCTACCTGTTTCTTAACTTCTTTAATATTTTCTCCCAGTTGGGTACACTCTTCCCTATTATTCTGGATTTCTTCTTTATTTAGAAGCGATTGTGTTTTTAATTCAGCTGTTACTTCGCTGAATTGTTGATTAATGAGGGTTACTTTTTGTTCTAACCTTTCATGAAATTCGTTTCTAAACTTATTTAGTTTTTCGTCTTGATGGCGAAAATTAGTGTTTACTTGTTTCCTAAACTCTTCTAGCGTAGTTTTAACCTCTTCGGTATGTTTATCAAACCTAATATTACTTTTCTCTATTTTACCAGCTAAATTAGTAGCTAAATTTGCTATTTCTTCATCTATTTTAAATGTAGCCTCTTTACTACTTTGTTCTATTTGGCTAGACAAATTTTCGTTTTTTGTTTCATTTCACTGGACAAATATTTATTAGTTTGCTCAATTTTATTATTAACATCTGTTATCAATTTTTGATTACTTTCTTCTAAACTTTTATTATTTTCATCAATTTTACTATTTAATTGACTATTTGTACTTTCAATTTTACTTTCTATTTTTTCAATTTTATTATTAGTTTCTTTTATTTCATTAGACAACTGACCCTTTGTTTCTTTTATTTCAGTTTTAGTTTCTTCCATTTTAGTGGTCAACTGTTTAAACATTTGCTCAATTGCTGCCATATCTACTGCTGATGATTTAGCCATTTTTAAAATTTATTTTTAACAAATTAATTTAACAATTATTTAACAGTTGTTTGTAACCTTGAATTCCACTTCTTTTCAAATTTATTAATATTACAATTTAACTAATCACTTGGGTAAAAGCAACGCCAAATTATATAACTTTCTTTTGTGCTAAATTTGGTGATTTAATCGAGCTTCTTAGTTGGCCGTGCCAAATTTATACATAACTTATTTCTATATATAAATTTGGTGCTTTAATCGTGGCCCTTAGTTGCGGCGACAAATCTATACGACGCTCCCTTTCATCTAACACAATTATCTAATATTGTGTAGCGACAGTAGAACAGTTAGAAATTAAGACTAAGAATGAGATAAATAAGCAATTAGAATTGAGAACTCATGTTTTACAAAACAAATTAGAACAGTGTGACTTAAATGTAGTAGACCTAACAAAAGGTATTCAAACAATAGATAACACAATATCTGAATATGAAAACAGTACAACTGATAAAATAAGTATATTACAGAGTAGAATTAAGGAAATAGATAGTTTACATATACAAAAGTATAATGATGTGCATGATAAATATAACTTAGTTGAGAGTGACTTAACAAGGGTGAAAAATGAGTTACGGGGGGAGATTAACCAAAAACTAACGGGAACCACAGAAAGGGTTGTCATTACTAGAGATTTCTACAACGAGATAGAATTAGAATTGTTCAGTTATGAAAACCAAACAATACACCCCATGCGATTTATTAACCAAACCAGGGAGTATCACCATTTCAGTAACAGTAATTGGGAGATACAATTAACAAAGATAATTAAATGTTTTAAGGGTAGTGCAACGGTATGGGTGGAAGCACACAGAGTAGAGTGGGGTAATTATGAAATGTTCGAACAAGCTTTTAAGGGAAAGTATTGGCCAGAAGAGGAACAAGAAGCATTGAGGAGTAGCATAATGGGAACAGGTAGTTTTGGGGGCCACCCAAATAGTAATATAACAATATATGTAACCCAATTGTATAACGAAGCCAAGTATCTTGAACCCCAAATTCCCTTTAAGTCATTTGTAAGGTACGTCAGTAAACACCTACCCAGGGAAGTACAAATAACATTGATGACTAAGGAAATAGCGAATTTAAGTGAACTTGAGAAAGTACTTGATATTTTACAGAGCATTAGGGATAGGGAAGTGAATAGGCGATTACCACCGGGTAGTTATAAACCGAACCATGTAGAATATAGTTCTCAAAGAAATAATTACAATGAACATAATATTACGAATAGAGATCATCATTATAAATCAGGTGAGTGGAGATGTTATAGGTGTCAACAGGAGAATTTTGCATTCCGTCGACAGTGTTTCAAGTGCAGACTACCGAGAGAAATACAACGGAGGAGAGAGGAAATGAAACAGGACAAACCCCAAGGCAGAGAAACACCGGACACGAGAGAAGCAGTGAACAATAACCAGAGACCAAACAAGGGACACCGAGGCCCCACCACCAGCAAACACCAGGAAAACTAGAATCGACAGTGGTAGCCAGGACCCGACCACTGTTCAGGGAAACGCAGGAGGTCCAACCAGTCGAGGAGATACACAGCAACGTAATTAAAGCAGATATTGTAGCCGACCTGATGGAAGAAGAAAAAAAGGCCACCAGCGAGGTGAGAGCCGGACTGACAGAAATTCAGGTAACTGTAGTAAATAAGACTTTTAGAACATTGATAGATACGGGTAGCGAAATTTCCGTGATAGCAGAGAACATTTTAGTAGAATTAAGAGAGTTTAACAAAAATATTCCAGTTTTGCCAGTAGCAGGAGTCATGGTGATAGGAGTTACGGGTGTACGCAGCAAGAGAGTGACAAAACAGATACATTTGAATTTTCTAATAAATAATGTAGAATTTGTAAACACATTTCTGGTAGTAAGAGGTTTAAGTTTAGATGTCATACTGGGTAATGATTTTTTGCAAAGGACGAAAGCCGTCATAAATTTTATGGAGAAAGTGATAGAATTAGATGGGGGTGACCGGTCGGTAAGAGTAAAATTTGAACAGATAATAGATAAAGTTAGAACGTGCGGAGTTAAAATACTACAGAAGGGTGTAAGTGAGAATGGCATAGATACTAGGATAAGTGCATGTATAGAGGCAGAGTATATGAGTGAGTTTGAAGGTGAAAAGAGTAATATTAATGATGCAGTGTGGGAGTTAAGGGCGGATGAATTTTGTAGTGAAGGTGAGATGGTAAGGAGTGGCCAGCGTGTAGCGTTGTGGCAAGTGATAGAGCGGTATAGAGGAGTGTTTGCCGAGGTTCCAGGAAGGGCAAGAGAGTACGAGTGTGTATTGCAGATAAGGGAACACACACCATTCATGCAAAGGAGCTACCCCGTCCCTTACTCAAAAAGAAGAGCGGTGCAGAGAGAACTGGACAGGATGATGGAAACAGGTATAATAGAAAGGTCAGTATCACACTATTCTAATCCACTAGTAGTAGTAATTAAAAAGGACGGACGAGTACGTTTATGTTTGGACGCTAGGAGAATAAATCAGATCATAATACCCGACCGAGAGTCACCAGAGCCGATCAACGAGATCTTCCAGAAGTTCAGTGGAGTGAAGTATATGACATCGCTGGATTTAACAGCTGGATATTGGCAGGTTCCGTTAGCAGAGGTGAGTAGAAAGTATACAGCATTTTTGTTTAATGGCAAGAATTACCAGTTTCGACGTCTACCTTTCGGATTAAATACCAGTGTCGCCAGCTTTATAAAGTGTTTGGATAAAATTTTGAGGCCCAAAGATTAGGATTTTTTGACGGTGTACGTGGACGATATTTTGATTGCATCCAGAACCTTCGAGGACCATTTAGATCACTTGGAATATGTATTGGCTAGGCTAGAGGAAGGAGGACTTACGATAAACTGGGACAAGTCGACGTTTCTACAGACACAAATCAATTTTTTAGGATTTATTATCACGCCGGAAGGGATCTCCGCGAACCCAGACAAGGTCGAATCCATCATGCGTTTCCCTGAACCGAGGAATGTGAAGCAATTGCAAAGTTTCCTTGGGCTATGTAATTTCTATCGAAAATTTCAGCAAAACTACGCAGATCTAACAGCAAGATTGAGCTCAGTACTCCAGAAAACCAAACAATGGAAGTGGGGAGAGATGGAGCGTAAAGCATTTGAAGAGATTAAAAGGAAATTCTGCCAAATGGTGATGATGAACCACCCGGACTTCGAGAGAGTGTTTTATTTACAAACTGATGCAAGCAATGTGGCCATAGGTGCGGAATTATACCAAGAAGGCGAGGACAAGGAACATAGGACAATAGCATTTGCAAGTAGATCATTAATACAAGCAGAGAAGAACTATACAACGACGGAGAAGGAGTTATTGAGTATAGTATTCGCCGTTGGAAAATTTAGAACCTACATTCTAGGAAATCGCACAGTAATTAGGACGGACCACAAAGCTTTGTCATTTTTAAACACATGTAAACTTGCTCACAGCCGTCTAACCAGGTGGGTACTTGTATTGCAGGAATATAATTTTGAGTGGGAATATATCAAGGGATCGGAGAACAAGGTACTGGACACTCTGTCAAGGATCGACATGTTGTACAACAAAACAGGTAGGGATTTAAAAGAAATCGAGATTTTTCAGATCAGCAGAGAGGATAGGATTTTTGGAGAGGAGATGAGAGACATCAAAACCATGCAGCGAGCAGATGGTAAGTCAGGTAAGGTTATAGAGAGTTTAGAAAATGAGTTAAGTAGATCAGAGTATAGTCAGTATTTTCAAGTTTAAAATGGGTTGTTGTTTAAGAGGATAGTAGGGGGTGAGCGTGTTTGGAAATTAGTAGTTCCAGAAGATTTAGTTGAGAAGGTTGTTTGGGATTGTCATTTAAGGTATGGTCATTTCGGAGCGAAGAAGTGTGTGGGTGTATTGAAGGAGTAATGTGTTTTCAGAAATATGGAAAGAAGGGTAGAAGGTTGTTAAAGGGTTGTGATTTATGCCAGAAATCAAAGGTAGTAAACTACAGAGTCGAAGGGGAGATGAATTTTATAAAAGTGGAGAGACCTTTTGATTTAGTTGCGGTGGATTTGTTTGGACCGTTGCCGAAGGGTAGAGGCGGAGTACAGTATGTGTTTGTAATGTTAGATACATTTTCCAAGTATGTGAGGCTGTATAGTATAAAAAGAGCTACCAGTCAGGTATTGAGCGAAAAAGTGACTAAAGATTACATGATGCAAGTGGGTAAGCCGAAGGTAATTTTGTCAGATCATGGGCCACAGTTCATCAGTGGTAGATGGCGTCAGACCCTAGGATGGGAAGGAATCATCACGAAGCATACGGCTGTGTACCATCCCCAGTCCAACCAGGCTGAGCGTGTAATGAGAGAAATAGGCAGCATCTTTAAAGCCTATTGTCACGCTAAACACAGCGAGTGGCCGTTGTACGTCAAGAAGGTAGAGAGTTGGCTGAACAGTACCACCCACGAGTCCACCGGCTATACACCTCACGAGCTGATCAAAGGAACACGCCCCCCGAGAATAATGGAACAGCTGTTTAGTTACCCACCAGAGAGTGCACCCATGGACGTGAGCATCAAGATTCGTTTGGCAAATGAAAACTTACTGAGCAAAGGAGAAAGACGGAAACGTAGACACGACGCAAGAGGTAAATGGATGAAGTATGAAATTGGACAGTTGGTGTTGGTGAAGAGGCACGATTTGTCAAATGCGCAGGAGAAGGAAATTAAGAAGTTCTTCCTGCTCTATGAAGGACCTTATGAGGTAATTGAAGTCAAAATGCAGAATGCCTATGTATTACAGGATAGGGAGACCAAGGAAATAGTAGGTACACACAATGCTACTAATTTGAAGTTATACTGGACAACGTAGAAAGGAACAATGGGTACTTAATTAGATGTGTGAATGATCATTTATTTTGTTGTTGGTGTCTTTCCAGAAGGAACCTTCCCCATTTTCGGGCGATCACAGATTCACCACCTCTGATCGTGGTTTTTGGCAATAAGGGTCAGACCATGGTTGGCTGTAGCCTCAACAGCGGGGTGAAACCAACGGTGGTCTGACTACACAAAAAGGTGTGAGTAGAAATTTTGACACGTATGAATGGGAAAGGGGACCCATAGTTCATGGAAAGAGAAAGTAGAGATAAAAAAAAAAAAAATGTATTCCACTAACTCAAGCAGTTTCGTTGAGAAGATATGAAGCTAAGTGTTTAAACTATTGTAATTTAAATAATATCAGTTTTTTGTGTGGTCGTTTTCCTTCTGAAAACGAGGGAGTGTATGTGTGTAATGTAAGCACATCAGGTGATCCATTGTTGTAGTTCCTATCTTGTAATGGAAGTGAAAATAGTTGTGAAAAAATGAAAGCTCGAACTTGCAAAGTGTCTATGTGAAAATTTTAAATAATTAACGAACTTGTTTTTGAGCAAGGTTGAAGGGTGTTTTTATAGTTGTTGTTAGTGAAATGTAAGTCAGAAATGGACTGTGAGAACAGCTTATGTATGGAAAGTTAAGTTAGAATTAATTGGGCTAGTGCAATAGTGGCATGTACTACTGTAGCTAGCAAAGTGGGTTGATGAGTAATGCACAGACCGTTGCCATCATCGGAGGCCTCACGTAGGCGTAAATACACTGTGCACCTTGAATATAATTTATATTATATGTGATTTTAACAGTACAGTGTATCAATGATGTTAGAGTGTAAGACATGCGAATGAAGTTGATTTCCCCGACTTTTCGGGCGATTACTGCCTTACCAGCACTAATCGTGGTTTTGGCGAGCGGTCAGCTATGGCCATAAATTAAGAACCTTGACCATAGCTGTCTTGAAATTGGTGGATAGTAGAAATTAACAGGGGGGTGAATCTAGGGGAAATCCCCGGAAACTATGGAACAGCGGCTGCCACTCTGTTCGAGTAGGAACAGCAAGGCCAGGTGGTAGACCCGTTTTAAGGGCGTGTGATTATATAATTCTAAATATTATGATATCTTGTTATTTCAATGTAACGCCAAAGCAAGGGCAAAGGAGATGACAAAATTCCTCCACAATTACAGTCCTTGTAGAGGCACCCGAAAGCTACAGCTTGGTTGGGGGGTACAATAGTGTGTGTGGTTCGGAGGTCGCTACAGGGGTAACGACGGTAACAAATGTTAAAAGATAGTAGATTTTGGATGTTAAAAGTATAAGGTTAGCAATGTTTGAACAAATATAGTATGATGTAAATTGCAAAAGAGACAAAATGATTATAAAATTGAGTAATGAAATTTGAATAATGAGCTTGTCTGCCATAGTAGTTGTAGGTTGAATCTTATAGAAATAAATAGGTGATAGTGTTTTGGGGAATATTAAAGAATTGTTTATGTATTATGTTATTTGTAGGAATATATATATTTTCTCTTACAAGGAAGAGATTGAATTTGTGTTGGTGGAAAAATCAGTCTATGTTGAATTCTTGTTGTTGTTGTGTTGGAAAAAATTTTAGTTGAACAAACCAACGTCTCAAAATACAAACCAATGCATCTAAGGGGAGAAATATCAGTTGTGGATATGGAAATAGATAAGGCCACTATATTAAAATTTTGTATTCGATGTTTCAGAGTTTTGTGGTGTTGTGACCGCGGTCCTGAACTGGCCGGAGCGTCAGAACAGGAGCGTTAAGTGCCTCATGGCCTTATGGTGTTGGGATCTCTCCTGAGAAGTCCAGTAAGGTCAGAGGGTGCGATCATCATCATCAGACCAAGGGTAAGTGATTGTATTTCTTTTATATAAATGTTAAGGGGGTTGTGGTGACATATCTGAACTGATCCTTTTAGAAAAGTGTGAATGAGTCAATGAAAGTTTTTATGTTTCAACATAAAATCTTTCATTGAGGGGGTTTTGTGACAGTACGAAAATCTCGATGTCAGAATTATGGTATGAGTGGTAACAAATTATCGTATTTTATTGTATCACCCACACACACATACATGGAGAGAACAATTTCCCTTTGTGAAGAGACAACTACGCAGATTCTAATAGATCAAAACGATTCCAAGGTCAGGAGCAGACGTGTGGAGACGAGCATACAAAATGGCCATCCAAGTGGAAACAGATTGTAAATACCCACTCTCATTGGTCCAGAAGACGGGACGTCATTAAAATCAGTGATGACCTAACAAACAATGACATGACAACAGGGCGTGAGCCAATTTTGAACAAAAGACAATGATGTGGATGCGCTAACACATACACAAAATATGTGCTTTGCATCCCTCCAGTCAGCATCAGACCATCAAGTCGTCAACACGCTGTGAAAATCGCCGGCAGTTTGTGCCAGCGAAAGTGTTTCTTAATCAAACTAACAATGTGGTAACATATAGTAATAACTCTTTATCAGAAATATCAAAGTAACTAGTAACAATGTAAATTAGAATCAGTGCAGCCAAAGAGACCTTTGGGACGATCGGCCGAACACCTGCTTGACCATGACGGCAATATAAGGACAACGGAGACTTTATACGCGGATACAGGAAAGTCCAGCTATTTCTCTATTCCATTCTTTATTATTATTAACGTTGAGCTCAAAATTACAAAAATTCAATGTATGTGTAAATTCAATTTTGTCGAAATGAATGAGTGTGAGTGTGTATAGGCCGTACGGTACTTACAAATAATATTTTTCTTGTGAGACGTTGGTTTGTGTTCTGTTAAATATAAGAATCGATCAATTACAAGGTAACATGGGCAGTTGCAGTTAAATATAGATTCATTAAAAATTCCATAACAAGATTAATGCCTGAATAATCGAAAATAACAGAACTGTAATATATGTGTCCGCCATTTTGTCAATTTAGTATAAGGATTCCATTTGTTTTATTAATGTTGATATTGATCTTAATTTTCTATGTTATTAAACAGCAACTGTATATGTATTACGCTGTCTGATTTAACTATTCCGCACAATTATCCTGTCTCTGACAATCGCTTAATCGAACCCTGGGACCCAAACACAAAAATTTTAATGGCCGCCGAACCAGTATGAAATACACAATAATTATGGTAATGAAAGGTAAACACCAGAACATACAATCACAACACCAAAATAAGTACAGTGGAAATCGTTTAACGCGAAAACGGTTACCACAAAATATCGGTTAACACGAAATACCACTTGGGTACCGATCGCCGTTTGTTATGTACAGTGTATTATTTGTACGGTTAACACGAAAGGTTTACCTGAAAAATATCGGTTAACACGAAAAATTTTTGTTAAAAATAATTTTTTTTTGGCTGGATTTTAAGTAACTGCATACAAAATAAAGCCACACAAGTACGCCCAAAAGCTTGTTTTCGATGTAAAGGAATCCATTCTTCATCTCTAAAAGAGAAAGAGCAGGTAGTGACCATAGATTGTTTTGTCTACCTGTTTTGTTTTGTCTTCAGTACCAAGTTCTATTTACAGTACGTACTGTATACAGTGTACCGTTGTTTACGAGAAACCATAGCCTCTCATTCAGCACCAAATGTGTTGTTCATTGACCGCAAATAAACCGTTACCGCTTACATTAACTACCTACTCTATAGGGTGTGGTGAGTTCAGTTCAGTTGTATTCTGTGCGTGTACAGCGGTGGTAAAGTTTGCGGTACGGTACCGATAACATTTTATTGTAAAAAATTTACTCAGTTGTGAGGATTATCTGTTTACTTTTTTACTGTACAAACTTCTTAGTCTTTTACAGCCAGTTAAGTGACGTTAAGCGTGTGACGTGTACGTGTTAAGTGAAGTTACGCTTTCGTAAATTTCGTTTTTGCAGTCCGGAAGTAAAATGGAGAAGAAAGTGCGTAAACAAAGTGCCCTCTCTTTAGAAAAAAAAGTTGAACTCCTCCAAGCTGTTAATGAGGGTATTCGAACTAAAAGAGAAATCTGTAAAACATTCGGTATACCAAACTCGACGTTATCCACGATTATAAAAAATACAGATAAAACTTTAGAACTGTATGAGTCGGGCAAGTTTGAACCAGGCAGAAAACGTTTCCGTAAGGCAAACCACGAAAACTTAGAGGCTGCTCTTCTTGTTTGGTTTAAGCAAGCAAGATCACAAGATGCTCCTATTTCTGGACCACTACTGATGGAGAAAGCAAACGTTTTTGCTGAACAGATGAACTTAAATTTCACTGCAAATCCTGGCTGGCTAGAAAGGTTTAAAAAACGAAATGGCATAACCTTTAAAAACACCTGTGGCGAATCAGGACAGGTGTCACAAGAAATGACATCATCGTGGTTGCAATCTACGCTGCCTGCAATTTTAAAAGACTATCCACGTAAGGATATTTTCAACGCCGATGAAACAGGACTATTTTTCCGTTGTATGCCCGATAAAACACTTTCATTCAAAGCGGAGCAGTGCTCTGGTGGTAAAAAGTCCAAAGAGAGAGTGACAGTGATAGTAGGTTGCAATGCTGATGGGTCAGAAAAATTTCCGTTACTTGTTATAGGAAAAAGTTTAAAGACGCGCTGTTTTAAAAATGTTAAAAAGTTGCCAGTAGAATATAAAGCTAACAAACGAGCGTGAATGACGTCTAAAATTTTTACCGAATGGCTGGTTTCGTTAGACAAACATTTCACTTCTCAGAAGAGGAAAATTGTGTTAATTATTGACAACTGTCCTGCCCACCCATGTGACCTAAAATTGATGGCAATTAAACTTGTTTTTCTACCACCGAACACGACTAGTGTCCTACAACCTTGTGATCAAGGTATTATTCAAAATTTAAAATTTCAGTACAGAAAGTTACTTCTGCGGAAATACTTGGCCACTATTGAGGGGAAAAAAGATTTCTGTGTAAATGTTCTGGATGCTTGTAACTTGTTAAGAACAGCGTGGAACCTCATGACGCCTACAACAATTCAAAATTGTTTCGCTCATGCTCGATTCATTTTGAATTCAGAAACTGAACAACCCGAAGAAAATGAAATTGATCCTACACTATCTGAAATGTTTAATCGTGTGTCATCTGTATTAAATGTTTCAATTTCTCTAAATGAGTACGTGACTGTCGACGAGAACGTAACTACGGCTCCCGTATTAACAGATACCGATATCGTGGAAACAGTGCAAGTTGACAACTGTGAAGGTGATGATAGTGACGACGAACTTGACACGGAAAATGATATTGAAAATGTTCCTACCGCTACCGATATGCTTTCGTTGCTGAGCCGTGTTCGTCGATATTTTGAAGCCAACTCGGAAGGTGAAATATTTGAACACGTTGATAAATTAGAACAATTTGTTGAAAATAAAATAGTGCAAAATTGTGTGCAAAAGAAAATAACGGATTATTTTAAATAAAGATAAACACGAAAACTACGGTAAAGTTGAAAGACATACAGTAGTCTATAAGAAAACCTAAATCATAGGACTAAATTTAGAACAACTAATAATAATTTTAAGAAAAATTAACAATAATAAACCATGAGGATAAATAAAAGGTTGTATTTGTTGCATTTTACTAGACGGTACAATAAATAATCTACAGTACACTATTTGTTCACTTCCTCATTTTGTTTCACTTTTTGTTCGCTTAACGCGAAATTCGGTTTACACGAAAAAAATAACTGGTCCCCGTCATTTCGTGTTAACCGATTTCCACTGTATGTAAGTTGGTTAACAACTACACTTATAAACAAAATTGTATGATGAACAGATGTGCTGGCTACTAGCCTGTTAGACCTGGTTGGTTCAAGCCACTACAAGAGAGCAGCGCTTTTTATTACATTGAAAGTGGGTTTTACATTTATAGAGACTTAGACAAATGACACAGTCAACAGAAACAAAAATTGGCTGACATATGCTAAAATTGGCTGAGTTAAGCACATAAAGGTAGGCATTGTCAATTCAACTACAGGGTCATTCCATCGGAAATCATCCAGTGGTGGTTGCTTGACCATTTTGAAAAAAAATTATTTTTTTATATGTTGTTCCTACATACAAACTAGTAACAAAATGATGTTTGAAAAAAAAATTGTATGTCTTCGTTTGTCGCCAGCGGCCATTTTTCCAACATGGCCGACACTCAATTTCTTCAAAATTGTCTTTTGCGGAAAGTTATATATCTCTTGACCTATAAGAGGTAGACCTGTACAATAAAAACCATGTTGTAGGTACTGACATGGGCTATCTTTCTGTATAATAACCTTCGTGATGTGTGCTTTAGAAAGTAGGTAAATTAAATCTTAAAACTTAGTAAAAAAATCGCTTAAATTGTCATTTTTGGGATTTTTTTTAGGTATGAAGGGGATATTTCTAGAAGTTAAAATTGTTATCACTAATAACTGTATCTCTATAGAATTTATATAAAAAAAAATGAAACCTCACATGATTACCCTTTCCATTATATAAAATGTTAGTTTGAAAATTTTCAAAAAAGCCAAAGTTTAGAGCCTAATATCTCTGGTGGGGGACCTCCTAAAAATCTGAAAATTTCTGAAAATCAAGTCATCTTAGATACCTATCAAACCAAACTAGTTTCATGTTTTAGACTTTTGCAGTATAACAACTACAGTGCACGCCGCTTATTGTGATCACTTTAGGACATAGCTAGCCTGATAACATTAACCGATTGATAACAATGAACGAAAGAACCAAGTAGAACTTTGGAAAGTTGTTTATTCACTTGCTAGTACACTACATACAGTATAATGAAACGTAGTATAGTACAACAAAAACTTACATGTAGGCCAACTGTATCGGCATCAATTAAAAAAGTCTTTTATTGTTGTTTGCCTTTGGTTTTCTCTCAACAGATCATTAATAAAGCGTTCATACTCATAATGTTTCTGAAAATCTACTGACCTGTGATGGACACCGCATCGTAACACTTTTAACGCCTCTCTCATTTCAGCATTTGTTGGAGGTTGAGGAGGTTCAGTAGCATCATCATCTTCTGCTTCAGCCTCTTCTTCTCCCACTTGTGAGTCTGAGGATGTGGCAGCTTCACACACGTCGTCTTCTGTAGGTCTAGCAGCAACAATTATGTCTTCGTCGATCTCCATCCATTCTTCAAATTCGTCTACAGTCATGTCTAATGGACGAATGTCTGCTGTATCTTCAGATTCTGGGGCCTGTTTTGAAAATCCTCCATGCTTGAAGCAGTTAAGAATCGTACTTCCTGAGACATTATTCCATGACATGGCCAGGAGATGCAGGGCCTCAAGAACATTAGTTTGTTTTGCAAGATCATTTGCACGCAGTTCTTTTGTATTCTCCATGTTTTCTAGGATTCTTGTGTGCATCTCATGGCGATAATATCCCTTTAGGGGTCGAATGATCCCCTGGTCGCATGGTCAATGAAGTCGTGTTGGCAGGTAAGAACACAAGATTGATGTTCTTTAACTCACAGTTCACATTGTGTGCTGTACAATTATCAATCAGCAAGATGATCTTCCTGTTTAACCTACTATCCCATTTTAATAGCCATTCTTTGAATATTAATGCAGTCATCCATGCATTAGAGTTTGAATGATAGTCTACTAGAAATTTCTTCACACCTTTAAAGCATCGTGGGTTCTTGCTTTTGCCAATTACCAGAAGCCTTTCTTTGTCACCATTCATATTTACGCAGCACAAGATAGTTAACCGTCCCTTGGATGTCTTACACCCTTTAGCACTTTCATTCTTGAACAAATAAGTATGCTCAGGCAAGGCGCGATAATACAGTCCGGTCTCGTCTGCATTAAACACACAATCCGGAGAGTACATGGATATAATTTTTGGCCACTCTTCTCCTATCCATCTTTCAGCACCTGAGAAATCAGCATCCTTCTGTTCACCATGCATTCGTTTGTATGCATATAAAATAAATATATATAAATAAATAAAAAAAATAAATTTTTTTCAAAATGGTGGGGCAACCAGTTTATTTATTTTTGGATGATTTCCGATATGGCACTGAGTGTTATATATATGACTGAGTCAAATATGGCACTGAAAGTGTTAAGTATAAATGATTGCTAAACCAAACATAAAGCATAGGCTTTCAGAAATCTTCAAACCAAATTAGACTCAAGATAACATAAAAATGAAGAATTAAACTAGCAAAATCATAAGAAACAGTTTCACAACACCTTAATCATATGTAAGCACTAGGGTTCAATCTCATCGCAGGTGTGCTATTCTAAAGTAACTACCAAAAAATTTATTAAACATTCAGATTGCAATATGTATGGCACTTCTGAAATTTTATCATATTACCAAAACCATGCAAATGACTAGTAACATCTTACAGTCTATATTGTTATTGTCCATTATATTCAAATTTGTGAAAATACTTATATAACTTGAAAGACATAACATATAATCTGATAGATAACTTATTAGTATGGATAAGTTAACACTTAACACAAACACTTAACAACAGATAAGCTGTAGGATCACAGACATTATCAAGAAAGTATTCAAATAGACACTTGGCCAATTCTCAGGACAACTCTTGGCCAAAAGTCCACAACAAACCCATAGGTATTCATAATGTCTGTGCCAAGACTAACTACACTGACAATGTCTGCAATGAGCATTTGGTGACTGAACTCATAGAGATCCAGGCGTACACATATGTCTATCTTCTCTTTCCTAAGACTTTGATGGGGCTTCCAGTCACAGTCTGTATTGTACAAGAGCAAAATTGAGGCTGACGGTGGCTAAGTCTGGGTGCAGAATGGACACTGCAGCGCCTGTGTCAACTGTACATGATGTTGGTTTACCTTCAGCACATACATTAACAATCAAGTTTCCACTGGTATAATGAAGCATGGAAAGTTTGCTGTTCTGGATCTTTCTCCTACTTGTACATTCATGCCCAACAATCTGCCAAAGATGTCCACAGTTGTTAACATTTTAGTCTTCTGTCTCTTTCCCTTTGCCCAAATTGTTGTGGCACTCTTGACACTTTAAACTGTTTATCTTGCACCATTTATTTTCTGCCCCCACTGTAATGGCAATGTGATACTGGGATCTTCTGACTATAGTGTGATGACATAAACTTATTAATGTAGCAGGACACTGATTTGGCAACTTCAAACTTGAGAGCCTGAACAAGTAATTCTGAGCTATTTCGATGTCTTGCCATTCATAACACTTACTGAAGTTCACAATCCCTGATGCTACCAATAAATATCTGCATTCCAAATCTCATTTGAAAATCCTCTGGTGCTTCAGGATAGGCCAAGCTAATTAGTCTGTCAATACTAGTTTAAACTCTTGAAGACTCTCCCAAGAATGATGTCGCCTTGCTCTTAACTGAGCAAAGTACACATCGCACAAATGTTTATCACCATACCATAAAACTAGAGCTTCGATCAATTTGACGTAGGTGTTCTGGCTATCAGGTGGCACTTTCTGTAGTAGCTCTCGGGCAGGTCCTTTTAAAGTAAGAACAAGTGAAACTGCTTTCTCTGTCTCTATCCACTGATGTTCGCATACAGCGGGTTTAAATTGCCACAGATACATCACCCAGTAAGTGCTTCCATTACATGTTGGAACCTTGACATGAAATGGCCCAAATGCAGGCAAAGCCACTTTCTCTGATACCTTACTTTCTATGTACTTTTCTGCCTTTAGGACTGGCACTCTCTCTTCAGCTATTCGTTTTGAAACGCATGGTTATATTTTCATTAACTGTTCAACTTCACTTTTAATTTGTTCCCTTATGTTTGCAATTGAGTCTTCTACTGCAGATATTTTTGTTGACATTTTTTGTTGTATACTTGGGACAGATTTTTCTACTGTAGACAACATTACCTCTTGGCCATTCCGATCATCACGTAATTTACTCAAGTCACCAAGTATGCTCTTGCATCTCTTTTTGCTAACTTCAAAAAGAGCTTCTGTTTGCTCTGTTTCCCATTTATGTTCTTCTTTATATTATTCTTCAGATTCCAAAATTAATGTTTCTGTCTATCTCCTGTTTCTGGCATTAGTGCTTTCTGTCATCTTTCTGTTTCATCTGCCTCATGTTGGTATTTCTCGGCCTGTCATATTCCTGCTTTTTCAGTGCCCTGTCATCACCACTGTCTGTAACAGCTTCACCTGGAAATTTTCCCATCATGTGACTAGTATCCATTTTTTTTTCTGGAATCAATTACCACTCACACTACTTTTCTATGAAGTGTCCTCTGTTTCAACTGTTCTATCTCATTTCTGACACCATTGTTACAAGGGTCCCACAGATTATAATGTTGTACAGTGGATGAAATCACCAAATATGAACCTTAATTAGAAACAAACAACAACTGAAAGTCAACAAAACACTCTTATACAATAACTCAAGTTGAGTTTGTCCAACACGCAATAGATAAATGTCACTATAGCAATATAATAAAGATAATAAAATTGCATACCTAATTAGGATGTCATTCTAGATACGTTGATGACACTCTATATATATCAAAAATACAGGTATTAACATTTCTAACACATTGAAACATTTTATTTTCTGAATATAAGTTTATAAGTGAACTTTGTTTACCAATATTACTTTCGGCTATTGTAGCCGCCATATTGTTTAGTACCAACCTTGAAAATTTACTTACCAGGTCCAGGTTCGAGGTTGGACGAGCTGAAAAGCAAGATGGTTGTTTGGCACAAATAAAAATTCATTTTACAATTTTACGAAAACTTGAATTTTATTTATCGTGGTTACTTCCATTCTCTTTCAAACATATTCAAAGCTATTAATCCACAATATTTTACTAGATAGAATTTAATTAAAATTTTACTTGGTTCTATATAATCAAAAGTGTAGTTGAAATAAAATAACATATACTTACGGTACCATTTAGAATTGTTTACACAAACCAGCGCTCCTAGATATTACTTATAAACATTCATCCACACTCATACACCCCTAGCCCTTGAGATCACATTTTTAGTGATTCAAAGTATTTTAAATAAATTTTTAATAAATTTTCATATTTGATTTTTTAAAATTTGTAGTACTCTGCTGATTACTTAGCTGTTCATTTGGTGATCCAGAGCCGTCCCTTATTTTCTGTCATCCCGCACCTTTCTTATTGCACTGTTGCACTGTTTTTACTCCCAAACTGTTGTTACATTTAGTCATAACATTGTATAGTTACATTCTTACTTGAGTTATTCTTTTGGTTTTAAAAATCACATCTTAACACCTTTTGGTGTTTTGAGCACGCCCGTAATTTTGTTCCTGAACTTCGCAACTGTACAGCATGACGGAATATTGTAGACTGGGGCGAAATTTACTGTCTCAATTTCTGAAGTGGTGAGGGAGTCACGTGATTTCAATCCTTTGTTCTTTTGACTTTTAAAGTCAGTTTTTACGAGGTTATTAATTTTAATCTACATTCCAGCAGCGCCGCCTAGCTGGGATCGGCTCTGACGTCATATGGCGTGACATCATATGCACTTTTGCAGTGCATAGTTTACATAGGTCAAAGTTCAAACTGCGAAAACTAGCTGTTTCGCTTCTGTCCTGGTGTTGACCTTGACACTAATTCATTCACTCGGCGTGCATCGTTATAATTTAGAAATAAAATTTACCATTGTTATTTTCCCCAAATTACCCCTGGGTAGGCCTAAACCGTCCCGTTACAATACCCCCTCAATGAGAGGTTTTATGCCGAAGCATAAAAACTCTCATTGACACTCTCATACTGCCTAAAGGGATCAGTCTGGATATGTCGCCACAACCCCTTTATATTTTAGTAAAAATCGTGGTTAACTTACCCCCTGGTCCAGTGACTGTGACCGCACCTGAATGACCTTACTGGACTTCCCTCTCGAGATCCCAACACCGCAAGGCCATACAAGCACTTGACGCCCCTGCTCTGACGCACCGGCCAGCACAGGACTGCCGCCACAGCATCACCAGACACTCAAACAACAAATCAAAATATCAAATAGTGGCCTGTACTATACCATATCCCTGACTGATCTGGTTCCCCTTAGCTGTGCTGGTTTGCGTTAAGAAGCACTGGTTCTTTTTCTCTTACTTCCAACATATACATGGATACATACTTAACATGACATAAAACATTTAAACTTCAGTACCAACATTCTGAATACCCTTCTCTTGTTAACTCTTATTCCAAAATTCAAAATATTTCCCTGATTTCAATCAGAATTTAAATAAACATTTCCCATTACAACATTAGAAATATCTGTCATCTCCCAAATTACATCTCAAAATATTTAAATTCATTATCAAAATTCTCTTAAACATCTTTAAATCAACTACATCATAACAAATTATTTACTCATATCCTTCTCAAAATTGTTAATCATCTTCAGAATACTTCTCAAAACAATACAAGAATTATTTAAAGACATCCTAAGCTCAAGTACATATCTTCTATTATCAACGTAATACTGTAATCATTTCTATGGGTTATTCACCCTAGTTAATATAATCGACTTCCTCCTCCATACATCATTTCTAATATCCTGTAACGGGGCTAAAAGGAGGGGTTTTTGATTTTATTAAAAAAGCGTAAATTCATTTTCATCTTGTGGCCAGCCACGTGTTAAACAAAAGCTTTGTTCAGACAAAGAAGTTGTGAGGTGTAGCTGTGTGATGGAATGCGGCGGCAATGTGCAACCACGCAATACGATTCTTAGAACTTTAAGACTGTGTGACACACACACACAAGCGCGCAAACACCAGCAGGTGCGCAACCGACGCCGATTGGTAAAACAATATGGCCCGGAGACGATATTTTTCACAACGTGCTCCTGTGATGGCGGAAGTCTTGACGAAGTCCCGCCTACATGTGTGACGAAACCAGTGGACAACAAATTTTGTCGGCGTCCAACATGCGGGAATTGCACGTGTTACCTGAACAGTGACTATGACTTTAACGCACAAGGCATTGCTTTCCGTCTTGTCCAAAAAATCTAAGTAGTGGGGTACTAGGCAGAGCTTCTTCCCAGTTCATCTCACCTACAGACCGCATGCGGTCAGTTTAAATTTTACTGAAAGTTTTTTTTATAATAAGGTCGGCCGACCTAGCTGGTAAGCACACGGAACAGTTATTAACAAAAGTGAGAGTGAATCAGAAAATGAAGTGAGTGAGTCGAAATTACGATGAACTCATAACTTTTGGGACATGTAAACGAGTACTTGGTGCGGGCCATGCAACGAGGTCGGAGGAGACACCGTTATACAAGTAAAAGTATTCTAAAATTTTAATGAGGCCAAAAAAGTAATCAATTAAATAAATACGGGGTTTTTATAAATTGGTATGTGAGTTGAGTGTGG
Organism: Magicicada septendecula; assembly: GCA_034769895.1. NCBI lineage: Eukaryota > Metazoa > Arthropoda > Insecta > Hemiptera > Cicadidae > Magicicada > Magicicada septendecula. The sequence continues at coordinate 199,455,948 of CM068376.1, read as the reverse complement.
GCATTACTAAAATAACAAAATAAAAATGTAGAATAAGTTGATTGAAATATTTAATTTTTGTTTTTGTATAGTTATATGTTTAAAATTAGAATGAGAAAAAGTAACGCTATAAAATCTTAAATTTAAAATGAAGTAGAGTCAATGTAATTTCACTAGAATGTTTCAAAAAATATAATTTGCAGTAAAGAGTTTGTTGAAATTTATAAGTGGAGGAGAGCGTAAGTTTGATTTGAAGGTTAATAAAATGAATTAGTAGTGTAACCATGATTTAAGCTAATTATTATGCCACATTACCATCACCTATCCAGTATGGAAGATTTCGCTTAACGAACCTGGCAATCAAAGTTTGATTTAAAGGTTTCGGTGTAAATCCGTAAAAAAAAAAACACCGTGGCGACCGATTAATAGTTTGGGGATCTTCTGAGAGTGGTAAGTCAGAGTGGCGTGAGAATAAGGTAAGTAAAAAGTGTAGAACGTAACAATTGGCGATTGCTGACAGGATAACTCAGATGAATTAATAATTCATATGAGTTTAGGCCTAATTTGAAGTACGAAATAGGTGGTGATAGTAGGCAGTTTTTTGTAATAGAAAAAAAATATATATATATATGAGATGTGCGAGTTAGAGGTTAAATAACAATACGTAAAAATTATGTAGCATAAATAAAACGGTATGTCAATGTTCAAGTGGTAAGAGTTAAGTGCTAGATGTTTTTAAATTTTTAAGCAAATTTAAATCAGTAAATTTATAAGAATGTCAGACAATAATGAAAGTACTGTAAGTGAAATGGCTGAATTCGATGAATCAGCTGTTATGAGTAGTCTTGAAGTACATTCAACTCCGAATGTAGGTCAAGACGACAAAACTATGAGTAAAAGTAGTACGAATGAAACAGATAGTACAGATGATTCGGGGATTCAGATGACCCCAAAATTAATTAAGGAAAGTAATCAACCTGAAAATAATATGATGAAATATCTATGTAGCACACTGTGCAGTTTGAATAATAAATTTGATGTTCTGAATAATAAATTCAATTAACAAAATATTAAATTTGATATTATAAATAGTCGTTTTGACGAACAAAATAGTAAATTTGATAAATTGAGTTGTGAAATTAATGAACAGAAAATAAAATGTGAAAGTAATTTCAATGAGTTGAAAAAGCAGAATAATGAATTAAAAAATGATATTAATGAGATTAATAGATGTTGTGAAAATACCAATGAAGAATTTACCAATAAAATTAACCAATTAGATACCAAGCTAGATAATTCAATAAAGAAGATAGATGTTAAATTTAGTGAGATAGATGATCAGATATCAGAAAGAGTTGATAAACAAATAAATGAGAATAATGAGAAGTTAATAAGTTCAAAGAATGAATATAATAATGAAATAGAATTTAAAATAAATAAATGTAATACTGAAACTGAATGTAAGCTTAATAGTGTAGTAGTGACAATTGAAAAAGTGAGTCAGAATATCGATGAACATAAAAATAATACAGACATGAAAATAAATGAAATTGAGAATACCTGTAAGACAGAAATACAAGCATTAAATGAATCAATTAATGTAATAACAACAAATAGCATTCAATCGGAATGTAGTAATGATAAAAAGTTATATTCAATTGAACAGAGCATAAGTCATGTGAAAGATGAGTTAAGTTTAGTAAAAAACCAAAAATTAAGCAATGTTACTGAACATATATTAATTACAAGAGATGTCAATAATGAAATTGAACTCGAAACTTTTTGTAGTGAGAACCGTAGAGTGCATCCAATGCAATTTTTAAATAGAGTACGGGAGTTTAACAGATTTAATGGTAGTAGTTGGGAGGTTAAACTTATAAAAATTTTAAAATGCTTTACGGGTAATTCTGAGATATGGGCGGAGATACATAGAAATGAATGGGAGAGGTATGAAAATTTTGAAACAGCCTTTCGTAATAAATACTGGTCGGAAGAGGAGCAGGAGATCTTGCGAAGTCAAATAATGGGAACAGGGAATTTTGGGAGAAACAACCGTCATATTACAGTATATACAATGAGACTGTTTAATGAGGCAAAATACTTAGAACCACCGTTGCCATTCCAGTCGTTTGTACGCCATGTCAGCAAACATTTACCGAGAGAGGTACAGATCACGTTGATGACGAGAGAGGTAAGTGACATAAATGAGTTAGAAAAAATATTGGATGTTTTTCAGAATATTAGGGACCAGGAAGACAGCAGACGTCCACAACAACCTAATGTGCACAGTGGAGGGAATTATGCACCAAGAGGAGGACAAAACAGGGGAACTACACATAATGGTCGAGAGCCAAACAGACAATATCCGAGGTGGAAATGTGATGGGTGTCCCGGAGAAAATTATCCTGACCGTGATTTTTGTTATAGATGTAGGAACGCGAGACCCGGTCATCAGGCGAGGATGCAGGAGAGATTCAACAACACACAGCAGAGAAACAGCGAAGGACGAGCCGAGACTACAAGAAACGAAGGAGGAAATCAGCACACGGGAAGAGTGTATACGCCCAGAAATACGGCTGAGAGGATGGAAAACTAATAAGGACAATGGATGAGGAGGCCCGGCCATTGTCGATAGATAACTGCGGGTCTCGCGCAACCACAGGAACCACGGTCATATCTCGGTGATACAGGAACCACACAATTCACATGGACATGGCTACTGAATTGATGGAAGAAGAAGAGGCGGGAACGATGAGACCAGAAGCTTGGTTGACGGAGGTAAAACTGGAAATCGAAGGTAAGCCAGTCTTGACACTTATAGATACAGGTAGTGAAGTATCCGTAATAGCGGAACATGTACTAAATAAATTAAAAGAGACTAACAAAAATATTCCATCTTTGCCAGTTGCGGGGGTAACCACTGTAGGCATTACGGGTGTTAGAAGTAAACGGGTCACAACACAAGTCCAGTTGAATATGGTAATAAATGGGGAAAGTTATGAAAATACATTCTTAGTTGTAAGGGGCTTAAACTTAGAAGTAATATTGGGTAATGATTTTCTAATCAGGAATAATGCAGTAATCAATTTTAAAAAGAGAATTTTAGAATTGAATAATGAAGGTAAACAAATAACAGTTAATTTTGAATGGGTGTTAGATACAGTAAAGATTTCGGGTATAAGGGTTGTACCAAATAGGGTCATAGATAGGGATATGGAATTTAGTATGAATATGTGTATAGAGCGAGTGAGTGAGGAGAGTGAGGAGAGAATATGGGCGGATAGAGCGGTTAAATTTTGTGGTGAGGGTGGCGTAATGGGGAGTTCTCAACGTAAGGCGTTGTGGCGGGTAGTCGAGGATTATAGGGGAGTGTTTGCCGGGGAACCAGGAATGGCAAAAGGTTATGAATGTGAACTAAAGGTGAGGGAGCATGCGCCATATGTACAACATAGTTATCCGGTACCATATTCAAAAAGGGGGGCAGTGCAGTTAGAATTGGATAGAATGTTAGAGGGCGGTATTATAGAGAGGTCGGTATCAACCTACTCCAACCCTTTAGTGGTAGTTATAAAGAAAGACGGGAGAGTTAGATTATGCCTTGATGCGAGAAAGATAAACCAAATTATTATTCCTGATAGAGAGTCCCCTGAGGCAATTGAAGAAATTTTTCAGAAGTTTAGTGGGGTGAAATATATGACGTCGTTGGACTTGACGGCAGGTTACTGGCAGGTACCGCTAGCTCAAAATAGTCGCAAGTATACTGCATTTTTATTTAACGGAAAAAATTATCAGTTTACTCGCTTACCGTTTGGATTGAACACCAGCGTAGCTAGTTTTATTAAGTGTCTTGATGAAATTTTGCAGCCTCATAATTTAGATTTTTTAACTATATACGTGGATGACATTATGATAGCTTCCAGAACATTTGAGGAGCATGTAGAACATTTAGAGTACGTGTTGGAGAAATTATACCAGGGAGGTTTAACTGTGAATTGGGATATATCAAAATTTTTACAGACTGAAATACATTTTCTAGGGTTCATCATAACACCTACAGGAATACGGGCTAATCCGGACAAGGTAGAATCCATCCTGACGTTCCCGGAGCCAAAGAACATAAAGCAATTACAAAGTTTTCTTGGTCTATATAATTTTTACAGGAAGTTCCAGCGAAACTACGCTCAGACGATGGCAAGACTTAGCGCCGTGCTGCAGAAGAACAAACAATGGAAATGGGGGGGAAAATGAAAGAGAAGCGTTCTGCGAAATTAAGAATAAGTTCGCCAATATGATTTTAATGAACCACCCAAATTTCAATAATAATTTTTATTTACAGACAGACGCTAGTAATATAGCACTAGGAGCCGAATTGTATCAAGAGGACGAGGCGAGAGAACAACATACCATTGCTTTCGCCAGCCGGACGTTGCTAGCATCAGAACGCAACTATACAACCACAGAGAAGGAGCTCCTCAGCATAGTGTTTGCAGTAAAAAAGTTCCGGACATATCTGCTGGGCAGTAACACCATCATCAGGACGGACCATAAAGCGCTGTCGTTCCTGAACACTTGCAAGCTCACACACAGCCGGATAACCAGGTGGGTGTTAGCGCTTCAAGAGTACAATTTTTCTTGGGAGTACATTAAGGGGGTAGAAAACAGAATACCAGACACACTATCACGTGTAGACACAGACAGAAATAGAACCGGTAGAGATATTAAAGAAATAGAGATTTATAGACTATCCAGGGAAGATAAACTTTTTGGGGAAGAGTTGAAAGATATAAACATAATGCAGAGAGCCGATAGTAAACTAAATAAAATTATAACCAGTGTAGAATCAGACTCAGATGAATTGGGGTATAGACAATATTTTCAGGTGTTTAATGGGAGTTTATTTAAGAGAGTAGAGGGTAGAGAGAGGGATTGGAGGTTAGTAATACCGGAGGAGCTGGTAGAGAAAATAGTGTGGGACTGTCACTATAGATACGGACATTTTGGGGCAAAAAAGTGTGTGTGTATTAAGGGAATCTTGTCTATTTAGAAATATGGAAAAACGCGTTAGAAAAATACTTAGAGTTTGTGAACTATGTCAGAAATCTAAAGTTGTGAATTACAGGGTAGAAGGGGAATTAAATTATATTAAGGTGGAGAAACCATTTGATTTAGTAGCTGTGGATTTGTATGGCCCATTGCCAAAGGGTAGAGGTGGTGTTATGTATATTTTTGTTGTGCTTGATACTTTTTCCAAATATGTCCAATTATATAGTGTGAAGAGGGCGACGAGTAAGGTGCTGAGTGAGAAGATCACACGAGACTACATGCTCAACGTTGGGAAGCCAAAAGTAATCCTGTCAGACCACGGACCACAGTTCATCAGTGGAAAATGGCGCCAGACTCTCGGATGGGAAGGTATCATCCCAAAACACACCGCAGTATATCATCCGTAGTCCAACCAGGCGGAGAGGGTCATGAGGGAATTAGGTAGAATTTTCCGAGCATACTGCCACGCCAAACACAGCGAGTGGGCATTGTACGCTCAGAGAATTGAGAACTGGCTGAACAGCGTAACACATGAGTCGACGGGGTTCACGCCTTACGAGTCGGTAAAAGGAAAGCGTCCACCACGGAGTTTAGAGCAGTTATTCGATTTTCTACCTGAAACGAATACAATGAACCAGGACATAAAATTGAGGTTGGCAAACGAATGTCTATTAACGAAAGGAGAAAGACAGAAACGGATGCATGATATGAAAGGTAAGTGTGTTAAGTATGAAATTGGACAATTAGTATTGGTAAAACGCCATGATTTGTCAAATGCTCAAGACAAGGAGATAAAAAAGTTCTTTTTACTATACGAAGAAGGCCCCTACGAAATAATAGAAATTAAAATGAACAATTCATGTTTTGCAGAAACGGGAAACACGAGAAATAGTGAGTACACAGAATGCGACGAACTTGAAGTTATATTGGTCATAGTGATAATTTGAATTTTAATAGTTGTTAATTTGCTTTCAGAAGGGACTCTCCCCCATTTTCGGGCGGTCACGACCTTACCAGTCCTGGCCGTGGTTTTCGGCAATTGGAGGCGGGCCATGGTTGGAGGAGCTTCCTTCGGGTGGTGAAACAACGATGGTCCGGCTCCACCAAAATTGGTAGAGATTTGAAATTACACCACATTTTGAACGGGGAGGGGACCCCTAAAGGTACGTGACACAAATTATTTTTTTTATACACTCAAGGTGCAGCGGTCAGGTGTACCGGTCACGTACCAGCACTGCCTTCGAGTGTTTGTAAATAATGGAGGCTATATATATATATTAAAGGCAGTGCATTCAAATAAAATTTTAGTGTCAGTGGCGAAACTAAATTTAGCCATTGACAGCAATTCCAGTGTAATCTGAAAAGTCGAGTTTTGTTGGGAGGGAGATTGGGTGATGGAATAGACGGCGGGTATGTATAAATGGGAGAATAGAGGTAGTAGAGTTGAGTTTAAAAGTGGGAAGTGAATTCACAAAGTGGGTCTATTTTATCACCAAGTTTCCCTTGCAGCAAAACCCCGTCTTTCAGGACGATTACTGTCTTACCAACGCTTATAGTAGTAATATTAGACAGCCTCCAATGTAAATAGTTATCAATATATAATTTGGAATGTTTATAATTTTAAATTTATATCAATTTTAGTAAATAAGTGACCAAGTACAATTGTAAAGTTCGTAGTACCAGTGAGAGTTGGGACATGAAGAAGTGTGTAGAATAAAATAGAAACTTGTTATCATACAAGATATAGGGGTAATTTTGGGGGGGTTGAGTGGTGTTAATAGAAGTGCTATACTTAGGGAGTGTAGAAACTGTAACTGTAGAAGGGTTAGTTTAGTTATTAGGTTGGCTAGTACAGTGGTGGCATGTGCCACTGTAGGTAGCGGTATGTGTTGGGGGTAACAGAGAGTCTTACCTCTATCGGAGGCCAAAATGGCGTAAAATACATGGCACAATTTTTATATGATTTTATATTATATGCTGATTGATTGCCGTGCTGTGTATCATAATGACGAAGAGAACATGCCTGAATTTAGAGTTGATTTCCCCGCCTTTTCGGGCGATTACTGCCTTACCAGCACTAATCGTGGTTTTGGATAGCGGTCAGCTATGGCCAAAAAGTTGGAACCTTGACCGTAGCTGGCTTGAAATTGGTGTATATTTGAAATTAATGGGGGGTGACTTAGGGGAAATCCCCGGAACTATGGAACAGTGGCTGCCACTCTGTTCGCGTGGGAACAGTAAACCAGGTGGTAGACCCGTTTTAAGGGCATATAAATGAAACAAAAGATATGATGATATCTACTTAATTTTAAAATGTAACGCTGAAGCAAGGACACGGAGATGATAAATTCCTCCACCAATGCCGTCCTTGTGGATGCAAATGGGCGCAACAGTCCTCCCTCAGAAAACAATAGTGTGTGTGGTTAAGGAGGTTACCCAGGGGGGTAACGAATCTAATCTAATTAACAAATCTAAAATTTGGTAACTGAATAATGATGACTCGCTCCTGATCTAATTAAACAATTGTATCATGATTCGAGAAATAGGTGCATTAGATGTTTATTATACTGTGTTTATTCAGTCTTATAAATGTATTAGTTTATTGTGTTAGAGGTAAGTGTTGATAAAATGTGTAATTTGTATAATTTTGAAATGTGTTTATAGTAAGGTCATTCACCTTGCTAAGAAAATCAGCTGATCAGCTGTAGAATATCACTTATAAATGATTTGCAGTTTTTTCAATATAGTTAAATATTTGAATATGAGGAAAATGGAACGTAATTAATGTTTGAATAATAGACTTTTAATGTGTTAAAAGATTTTAATTTAAATGATGGAAATAATTGGAGATAGTTAAGAATTTTTAATGGTTTGTAAAAGGTGGTAAAGTTGATTTTGGGTGATTAATATTATGTTAGGACATGTAAATCAGTCCACGTTGAGATAAAAGGGGTACCAGAGAGAATAATATTGTTATGAATAAATGTAATGTAGAATTTGAGTATTGGTAGTGACACAGTAGCTATGGGAAAAATATGTAGAGTATTGATTGATATTGAGGTAATAAATAAGTGGAGATATTTTGTAGTTGAAAGTGATGTAATGGGAGAGTAATTAGTTGATGGGAATTTTGTAAGGGGGGTGGTGTGTAAGGAGTCCGCAACAACAGGCGTTGTGGCGGGTAGCAGTGGTTTTTCAGGGAGTGATTGCCGGGTACATAGGATGGGCAAGATGTGGAGACGGTGGTGAGTTGAGGGAACACACATTTTGAGTACAAAGGGGTAGAGAGTATTTTTTTTATATAAGGGTAGAATGTTGCGATATGAGTTGAGTAGTAAGTTGGGTTTAGAGAATGTTTGATAGATGTTTTGGTAGAGAAGGGGTGTCATGTTAGTTAAAGCTGTTAGGGATGTTAAAGCAAAAGGGGGAAAGATTATAAATGTATACATGCCAAGTGGTAAATCAAGTCATTATGAATAATTAAATCACCCAAACTAATGGAGATTGAGAATGTTAGAGAAAGTAAATCATAGTTAAAATGAAAAAATTAATTGAAACAAGTGACAAATTTTAATAGAATTTGAGAATAATGTAAAGCTATAAAATGTGTAATTTGGATTAATTTAAATGTCAATTTTATTGTTGATTATAATAATACTATGTTAATTTTAAATGTCTTATTTTATTATGTTGTATTGTGTTTAAAGATAAAAAATTGTGAAGATGTTCTATGTACTTCACGATGTAGATCTATGTATAACCTATGTAGGTCAAGGTCGTTGGCTTGACCCAGTTTGATCAGCTGATGGCTGATGTTATAAACTAGACCAGTTTATGGCAATTGATTGATGCAAATTTTGGCGTTTAATTGATGTAAATAATTTTAAATTTTTTGAATATTGAGAAAAGTATATTTTGATAAATTTAAATTTTTTTTTGAGAAAAAAAATTTTTTTTGATTTTTATGCCTGCCATATAGGTGAGGTTGAATTCCAAGTGTATTATTGTTTATGTGTATTACTAGTGTTTTATTGAATTGTATTGTTTAGTATGTATGTATAATCAAATGTTAGGATAAATGAGTTCATGTTTTAATTAGATGTTCAATTTATTTGTTTTTCTGATTATTAATAGTAATGAAGAAAAATTGACAGATTCAGATAAAAGATTTTTAGTTTTTTGGTTTTGAAGACAGAACTGGTAATAGAACAGATTGATTTGGAGCTTATATGAATTTTTAACCAAATGTAATGGTTAGAATTTAATTTGTTTACTGTATCATAAAAAAAAAAAGTCAAGGAGTTTGTTTATAAGATATTATGAATAGGTGTATGCGCCCAGTATTTGCCAAAGGCGACCCAGTATGCATGACAAGGGGGAACATACCGGTTGAGGATCTGGCATGGTATAAGGCCAGGGATTTGGAGTTTGGGGGGTAGCATGTTAGAAGGTTAGGTGCGCTGTGGTGCATGTCTGTTCGATTTTATGGTGTTGGGATCTCGGATAGAGAAGTCCAGTAATCTCGTTCAGGTGCAGCCATGGTCACCGAGCCAGGGGGGTAGTTTACCCACGATGTATAAGAACTAGTGGGGGGTTGTTGGCACCATATCCTCACCGATCCTCTTAGGGGTTTAGCAATGAGATTTCTTCTGTTTTGACAGAAGATCTCTCATTGGGGGGTATTGTAATGGGGCTAAAAGAGGGGTTTTTGATTTTATTAAAAAAGCGTAAATTCATTTTCATCTGTGTGACCAGCCACGTGTTAAACAAAAGCTTTGTTCAGACAAAGAAGTTGTGAGGTGTAGCTGTGTGATGGAATGCGGCAATGTGCAACCATGCAATACGATTCTTAGAACTTTAAGACTGTGTGACACACACACACAAGCGCGCAAACACCAGCAGGTGCGCAACCGACGCCGATTGGTAAAACAATATGGCCCGGAGACGATATTTTTCACAACGTGCTCCTGTGATGGCGGAAGTCTTGACGAAGTCCCGCCTACATGTGTGACGAAACCAGTGGACAACAAATTTCATCGACGTCCAACACGCGGGAATTGCACGTGTTACCTGAACAGTGACTATGACTTTAACGCACAAGGCATTGCTTTCCATCTTGTCCAAAAAATCTAAGTAGTGGGGTACTAGGCAGAGCTTCTTCCCAGTTCATCTCACCTACAGACTGCATGCGGTCAGTTTAAATTTTACTGAAAGTTTTTTTTATAATAAGGTTGGCCGACCTAGCCGGTAAGAACACGGAACAGTTATTAACAAAAGTGAGAGTGAATCAGAAAATGAAGTGAGTGAGTCGAAATTACGATGAACTCATAACTTTTGGGACATGTAAACGAGTACTTGGTGCGGGCCACGGAACGAGGTCGGAGGAGACGCCGTTATACAAGTAAAAGTATTCTAAAATTTTAATGAGGCCAAAAAAGTAATCAATTAAATAAATACGGGGTTTTTATAAATTGGTATGTGAGTTGAGTGTGGGCATTACTAAAATAACAAAATAAAAATGTAGAATAAGTTGATTGAAATATTTAATTTTTGTTTTTGTATAGGTATATGTTTTAAATTAGAATGAGAAAAAGTAATGCTATAAAATCTTAAATTTAAAATGAAGTAGAGGCAATGTAATTTCACTAGAATGTTTCAAAAAATATAATTTGCAGTAAAGAGTTTGTTGAAATTTATAAGTGGAGGAGAGCGTAAGTTTGATTTGAAGGTTAATAAAATGAATTAGTAGTGTAACCATGTTTTAAGCTAATTATTACGCCACATTACCATCACCTATCCAGTATGGAAGATTTCGCTTAACGAACCTGGCAATCAAAGTTTGATTTAAAGGTTTCGGTGTAAATCCGTAAAAAAAAAACACCGTGGCAACCGATTAATAGTTTGGGGATCTTCTGAGAGCGGTAAGTCAGAGTGGCGTGAGAATAAGGTAAGTAAAAAGTGTAGAACGTAACAATCCCCCCTTTTACCCAGTTACAATTAGGTAAATCACCTGCCGGGTAAACCAGATGAGGCATTTACTTTGTTACATAAATACTGTATTTATGTCCCTGGCTTGTAACGGCCAGCTCCTTTCCACACACTCTATTGCTTAATGATGTTGATGTGTAGCACCCATTTGCATCCACAAGAACTGAATTTTATTAGGGTGCAAACGCTGCTTACACCGTTCTTGCTTCAGCGTTATATAAAAATTCGGCATTACTGGTATCCGAGGACACCAGTAATCCTACTACAATGATTCATACACCCTTAATACGGTTCTATCACCCCATTCAGTGGTAGCCGCTGTTCCAAAGTTATGGTGATTCCCCTGATTAACACCCCCTGTTAATTTCTAAGTTATACCAATTTCATAGGCAACCAACCATGGTCAGTTTACAATAGGTCTGCCCACAGCTAGTTGTCATCCAAAACCACGGTCTGGGCTGGTAAGGCCGGGACCGCCCGAAAGTGGGGAATCTATTTAAAACATGTTATACATGTTTAAGATCCCTACACTTAATAATACTCAATTACACTTAATCAACATAATACAACATAATAGACACTCAAAATTAACATTGCTATTATTACATCGAGACAAACATTTCCAAATTAAGTTTGATCAAAAATTACACACCTTACAATTCTACTTTACTTTCAAATTCTATTAAATCTTTCACTTGTTACCTTATAATGCCAACTATGAATTGCTATTAAGTATTTTCATCATCAATTGGTTCAGGTGATTTCCAGTCATTCATAATGATTTGATTTATTAAATGGGCATTTAGATATAACCTTACTCACCTTCTTCCTTCTAACAACCACTAATGGATTTGTATAGGGTGACACCGATCTCTTAATAAAATACTCCTCCAACCATTTATCTAACTCTACTTTGATTATTCTCCTCTTATTACAAATCACCTGATACCCTTTTTGTACATAGGATGTGTTCCCGCACCACCAGCTCATTCCCTTATCAGTTCCTGGCCCTTTCCAGGTAACTCCACAGCCCTCTTTAAAACTTTTCACCTCCCGCCACAACGCTTTGCGTTGAGGACTCCTTACACCTCCACCCTCACTACAAAATTTATGTACCCTGCTCTCACCTATTTACTCTCCACTTTCATCACTCCCTTTCTCTCTACACACATTAACTCTCGCTACTGTGTCCCTACTACTGACCCGTTTCTGTATTACTTTTACTCCAGAAATTCTTATTTTGTCTAATACCCATTTACAATTAACTCTGAATGTCTTAATGCCTTACTGAAATAATCATCACCCAAACTCCATCTTTTACAACACTTTACGTTAAGTTAATCGTTGAAAATTATATTAGAAAATTCATAACTTACCTTATAATAACAATATAACTCAATATCCAAACACACTGTATGTTTAATCATTTACTATTTACTATACAATCCAAATCTCAGAAAAATCATTTAAATTCATCACCAAAATTCATCTGTACAATATTTTAAATTAATTAATTAATCTCCAATTATTTAATTCAATCACTTTTTTAAAACACTAAGTTACTTTAATTACATTATAAAATTCACAATTACTCTCATCATTTATTTAGTCTGGTAAATGTTATTATCATTATTAAATCAATTCCTATTACATACATGCATTGTTTACATAAAATACAGAGTACACCATAATCTAATACACAAATACATTTGACATCAACACAAAAGTATATACAATCCACATTATTATTCGTTATTGTGTACCACAAATCATTTCATAATTCAGTCCATTTCAGAACCCCCTACTCACATAATTAAATGTTCATACATAATAAATGTTTAACCACCATTATCGAATAATAATCTTGGCTTAGGTCTACACAATTCATTTATAATTAAATACATATTGTTATTATGCTTATAATAACCATCATAAATAATTTTATCCCTCGTATCAATATAGTTTTTAAAAACATCATTGCATACTATTAATTCAAAAATCTTGTCGACATTTGGTATGGTCAATTCTCCCTTAGTATCATCTGTTACGATTAAATCTTCTATCCTTTCTTTAGTATAGTAATCATCTACTACTAGTAACCCCATCTTATATACAGGTAAGTCATCAAAAATATTATCACCTCTTGCTGCACTAACTACAGCGCCAGGTAAGAATTCAATAGAATCATCAACTCTCTTACTCTTCACTCTCTCTCTCTTAATTCCTTAACCTCAAACAACTCTATCCTCCTCTCTCTCTCTAAATACCTCTCATCATAACACCATTTCACACTTTCTCTATCATTCCATGCAGAGGGTACTACTACATAAAAACACCTCCTGGCTTTTCCAGGAACACCACAAAAACTCAGGGAACAATTTGAAGACACATAGTCTTCCACTAAGGGACACTCGCCCTTCAACAACAACAGTGAACACCTTGGTTCACAATAAACCCGGAAAAAATTTACCCTCTGCCCCATATCCACAAAATAACTCTCTTCATACTCTCAATCTAACTCATCAATACTCACTATCTCGCCATTAATTTCTACTTCCACTAAAACTTCATTATCACTCTCAATATTCACCACCTTACTCTCCAACACCACATTTTTAATTATATCATCATTTTTTTCACCCCTACTTACCTGATCGTCTTTATTTTCGTTTAATTGATTGGTCTCTCCACCATTTTCTACCCCCACTATACTCTCATTATTATAATCAACAACATTACAACCACTTACCTTATTATATGTACCATTTTCTACCCCCTCCTTTCTCTTTCTACTTTCGTTTACTTCGTCTTGTAATTGTTTTACAATAGCACTAAAATGTTCATCAACTTCTTCTAAACTTTTATTAATATTGACATTTTGTTGTTTTATTTCATCTCTAATCTCATTAATTGATCATTCATTTTCGTGTTTACTTCATCAAAACGACTATTTATTTTATCAAACTTTTCATCAAAATTACTCTTTATTTCATTCTTTTGCTCTTTTAATTTTTCATTAACATCACTAGACATTTTATGCAAAAATTCGTCATTAGCATCAAATCTCTTATTTTGTTCATTCATTTTGGTGTCATTAGCATCAAAGCGACTATTTATTTTATTGAATTTAACATCAGAATCACTCTTTACTTCATTAATATCCCTTGATATTGTTCGTAAAATACTCATTATATCATTATAATCATCTTTCTTAACTGGGATAGGCGTCGATTGATTCATTACGGGTTCCATTGTCATCGACTCGGTCTCGCTTAAGTCACTATTTATTTGACTTTCAGTATGGCTGTCAGTGAAGCTGACTTCCTTGTTACTATTTTCACTCGTATTCATTTTACTTATTTAATTCTTACTTATTTGTAATAAACATATACCAATCATATTATAACATAACCCTATCTGACACTCTTGTCATCTAAGTCTATTTATACTAACATACCAATTTACTCATCTCAAACAACCATCCTGTTCCTCAAAACAGGTCCACATTTGCATAAATTTCATTTATGCAAATGTCCCTGTTCGGGCGCCATTGAAACATTTTATTTTCTGAATATAAGTTTATAAGTGAACTTTGTTTACCAATATTAACTTTCGGCTATTGTAGCCACCATGTTGTTTAATACCAACCTTGAAAATTTACTTACCAGGTCCAGGTTCGAGGTTGGACGAGCTGAAAAGCAAGATGGTTGTTTGGCACAAATAAAAATTCACTTTACGATTTTACGAAAACTTGAATTTTATTCATCGTGGTTATTTCCATTCTCTTTCAAACATATTGAAAGTTATTAATCCACAATATGTTACTCGATAGAATTTAATTAAAATTTTACTTGATTCTATATAATCAAAAGTGTAGTTGAAACAAAATAACATATATTTATAGTACCATTTAGAATTGTTTACACAAACCAGTGCTCCTAGATATTACTTATAAACATTCATTCACACTCATACACCCCTAGCCCTTGAGATCTCATTTTTAGTGATTCAAAGTATTTTAAATAAATTTTTAATAAATTTTCATATTTGATTTTTTTAAATTTGTAGTACTCCGCCGATTACTTAGCTGTTCATTTGGTGATCCAGAGCCGTCCCTTATTTTCTGTCATCCCGCACCTTTCTTATTGCACTGTTGCACTGTTTTTGCTGCCGAACTGTTGTTACATTTAGTCATAACATTGTATAGTTACATTCTTACTTGAGTTATCCTTTTGGTTTTAAAAATCACATTTTAACACCTTTTGGTGTTTTGGGCACTCCCGTAATTTTGTTCCGGAACTTCGCAACTGTACAGCATGACGGAATATTGTAGACTGGGGCGAAATTTACTGTCTCAATTTCTGAAGTGGTGAGGGAGTCACGTGATTTCAATCCTTTGTTCTTTTGACTTTTAAAGTCAGTTTTTACGAGGTTATTAATTTGAATCTACATTCCAGCAGCGCCGCCTAGCTGGGATCGGCTCTGACGTCATATGGCGTGACTTTTGCAGTGCATAGTTTACATAGGTCAAAGTTCGTACTGCGAAAACTAGCTGCTTCGCTTGCGTCCTGGTGTTGACCTTGACACTAATTTGTTCACTCGGCGTGCATCGTTATAATTTAGAAATCAAATTTACCATTGTTATTTTTCCCCAAATTACCCCTGGGTAGGCCTAAACTGTCCCGTTACAATATTAAACTCTATAATAATGTACTTAACAAAATAAAATTCACATTAGAAGATGAAATCACCAATAAATTGAATTACTTAGACCTGACCATAATCAAGAATGAAACAAGCTTTGAATACTTAATATACTCAACCTTCTCAAACTAATTGAATATTTCCAAATAATTCTAACCATCCACCCAGACACAAAATGGCAGCATTGAAATCCTTAATACACCAAATACTTAACCTCCCTCAAATGACAAAGAAATATTTTTCAGCAAACAGCACTAGACAATGGATACATAATAAAGGCCATTACTAAATTAGATAACAAAATAAAACATAAATTCTCTACACAAACACCTAATAAAACTGTGTCTAACAAAATCACCTAGTAAGGATAATATAAAATACATGACCCTCACTTACTACGGAAATATAATTCAAAAACTAAGTAAATTATTCAAAAAAAAAGACTGGCTTTTTATTAGTCAATGAAAATCTTCAAAAATTCGAAAATTATTTAATTTTGTTTTCTTATTCCTCGTATTTTTCTGATTAAGAATATATATAATTTATATAGGAAGTAACGCTCGAAAGCAACTAAAAAAAATATTTTATTCATGCATGCACGGTAATTTCTGCCGCAGGACTCACCAAACCCCTAGCGCATCGCCCTTTTCTGCTTGACAAAATATTTTGTACGTATTACTATATATAGTATAAACTTCAGTTGATAAGTGTGATATTTTGATGGCTTTTACTTTTCATATGATTGCATATAGTACCAAACAACAGCTGATATGTTATTGTTGTTGATTTGTTGTGATTAGTGGTGACTTTTGTTTGCCTGTTTATTATTTTAATTGAGTGATAAAATGCCTCATTGCAAAAGTCTTTGGAATAGAAGATTCAGGGGAAATCAATTCTCAAACTCAGACAAATCAAATAAGCAACAGGTAAATGCCATTTCTCTAAATGAAGAAAACAGCCACCTTGATTTTGAGGTTAGGTCCAATGAAGAAACTACATCTAGTTCAAAGAAGAAACTGTCGTATATTTCTGAGTTCGTAAAAAATGTAGCAGATGAAAACACATCTAAAAATGTAATTATTGACCTCGACATTGTTTCAGCATTGATACAAAAATTTGTAAAATCTAAATATTGTGAAGAAGAAAATTGTGTTGTGCTCACGGAAGATTGTAATGCTCGTAAAAGACTAGCATGTAAACTTTCAATTTCATGTACAAAATGTGATTCAAAAAAGACAGCCATGTCTTCAAAAGTTAAGAGGCATCGGTTATATGAGGTAAATAGCCGTTTTGCTTATGGTTTACATAGCATTGGTAAAGGTGAAACTGCAGGTAGAACTCTTTGTGCTGTACTGAATTTGCCCTCACCTAACACGTGTTTTACAAAACATAATAACCATATACTAAATGCTGTAACTTTAGTTAGTGAAACCTCACTACACGAAGCTGCTCATGAAGCTATCATGGAAAATGATGCAAACAGAGACTTAGCAGCAGCCTTTGACGGAACCTGGCAATGCAGGGGTCATTCATCTCTAAATGGGGTGGTTACGGTTACGTCATTCGACACCGGCAAGGTGTTAGATGTCGAGTGTTTGACAAAATATTGCCAAAAATGTTTTATGAACAAAAAAAAGTGTGTTCAGGGTTGTGCGAAAAACTATACTGGGTCCAGTGGAGGGATGGAGTGTGTTGGAGTGGAAAGAATTTTTTCTAGATCGGAACAGAACTGGAGTGTGCGGTACTTGAAATATTTGGGTGATGGTGACTCTAACAGTTACTCTTTAATGTGTGAAAAGAAACCCTATGGTTCTGATGTAACCATACAAAAATTAGAATGTATAGGTCACGTACAAAAAAGGATGGGAACTAGATTGTGGCGATTGAAGAATATAATGAAGGGGATCAAGCTAGCGGATGGGAAGGTTCTAGGTGGGAAAGGTAGGTTGACCGATGTAGAAATTGATAAACTTCAAAACTACTATGGCTTGGCAATTCGAAGGAATGCAGAGGACGTTGAGAAAATGTGTAAAGAAGTATGGGCAAATTACTATCACAAGGTATCCACCAATGAAGAACCTCATCATGGGCTTTGTCCACAATGAGAAGAAAGCTGGTGTAAATTTAATAAGCTTGCTGCACTTGGGGAAGAGTATGATCACAAGAATTCCTTGCCAGTCTGTGTAATGGAAACAATAAAACCGATATTTAGAGATCTTTTTAATAAAGATTTACTCTCTAAGTGCGCACATGGACGCACACAAAATCCAAATGAGAGTCTGAACAACGTTATTTGGAGTAGAGTACCAAAGAATAACTTTGTGGGGTTAAAAACTTTAAAAACAGGGGTCCTAGATGCAGTGATCACATTTAATGAAGGAAGTATGGGGAGAGCAAAAGTGCTACATGAAATGGGAATAACACCAGGGTGTAACGCTATTTCTGGTTCCCTTCAAAGTGACAATCTACGTATAAAAAAGGGGGAAAAGCCATTCTTGAAATAACAAAAGAAGCAAGACAGAAAAGAAGAGCCCGGAAAAGAAAGAAGGAAGAAGAAGAAGCAGGAGATAATGCATCCTATGGCCCTGGGGAATTTTAGTAAGGCGGGAACATATATTTTTTTGTTTTTTTCAATTCCCCGAAGGTTGTGTTTTTTTTTTATTTAGGAACATTTTTCTCCTAATCTAGTAAGGATAGAACAATGAAACTTTGTATTTGTGTTTAGCAGTACGTAAACGATATTGTGTACCAAAATAAAAACATTTGGTTTATACATAAAAGAAATAAAAAATTATTATATAATAAGAAACCATAGAAATTTTGTTGTTAATTTTTTAGTGAATATAATAATTTTTAGATTAGACATTTTTTAAGATAGGCTCATGATATTGGTACCCAGTTTATAAATAAATATACATTGTCTGTGGTAAAAATTTGGTAAAGATATTTCGTTCCAGTACTGAGATAACTGTTCCTTAACATTACATGTATTTCTTATGGGAATAGCTTCATTGACGTCTCCCCTTAAAAATACAAATTTAAAAATATCTTATAACACAGACAATATAGTTTAAAATAAAATAAAACCTAAAACTAAATACAACACTCACAATGAAAATGGAATACACAAGATTGAATGTCCGGACTCCAATAATTTTTACGTTACCCAGATGAAGAAAAACCTACTCGATAGTTCCTTCAACATCGCAATGTGTTTTTAAAACCGAATATTTATAAGCCACCACTGCATAAATAATAAACACTGATGTCCAAACATTAAAAATGATAAATTAATTTAAAACATACAAAGATGGTCACAAAATGATTATTTGGGAAAATCTCAAAATTTACTAACACAATAATAACAATCTGATAATTAAGAACAAATTCAGTAAAAACAGGAAAACAATCCATTTAAAATTATAAATTTATTAAAATTAACAAAATACATAAACATTAAATACTTTTAATATAACCATCAAAACAGCTGACTACATAAACAAATATTACAATAAAAAATTTAAATCAAAATGAAATCAATTATTTGTAAATTTATATTGTAACTGAAACAAAATCAATTACTAGTTAATGGATATAGAAACCTCTGATGATATAAATTTATTCTGTGAAAGGTAAAAATAGAACGATAATAATTTAACAAAATATACTTGCAGAAGTAATTATATATGAAAACACACACACACACACACACACACACACACACACACACAATTAAGTATTTTAAACAAGAACTGATTTTTTGTGTATAATTTTACAATGCTTCAACAGTATTTTAACTGTCATCTTCAAGAGTATACAAAATTTTGTTTCTGAACAGTTTTTTATAAACCTAAATTGGCAGATTTGAAACTAATATCTTCCCATAACTGACACAACAGGAAAATCACACTTTCATTAGTGCTTAAATTATGTATGTCATAAAAACTTCTGGTATAAATATACATTTCAATAAATAATAAACAATACATTTCAAAAAATAAACGATAAACAACCTCAAATATACATTTCAGCTCTAGCTGACCATTTGTAAAGTTCTTTAGGACACTCTCTATGGGATTCAAATGGCAGCAAACCTTAACTGGCACATTTAAAATTAATATTTTCCTATAACTGACAGAACAGGAAAATCACATTTTTATTAAAACTGAAAGTATCTCACAACTTATTGCCACTCTTTCAAGTACAATTTATTTTATTGCAGCCGCATCACATATATTGAAACAGTTATATTCTAATATCAAGCATGCATTCATGTAATGTCAGTAACATTTTCTCCTGGACAGCAGTTTTATTAGTGGTTGCCTTAATACATCGCATGAATATGTGACACTAATATACAGTGCCAGTGACTGTATTACTTTAATCACTTTTATCACCTATATATAAATTTCAATATCTTCAATTTCTTTTAGATTTTAGCCTCTTTTCTGGCACCATACATTGGCTGATATTTACTTATCAAAGAATATAGTATGTGTTCCATGCTAGCTTACACTTACTGTTGGATACCCAATGTGAACACATAAACTAATATAATTATTTGCACAACAGGAGAACCTAGAACCTTGATTTTTTACTGCAAAAGCCTATAAACATTCATTATTACTATATATCCATATTCAATGCAAACACTGCATACAAACACTGCAACATTTCACACACACACACACACACACACACACACACACACACACACACACACACACACACACACACACACACACACACACACACACACACACACACAATAAGATGAAATTTCCACACTATTTATATTAAAAGAAAATGGTGCATACATTTTAGCTGGATTAAAGGTCATGTAGGTAATCATGGCAATGAACTGGCCGATCAGCTGGCCAAGGAAGCAGCTTTAAACACTGAAATTCCATCCTCATTTGATCTGATTCCCAAAAGTGCAGTTATTACTGAGGCGGGATATAGAAAGTACAGAAAAATGGGAAAATGAATGGGCAAATTCAACAAATGGAGCTCAAACTAAATTGTTTTTTCCTACTATTAAACAAAGAATTATCGTAAATATCCCACTGTTACACAAATTGACAGCTATACTGACAGGCCACGGTAAACTTAAATCTTATTTTTATCGTTTCAAGATTTCAGATGACCAAAGTGTAGCTGCAAAAGTAGGGAACAGACAGTTCGTCACCTCCTTTATGAGTGTAAAATTTTACATAAAGATAGAACGGCCTTCAGGAGAAGTATTGCAATGTGTGGTGGAGTCTGGCCAATGCAAGAAAAGATATGATTATGAAAAAACATATTAAAGCTTTTCTTACATTTGTCAACAGTATAAATTTTGATCTTTCGTGATTTACATTGTTATAGTATTGTTGTTATTTTTGGCTGTTTTTGGTCACGAATTGTGTTTAGTTTTACCGTAGTTATTCATTGTTGCGTTATTATTGTTATTACTATTAGCTATAGGCCTATGTATGTATTGTGTTTTATAACTGAATTTTTATTAATTAGTATTTGTTAATAATTAATAAGAATAACATAAGATGTAGTATTACATTATATTGTAATGGAGCATGTTGAAAATAAAGTTGCATTACAGAAAAAAAACACACACACACAGGGAGTAAACTGCCTACAAAACACAGGTGTTGGAAATGTATTTGCTCAAAAAATCACGAGAACACGGTTTGTTGTACAAAACAGTTGCTCTAGTTTAATGTATCAGAAGAGCACAGAAGTTAAAGTAAGTTACAACAATAATGTAACTGATACTACATTCTAGAAACCACAATGTTACAAATAAACTCTGAAATCAGTAACAAAAAAAATTAAATTCACATTGACACTGATCCAGCTACACATGAAAAAAAAAAACAGATTTACTTTTACTTATTATTTATTTGCTATGTACATCAACAAGAGGTAAGAGATAGACATCCTAATTTGAAACAAGAACTTTAGTGACTAAAACCGGAGATCATGTAAAGGGCACGACTACAACAAAATAAAAAAATCATATGTACACAATGTTCTGTTTTAAGCAGACAATAATTCACACATTGCACAAGAAAACAACTGTGAAATCACAATTAAATTGTGTTTAGTAAAATTAAATATCACATTCTAATTACATATATAATAAATAAGAGTTAAGAATACCAAATTTTGAAAACTACAAGTGTAATGTATTCTGATTTATTGATAAGTTGAATGTACATATGGGGTCAAAGATTAACTGTATATATCTATTAAAAAATTGTGTAGACAGAGACATTCATTAAAGTTCCAAATACTATACACAATGATAAGGCATCACATGTTGAAGCGTCCTTGTCAATATTTAATACAATCACTGCAATATAAACTGAATGCTACTGACTGACAATAAACAATTCTATATCATTAAAGCATCATTTCTCCAAGATTCCTGAAAGTGGATCCAAATTTTTTTTGTAACTCGGTGTACATAAATTTAAACTAATAATATGTAATGAACAAAAATTAATCTGTACAATGTTGAAGAAATATTTTAACATATATGGGCCTACAATAAAGTTAAAATTATTCACTGAGTTATGTATTCTTTTAGGACATCAATAGCATAACACCTACAAGACCATGTCACAACAATCAGTTTTTAACTTTGGTTTCACACAAAATAAAAAGCTTTATTGCCATCGGTAATTTAAAATAGTGTAATAAGTAGGCCTACAAAGCGTTTAATAAAAATTTACAAAGTCTTTGTCATAATTTTATAATTATTATTATAAAACTGACACTAGTATAAAGCTAAATTATTCTATAGCTTCAATATACGGACATAAGAATTCTTTTGGATTTTATTGTGTTGCTTTTTCATGTTAGCTCAACATTTTGACATTCTGTTACCTTTCGCAGCAGCATGACACACACACACACACACACACACACAATGTGACTGCATGCACACATGAGACATAACTTTTCTCTAAAAAAATATGAATCACTTGAAAGAAACAACTTGAATTTTATTTTCTTTACTACTTAAAAGAAGGATATATGCCACATTTGAGAAATTTATTAACCAAATTAAAATATTACAATGATAAGAATTGTGCCAAATTAAAATTAGAATCTCACCAATCGTTCATCATTAATGACTTTCATAATCCTTTCAATCATGAAGAACAACCATATTCCTGCCCACATCATTAAAGAAATCCGTAAATAGCTATGACCGACATCTTCTTCCATGAGATTCAAAGCCTTAAACAAAATGATGATATTGTATGTATCATATAACACACTGCAATGTAGTACACTTAGTTTAGTATTCAAGAAAGATATCAAATAAAAAAAAATTGAAAATGCCACTATGTATCAGATTGTTTCATAAATTGATATGGTTATTGCATGTAATCATAAGTAAATGTCAAAGTAATAAGAAGTAAAAGAGTATTTACCAAAATTTGTAAAATGAAACTACTTTAAATAAAATAGCTAGAATACTGATAGTAATAAAATAATACATGAACTACTGACAATTATCACGGATGTTTGTCAAAAACAAATCATTATGGATTACCTGAGGTATTAAATGAAACAGTGAACTTGACGTTAATGATCCAACAGCCAAGCCAATAAGAGCAGTCAAGAGTTGTTTGTAAAAGGCTTTCTGTGTCAGAGGTAATACACTAACGCCCAGTAAGGAACACAAACTTATGGCAGTAACAAACAGCAGGCCAAGTCCCCAAACTATTTTAAACACAAAACATTATGTTCAAATCTATGTGAAATTGTTCAAACTAAAATAATGTTCTCTTAAAATATAGGATCAGGTGGGGCAATTGTAAATGGATGGGAAATTTTAGTTTTCAGACAAGGAATATTGTCCACACTGTCATCATTTAATCTGTTGAAGTTCCCTCAAAAATTGCAAAGTGCAGTTGAACATCTAATAGAAGGTTTTGTGTTAATGAATGTATTTGTGAATGAAGTTTTCATGTTAAAAAATACTGTTAAACAGTTTTGTATGACATTGAAAGTATACTGATTTTGTGGACAAAAGCACCCTGAAACTGAATCAAAACAATATCAAGGTAAATATATTAGACTCTTTAACTGTTTGCAATGTTTTATAAGGATATTTATAAGATAATCTCAACTTATAATGAATTTACAATAACCCTCCAAAAATTTCTTAGTGGGGTATATGCGAATGTGATTTTGGGGTAATTGCAAGTGCTGTTATTAAAATACTAAAGTGTGTTTAGTACTATTAAATATCAGAATTTATCAATTCGAGATAGCATTATGAGCTCACCACTCTTAAACATATTCTAGTAATGATGAAAAGTTAAATTATTCAAAAAATTTGTAAGTATAGAACAGATATAAAACAAATATTTCTGCCATCTGATAAATGGTCAGGTGTATTGGTATTGTAGCTTTAACCTACTTAGCCTATTAACTTTGTGAGTTCGGGTGTCTTGTTAAACCTATAACTAGGAATTTGCCCTGTTGATATAAAAAAGGGTTTGGAATTTGCTTTCAGTCCAAAAGACCTCAAAGAGTATAACAGTAGGGCTGTTATATCACATTCAATGTTCAGGCCACCTACACCAACTCTGTTGATGAGGTAGAGTCATCATCTATACCAGGCAAATCTGCTGCTCGGATAAGCACTGCGCCAAATAAGCCTATTGAGAAAACACGTATAAAAATGCTACAACAAAAATCAACTACAGAAACACCAACTGGACTCATAGAAATATTTAGATTAATGATAAGAAAAACTCAAAAGTCTGTGACGTCTACCGAACTCACTATAAAAAAAATAAAGAAAAATACCCTACTTGAAACCTGAAATATATGGAGAAGTTTTAACAACAGAAGAACTCCTAGTAAAAGTTAAAGAAGCTGAAGACAGTATAAAAAAATCTTGGAAAAAATTAAGAAGTCTTAAACAGAAAAAACAATGATGAAAAGGAAATTAAATTTGTATCATAAAGTACTAAAAAAAAACTAAACAACATTCTAATTATTGTGATGGCCCTGATGATAACAAAGAATCATTTGCAGTTAGAATTTTCAAAGAAAATACATGGAAGCAACATATGAAATGCCAGAGCTGGCAATAGATTCAACCACACATTTGTTCTTGTTGATTTTGTTGGAGGACCAAGGATTATAACTCACTTCAAGTATGTTTGATGCACATCAGTGGCGGCTGGTGACTTCTCAGCCGGAGGGGTGCAATCATAAAAAATTTTAACAATGTAAAATATTACCGGAAATGTAAAGTGGACTGAATGAAGCCAATTATTTCTTAAAAGTAAATTCCACCATTCTATTTTTCATAGATATGAACTTTTCCAACACTTGTCATCGAAACTGTCAATATCTTGCACTAAATTTTTATTTATGGACATTATCGCCAACGCATTAAACGATCATTAAC
Organism: Magicicada septendecula; assembly: GCA_034769895.1. NCBI lineage: Eukaryota > Metazoa > Arthropoda > Insecta > Hemiptera > Cicadidae > Magicicada > Magicicada septendecula. The sequence continues at coordinate 199,430,795 of CM068376.1, read as the reverse complement.
CATAGTATTTCGATAAAAGTCCTGACTTTTTTAAGAGTTGAAAAACAACGCTCTGATTCTGCAGTTGTCATTGGCGTTGTTAAAATTATTTTTAGTATTTTTATAGTTTCCGGGAAAATATCACTAAGATTATGTTGCAGTAGTAATGTAAGGAAGTTTGTGGCTCCAATTATTTGACTAAAGTCTGGTCGTGAGTAAATAACTTCGAATTCTGTTTTTAAATGAGTCTGGTCTAGAAATATTTATGAAGAACACACTGTATCCGAAATGCCCACTGGAAATTCTTTTGAATATTTTGGTACTGATTCTGAATTAAACAACTGAGCTGCTTGCAGATGGCCACGATATGAGAATCTGTCTTTCATCTGTAAAATAATTACATCATACACTTCTTTAGCAAACGCACTTCTTGGTAAATTATCTTCTTTTCTTCTCCTCTTTGTTGAATGCAAATTTTCTTCGATATTGCTTTGAATAGTCTCAGTCTCATTTCTAATGTTTTTAACACAAATCTCAAAATTTTGAATATCACTTTGAAGTTGGATACTATCCTTATTTCTTGACCTGATTTGATTATAAAGAATGTCAACATGAGGCAAAAGTTTGTAAAAAAATGTGAGCCAAAACAAAAATTATGGGTCTTCTAGAGCTCGTCTGAGACCAGAAGCTTCATTAAAAGTAGCGCTTCTTAGGCATTTATCTTCAATCTCTTCAAACACTTCTATGAGCTTCCCTCGATTCACGAACACAGTATTGACTGTCCTAATGTTATAGTTCTATCTGGTTGTTGCTACTTTTGGTAACCTGTGCCTGACTATTTCTTCTAACATATCACACCTATTTGAAGAATCTGAAAAAACGTGGGAATTGCTGACAAATTATTAAAAAAACACTCGCGCTGCTGTGATGGTGCATTTTGGATCAAGAGATTAAGCTGGTGAGCATAACAATGTATGTAATGAGCGTAAGGATATTTCTTCTTAATATAACTTCAAACACCACCTGTAGCACCACTCATTACATTTTCCCCACCTTATGTTTGAGTGATTAACTTTTGTGGTTTTTCCATTAACTTCTTCTTCTATACATTTTTGTATCCCTTCTGCTAATTTATCCTTGACTCTTCTAAAGCACCAAAAGCTCTCACGAACAGTTCCATCAAAAACGTATCTAAATATTAGTACCATTTGGCACCAATTCGTAACATCTGTAGTTTCATCACATTGAATAGCCAAGAAATCGGTATTTTTAATTTGATCATAAATTTCTTCTTTGCACACAGCGAACATCCTATCTAAAATATCGTTCTGTATACTTGTATACTTTTAGAAGTCCCCTTAAATACTGTAGCATTCTGCAGATGTTCTCGCAACACAACATCTAGTTCTGCAGAAAAATCAACTAATTCTCTAAATAGGCCTATTAATTGTGATATTTACCAATTCTTCAATCTCACGGTGACCTCTAATTGCCAACTCAAAAGCACTGCAAAATTTTACGCAACAAATAACACATTTCAAAATATAACGGTTCTTTCCAACCTGTGCATTATGTTCAAGAACATGTGTCCGATAAGCTGAATTAAGCTGTGTCAAAATATTTACTTCGCCTAGTAAAGCCAGTTGTGTGCATCCATTAATATGGCTTCGAGATGATTCATGTTATTTTTATTTTAGTGGGAAGATGATGCAAATCTTTTATACCGTTTCAGACCCAATTTGCATCCTTTTCTGTTCCTGCAGGATTGAAAAATAATACACACAGAAAATAGTACAACAAATTCGAAACTTCACACCCACATATCCAATTATTTTGTTTATAAATTTCTTATGAGAAACGCCGAGTAAATGTCCTATTTTGGGCTTTCCCTTCACTGGTCTGTGTTAAATTTAGATCAGGTAATGGCCGGCCGGCCTAATTTTGTAATATTTATTTTATCCTCTAAAGAAAGTCTGGTAAAATTTGTTTTTATTAAGACACTGACTCTATTCATGTTTGTAGGCAACACATGACAAAAAACACGTATGATAAAAGTAAACTGACGATCAACGAGCAGCACACCAACAGCACTGTTGAAAACTGGCAACAGGCTGCTCAGAACTAGCGGCCCAAACACATGGTTTATTAAACAGCGATATTCGCTTATGACGTCACACGATACGTCACGTAGTCATGGCAACCAGGCCGCAAGTTTCTTCACAGCCCTGTCTATTGGTTCACGCTACCTACTACGCGCAAGACAGATAAATACTTTCATTCTAATCTAAATCAACGCTTAAAAATCATTGCTCATCTTTTATCTTTAAAATAAACAAGAGACAAGGACAAGCAGTTAACTATGGTAATGTTATTTAATTATTTTTTATGTTCTCTGTCAAGGGGGGTGCGCGGCCATGCGGCCACAATAAGAAACCACCACTGATGCATACAGAAAGTACCAGATGACAAAGGAAAAATCTATACCATAGATATCAACATAAAGATGAAATGTCTACACTATTTATATTAAAAGAAAATGTGTGTTAGTTTTGAACTAACATTGGCAATTTTGCCCAATTGAGAAATGAAGGAAAATTAACTGACGAAAGTCTATGAATTTCCAGGAAATGTTTCTGTATTTGAAAAATGTTAAATTTGTATTCTGTTGTTTACTTATTTGTATTATGTAACAGAATGTTCCTGTATCATTTCTTTGTGATGTTTAGTAAACAGAGTGTCTGAAGTACCTTTATCCTATTTATTTTTCGAATAGACCAAGACGTGGTAATTGTAAACATGCAGTTAGGATTAAAAACACAAGATAAAATAATACAATGCCAACTAATTTCCAGTTGCCCCTATTTTTGTTTGGATATTTCAAAGGATAAGAAAACACTTGTTAACAATTATCCCTATGATGTTGGGGTAATTGGAAATGAATGAGGTAATTGTAAACTAAATAATTTTCAAGCATATATATATATAATTTGTAACTAATATAAATATCTCAGTTATTCATATTTTGTTTACAATTACCTCACCTCACCTACATGGTCTAGGTTGTGCTTACCAGTCTACAACAATTGTAATATTTAATGTTAACCCCAATTAAATAAATAATAACTCCAATGTAAACAGGCTGTTATTTGCAGTAGCATACCTAGACTTTGGTCTTGGGGAGGAGGGAGAGGTCCTGTTTAGTCAGCTTCATACAAAAAGAAAAAACAAGTTAATACTAATTAATATTACCATTTTTACCGTGGTTGGAAAACGTGTAACATCTTGAAATGAATCCCATTAATGTAAACGGTAATAACACTATAAAATATGCGGTATTGAAAAACTGTTTACCAATATATTCCTACATTTTACTGAATTGATTTTCCTACATTTTATGTTTCAAATGTATACACAAATGCTCTGTAATAAACCTGTTTGTATATTTTAAAAAAGTTACTATTATATTAGTGTACACAGCTGAAAAAAATAATAAAACAACATAAAATTAAGAGATTAACAAAATTACTCATCAACTTTTTTCGAACCTCTGGGGAGGGTCTGGTCCTGTTTGTCCACCTCCGTAAATACGCTCCTGATCATTTGTTACTAATAAGGTAAATAAAACATGAAAAGTGAAAGACTCGTGAATGAAAATATCCCATATTCCCCACTAACTTGTAAAACATACAATGTTTACTCTTTCAGTGCTATTAGAAAACTTGGTTTGATGAAACAGGAAAACATAAAAAAACATGGTCTTTAAACAAAAAATAAAATTAATGTGCTACCAAGGATGGATTCTCTGAGTATTTTGTCTGTGTTCAGTTTTTGGCATAAAATAAACCATAATAGTTGAAAATATTCACTTAATATTAAACACCTAATAGTATAAAGCTTAACTTTTACTTTCCATCAAAGTTACATTCAACTAACTTAAATCAATGACTTCAGTAAATCTCTAAATGTAATTTACTTTTCAGAACTCATATAATATAATAATTCATAGAACAGCTCCTCACATTATTAGTGCACTGATCTTAAAACTACCATTTTTTACTAATTAAGTATTGTAACTTAATAACAATTAACTTATGTAATGGTACAACAAGATATCCATTCTAGTGTAGATTACATGGTAAATAATACTAACGTTTTTATTTGGGAATGTAGAATTTTAGGAAATGAGAAGAGTAACTTTTATATTCTTCCTTGGGAAAACGTTAAAAATACTAAGAAAATAAAGTGCAATTTCATGTTAATCAAAAACAACAATATTGTGTAAAAATTACCTTCACTTTGACTGGGCTTTGTTCTTGCCTGTGTTAATGGATCAGATGAGGAACCATTCTGCTTAGATGCAAAGCACTTCTGCAACTAAAACTTTATAGATAGAATTACAGCTAAAAATAAAAGATTTACACAAATCTTTCAAATTTCACCATTCAAATATGTTACATTTCACTATAAAATACCGACCACCTCAAAATATACTTATTATAATTTTTAAATAACGATATCACTCAACGAGTCATAATAAAATGTAATTCCACATCCAGTAGCCAAAACACTCTTACGGTTTTTATAGGTTAACTCGTTAATGTATATGTGTATATAAATCTTTACCAAATCTTTTAAGGTTTACCTGTTTACTTCGTAATCCAATTTCATCCGAGCATGTGTCTAATAATGTTTGAAGCTGAAATATACTAAAATTGGTATCCGTTACTGAAGAATCGGTATTCATATCTCCACCAAAAACACATACTAATGACACAACAATTAACAAGAAGATACTTCTTATAAACATTGTTATTTAGATTTCTAGACATTTGCCTGATAAGTAAAACGAACCCATTTATAAATAAATTAATTTAAAAGAACATACAGGTATAATTTAATTGAACTAACCTACACTCTCAGTAACTACAACAAACCAGCTACCAAGCTGATGTCATATGCTGGCAATGTAACTAGAGTAATGTACAAGGTAGGCCACTCCGACCTATTACGCTCCCATTGGTTGCTTCGCTGTGACGTCACCGCGTGGAAGGAATTCGCGCGAGCCTTGATTTACCAATGCAATCTTACCTGAAACACTGCCCTATTTAGCTGTCCCTGCTGTTTACACGGAGTAGTAACAATAATTGTAAAAGCTATTCATATAGAAAAAGGATTAAACAATAACATTAAATGTTTGTGACAAAAAATAATGGCAAAATCTATTTCCACATTTAATAGAAAAGTAACCAAGTCTGTCTACATATCATTGACAAAATGGCACAATATGTAAAAAATTAGTCGAAAAGGTGGCGATATTGCAGGCCTGTGGTGTGTGTGTGTGTGTGCGCGCGCGTGTAAACATTTATATGTATTCTATTATATTTGAAAAAAGCTTCCAATTATTGTAATTATAATCGATACCACAATAATTTTCTTTATCAACATTTTCACATGTTATAACGTTAAAAACTGAAGCTTGTACGTTTAGTTGTAAAAATAAATACCTTTGTTAACGAAATGAAAATAGTTATTTAGTTGATACATACCTTCATAGGGGTATTATATATCAGCCTTTGACGAAGCTTATAATGAGCGAAAACTGGTTCAAGCTATAAGGTACAACTTTTACATTTTTACCAATAAAAAACTTTGAGTAGTAATATACTTATATTCATAGGGGACTTAAATTTTTGAAGACGAAACTACCCTTTGTTGCTGCTTACTTTTAAGCTGTTTGTTCAGATGGCGGATTCTGATGAATGTTCTTGTCCTGACGTACAGAAATGACTTTCTCGTCCACTTCTGGAAATTTAGATTTAACCAAAGAAGAGATAACTTTAACTTGTTTTGAGACTGTACGTCCGTGAAAAGAACCAAAAACTATCTCAAACTGAATCAGTGTTTGTAACCACTCGTCTGACGAATGGGTAAGCCCCCCCCCCCTTTGATATAATCGATATCCGGTCATAACTGTGTTCCCCGGAAAGACATAATGTTTTGCCTCTCACACCTAGACTTTTATCAGTGAGTGTCACTTGAATGCGATGTAGGCCTACCCAGGCAGATATTTTAAGGCATTTTGAGGAACATCGTTGTCACTTGCAGACTGGACCAAATCCTCTGTTCTTAACAATTCTGGTTCGTCGGTGTCATTATTCGGAGTAGTTGGTATTAATGTACGTTCAACTACGTCTATGCTTATTTACGTCTGGTAACAAATTGCATGAAGTCTTCGTCAGAGTCATTTGATTTCATAACATCGGTAGAATGAATGCTACCATCCTCAGCCACAGACACACTTCCAGATAACGGTATATCGTCCGTACTACCTGTTAAAAGCAAGAGCCGAATTCTGTTCCGCACTTCAAAGGTCATTATAAAATGGGATCATTATAAAAGACGCCTAATCCGCAAATTTGAAAAAAATATTTTCTATTCTTGGATTTCGTTGTCCATGACGTGTCCGTTACTTAACTAAATATCACTATAATATTGACGACTCGGAACACTAAGTTTTTTATAAGTAAAAACGTAAAGTTTTACCTTACAGCCTAAACCGGCTTTCACCTATAGAAGGCTTCATCAGAGGCTGTCGTTAGTAGCGCTGCTCGTCTTGTTGTTGGCGACGAGATAGTGTTTCGAAAGATTGAAGCTGTGTGTGTGTGGTGAGATGTGTTCGAATAATGCGTGCGATTTGAATTGTGTCTGTTCGTTTAGGATGTCGTTTTTATTTGTTTTTGTGTGTTTGTATATTTCTAATTGTTCTAGAGTGTCTAGTTTTCGGCCTTTTGTGTGTACGTGTAGTATGTTCATGTTATTGTCGATGTTTTTATATGTGTGGTTTGCTTCAATGAGGTGGTTTGCGAAGGTAGATTCTGTAGTGGTGTGGAGTGCTTTTGTGTGTTCAATGTATCTCTGTTTGAAGCTACGTCCTGTCTGGCCTATGTAGAATTTACTGCAATTTGAACAATTTAGTTTATATACACCGGGTAGATCGAATTTGTTTTGTGCTTTGGGCATGCGTTTTGATAGTGTGTGTTCTGTTTTGTTAGTAGTTTTGTAAGCGATTCTGTATCCTGCTTTTTTGAATTTGTGGGCAATTTTTTCTGTTTGTTTGTTGATGTATGTTAGTGTTATGAATTTGTTGTTTTCTGTCTTTGTCTGTTGTTTGTTTTGTGTTTTGTGTAGGAGTTTACTGACTATTGTTCTGTCATAACCGTTAGATTCTGCTAGATATTTTATCGTGTTTAGTTCGTCTTTGTAGTCTATTTCATCTAAGGGGATGTTGTTAAGTCTATGTATCATGGTTCTAAAAGCAGCTAGTTTGTGTTGTATTGGGTGATTGGAGGTGTTGTGTATTAGTGTGTCAGTTGTAGTTGGTTTTCTGTGTATACTGAATTTGTGCCTGTGTTCTAGTTTTGTGATGGAGAGGTCTAAGAAGTTTATGGTATTGTTGTGTTCGTATTCGGCAGTGAAGGTTATGTTTTTATGTATTTTGTTTATGTGCGTTAGTAACTGTTATAACAAAAAGAAATTGGGTGGTTGGTGTTGTGTGTTGTAAAATGTCGGGCGTTACCTCCGCGCACTTTTGTTACTTACTCTGTTGACTGGATCCTCTGCAGTGATGTAGTCCTGTAACACAACTTAAAACTATGCTTTTTGTGGGCGCCACTTGGAAACGTTTGTTCCAAGAAAAAATAAATGATTGATAAAATTTTTAAATCTACGAAAAAATTTAAACAAGTCAGTTTAGCTTTGAAAAATCAGTTAAGTTTAATAATTCTTTAAAAACAACAAACAAATCGTCTGAAAGACTATCATTCATAAAAATTATAAAATTGCAGAGAAAAAAATTTTACAAGTTATTATTATTGACAATTTTTTATATGTCCAATCAAGTATCGGCTAGTATTTCAGATTCTGACTCAGTTGACAAGCATGAGTTTAATATGTGAAAAAACTTTAATCTCAGGACGTGACTCCTTTGAACTACCAAGACATATCAATTAGATGCCTTACAAGAAAAAAAACTAAGTGATTTGAAGGTGTATGTGTGGCGTGTAAAGTACAACTGTGTGATAAATGTAACCAGGTAACAAATGATTTTAATTTTGGTAACTCACGTTCCAATGGTCGTTTATTCTCTCACTGGACACTTCCTTCGGGTAGTTTCTCGATCTCGCCTCTTCGGGTGTACACTGAATCTATTTAAAGTCAATTTTTGCGATCGTTACTTTTTCCGCACTTTTTGTCAAAACGTTTGGCAGTAAAATCTCGTTCAAACGCCGCCACTACGAATCATCTGTTTAGCGTTGATTCAGAAATCTGCCACCGCAGCGCTGACTCCCATGCAGTTTTGAGGAAGGCTTAGATGTATTGTTTGTTTACGTTCGGGGGAATTATTTGTCACGTTAGTCAGTCAATGCGAACACAGCAGAATTCGTTCTCTATTTAAATGTTGGGACCCTCCTGGGCCGTCGACGTTCTGGCTGCGTGCTTTCTATTAAAATTTGCCGTATCGCTGCTCTATTTCAGCGATATTTTTTGGCGTATACTCTCGTTGAGGTTAAGTCAGTCGGGTATGTCTATGTACGGGAAAAAGCCTTCCTGCCGTGTCTTGTCGATTTCTCGCCTCTCGGTTTCGCCTTAGCTGCGTTGATCAGTGTTGTGTGAGATGCATCAGTTCTGGAGTTCAATCTTCAAGTGTTTCTTGGTCGAATTTTGTCTCGCTTTTATACTAAATCGGGATGACTGTTTTCGTCGACTTCCGGTATATTTGTGTAAAAATTCTTTCTAGATTGTTCGAGAATAAACGAAATGGAATGTCATAGAACAATTTTCACTTCCGTAGAAGCTTTTAGAACGAATTTCTTATTCTTCATACAATGGATATTTCAAAATTTACACTGGTATTTATCAAACAGTTTCACATTAGTACTTACAATTTGTATGCCATTAGTGTATTTAGATTCCTTGTTTTTTACTGAATCTAGCGATACTAAATATGATTGGTATCTAATTAACTTAAGTCTAACAAACATTACAATTTACAACCCTCACCTTGAGTTGTAGTCATTAAAAACTCAATATTTATAATAAAAATTGTTGTGGAGTTATAAAGTTCCCTTCACAAGCTGGACATCTACTACTACTACTCTCCTACAACAAAATAAACAAATTTAACATCAATAAAACACAAATAAATACAATTTTATATGGCCTCTGCTCATGGCCTAGGTTCTTGTCAGTTTTCTAATACAATGATTAGTCTTTTTCCTTAATATATGTATTATTTCACCACTATACACACAGAGTTTATTATTTTGTCTATCTTTTGTGATACCTGGTTACTTTGTACATATATTATATTTATCACAAGATGACATAGCATCATTGATTGGTCTTGAGATGTCATTTTTTATGGTGTGACAAATCTCACTCTAATTAGTTAAATTCTTTTAGAATTGACTTTACTTTCAACTGAGTTTGTTTCTTATTAAGGTATACTGATGTATTGTACCTTTCTACCTTATTTTTGTTAGTATTATGTAAGTATTTTAGCCAGATCTGATTATTTTTGTACTGGATAATTGGCTTCAGCCATACATGGTATAAGTAAATATTTTGCTGACTTGACTATTACAATGTTAAAGTTGGTCAGGTATATTAGTATAGTTGCTTTATATCATATTACAGCTTTCTAATACAGTTTGGTTGCATTTTGGCAACATTAAATTCATAAATTATACAATATTAGATGCCTATTACATGTTTTTAGTTAACACTGTTTTTGGCTATTTGGGCTGCTTTTTATTCATTTGACAGCTTCCTTTATTTAAGATAAATTGTTCACTATTGTCTGCTTGACAATTACATATAGTTTTTATTTAAATCTGATAATAATTAATTTCTTCATGAAATCTTGGTGTATGGTCTCAAATCCAACACATTAATATTTTTTTGTCATTGCAAATATACAATTTTTATTTTAACTTAAACTCTTTCTAATAATGTATTTAAGTCATTTAATACATTTATTTTATTTACATCACATAATATAATAATGGATCATGTCCATTTATTCACAAAAAATAGTTTTTAATACTATATTCATAGTTATAAAACTTAATAATTATTGACTTTCTTCTGGTGGATTCTGACATTATTTCTCTCTCTTTAGTGTCTTATGGTTTTTTCATTCTTATTCACTTTAATAATATATATGGGGTTTTGTCTTAGTCATAGTTTGGTCGTTTTTTCAAGTTGATAGAAATAATTATTATACAAAATTACACAATTTTTTGGGACTACTTGGGTTCGATACTGTTCACTTCACTTTCCTCTTATGCTAACTTACTATATAAATGATTTCTTTTTATGGAACGTTCTGTGACGTTACATATGCCTCACCGTTAAAGTTGATAATTTTGGAAAAACATATCTTTGGTTTTGATGAAATTATCATCTCTATAATAACCTTTTATTAGCTTCTTTATATCTCATTCTTTTATCTTATAATTAAATTCCTGTACTACTCCTTTAATATATTAATCCAACTCAATATTCCTAGTTCGTTCTTTGTCATATCACCTATTCCTTTCCTTTTTACCTTGATGTTTTATAATTAATCTTTGATATAAATCCCTATCAATTCCCTAACTTACATAGAGGGTTGGGAGTCAGAGTGGCTCGCTATGGCATACATTCTCTGTCCCTTCCTGTCTATAACTACTGAAATCAGAGGCAACACATCCCTGTTCAGAAAATAATAATTGCACCTTTGCAACAAATAATAATAATAATAAAAAAAAAATACAATATTCAAAGATCATAGGCTCCTACACATAAATTCCCTTTCTTAAACTCTTCTGATTAATTCACAATTATATTAATATATCGTTCTCCGCAGGTTAAAATTATCGTTTAAAATCATTCAATGTTAATAGCTATATTCATATTCATCATTACTTCCTTATGTAATACACTGTTTTCCCTTTTTTTTTTCATTTATCATTTCCATTTCCATTTAGTATCAAATATATGACAGTATTTCTCCTTCTTTTCTCCTTTACTAAGTGTCCTTCTCGCAATATTTATTAATAATAATCTCTCTCCTTCTCTAAGTACGGGTAAGCTGGTAAATATACGTTGACTTGGCTATTGGAAATAAATCTATATTTTATATATATCATTATGCCTTTGGTGTAATGTGTCCATCTCGTAATATTCATTATATAATCTCTCTCCTTCTCTAAGTACGGGTAAGTTGGTAAATATACGTTGACATGGCTATTGGAAATAAATCTATATTTTATATATATCATTATGCCTTTGGTGTAATGTGTCCATCTCGTAGTATTTATTAATAATAATCTCTCTCCTTCTATAAGTACGGGTAAGCTGGTAAATATACGTTGACTTGGCTATTGGAAATAAATCTATATTTTATATATATCATTATGCCTTTGGTGTAATGTGTCCATCTCGTAATATTCATTATATAATCTCTCTCCTTCTCTAAGTACGGGTAAGTTGGTAAATATACGTTGACATGGCTATTGGAAATAAATCTATATTTTATATATATCATTATGCCTTTGGTGTAATGTGTCCATCTCGTAATATTCATTATATAATCTCTCTCCTTCTCTAAGTACGGGTAAGTTGGTAAATATACGTTGACATGGCTATTGGAAATAAATCTATATTTTATATATATCATTATGCCTTTGGTGTAATGTGTCCATCTCGTAGTATTTATTAATAATAATCTCTCTCCTTCTATAAGTACGGGTAAGCTGGTAAATATACGTTGACTTGGCTATTGGAAATAAATCTATATTTTATATATATCATTATGCCTTTGGTGTAATGTGTCCATCTCGTAATATTCATTATATAATCTCTCTCCTTCTCTAAGTACGGGTAAGTTGGTAAATATACGTTGACATGGCTATTGGAAATAAATCTATATTTTATATATATCATTATGCCTTTGGTGTAATGTGTCCATCTCGTAGTATTTATTAATAATAATCTCTCTCCTTCTATAAGTACGGGTAAGCTGGTAAATATACGTTGACTTGGCTATTGGAAATAAATCTATATTTTATATATATCATTTTGCCTTTGGTGGAATGTGTCCATCTCGTAATATTTATTAATAACAATACAATAATATTTATGTTTATTTAATAATCTCTACCTCCTTTCTAATTATGGCTGTTAAAAAATTCACGTTGACATGTTTAGTCAAGGTACCTTCTCTATGGTGCTGTATTTGACTTGGGTCTTTGGTCATGGTACTTGGTTACTGATTGAGTATTCGACTTGCGATTTTTTAATCATGGTACTTTTTTAATGAAGTCTGGTTATACGTTCCTTTTACCTTGTTCCTAATTGTGTCAGTTACCTCGTAGGTATTGTTTTTATTATCTCTGGTTATCGTGAAAGGCCCTGTATATAAGAGTAGCAATTTCCTCGTTATGCCTTGTATAGCACTGGGCAATTCTCTATTTTTAACTAACACCTTTTCACCTACCTCATATTTAATTGCCTTAGGCTGTGATTTGATATATTTTTTCCGCTGCTGTTCCGTTTTTTCTAACACCTTATTATAAAATTTTGCCCCTTCAAATTGGTATGCGGGTTCGTCGGGAAAATTAATAATTTCTTTTATCTCTCGTGGTGGGGGTCTTTCGAACATAACCGTGTATGGCGACATCTCGATGGTATTGTGATGCGAGAAATTGAGAAAATCCTCGGTAGAGGCTACATATTCATGCCATCTTTTCTGCTCGTTATGGCAGTATGTTCTTAGTAACCGTCCTACCTCCCTCAACACTCTCTCGGCTGGGTTACTATTCGGGTGATATACGGACGTCTTGTACGTTTTTATTCCGTGTTCTCCCAAGCTTTCCTTCCAAAGTTTTCCCCTAAACTGAGTACCGTGGTCCGTAATTATAGAATACGGTCGGCCCACTTCCATTATATAACGCTTGATTATTATGTCTATTATTTTCCTGGTCGTTGCCCTAGTTATTGGGTATAGCTTTGTATACTTGCTAAAGTGGTCGAAAATGATCACGATAAATTTATATCGGTGTCTCCCACCGCTGCGTGGAAAGGGTCCGCAGATATCGAGAAATACCTTTTCCAATTTTTCGGTAGATAATATGGGTATCATGACCCCTTCCTTCCTCTCGTTATCACACTTTACTTTTTTACAAATATCACACGACCGTATCGCCAGTTGCACCTTCTTATTCATCCCCTTGATGTATGTTTGCTCTTCCAATGCCTTCCTTACTTTAAGGGCACCCATATGTCCGTACCTCTCGTGATAGTCGATTATTAGCGGTCTCTCTATCACTGGTGGAATCACTAATTTCCAACTCTCCTGGTGCGGGGTATTCCTAATAAATAAAGTGTCATCGTGAATACAATAAAATCTGTTTATGACCTCATCGCCTTCCTGTACCCTTTTTCTAATATCTCCTAATTTCGGATCGGCCTCTTGTTGTGACTTTATTTCGTGAAAAATATCTTTTAAATCCTCCCTGCTCTTAATAATGTGATAAACCTTGGCTAATTGTTCCTTTTCGCCGTCAAAGGTTTGGTCTGGTATTATGACGCGAGATAAGACGTCGGCGGCTACGTTCTGTTTGCCGGGTATATATTCCCATGTGATATTGTACTCTTGCAAGGCCAAAACCCATCTAGTCAGCCTTCCGTGGTTCAGTTTACAATGCTTTAAAAATGATATAGATTTGTGGTCGCTTCTAACTGTTATGGGGTACCCTAATATATATGTCCTGAATTTACCGCATGCGAAAACTACACTCAACAGTTCTTTTTCGGTAGTATTGTAGTTTCGTTCGCAACTGTTCAGCACGCGGCTAGCAAAGCTAATTACTAAATGGTTACCGTCCTGATCTTCCTGATAGAGGGCTGCACCTAAACTCACGTTACTGGCATCGCAGTTTAGAAAAAATGGTTTTGTAAAGTCGGGATGATGCAACATTACTGTTTCTAAAAACTTTTCCTTTATGATATTGAGCACTCCATCTTGCTCTGGTCCCCAAGTCCATTTGTCTTTAGCTGATAACTGCTTTTGGAACCTGGCAGTTAGTTCTGAGTAATTGGACCGAAACTTTCTGTAATAGTTGCAGATTCCTAAAAATGACTGCAGCTGTTTCCTATTCTTTGGGGTGGGGAACTTCTGTATGGCCTCTACCTTTTCCTTGGATGGAGTAATCCCTTGTTCTGTTAAATTAAATCCTAAAAATTTCACCTCATTTGCAATGAATTGGGACTTGTCTAATTTGAGGGTGATATTATTCTCCGATAATTTCTGTAGCACCTGTTCAACCCTATTACAATGGTCGTCCCAATTCGCTGAAGTCACCAGTAGGTCGTCGACGTACACTGTCGTAAACTTCAGTACTTCCTGCCCCAATATTCTGTCCATTATCTTTACAAACACCGCCACAGAATTTATTAAGCCAAAAGGTAACCGCTTAAACTGATAGTTTCTGCCCTCGAATATGAATGCCATATATTTCCTACTATCAGGGTGGAGTTCTATCTGCCAGTATCCGCATACCGTATCCCATGAGCTTATATATCTGATTCCGTGGAACTTTTTTAATATCTCCTCTATCTCCCCAGGTGATGTGCGGTCGTTAACAATCATTTTGTTAATCTCCCTAGCATCGAGACATATACGTACCTTTCCGTTCTTTTTTGGCACCGCTATGATTGGGCTGGTAAAGGGCGAATGACTATACTCGATTATGTCGTCCTCTATCATCCTGTTCAATTCTTCCCTGACTTCATTCTTTAGCGAGTATGCGATCGGGTACGATTTCCTGTTAAATTCCACCGGAGTTTTAAATTTTATGGTGCACTGATAATCTCTGGCTTTGCCTGGAGCGTTCGAGAATATGTGTTTATAGTGGTTGTATACCTCGATCAATTGTTCCGCCTGTTTTTCGCTGACCAGACCCCTTGCTTTCGTCCTTTGGAAATCCCGTATTTCTTCTAACTTTTCTAACCACAACTCTGGGTTTTCCTCCTGATATAATGGCATATTGATTGGACGATCGGTACAATAATAATGGTTCACTATCGCTTGATAAGGTGTATTGTCTGTACCACTTCCTTGGACATCGATTAAATTATTGGTCCAAATCCCCTTGTTAGTCTTAAAAGTTATCACCTTACTTTCCAAATCTATCACAGCATTGTATGGCCTAAGTATATCGCAGTCTATTAGTATATTCATGGGTAAATTACTCGCCACTAATAACCCTATCGGTATTGTTACCCCATTACTAGTCATCTCTAATGACACCTGTTTCTTTATTGATTTATTTTGCCTCCCCGTTGCTCCGACTAAAACAATGTTATTTATCGGTAGAGTGGGTATTGGTAGATTACTATTTTGTTTAATCCGCTCTAACTCAATGTTATCGATAAGTGACACATTTGACCCCGTGTCAATGAGTAGTATCGCTTCTATGCCATTGATATATGCTTTAATCTGCACGATACTATTACTCCCTTGATTACTATTTTTAATGATATCGTCACCTTCTTCTAATAACTCCTCTCTAATATCCTTAAGGTAATTATTTATTCTTAATATAGTCCCGTCTTTGTCCTGTCTATGTTCGTCGTTTGTCACCCCATAATATTGGTTCAGTGAAGGGCGGTTTTCCTTTTTCACTGCCGCGTTTAGTTTAAATGAGTCACTGTCTCATTGGCCCGGTCTCCCGGAACATTGGGTTGCTGACCCGTCTGTGTTTCCTGCCTGACCTCGGGATTACCGTTAATAGGTTGGCTATTCGCCGTGTTACCCTGGCTAGCTGGCGCCTGTTGTGGGTAAAACATGTAAGTGGGTACATTAGGTGGATATGGCCGTCGGTTATTGGCCATTGTATAATTTACCTGGGGCCTGTACTCATTTTGGTTTCTCCTATCGCTTCCTCCTTGGTTTCCCCCGTTGCGATAACCATTACGTTGACCGTAATTACTTCCTCTATAATTATTCCCGCGATAACCGTTTCCCTGGTGGAAGTTCCTACCGTAGTTATTCCCGGTGTAATTACCTCTGTTTGGTCCCGGATAGTTGCGGTTAATTGGGCCCTGAGTGGTATCATTTCGGCCATTTGGTGGGATATTATTATTCTGATTATTGGTGCTTAGATTATTACCGTTCCCACCTCCATTCCGGTTTGGTCCATTATTATTGTTGTTGTACTCTACCTTACGATTGTGGGGTTGGTAATCCTGGAACCTTCCTGTGGATTCGCAATTTTCCAATAATTTGGCCAGATCGGCTATTTTGCTAATCTGTTGGTATAATTGGGCATCCTTGATCCCATAGCTGTAATGTCCAGCTAACTGCCTTAACAAACATTCTTCTGGGATCGGCGGTATCAACTTCCTTGCTAAACATACCTTTCCCAGGAAATAAGACGTCGGGGACTGTCCATAGGACGCGTCGTATTTGCCATAGAAAATGTCCATTCTTACCCTGTTTTGTGCGGTCTCTGACCAATACTTTTCCTTAAACTGGCGTTTAAACTCTGCTAAATTCGTTATTTCTGGTCGTACCGCTATCCACCAGTTATCCTTAGTATTTTTAAACGTCTCGTCAAGCATCTCTCTTATCCTGTCCCACCTTGTTTCTCTACTTCTCCCAATAACCTCCTCCATTCTTTCCAAAAATTCCATTGGGTTTCTTCGATAGTCCTGGAAGTTGATTACTTCCCTGTTTTCACCATGACACGTATGAGTGTTTAGTATTGGTGTGTCTCTCAGCGCCTCTAATCTTTCCTGCAGGTTTTTCTCTCTCTGGTCTATTTCCAGTATACTATTTTTGTTAGATTTTATTTGTTCGTCCAGCCTGTTAGCGATATCATATGTTTCCTGCCTCCTTTCGCTAACGTCTTTCTGGACTTCTCCCACCTCCTGCATGATGGCGTCATGGTTCTGCCTTACCTTGTTTTCAAGATTTCTAACATCTTGTTTGGTCTCTACTGTCTGTTCCTCTATTTTTTCGAAACGTGTATTGTTTCCCTCCCGTAACCTTTCCAATTGTTTCTCCATGTTTTCGACCTTCCTGTCACTATCGATCTTATTATCATCGATCCTTTTGTTTACTATTTCGTATTTTATGCTAATTTCTTTTTTCAGGGACTCTATGCTTCCTTTTATTTCCTCCTTATCTTCCTGTCTGTTTTTATTCAGGGATTCTATATTTTTGTTTAATTTCCCCATATTTTTATTATTCTCCTCCTTATCTTCCTGTCTATTTTTATTTATATCCTCTTTCAGGGATTTTATTATTTCCGCCTTGTCTTCCTGTCTATTTTTGTCATTTTTGTTCATATCCTCCTTCATTCCTAGGAGCATCACCATTATTGTATTCATGTCGACGTTCGCTATTTTTTCTGGTTCGGGTTTCTCTGTTTGTTCTACCATTTGTATGGGTTCTTCTCCCGTTTGTTCTTCTAATTCCTCTGCCGTTTGTACCGGTCTTTCCATTTCTAGTGTGGGCGGTTCTAACTCTATTTCCTCCATTTGTACTGCCTCTCCGTCTTCCACACTTAACTCGGGTTCCACAGTCTTCTTCACCTTTTTTCCCTTTGGTTGCGGCATTTTAATATGTTGGTAGTTGCCGGGCTTGTTCCGTCTTTTCCAAGCCTCACTAGTTGGGCTGCCAATTTATAACAAAAAGAAATTGGGTGGTTGGTGTTGTGTGTTGTAAAATGTCGGGCGTTACCTCCGCGCACTTTTGTTACTTACTCTGTTGACTGGATCCTCTGCAGTGATGTAGTCCTGTAACACAACTTAAAACTATGCTTTTTGTGGGCGCCACTTGGAAACGTTTGTTCCAAGAAAAAATAAATGATTGATAAAATTTTTAAATCTACGAAAAAATTTAAACAAGTCAGTTTAGCTTTGAAAAATCAGTTAAGTTTAATAATTCTTTAAAAACAACAAACAAATCGTCTGAAAGACTATCATTCATAAAAATTATAAAATTGCAGAGAAAAAAATTTTACAAGTTATTATTATTGACAATTTTTTATATGTCCAATCAAGTATCGGCTAGTATTTCAGATTCTGACTCAGTTGACAAGCATGAGTTTAATATGTGAAAAAACTTTAATCTCAGGACGTGACTCCTTTGAACTACCAAGACATATCAATTAGATGCCTTACAAGAAAAAAAACTAAGTGATTTGAAGGTGTATGTGTGGCGTGTAAAGTACAACTGTGTGATAAATGTAACCAGGTAACAAATGATTTTAATTTTGGTAACTCACGTTCCAATGGTCGTTTATTCTCTCACTGGACACTTCCTTCGGGTAGTTTCTCGATCTCGCCTCTTCGGGTGTACACTGAATCTATTTAAAGTCAATTTTTGCGATCGTTACTTTTTCCGCACTTTTTGTCAAAACGTTTGGCAGTAAAATCTCGTTCAAACGCCGCCACTACGAATCATCTGTTTAGCGTTGATTCAGAAATCTGCCACCGCAGCGCTGACTCCCATGCAGTTTTGAGGAAGGCTTAGATGTATTGTTTGTTTACGTTCGGGGGAATTATTTGTCACGTTAGTCAGTCAATGCGAACACAGCAGAATTCGTTCTCTATTTAAATGTTGGGACCCTCCTGGGCCGTCGACGTTCTGGCTGCGTGCTTTCTATTAAAATTTGCCGTATCGCTGCTCTATTTCAGCGATATTTTTTGGCGTATACTCTCGTTGAGGTTAAGTCAGTCGGGTATGTCTATGTACGGGAAAAAGCCTTCCTGCCGTGTCTTGTCGATTTCTCGCCTCTCGGTTTCGCCTTAGCTGCGTTGATCAGTGTTGTGTGAGATGCATCAGTTCTGGAGTTCAATCTTCAAGTGTTTCTTGGTCGAATTTTGTCTCGCTTTTATACTAAATCGGGATGACTGTTTTCGTCGACTTCCGGTATATTTGTGTAAAAATTCTTTCTAGATTGTTCGAGAATAAACGAAATGGAATGTCATAGAACAATTTTCACTTCCGTAGAAGCTTTTAGAACGAATTTCTTATTCTTCATACAATGGATATTTCAAAATTTACACTGGTATTTATCAAACAGTTTCACATTAGTACTTACAATTTGTATGCCATTAGTGTATTTAGATTCCTTGTTTTTTACTGAATCTAGCGATACTAAATATGATTGGTATCTAATTAACTTAAGTCTAACAAACATTACAATTTACAACCCTCACCTTGAGTTGTAGTCATTAAAAACTCAATATTTATAATAAAAATTGTTGTGGAGTTATAAAGTTCCCTTCACAAGCTGGACATCTACTACTACTACTCTCCTACAACAAAATAAACAAATTTAACATCAATAAAACACAAATAAATACAATTTTATATGGCCTCTGCTCATGGCCTAGGTTCTTGTCAGTTTTCTAATACAATGATTAGTCTTTTTCCTTAATATATGTATTATTTCACCACTATACACACAGAGTTTATTATTTTGTCTATCTTTTGTGATACCTGGTTACTTTGTACATATATTATATTTATCACAAGATGACATAGCATCATTGATTGGTCTTGAGATGTCATTTTTTATGGTGTGACAAATCTCACTCTAATTAGTTAAATTCTTTTAGAATTGACTTTACTTTCAACTGAGTTTGTTTCTTATTAAGGTATACTGATGTATTGTACCTTTCTACCTTATTTTTGTTAGTATTATGTAAGTATTTTAGCCAGATCTGATTATTTTTGTACTGGATAATTGGCTTCAGCCATACATGGTATAAGTAAATATTTTGCTGACTTGACTATTACAATGTTAAAGTTGGTCAGGTATATTAGTATAGTTGCTTTATATCATATTACAGCTTTCTAATACAGTTTGGTTGCATTTTGGCAACATTAAATTCATAAATTATACAATATTAGATGCCTATTACATGTTTTTAGTTAACACTGTTTTTGGCTATTTGGGCTGCTTTTTATTCATTTGACAGCTTCCTTTATTTAAGATAAATTGTTCACTATTGTCTGCTTGACAATTACATATAGTTTTTATTTAAATCTGATAATAATTAATTTCTTCATGAAATCTTGGTGTATGGTCTCAAATCCAACACATTAATATTTTTTTGTCATTGCAAATATACAATTTTTATTTTAACTTAAACTCTTTCTAATAATGTATTTAAGTCATTTAATACATTTATTTTATTTACATCACATAATATAATAATGGATCATGTCCATTTATTCACAAAAAATAGTTTTTAATACTATATTCATAGTTATAAAACTTAATAATTATTGACTTTCTTCTGGTGGATTCTGACATTATTTCTCTCTCTTTAGTGTCTTATGGTTTTTTCATTCTTATTCACTTTAATAATATATATGGGGTTTTGTCTTAGTCATAGTTTGGTCGTTTTTTCAAGTTGATAGAAATAATTATTATACAAAATTACACAATTTTTTGGGACTACTTGGGTTCGATACTGTTCACTTCACTTTCCTCTTATGCTAACTTACTATATAAATGATTTCTTTTTATGGAACGTTCTGTGACGTTACACTGTTCACATTGTCTTTTGTTTCCCCAGTATAGTATTAGAATGTCATCAACGTATCTGTGCCAATATAGTATTTTATGTGAGTGTCTGTCATTGTTTGTGAGTATTTTTGTTTTTTCTAAGTGTTGGAGGAAGACTTCTGCTAGAATGCTGGATATGGGGGAGCCCATGGGTAGGCCATCGTTCTGTGTGCTACCACTGTCTTTACAAAAATAAAAGACATACACATCCCCCATAACGCCACATTAGCCTCCTTTGACATTAAAAACCTGTACACAAACATCCCCATCTCTGAAACAATCACCATCCTACAAAACAAACTCAAACAGAACAACACACCAGACGAACTTATCAATGAAATAACAGAAACTCTGAACATTATCACAAAACAAAACTACTTTACTTATAACAATAAATACTACACACAGAACGATGGCCTACCCATGGGCTCCCCCATATCCAGCATTCTAGCAGAAGTCTTCCTCCAACACTTAGAAAAAAACAAAAATACTCACAAACAATGACAGACACTCACATAAAATACTATATTGGCACAGATACGTTGATGACATTCTAATACTATACAGGGGAAACAAAAGACAATGTGAACAGTTACTAACGCACATAAACAAAATACATAAAAACATAACCTTCACTGCCGAATACGAACACAACAATACCATAAACTTCTTAGACCTCTCCATCACAAAACTAGAACACAGGCACAAATTCAGTATATACAGAAAACCAACTACAACTGACACACTAATACACAACACCTCCAATCACCCAATACAACACAAACTAGCTGCTTTTAGAACCATGATACATAGACTTAACAACATCCCCTTAGATGAAATAGAGTACAAAGACGAACTAAACACGATAAAATATCTAGCAGAATCTAACGGTTATGACAGAACAATAGTCAGTAAACTCCTACACAAAACACAAAACAAACAACAGACAAAGACAGAAAACAACAAATTCATAACACTAACATACATCAACAAACAAACAGAAAAAATTGCCCACAAATTCAAAAAAGCAGGATACAGAATCGCTTACAAAACTACTAACAAAACAGAACACACACTTCGTATTGTTTAAATTAGCAGCCATCCTTACTATTTCTTTTATGAATTTGCTAACTGCTATAATTTTTTATTGTTCGACTAGGTTGTTTAAGACCTGAAGATGTCAGTAATGACGAAAAGCTTAGTCGAACAATAAAAAATTATAGCAGTTAGCAAATTCATAAAAGAAATAGAACACACACTATCAAAACGCATGCCCAAAGCACAAAACAAATTCGATCTACCCGGTGTATATAAACTAAATTGTTCAAATTGCAGTAAATTCTACATAGGCCAGACAGGACGTAGCTTCAAACAGAGATACATTGAACACACAAAAGCACTCCACACCACTACAGAATCTACCTTCGCAAACCACCTCATTGAAGCAAACCACACATATAAAAACATCGACAATAACATGAACATACTACACGTACACACAAAAGGCCGAAAACTAGACACTCTAGAACAATTAGAAATATACAAACACACAAAAACAAATAAAAACGACATCCTAAACGAACAGACACAATTCAAATCGCACGCATTATTCGAACACATCTCACCACACACACACAGCTTCAATCTTTCGAAACACTATCTCGTCGCCAACAACAAGACGAGCAGCGCTACTAACGACAGCCTCTGATGAAGCCTTCTATAGGTGAAAGCCGGTTTAGGCTGTAAGGTAAAACTTTACGTTTTTACTTATAAAAAACTTAGTGTTCCGAGTCGTCAATATTATAGTGATATTTAATATTTTCTAGGCAATCTTGACTGAATCTAGCAGTCAATATGTATGTCACCCCATGATTCATTGTCATTTGTTCATAACAACAATTTAAGGACATAACGAAACCTTTCTGAAAAGCTAGTAAACTTTCTTTACGTGCCAATCGCATGTTGGTTATTACTTCCAAAAACCGTTTTAAAGTATTTTCTTGACGCCTTAAATTCATGCCGTACCTACTTCTGAGGGGTATTTTCTGGTCTTTTGGAAGTCTGGAGTTTAAAAATCAAATGCATCGTTTACTAGTTCGATGAAACTGCTTTCGCGCTCTTTATTTGCAACATGTTTCAGCGCCTTTGCTGTACGATTAGAAAACAACTGTGCAGCAAATCTTACATTTTGGCGAGACCGACCAGTTACTGTTGGGTAAAACGTTAAGTTTCCTGTTTGTTGCTGTAGCAGATTTTCTATTGTATCCTTTTCAAGCTCAGTGCCGTCGCAAAGTAACAACCCATCGTCTAGAAAATGATTTCTAAATAGCTTCAAAAGATGGGTTACGTACAGAAAACCAACACCTTATTGTTTGTATTTGGGTTAATGAAGAACGTTTTTTCTGTGTTTACGCCTAATTCCATCTAGACTTTTGAACTATTTTCCCCCATCTCATACGTCACAGCCGCTAGGCCTACATGAATATTACTGCTCTCAACGGCACTGATAATGCTTTTAAGCAACTCATCTGTCATGATTACATCAAAATCATAATAAATAGGTTGCTTCCACTTGGCAAACAGACCTCTAATCAAGACCATCTTAACTGGGGCCCCAGAATTATGTCATCAGATGAATCGTAGCACACACGTTCATCAACATTCATTTCATCGAAAGAAAGGATACAGATTTTCTCAAGTTCTCTAAAATTTGTAGCCTTAGCTTTCATTAAAGACAAAACTTCCTGAAGGATGCTTCGCTGCCTGCATTTAAATTTTCGTGTCCACTTTTGGAGAGTATAACGAGCGGGTAAGGGGAAATTGCGCTTCCTTAAGTAAGCGTACGTCTTCTTTGAACGTATTCTTAGCGTGAGAGCATTCGCGGTGTCTTCTGATGACCATTTAACCCTCTTGTCTTGTAAAAGACATCGAATCTGGCCTGGAGCGAAGCACTTAGACAGGATATCTTTTACATTTTGATTTAATTTTACCCGTGTTGTCTTGAACGGATTGAAAGACGCTACAAAATCTTGCTCTTTTGAGTGTTCTTAGAGCATCTTGCGTTTGTTTTAGCGCGAGTAGATTTAGGGCATTTTTCTCTTCTAGCTGTAAAATTTCTTCTAGAAGTTTCACTATATCTATATCGTTTTCTGTGTCCTGTTTTAACTCAGTGCTAGTTTCCTGGTCGATACATTGGGGGCAAAGTACTTATTGTTAATAGCACTCGTTTTCTAGCACTTCAAAACACACACACGCGCGCGCGCACACACACACACACACACACACACACACACACACACACACACACACAAGCGAGTTAAAACTGACAACTCGCTTCGCTAGTTAAATTAAAGAGTATACTTTCTTCAGTCCACACCAGCCAGTAATGCGAAGTCTACTCAATGAGTGTAATTTTTTTACACTCAAATGATTGTAATTAACAAAAACGACACTCATAAATAACGCACTGTACAAAGTTCTGTTAAATCAGAACTATAATTAAATATCTACTCTCCCTTTGCAATTAAACTCAAACGCTGACTGTGTAGTTCTTCCACGCGGTGACGTCACGCGTCAACAACAGCTGATCGATAGGTTAAGCGCGGGAAGTCGGAGTGCCCCCCCCCATTATTAATATAAAATAAATTGTCCTATTTATAACATAATTACATTTGACATTGTACTTATTTACAAGATCAATTCTCAGTGGAAACTGTACAATACGGGGTACTTGCTGTGCGCGAGTTAGTAAATAGACTTACTACACTATTAACGAAGTGTTATTTAAATAATCTAACTACAAAGACTGCCGAAAATACTTCACCTATTATTAAATTTATAACAAGATATTGTTGCAGAAATGGAAAAACCGATAATTTTGCATTTTTAGAATTACATAATAAACTCAACCTTACAATCAGCTTAATTATAGGTCAACATTTTCTTTAACCAAGCCAAATAATTAATAAAGTAGTAATTTCTATAGAAATTAATTTTATTTTTAATCGGTTTAAGACCCATCCAAGAACAATATATTTTTATTTTATATCCCAAGTACTTTTTTTACTTTTCCAAGCATGGTTTTATATACCAACCATAAACGTGGGTTCCTGGACCCACATTTGCGCGTGTTTTAACGATCTGTGTATGTAGAAAGATCAGTACAATAAATTTCTGCTCCTAACCTAAATAGTATTAATCTATAGACTTCACGTTCCTATTTCATATTCATTTTATTAACTTTTATTACCATTACACTTACAAATGTTAGTTTCTAGTATGGATCCACGTACCGGTAGCCCATAGGTTTGGAATACTTGGGCCCATGCCATATAGAATATTAGTAGGAAGCGCAATGGGATCAAGTAAGACATGGGTTCTTGAAATAATAATAGAGAAATATTTTAAAGAACAAATAAAATGTATTTAAGACAAAAAGCAAATACAAATAGAGAATTAAAAAGAACTGATTTTTTAAAATGATCAAAAATTAAAATATCAGTACAGTGGCTATACGAAAACCTTACTGAATAGATGGGACTGAAAATAGTCCCCTTCTAATAAGAATCAGGGGAGTAATCTTCCTTTTTATATCACTCCATTTGTAATGTACTATATATATATATATATAGGTATCGCTACGAACGAAAGGATGGACACTGTGAATAAAATTTGCTCGTTGTGGAGGACGCGTCACTATGAGCCGTCCAGTCCGTCTAGGCGCTAACGTTTTACGAAGTTATACAGTATTGTATCCTCCACACTGATCCGAGTGCTATCTTTGTCTGGTTTTAGTTCTGCGCTGACGTCATTCAGTAATGTATGAGCGACATACACATTGGGTCACCTGTTTTATTCAGTTGTTTCTCCTTGGCTTGAAGTTGTTTTGCCTTGTTTTTGTTTACATATTATTTTTCGTTCATTAAATATAAGTCTATTGATTATTTAGTGATGTTCATAATTTCTGTGTAAATATGTATAAATGTATTCTGTATAAATATACAGTTAAGTGTATTATCTAAAATTATCACTTAATCACCGCACCTGTATAATACTGAGTATTCGTTCCAATATAATACTAAGTACATGAAGAAACAAATGTGAAGTCACAGAATGAAATTAATGGACTAATTACAATTAACAACTAGCTGGAAAGTTATGGAACATGACAAAATTATTTAATTTTGTATATCTTAAATCGTATTATTTAAGAAACTCGACTGGCAAATACTGAAATACAGGTGTAGTGACGTTTCTATTTAATCTCGGTAATTCTGTTTAATGTGGTTAATTTTATTTTTAAAAAGATTATAATAATTAAAATTTGTTACATAAAACTATCCTGAATCCAAAATTTATGCCTGATAAGTATATAATGCCTTGAACATGAATCATAGAAATCGATCATGATTAATAAAAAACATATGTTATTAATATAACTTTGTACGACCGATTATTAACTCACAACTCCGAAAAACTGGCTCGTACAAATTCAGGGTCATAACTTGAATTTCCAGACATTCTTTTTTTTTAAGCAGTTGATTACCAGTATAGTGGCAATGCTACGTTGAATAGTCTGTAGTAGGTTGTAAGCATGTAACCTAACTGAATGGAGCTAATTAAATAAAATAATAATGCTAATTTACTAACTTTTTACGAGCTTATTTAGGTGTAATCATTTTTTACCATACTATTAACTGATGTCAGTATAATTTGACTTCCAAAACATTTCATAAGTCTTTTAAAAAATCAATTCATAAATAGTTCAATTTATCGTCTTTTTATTATAGCCTGTTTTTTTAAATTTAGTTTTATGCATTTTCTCTTTAAATTATAAATTCTGTACTTTAATGCTACATTGCAAGTGTCAAAATGCACAAATGAGAAATAGGGACTTCATATTCAATTAAGATGTAATTTCCTTTTTAACTGTTGTGAAGTAATATAATTGTTGTGAGTTGAATGCCTAAGCTTAAAGCAGTTTAAGCTAATAAACACTAAACTAAGAGACCATTATTTTGTTTTTATAAAACTTACTTGCACATTGAAATATTTCTGAAGTATTTATGTAAATATGTAGTAAAGTAGGAGTAATAATGTAAATACTTGTTAGACATTTACGTATATTATACTGATAAAAATTAGGTTTATCAGCAAACGTAAATGAGTTATCTAAGATGTACATTATTCTTTTAAACCATCACTCGTTTTTACGCGGATATGAAGCACGACTTCTTTTGTTCATTAACCTGTCTGATGTATATGATCACCACTAAACAGTTATGACCACTTATGCAAAGTCACACACTGAATGAAAACGCGTTTGTTTATTAAAGTGAAAGCCAGAACAGACTGAATATTATGTCTTCAACTGTATACACAAGCTGCTGATGTCTGTTATTAAATGATTCTGCTTGATAGTACAACATCTGACGACAATTGCTACATACCTTTATGAAACAATTTGTTAGTCATCAGTACGAAAACTTGTACACATGACAATATAGTAAGCAATTCGAACTAACCGATTATCCGACCGTGAATTGACCACAGGACTAGTTATCTGGATGTTATTGAGGAATAATTATTTTCCTAAAAAAATAATCGGTTTCTTATTAATAAGAAAATCTGGTAATATCAGCTCGCTAAGTAATCGACATTTCTTTCTCAGTGAATTCCGTAATTATATAAATTTAGGGTTAATATTTATGTAAATAGGCCTACTGGAAACATGGTGATGGTTAATACTCTTAACATAACAAATAATTTGAGCGGGGTTTCCTTACAAAAGGCTTCGTTTAACCTCGAGTTACTGTAAAATGAGGCTAGAGATCTTCCTTCCATAAATTTTTAATAAAGAGAAGAAAGGTTACTTAAGCTTTTTTCAATTTTTGTCTTTATAGATCTCACTTTAAGTCTCTTTCAGAATATGTTGTTATTATTTTGTTCTTCTATTTGTAACTTACGGAAATCTAAAACAATGAAGCTATATAAGAAGACTGGCTTCACCAACACGAATTTTATGCCTTGAAGGACTGACGCCTGGTACAGAAAAGCACAAAACTCATGAGGCATAATCAGCATGAAACCCTAAATTTTTAAAGGTTAAAGGTTATTTCAACCAGCAGAAACATTTTTATTAAGATTTGAAAACCTTCTTAATTAAGCTTCTTGAATAATACAACCAAATTAGCTGAACCAAAATTCAGGACATTTTTAGAGAATTAATATTCTTTAGAAAATATTTGTCAGCACATTTAGCCTATTAAACGCTTTATTTTAGCTATAGGCCTACTTATTAATATTAAACACATTATTATTATTAGTATTGTTATTATCATTACTATCGTTACAAATATTCCGATACCAGTATTGTATTATTGTATTAAGTTTATGAACTGACATAAACGCGCGAATACACAGGCTCACGCGCGTGCGCGCATGTGCAAATACAAACTAATAAGATTTCGATACATCTGATGCTGAATTCAATCATGGATATTTTATAGATACAACGTTTTTAAACTTTGCTTATTGTGAGAAACATATTGTATAGAATACTGTAACATTAAAAGAAATGTATTTACTTTTTTCAGCTGTTAAAAAAGATACTTAAATTCGATTGGATTCTGCACTGTATTTGTATTTTTATTAAGTAAGAACTACAAAGTTCTAGTTTAAATTAAGATTAAAAGTGCCGTTGATTCACAAGAAGTTATTTTCATGCGTTCTCTGACACTTCTTTCCATAACGAAAACTCATATTTCAAAATTTACAATTCAGGTCAAATTAGGTAGTAATCTAGTCCGTTCTCGATGTCCTACTATTAAAGGAGAAAGATAAAAAATTCTTATCACAAATAATGAAGCTTTTAAGATCTGGCATTGCTAAATGGTAAGTAAATAATCAAAATGTTTTAAATAATTTGTAGGTTCATCGTCATTAGTCATTGATTTCTTTCTATTTATTATCAAGTTAAAAACATTCGCTAGCATTTTGAATTTAGTTCCTCCGAAACAAGAACACGGGAGAGGAAATTTTTTTTAATGGTTCTAGTATTTTTCAACATTGTTCTTTTGAAAAATAAGGGCATTGCAGACTGTGTTGTGAATGCATATTTGTTTTATGTTCTCAAAGAATCAATACTGTGTATTCACTAGATGTGTTTGTTATTCTGGTTAGAGCAGAAGTATGACAGTCGAAAGCCTCTGATGCAATAACATGTTTTTAATTGCGCAGCACGTTCCGACACTATATCTGTGCACCAATCAGATTGGACCTTTAGTACGATAAGATTACCATTTTGAGCACACGTTGCCGCTGTCTGGTCACAATTAGTATTCATGAATCGCAGCTTGAAGTGAATCGACCTATCGTGTCATCGTCATTTTGCTGTCGGTATAGTCGTTGTTTAAGTAACATGACAACAACGCAACTACACTGATAAATTAGTAACCACTGATGCCTTTTGTCATCCTTTTGACCGACGGTGTATTAGATTTTTAACTATGTTTACACATACACAATGATCTTTATTACATACTTATTTGGCAATAAAAGTACTATAATTGATAATTAATTGCTTGGTTAGGCATTAGACTCTAATTTATCGTAGACCCAATTACGTAGATGTGCCCTTTATTAATATATGTCCAAAGTGTGTTATTACAACATTTGTAACATGCACAGAATAAGTACCAAATAAATACCAAAACTATTAACTTATTATAACTTTATATTTTGTAAAAATTTGTTCGTATGCTTGTTATGTCCAGATTGGTAGCTAGGGGGTCAAGGGGCCAGCCGCCCCCAAAGTGACCATAGACTTGAAAAATTTATTTTCGGTTTTATAAAATTACAAGCAACTTGTTTCTTTGATATGACTATTCCTTTCACAAAAGAAGCATAACCAGCCAGCGTATCTGTTGTCATAAACCACGCGTGATAAACAGAATTAGTCCATTTTACTCAAGCACCGTAATTACGGTTCATTATGATAAGGTAAATCGCACTTGGATGTGTTTTCCTTCAACAACAAAATTTCTATTTTGATTTTCTTGCGCTTTATTTTTACAAAAAAAAAAAAAAAACTATGAAAAAAGCCATTTCAATAGTGAAAATGGGTTTTTGTCGCGGAGAAAGTTAAATCCCCGTATTCAGGATCATGAAAATAGTCTCGAAATAGTCTGAAGATAATCAATAAATGCGACGTTCTCTAATAGAAATTTGGACAAACTGTCAGTTGAAATTTCAAGCCGTTTCTCTAACATAAAAGAGTTAGAAAAACGCTATGGGTTCCTCTTTAAATTTGTGGCGTACGTAAATGATGGGGATATACATTTTAAGGAACAGCTTTCCCAAATCAATATTAAGTGCACAGTACTTAAAAAACTGTACACATGACCTAAACAGGGTAGAATTGTTCAGTGACTTGAAATATGTCATACTTTTATCAAAAACGGCAAAAGTAACGGAGAACAAATGGACTTTACACCTCAGAGCCTGCTAGAATACATTTCTTCAATTGGATTAGAAGCCTACAAAACACTAGCAATAGCTTTAAAAATTTTTCTTACTTTACCAGTGTCTGTGGCTTCTTGTGAAAGATCGTTTAGTAAGCTTAAATTGATTAAATCGTATCTACTGTTACCAATGTCACAAGACAGGTTATCAAATCAAGAGCTACTTTCAATTGAAAACGACATTTCTTCGTCTTTAGATTATAGTGATTTAATAACCGACATTGCAGCAATTAAGACCAGGCAAGTTACATTTTAAAATGTCTCGTTTTAAATATTTATTAAGTATTCAAAACAAATATTAAGTGTGTATTAATAGAAGACGGAACCATTAACCTGTAATGGTAAGTTATTAAATTTATTATTTTTAATGTAGTTCTTTGTTTAGCTTTATGTTGTTTAGAATATGTTTTGACGATGCGCTTTAGACCTACAAGGAATTTGCACGTTTATTAGAATATATTTATGGGTAAAATGTTTTGTTTTACTACATTTCTTATTGTCTACATTTGTTAATAATAAATGTATACACACTGAATACCGGTAATATTATAATATGTAATTACTTAATTTTAACTTAACAAATATTCTTAAGACTTTTCTGGAGGTTGTTTCATAGAATAATCTAAACAATTGCATTTATTAAGTATTTTTTCACTGGATGGGCCTTGATTTTTGCCCTTTTGTCCCCTTTTAATTGTAAAGGCGAGGCAGACGACGATCTGCTTGCCCCGGGCGCTAGAAAGCCAACTTCATATTGCAGTTTATTTTATTACACATTTTGAGTCTGTTTAGACATCTAAATATTTTTGTACCCGAATTACCCTCGGTCCCAATTAGTTGTGGTACTGATGCTCTACTGCAATCTAAATTATTACCAAGACATTTTTAAATATGGAATGAGAACACGTCAAGAACTGACGATGCTATCATGGAAAATAAAAGCCTAAGTAACGCAATATTAAGCTGGCAGCGGGAGTCCAACTACGCCCACTCAACTCTTTAACATGAATACATACAGAGCGAGTAAACAACTCTATTTCGGAGTTTGATGACACACATTAGGAAGAATTTTATGCAATATTTGAAGAGACAATAACAAATCTGTTAACGCAAAGGGTAACTATACTTACAGATTTATATAAAAAAAATTAAAAAACGCCGAGAGAATCAGAATTATGGGACGGAATGGATTAAAGTCACAGAATGAATAGGTGAACGATAAGTTTACTTCAGTGATAACAAACTTTATTATTTGTTATCTAGGAAATTCATCATCACGTAAAATGATCTGTTCGTGACATTTCCCTAGTGGTAGCTATCGCAATCAAGTAGACTACATCTTAATTATCGCTAGGTGGACTCCACGATGTTCCCAAACAAGTAAAGACTCTATCAACTCCCCAGAGAAAGATTTTCAAAGTAATCAGTTTCTTGCATCTAAAGTTAAACTGAACCTGGAAAAGCCTACATTAAAAGAAAGTCATACGAACATGATAGTGTTTAAAAATAGACATGTCATATAAGCGCCATGCGGATATAAGAGTGAAGAGGAACATTGTTGGTGGCAATGAACCTATGAGACATGCAGTGAGCGCCTATCTAAAATCAAATAGTATATTATAAGAAAAAACCTCTAGAGTAACCACAAATCCGTAATTTCAGTAAAATAGATAAATAAATATACGTGTAACACAATACAGACAGAAAACGGGACTACACAATTAAAAGACAAGTATCCTTAAATAAGCAAAGCCATAATACAGCAATGTAGGTACGATACAAATGTAAATAAAATTTCAAAGAATTAAAAACAAATAGAAACAAAATAAAAATTATAATATGTTCAAAATTAAAACGTCACAAGAAATTTGTAACAAATACAAGAATGGACGATGCCAATATAAAAACAGCGGAGAAGCTACTGCATAAAAACCTAATTAAAGATAAACGCATAGAGAGAATACAGGTAACTTTGAGTTTGACCTGGAAATCAACATTACCATGCAATATTAATAACTACATTAGAAAAAATAAAACACAAGAAAGCTGTTGGGAAAGACTATATAGTAAATGAAATGATTATGTCCCTCGGTGAAAAGGAAAATCTAAATTTTCTTAACTAGCTACATGATTGAAGAGGTTTAGTATATGTGCCTATACACGAGAGTACTTAAAGATCGCTGTGACAGATTAATCTTATTTTTCACCTGCTAGTAAAGCTGAGTAACAAGAATTCTATAAAAATTGAAGTATACCTACTGTGACGATTTTTAAAAAATAAAAAAGGAAAAACAAGACATAAACCCCTAAAGAAAATGATAAAGTAACACCGCAATAATACCCAAAATAAATAGCTTAAAACCAAAAAGAATTCGAGAATAAAATTGAGAAAACACCCCTTAATAATTAACCCTGATTTAACCTGCCGAAACCGGCATCAACACGCAAAATTACCCGTGAATAAGACTAATAATAGTATTAAATTGCAACTTGATAAAAAACATAACGGTGTACAATAATAAAATAAAAAGTAAGAGATACCATAGTATAATTAAATATGTCAGAGAATAAACGAATAGATATTAATCGGAATATGGAACTACTTTTATGCTGAATAGTAAACGACGCAAGATTACTACTCTCACCCCTTAACGAAACACACTTGAAATGGAGCGGTCGAACCGTAAACAGCATACAGCCGTGATGCGGTACAATAATAATACTTTTAAAAGTTAATAAACTCGCCAGTTGAGACGTAGCGGCTCCCAGTGCACTTTTAAAACCATGTGAACCGCGAATATAGTCTAACAGTGTAATTACAGTAAATATGTAATAAAGTAAATATGTAGTAAACGAGTGAGTGTGGATGATAATTGCGCGTCTATGACATCTCTAAAAATCTTAACAATAAAGTGTATGTAATTAGAAATGTGGTAAAATCATAATGTGAAGCTCAAGAACTAAACCAACATGTGACGTGATTACAAGTGAATAAAACTTTTGTGCAAATGATCCAAAACAACAAGCGATTATTACAACTTATTGAGAAAGAGAGAACCAGGACTCACCATGACTAAAATGACTTCAGAACTTCACCATCACCGGATACGAACCTAACAACAGAAACCTGATCTTCAAAAAGAAACTACAAGACACAAGGCACAACCGAAAGAGTCGCCGATTCGCCGAGGATGATACACACATGTGAAACGGAAGTTTAGCTTCCGTGGTTCAGAACTTGAAGTAGAATAATACATGATAAACACTAAATAGATAAAAAATGAAAGTAAAGTAAAACATGAAAGACTGATTTAATTAACTTAAAACTGTAATTTCATGCTTAGCAATAACATGCGTTAATTTAAATATTTTTTTGTTAAATAAAGCAATTTTTCAGATGACACAAGAATAAATATTATAAATGTAATATCATATGCTGAAACAAGTACTCGGATCCGAGGGCATTAATAAAAGAAAAGCTATGTTAACTCATTACTAAATTACTCTAATTGTCTTTGTACAAGAGGTACAAATGTTTTAACTTTTAATAGTTAATAGTTACTCATTGCTAAATTTATGTAATAAAGAGATGTCATGGTCCAAAAGGAGAGTGAATAAATCTACAAAACCCCTGTCAATATCCCTCAATTCACGGGATCCTATTTAACAGTTATTTACGAGTTTGTTAAGATTTTGGCAGCCTGTTTAATTGACCTGAGCCAATTAACCAGGTTCCCGATATTATAACGATAGAAGCGTTATACTACTACTCCAAATACAAAATGAACAAGCAAACGTTTCACCATGTTACTGAATACATTCAAGATTTAAAAAGAATTAGATAATCCCACATTGTTTTTCAAATTACAATGAATCTTAGATTATTTAAAGGGCCAGAAAATGTGGATAATTCTAGCCGACATTAGGACAATGCATCACATAATTACATTAAGTAAACATGGAAGGGTAACAGGAAATCAGTATCACAATCATGACAACAGGAAAGGTAAAGTCAGGGTTAACTCTCTGCTCACGGAATTTTTCATCGTAAAGAAGGGGTATGACAAGGATGCATACTCAGTCTTATAAGATTTAAATTCCAGGGTTTAAATAGACAGGAGCAACGGATGGATGGGAAGGAGGTATTGCAATGTGGATTAAGAAGGTTTGTAATCTATAATATGTTGATGACATAGTACTTCTAGATGCAAGCGAATAAGAATTTCATCTATCCGCAGAATGAGAAAGCCAACAACGATGCAAGGTTACAAAACAAAAGTTAATATAAGACAAAGTAACGACTGCTGAAAGATCAGATAATAAACTGCTTATCTACTCCGAACATGTACAGCGAATGGGCAGAGATTCCAAAAACACATGTTAGAGTGGAAATACAAGGGAAGAAGAATGCCAGCCAAGCCAAGAAGTAGATGGAAAGTATAGACTCGGAACTGAAAGGGGCCTTGAGGACTACCACAATAGGTGATTTATCATTGGAATAAGAGAATAATGGAGTCTAATACGTAAGTTGCATACCACAAATGTTGGCTGCGGTATGTTGACGACACTTTCGTGGTCTGGAGCCATGGGGATGAAGAACTGGAACGTTTCCTTGGACATCTCAACGGTGTGCACTCGCGCATACAGTTTACGA
Organism: Magicicada septendecula; assembly: GCA_034769895.1. Classification (NCBI taxonomy): domain Eukaryota; kingdom Metazoa; phylum Arthropoda; class Insecta; order Hemiptera; family Cicadidae; genus Magicicada; species Magicicada septendecula. Next base: position 199,396,008 of record CM068376.1, on the reverse strand, counting down.
TGGAGCGCGAGAGCGGTGATCAATTGGCATTTCTGGATGTGTTGGTCCTGAAAAGGACCGATGGCAGATTAGGGCATAAACTTTATAGGAAGCCAACGCACACTGACAAATATCTGCATAAGTCCTCCAATCATCATCCTAGGCAGAAGCGGGCGGTGCTGAAGACTCTGGTTGACCGGGCAAAAAGGATCTGTGAGCCCCGGTATCTCGAGGATGAGTTGCGGCATCTCGAGGAAGCATTGCAGTCCAACGGCTACTCTGCTGCGGAGGTGAGGAGAGCTGCCTGGCCGAGAAGATCTGGTAGGCCGGACGAGTCGGTGTTGCCCGAGGTTGTTGGCTCCGCTGTCTTGCCCTACATCCGTGACGTGACTGACCGCATCGGCAAGCTGCTGAGTAAACGGGGCGTCAGGACGGTCTTTAAGCCAACCAAAAAGATCCATCAGTTCCTGCGACCGGTAAAGGACGCCAGGGATCCGCTCTCGTCGTGCGGGGTGTATAGTATTCATTGACGTGTGGCCAGGTATACATAGGCACCACGAAGCGTAGTGTCCGAACGCGCCTCTCTGAACATCGGAGATACTGCCGCCTGGGCCAGCCGGAGAAGTCCGCAGTTGCTGAACACGCTCTTTCCCACGATGATCACCGGGTAATGTTTGATGAAGCCCAAGTGTTGTCTTCTGTCCGGGGTTACTTCACTCGCCTGCATTTGGAGTCCATCCATATTCATAAGAATGCGTCTGTCGCTATGAACCGCGACACAACTGGGGGTTGCGCGGCCCGCGCGAAGCACGGGTTGCGAGTAGTGCAGTGTCCCGAGTCTCAGAAAGGACTCCTGCCACTGGGTCTATTTGAGTTCTATTTATATGTTTTTACCTAATTATGGGGGGGTCTGAAGCGACCTGCTATTGGTGGATTATACCACCGGGACTAACAAACGAGGTCGCTTCCAGGACCCACCTGGTCGCGGGGTGTATTTATCAAGTCCGGCAATGAGGGAATTGTGGGTCACTCTGTCGGAACGAACATAGAATCTACGCGCCAGGCGTCTCACGGTGTCATCAAGAGAGCGGACACCGAGTCCTCTCCTCAAAAGACGAGAAGAGTACCTCAGGGGGACTTTGCACGCAAGCTTCAGTCCCCGGTCGAGTACGCGCTGGAGCGTTGTTCTATCACCACGAGATAGGTATTCCCAAACAGGAGAGGCGTAGGTAATCACGGGCAACAAGTACGAGTTGACTATGAGCTTACCTAGCCGGGGGGTCATTGCCGGATTAGATAGCACGGGCCGGACAACTCGCTTGTCTACTGAGTTGCGCCGAAGCGCGTTGTCTGATATATTGTGTATGGGTTCGCCAGGTGAGTCGGGAGTCCACGTGGAGCCCGAGGTACTTGACGCTGTTGGTCCAGGGTACCTCGACGGGGCCTACTTTAAGCGGCCGAGGCCGCTTGCGTTTGCACGACAATATTACCGCGGCGCTCTTGGAAGCGTTAACGGTAACTCTCCAGTCATCGGTCCACCCGACATACGCGTCGAGTTGACGCTGGAGCTTAATTGCCGCATAAATTGCGTTCGGCTCTGAGGCAAAAGCCGCAGTGTCGTCCGCGAACAGCGACAATTTAACTCCAGGAACTCGGGGCGTGTCATTGACAAACAGCGAGAACAGGAGAGGCCCAAGGACACTTCCCTGAGGGACGCCAGCGGTAATACGCCTCTCCGAAGAGAGAGTGTGGTTTATTCTCACTCGGAAGCTACGGTCTCGCAGAAAGCTGCCGATCAAATGAACGTAGCAATCTGGAAGAAGGACTTCCGTTAGTTTGTAAAGGACACCCTCGTGCCACACGCGGTCAAAGGCTTTCTCTACGTCTAGGAAGATCGCAGTCGTCTGTTTGCCCTGGCAGCCAGCCTCGGTAATGCATTCCACGAGTCTCATCAGCTGATGAGTCGAGGAATGCAGCTCACGAAAGCCGAACTGTTCGAGGATCAGCACGTCTAGTCTTTCTAGATGGTCGCGGATCCTACGCTGGATCAATCGCTCGAAAACCTTGGACGTCGCGGACAAGAGGCTGATGGGTCTGTGGTTTTCCACGCGAGAAGTATTCTTTCCCGGCTTGGGTATCATTATTACTGTAACCGTTTTCCATTTCACCGGAAAGTAGGCCAGTCTGAGTCATGAATTGAACAGGTCAGAGAGGAACTGAGTTCCTCGCTCCGGAAGGCGATGGAGGGCGGAATTCATGACTCCGTCCGGGCCAGGCGCCTTCCGGGGCTTGAGCTGAACAATCCTCTCAGGGACCTCCTCCGGGGAGATGGGCTCCGGCTGGACTGTGATACCTGCCGATAGAAAGCGCTCTACCCCGCGGCAGATTTGCTAAGTGAAAGCCGGGTTCTTGGATGGGTTGGGAGCGAACTGTCGCTCTAAACTGTCAGCCAAGAACTCTGCCTTTTCGAGGGGTTGACCGCCGGGTCCGACCAGTGCGGGGAGAGGCGCGCGTTTACGCTTTCCCGTTAGGGCACTGGGAATCCGCCAGACATTGCGGTTCTCGGCAGGGCCATCTATCTGTGCAACAGCTAGCTCCCAGTTGCGTCTACGGAACGCCAGCATGTCGCGACGCAACTTGTCGGACGCTCTGTTGAACGCAGCCTTGTCAGCCGGGTCAAGAGTTCTTTGCCAGCGTCTCCGGAGGCGATTCCTCTCGCAAGCGAGCTGAGACACCTCTTCGGGGATACGCTGATAGTCGGGCGTGAGCCCCGGCTTCATCCGGGAGGACACGTCTACCGCCGAGACTACGGCTGTGTCGAATAAGGCAACTGCCTCGTCGACATGCTGGGTAGTGTCGAGCGGGATATGCTCAGGTAGGCGGCGACTGAACGCCGGGCCAAAGCGTTCCCATTCGATTACCCGCCGCTCGTCGCGGACGGTAGAGTGCTGGGTAGCTATATGCACACTGATGGGGCAATGATCCGAGGACAGATCCGAAATGACGGAGACGTGGACCGGGCAATAAACGCCCAAGACCGCGGCAATGTCCAGTACATCAGGGCGGGAGTTAGCCCTCGAGGGATAGTACGTAGGCCCGGTAGGACCCATGACTGTGACCCGAGCCGCATCAGCATACCTGCGTAAGCGGGCCCCGTTTGGGTTCACCAAGCGGCTCCCCTAATCAGGGTGCTTACAGTTCAGGTCGCCCGCCAGGACTACCCTTCTGTGTGCGCCAAAGACGGCCTCCAGATCGTTCGACAGGAGCTCCGTTTGTGGAGGCTTGTAAGCGGAAACCACGAGTAGACCGCCGAGAGCACCATGGAGCTCAACCGCGGTGCACTCGAGGTTCCGCCGCTGAGGCAGGACAACGCGGTGATGGCGAAGACTCGCCTTCACCACGATGGCTGTGCCCGCTCCTGTGCGATCCGACCCGTTATCCCGGTAGCACACGTAGTTGGGTAGTCGGAATCGACGATGCGGTGTCAGGTGCGTCTCTCCAATAAGAAGCACATAGGGCTTGTGTCGGGCAACGAACTCTAAGAGCTCAGAATGCCGGGAAGCGAGGCCGTTGGCGTTCCACGCCACGAGCTCTAGGTCTCGCTTGAGGGATTGCCGTGTTTGTCCGTTCATAACAGACCAATAATACGGCAGGCTTCCACCAAGAGGAGGAATTTGTCTTGGGGCGAGGCTGTTGCCAAGCGTTCTTTGATTTTAAGGAAAGTTTGGGCTACTTTCTGCAAGTCGTAGCTTGCCAGAAAGTCGGAAACGACTGCGAGATCATCGGTAGGTGATGCCTGGGGAGAACGATTGGCGGCAGCTGCATAGCTGCGACGGGGCGAGACGGTGGAAGCCTTGGGGGTAGGTTGTCCTCACAGGCGCTGATAGAAAGACAGTTTCTAACATGTCGATTTCGGATCACTGCAGGGTGTCGACCAAGACATGGGTATAAATAGGACACGCAAGCTACAGTGGTTCTCTTTCTTGAATCATCCACGATGCAGCGGGAGCTTATGCCCGTCAGCACGGCGTATTTATTTTTTTCCGTAAACAGTTTAAATTTGCCAGTTACGTACAAATCCGTAACTAAGCTGTAAAGACAGTCATTTTAATTAATAACAGCACTACTTAAGAAGACCCATTAATGATTTGACACTAGACAAGAAAAGAGTTCCAGAGAGAGAGATACGACGCTGGACAAGAGGAGAGTTCCAGAGAGCGATACGACGCTGGACAAGAGGAGAGTTCCAGAGAGCGATACGACGCTGGACAAGAGGAGAGTTCCAGAGAGAGATACGACGCTGGACAAGAGGAGAGTTCCAGAGAGAGATACGACGCTGGACAAGAGGAGAGTTCCAGAGAGAGAGAGAGACAGCCGACGCTGGACAAGAGGAGAAGAGAGACAGCCGACGCTGGAGGCGAGACGAGGACGAACACCGATGGAACAAAAAATGATCGAGTATGATTGACGACAATAAGGTGATAGACAACTTATTCATATCTTAATCATACAAAGAATTCAAAGACAGTTAAAGACATTAATATTTTATTTAAAAATAAGAGCAATGTTTCTTGTATAGTAGAGTTAAAATTACAGATGTTTTTAGAAATACGATTAACATAACAAGAGCTCAAATTAATATGATATAAAATGATTACAATTAGTATTTGAGAAAACAGTACTGAGAAACAATAACTATTAATATTTTTGAGTACGTTATAACTTAGAAAACAAGATTTAAATATTGATATTTTGAAAACTATTAATAGACTGAGTAGTCTGAAAATGAGATTTTTCTTTTATATAATAATTAGTAGCATAGAATATTTAGTCAGTAAGGATGTATATATCTTAAGCCTTACGGCATAATAACAAATAATAACTAATGTTTTAAAATCGAAGTCAGTGCCATGTGCACATATTTTTTTATAGTATCAAATAAATTTTAATTACCGTTTCAAGTTACATAGAGTTCTTATTGCAGATAAACCTGACACCCAATTTAAATGTTATATTGTTTAAAGAATTTGTCAATCTTGAACGTGAGATCGTTCACGCCTATTTATGTGTATGTAACGTTGCATAAATTTGGTGCTCCAAGATCGTGGGGCTCCACAAATTTAAATTATAATAAATTTGCAAATTGCCACGTTGCAATATATATATATATATATATATATATATCTTTCTGTTGGACATTTCTAGTCCTTTTTCATAGGCTCCATAGACTCAATGATAGAACCATTATTATCTGTGCTTAATACCACACCTGGAAATGAATGACTGGTATTCTTGTTTTTCCTCTTCGTTGCCACAAATAGATCGAAATTGGCTTCTCTTGTGTCACAAATATTTTCACTATTAAACAAACTAAATTCACTTTTCCTGATGACTGGATACTGAAATTACTATCTAAAGACGTTCAATCATCCTGGACCTTTTTCTTATATTTTCTTTTCTTGGAAAATGTTTGCTGATCGTTAGATATCTTTTGCTGTATGTTTGATACTTTTACTGATGTTTTGGATGTTGTGGCTTCTTCTGGACTCCGAACATCACTAACGGAAATACTTTATCCTGCAGCAACTTGAATTTTATTTTTCCTAGTGGAGTGGTTTTTAACAAAATCATTTCTTTTCTGTTCAAAATAAACTATAAATGCATCCCCTACTAGATCTAGATTTACTGAGTAATCCTGTCTTGATCGACGGTTTAGAAGTTTGTCTCTATTTAGGGAAAAATTTCTAGCTTTCTTGAACCCTGCCTTCAAGTTGTTGGCCACTTTAGGTTGCAGCTCCTGCAGAACTGTGTTTAACAACATGGGAAACTCATCTTTTGGTAATGCCGCCATTCACTTTCCAGCATCAGATTGTTTCCATCTGGTTACCACATCTCTCCACTTTGACTTAAGGGGCCTAAAGTAGGCTATATCGAGGGGTTGTGTTAAATATCAAAGAGGTAGGCATATAAAGTGTATATTATTTTATTCACATAATTTCTCAACATTTATGCTCAGGTGAGAGGTCAAACTGTCACCTGATGATAAGCTTTTTCCCCTCCCATTTCTTAAGAACTGGGAGGAGATGTGATGTAAACCAGTCTTTAAAAATTGATAAATCACTCCAGCCATGTTTACTTCGGTTGTATCTTACCCAGTTGCTCCATTTTTGGTCCAGGTTTTCCAAAGATGTTCTCCCTTGTAAATTATCTAAGTTGGAAGCGCGTCTCTGGCCGCATTTCCATAAAACATCATGCTATATTTGACTTAGTGGAGTTAATGACCCTCCCTGGGTATTTGCATCCTCTACAACAAACACTTTTCTTTCTTCAGGGTCATCAGACCTGTTCATCTCATTATAGTTATAGATGTTCTATGGGGGGGGGGAGACATCTTTAATCAAAACACCTATATTATCAATATATTCATTGATAACCTCCTCATCAATGGCTGCTCAAAACTCTTTTTACAATATTTATATTGTATATTGTATTTTACTCTTTTTACATTATTAGCAAACCTTGTTCATAACTGGAGATGTCTGCTCAAAAATGATTTTATCCAGTCTCTCCAAGGAACATTGTTTTGAAAAATATTTACACCCCTTCCGTCCATTGACTTGACTTGATGATAAATCTAAGATTAAGTTCGACAACAGGAAAACCAAAATTACAAATTTTACCTAAGTGGCTTGCAAAAGCTAGCTCTTCTTCCTGTGTAAATATTTTGGGTGACCTGGACTGTTAGAACTGATATTTTTTATCTTCATTTTATTGTTGATCTATTGATTTTATAAAACACTTCTCTTTGTGACACATCTTCAGACCTGAAGGCATTTAAATGCTGGTTTGTTCATCAGAAAAATCAGCATATCTTCGGCTGTCAGGTAACCTTTTGTATTTTGATGGCATGGTTGGTGTCAAATCTGTAAAAAAAATCTTGTAAATAGTAACTGATCTCCTTCTATCAATGTGAAAAATAAAATATAATAAAAAATTATAGTTTTAGGAGTAATATATGAAAACTTATAGGCGAACATGTGAGTAATGGTTACTTGGACCCAGGATCAACATGGGTTCATGTAACCCACTTTTTAGGTTATCAGCACATTAATCTATAACTTTGATTTTTTTATCATATCAGGCACTTTCCTAACAAAATGTTGTTGATATTGTAATAATAATAAATTAGGTTTAGGTAGTAAAATGTCGCTTCCTCTATGGTACTAGTGATATCATTAACTGTGTGAATAAAAGTTTGCAGAATATCAACTTTTGTGAACAATCAACATAACTTCTACTGAACACTGGTGAGGAGCTGTGGAACTAATGTTAATGCTCCAGGCTCTTCAGAGTCCTGCAACCTTTTCGATTATGTATAAACTAAGTTAATAGCTGCTTACTAAATATACCACAGGGATTGATTTTAAACACTTTTTTCTTCTGGGCTCTAGTAACCTCCTAGGTTCCAAGCAATCCGTATTTATTGTACTAAACATTCATTATAATAACTACTAATTAAATAATCACTACCAGTATAAGTAAAAATTCACTCTGTACAGCATAAAACTAACAATTTTGATAGTATTATGTTGCGTCTTAGACGCTCTCGATGCAATCTTAAGTTGGTCTTAGAACGCTAGTTGTGGTGCTGGTGTGAAATGAAATAATGAAGTGGACTGTATATATTCATGAGCTAATAGTTTATTGAAAATTAATAAGACATAGTTGCTGGCGCATGCAGTTTTAGCGCAGCACAAATGCCGGAGAATTAAGATAGAATTAATATTGAAAACCCATAATGGTGTGTAGAGGCCGAGAATCGCTTAAGTAAATTATCGCATGATGATCATGCTAAAATTATGAAATATTGAAACCTTTATGTAGCCGCGGCTGGCGAACTGAGCGAGGTGCCCGCTCGGAGCCTTGCAAGGAACTAACTTAAATTTGGCTGCTGCTAGCCTGTATCAAACTGGCAGCAGATCGCAGAGAGAAAAATGACGCCACTACACGCACCTGCAATGCGCCATTTTAGAGTACAAAGTTTACATAGGTACAAAGTTTAACCATACTGCCCGCACAAAATCGGGGCGATTTTGCAACTTAAGTCATTGTGTGAATAGTACATGGTAATTGACATTATATGATAACAAATTCAATAATAAATAACAACTGCTAATACAATAACAACGACATAACAATTGACATGTATAACAGTAGAGCAATGACGCCCAGAAAATTAATAGTACATAACAATATTATTGACATACCAAATTCATGTAAGGATACATAATACATAATGATTTGCGTTACATAGTAATAGAATAATGATACTAAAAATTTGTAAATAACAAAATTAATTAAGCTATCAGGAAAACTCAAAAGAAAAACAAAACAATTTCTGTGCTAAAGAATGTACAAAATAAAAACTCATGATAAAAACAAAGTTCTTATATAACTAAACATGATCTTTCTTGAAGCATGAACATATGTCCAGTAAATACATTTATTTAAATTTTAACTAACGTAGAACCAACCAAGAAGTGACCTGGAGTTAAAGGTTCGGGGTCCCTGGAGTCATTTGATATGGCGAACAAGGGGCGTGAGTTAAGGCAGGACTCTATTTGAGTTAGGATAGTGTAATACTCCTCGAACGTAAGAATGGTTCCGCCGACAACGCGCCGCAAATGAAACTTGACGCTCTTGACTCCGCTTTCCCACAGGCCACCGAAATGAGGTGCTGAGGGGGGATAAAGGACCATTTGATGACTTGGGCACTGGTAAAATCCTGGGTGGTCTGTTCAAATCCATTAGATTGAAAAAGTTTGTATAATTCGTGAAGTGTGCTACTAGCACGACGAAAGTTTGATCCATTGTCGGAAAATATCTGATGAGGGATACCTCTAGGCGCTATAAACCGTTTTAAGGCTGCTATAAAGGCGTCTGATGTAAGATCTGAGACTAGTTACAGGTGAATGGCCTTAGTGGTCATGCATATAAATAAAGCAATATAACCCTTTGACGTCGATTTTGACCGCTGCCCGCCATGACTTATAAGTACGGGACCGGCATAGTCGACTGCAGATTGAGAAAATGGCTTAGCAGGCGTAACCCGGGAAGGGGGTAATTGTCCTAATAATTGGCTTGCGCCCCTAGCACGGAATCGAAAACAAGTGATACATTTATGTATTACTGAACGAATATAAGATTTATCATTAATTATCCAATATTTCTGCCGTAGAGAGAACTGAGTCAATTGAACACCAGCGTGTAGCATACGAAGATGCTCGCTTTGTATGATTAATTTGCTAAGATGAGAGTGCGGGTGGAGTATGATTTGGTGTTTGCTCTCGTAGGTAATCTGGGAGTGCTGAAGACGTCCTCCCACGCGTAATATTCCTGTCTTGTCCAGAAAGGGGTTAAGTGAAAGAATTTTACTATTATTAGGGATGCAGCGTTGTGCCTCAAGTTACTTGATTTCGATGCTGAAGTGCGATTTCTGGGACTGGCGAATAAAAACCAAAAGTGTACCATGTAACTCATGGGAAGTTAAAAAGGAAGTGTCCCTATCAGCTATGGGGAGCCTAGAGTTCCCAATGAATCGACGGCAATAGGAAAATACACGAAGGAGTTTTGAAAGCGAAGAGTAGTTTTCAAAATAGCTAGACGTAGATGAAGCGACAATCAATGAGGTTTGGACCTGCTTTCGTTGTTCCTGCTCAAGATCGGGATGAGTGCAGGGTGAATGGGCATCGAAGGCACAGATGGGCCATGATGATGACTCATGGGACAACCAGGATGCACCATGCCACCATTGTGGGTGACCGTGTAAACCCCGAGGGAGACAACCACGCGATAAAATGTCGGCAGGGTTGTCCAGTGACGAGACATGATGCCAGGTACCCTTTGTAGTGAGACCCTGTATCTCCGCAACACGGTTGGCGACAAATACTTTCCAACTGGAAGATTGCTGGTGGATCCAGTGTAAGGCTATCATCGAGTCCGAGTAAAAATATAATTCGTCGAATTTGTAACTCACGGCGTCTATAACCTTGGAAGCCAAATGAGCCAACAAGAGACAGGCGCAAAGTTCAAGCCTGGGTAATGTTATCTGCTTCAAGGGAGCGACTCTAGATTTAGAACATAACAAGTTTGATGAGATGACGTAGTTTGAATAGACCGTACGCACATAAATACAACACGCGTAACCTTTTGCTGACGCGTCGGCAAATCCATGGAGCTGAAATGATATGATTTGCGAATTATTCAAACTCTTTACAGACCTTGGAATTTTAAAGTACGTGTCTGAAATCAGCTGAGAATAAAGCTCTACCCACTGATTAGATAATGAATCTGATAAGGGTTCGTCCCAACTTGTACCTGTTGACCACAATATCTGCATAAAATGCTTAAACCAGAATGTAACCGGGCCAATGAGTCCCAAAGTTCGTAAATTCCTGCGATAACTGATAATATCCTTCTCTTGTTGAATACCTCTACATTGACATGTCTTTGGTCACTATATACGAAACTATCTTCGTCGATGTTCCAGTGAATACCCAAAGTACGCACAGTTTGATTTTTGCTAAAGTCGAGGGAAGAATGAGCGTGCGAAGCTATAAGGGTCTGATCATTGGTAAACCATTTGTGCAAGGTAAAACCGTATTGGCTTAATAAATCTGTGATGTCTGATTTCATTTTAGATAGGATGTGCGGGTTATCTGAATCGGTCATGAGATCGTCCACATAAAAATCGTTTGCGATGGCTGAGCAAGCTATAGGGTGTTTAGTTTTATTTTCCTGGGCTATTTGAGCCAGACATCTTGTAGCAAGAAATGACGCACTTGAAGTCCCATATGTGACTGTCCTCAAGGCGTAATGTTGGAGTTCCCTATGGGGGACGTCGCGCCAGACAATACGCTGCAAATTAGAATCCTTGGGATTAACTAAAATTTGACGATACATCTTCTCAATGTCCGAAATGAGGACATATCGGTGAGTGCGAAACCGAGACATAATAGAGAACAGATCCTGCTGGACCGTGGGACCAACCATCAATGTGTCGTTCAAGGACAAATTATTTGTCATTTTGGCAGAGCCGTCGAAAACAACTCGCAATTTGGCAGTTATACTGGAGCCCTTAAAAACTGAGTGGTGCGGCAAGTAAAAAGTGTCTGACTGGTTAACTGACAATCGTAAGCATCAAGCAAAGACATATGACCAAGAGTTAAATATTCATGCATGAATGCGCTATAGTTTTTGTGAAGGGCAGGGTTCTGCTTGAACTTGAATTCCAGTGATTGAAACCTGCGGATAGCTCCGTGAAGAGAATCGCCCAAATTAGAATTGTATGATCTGCGAGGTAGGGATACCTAAAATCTGCCATCATTATTACGGAAATTATTATATACAAAATGACTTTCGCATTCCGAGTCCTCAACGGAGGGAGTACGAATAGCAACGTCCTCTAACTTCCAGAAGTCCTTTAGTTGCGAGGAAATGGCATTCTTATCTTCACATGCTATGAATGATGAGACAGGTTTTGTCATGTCGACATTAAATGGCAAGTTACCCGCGAGAATGAATCCCAATTTTGTCTCCTGTATTATGGGAAAATGTTGGCTATGGATGTATTTGACAGGTTCAATTAATTGTAAGTAATACTGAGCACCAAGCAATAGGTCAATTTGCGAAGAGAAGTTCAGTTGTGGGTCGGCTAGGAATATGCCTTTTGGTAAATTTAGGGATGAGATATCAAATGATTCCTCAGGGAGATTATTCGTGATACTGGGAAGCACAGCGCAATGTATGTTTAAACTAAAATTCTTGTAACGTGAATGCAACCTTACCATAGTACTGAAGTCAGCCTGAGATAATGAATTATTTATACCGGTGATGGGTAGTTGAGATTTAATTAGTTTTAGACCCATGCGACGTGCGAAATTCATAGTGCAGAAGTTAGCTTGCGATCCTGAGTCCAATAAAATCCTTACTGGGTGCTTCATACCGGCATGGTCAGTTGTCATGCAGACAGCGGTGGATAATAATATAGATTTGTTTGTTTGCAGTTTTAGTGAAAACTGATTGTTCCTGCACGAAGCGTTATTGTCTGATATGTTGTGCCGGTTCGTCAACGAACCGGCGCTTATATAAGAAAATTATATGTGTATAAAAATAATAATTGTGTCAAACGCAAATTTGTTCGCGGTATCTTCATTTAACGGCCGAAATCTATTTTGCCGTTGAACCTCCCAGCGCATTCTAGCGGACGGTATATGCGTGATTCGTCGGAGCGGAACCGAATTACTTTGTCTTGCTTCGTCGGCCATACTGCGTACACCTCGTTCCCTTCGACAGAGCTGGAGTCTTCTTGATCGAATTATTTCACTATCTAATGGCTAGATAAACTAGTACAGATCTTCGGTGAGTAACTTTAGAATGTCTATAATGGTTTGCATAAAGTAAAATGTGAATTGGGGTATGGTGAGAATGGATGAAGATAGATAAATTTTGGGACACGCACACCGCGTGGCGTAAACTCGAAGTATTCAGTATCATAGTATTCTAAGTTATTTAAACTCTTATGTAATTAATTTATATCTTAATTAAAATACAGTAATTGCCTATCACTTTAGTGCAGTAAAATTATGTAATTTCGGCAGACTTATAAGATTTCAAATGCATTAGCACGCGGTCGTGTACAAAACTAAACAGGTTATACTGTGTCAGACTTTCTGTTCATGTAGGCCTAATTAAGTAAATTTGAAACTTATTAATTGATTTATGGGCGTCTGTGAGTATAGTATAAATGTCAAAAGAGAAGACGTTATATTTTAATTAAAACGAGCATGGTTTAAATGGTCAGGGGGGCCTGTTCAAATTTGTTCTGGACTGGTTCAATCAAGAGTGCGTGTGTGAATTGTGCTGTGAAAATAAGTGTTGGGTTATCCCTCTAATTATCTATTTATGATTAGGGTCCCCGCGCCCAAGACGAGGACCCGGCCCAGGCACATCCATCTGCTCCTGAACTTATAAAAAGAGGCTCTCGACTTCACCTGTCGAAAGGAACGGCAAGATCATCATGCCCCAGCATAACTCCACAAACTAGACGTTGGATTCAAGGACCACAGCTTAATTTAAATAAGGTGATGTTCAACCATTTATTATTCATGGCCTACATAGACACCACCGATTTGTGCACATAACAATTAATAAAACTTGTGGTGTATTTCGCGACACATATGATATTGTTTTCATCTTATAAACGTTTTAGTGGGGACTATAAACGGATTTCGGGGACTTTATGTATATAATTAGTTACATTCGACATTAAGTGTACGCCCGGGGGGCCGGCTTGTGTCCGAGGCTAATTAAATTTTCATGCACCACATTTTCTCACTTGGATTCTAAAAGGGGGGTTGTTCAAGTATTAGGGAACCGGAATTTCAGTGATATTGGTGGGTGCTGTTGGTGACAGGATGGACCCGACCGGCTGGTCTCGTTCAGTTAATTCCTGTACGGTTATCCATGGTAATTGCGGTTTTATTACATATTTAAATTAGATCATTTGGTATACATATTCACATTTGGGTCATATAAGGGTTATAAGTTTTTTATTTAGTTTCAGTCCGGTCCCCTCTTTAGACTTTGCGTAGGCAGGTTTGGCATGCAGATATATGCAGGCCCCATGCACAGATAAGTGTATGTACGGTCATGCTTAGGAACATGTCGGCTGCCTGGACAAACCAGATATTCTTAAAGATTATAAATTATAATATGGTAAATTCACACAGGCTGTTCATGTCACGTAAAAGTTGTAACTCGCATTTTTAAATTATTTTGTCAAACCAGATTTCTTAGAAAAATATTAAATTATCATGTCACAATATTCACTCATACTGTTCAGGTCACATAAAGATTGTAGCTTGCTTTCTTTTAGAGTTATTATTATTTCTGTCTGATTCTATTATTATTGTCTGATTTTCTCCAACAACTTGTAATTATAAATTCACTAAGTTATACTCACGGTTCAAAGGCATTTAAAGTTGTAACCTGCATTCTGGCCAACCCAGATTCTGGGGGCACTAGATGTATGTATACTGATGTATGTATATGTATGGCAGTTGAAATTTCCATATGATGGGGCGATATATGTATAGAGAGAAAAGATATATAGGCTAGGCGGGTGGCAAGGCTTTAATGGTATAAGGGTGTTTGTTATTTATGTGGTGATATTGAATAAGTGTCTGTGATAGGTGTATATATTTATATGTGTAATTATGTGAATCATGTATGCGTTATTTCTATGTGTTATGTACGGGGATTGTTTATGCAACCATGCAATTATAAAGATTATATATTAATATCAAATATAAAATTTGAATTAAATATTAAATTATATTATATTAGATTATAAATGTTAAATTGCTAATTTGGGTAGTTTTGAGGAAATTGGAAACTTAAAAATGGGTGCTGACTGATATGTTGCAATTAAAATTTATATTTATATTTCATACCAAATTGAATTATTGAAATTTAAAATTTATATTTATATTTTATATCAAGTTGAATTATTGAAAATTAAAATTTATATTTATATTAAACTTGAATTGCTGAAATTTAAAATTCATGTTTTGGTATTAAGATTGAAGTTGAAACATTGCAATTTGAAATAAAAGTTGTTATTGGTTGTTAATAGTGAGATTTATTTGCAAGTCCCGTCTCACTGGACCCATCGCTCTTTTGCTTCTCTAGGTCTTCTGCCTAGTTTTAAATATTTAGGGCCCCAAAAAAAATTTCAAAAAAAATTTTTTTTATAAAGCATAAAAAGTTCAAAGAGGGGTTACATTTGGTAGCAGAACGTGGTTCTATCCAGGGTTAAACCCTTGGGTCCTTTGGGTGTGACGGGGTTTGCAAACTCAGAAAACATTCAGGGTAGAATGAACTTAGAAAATTTATAAGAAATCAATATATATACATGTGTTGTGTTACGTTCGATGTTTTATTAACTATATGGAGGTAAAATTGTCAGCCTGTAGTTATTTGTAAACTTGGTGTCGCCACGAGGTATGAATTTTTGGAGGGAATTCTTTTTTTTGAGTCTTGAATTACCGCAGATCTGGGGCGCTGTGATGGGAAATGGATTTCGTGTTTTTTGATTTTCAAATAATAGCGAGGGTGTTTATAGGGATGCGGTATGGCCCGCTCGGAAGTCGGTCTTGTCAGAGGTACGGGAGCCGAAGTCATTGTTATAGGTTTTGGGAAATTTGATGTTGTTAGTTGGTTGGCAAAGTTGCTTTCGTGAAATGCGATGTCGCGATAGGTATTATGTGTGTCGTTGAGCATGTCTTGTGTTAGTGTAAAAAAAAATTGTGTTTCTTCTTGGGTGGTGTTGATGAGAGCCAGTTCAGGATAGTGGCCGGGTCCTCGCAACGCTAGGGGGCCCGCAGTCTGCTTGAAGGAAGAGTATAGTACTCAAGTTTTTTCTGTTTCGTTTTATTGTCTATTGTTGTCGTGTGTGTATTTCGTGGGCCGACCGTGGAGCTCGAGGATGAGCGTCGTGGATCCGGATTTGTTTCTTCGCGACGAGCTGGAGTTTGAGTTACGAGCCCGGGGGAGAAACCCGAAAGGGGCGGTTACTGTGTTGAGAAAGCAGCTCAGAGAGGCGCTGTCCGCGGGCGGCATGCTCTCAGCTGTCGATATCTCGGATAAAGATCGGGAATTAGAAAGGTGTGTCGAGAAGTGGGAGGAGTTGCAGGAGTTAGCCCGATGTGTTGACAATTCGGAGGAGGGACCGGGTTCCTCCAGGGCGTCCGGCGGATTCGGCAGCGCCTAACTCATTTACACCTGCGACTGCAGAACCTCGACGACCAATGGGGCACTCTTGAGCAGACCCATGATATCAAGAGCTTAATAGAACAGGTCACCTCGACCCTGCAGGGGTCTCAATCCAGTAGACCACCCACGCCGGAGGCAGTTCCTGCGTCCGAGGTCTCAGCTTTAGAGTGCTCTCGCGAGCCTGCCGCAAGTGCCCCGGTTTTCTCCGGTATGGTGGCGGCCTCATATCACAAGCTGCCCAATCCACTCTCCCAAATCATCCAGCAATTGCCGATCGTGGATGGGTTAGATGTGGATAAACTATTGCCTTTCTTTCGGACTGTGTTCCAGTTAGCTGATTTTCCGGGTATGTCGGATCGTGCTCTCCTCGAGCTAATTTATCCTTATTGTCGCGGCCCTATGGCTGAGAGTGTGGCTGGCGTAATGCGGCGTAGAGGTGGAGTTGCGGAGTTCCACCGGGATGTGTTGAGGGCGTTCGTGCCCGGGAGGCTTTTGGAACAGTTACGACATCGGCACTTCTACAGAGTGCAGTCTAGGGGCGAAAGTCTTGCCCAATTTGTGCACAGCATTAGGGACGCGGCGCGGACACTGGGTCTGGACTTGTCGGAGGAAGAAGTGGTACAAATAATTCTAGAAGGTGTCTCCCCACAGGAGAGATTGCGGCTTGTATTTGCAGAGCGCCCGCGCCGGTTTGTGGATTTAGACAGACTGTGCGTGATGTCAAAGGCCATTCAGACGAATGATGAGGCGAGGGGAGACAGTCGTGGGGACCTACCGATATCTCAGAGAGCAGAAGGACGCAACGGCCCTTCCCGCCCCCGACAGGCCCAGTCCGTTCGAGATCGTGAGAGCTGGGGAAGCATTATTTGTTATAATTGTAATCGGCCGGTCTCATATGGCTCGATCCTGTCCCCGGGGACGCACGCGTCCAGCACCTTCCTCGCAAGGACCCTCCCCAAAAAACTAGGCAGACAGGGGAAGATAGGTCGGAGGATGTCTTCCCCTCGCTCTAATTCTTTTCCGTTTTCTACTACCTCCAGGCCAGTGATAGGACCCGACTCTTCTGACATCAAGGTCCTGTCTACCATCCCGCAACACACTTCAAAATGCCCCTTTCTGTCGTTCGAGGTAAAAGGGGGTCAGCTCAGAGCTTTAGTTGACTCCGGTTCAGCCCTATCCATCATCTCATCTCGAGCGTGTGAGGACTTTGAGAAGCAGGGCTTAATAAAGGGGTCGGATCTGTCGTCAGAGGTATGCTGGACTGCATCTCGGGAAATCTTGCCCATCTCCCAGGTGATTTCCTTCAAATTCAAAATCGACGGTTTTTCCTGGGTGTGGCCTTTTCTGGTTTCTCCGGCTCTGGAAGTGGATTGTATTATTGGTGCAGACTTCAACGCTAAAAGTGGTCTCGTGTTGGACATCCATGGGCACCAATGTTATTTCAAGTTTAATCGGGGAGTTGTTATTCCGTTCCTTGGATACCAGGGAACTAATGGAGGTATCCAAGAGGTGGCTTGTCCTGATTCTGCACGAGTTCATCTCACTCCATCCCAGCAGAGAGCCTTAGACCATCTGTGTGAGGAATTTCCCTCGGTGTTAACTCCTACCTTGGGACTCACACACCTGCTGGAGTACAAAATCCGCCTTACAGACTCCAAGATAGTGAGGTCACACCCATACAAATTCGCACCTCCGAAGATGGCCGTTCTGAGAGAGAAGGTTCATGAGTTATTAGAACAAGGGGTGATTGAACCTTCTAATTCCAGCTATGGCAGTCCAGCGTTTTTGGTAACCAAGCCTTGAGGTAAGCACCGTATGGTGATAGACTATAGGAAGTTAAATGCTAATATTGAGGTGGATTCCGTTCCCCTCCCGGACCTACATTCGGCTTTCGATTGGTTCAGTGGGGCCAGGTATTTCACGGTGATCGATCTTAATGCGGCTTATCACCAGATTCCCTTGGCAAAGGAGAGTAGACCGTACACGGCATTTTGTGTATTGGAATCTGTACCAATATACAAGAGTCCCCATGGGTTTGGCTGTGGGGGCCCAGACACTCACTCGTCTACTCGATACCGTTCTTCACGACGTGAAATTCAAGTTCGTGTTTAATTACTTGGACGACTTGCTGGTGTATAGTAAGACGTTCGAGGAACATCTGGGTCATCTGCGAGAAGTGATGTGTCGATTAAGAAGTTCTGGCCTCACTGTCAATCCTGAAAAAGTTCGTTTTGCCCAGGAAAGCATTTATTTCTTGGGGCATTTAGTTTCACACCGGGGTGTTACTGTCGACCCCAAGAGGACACAGGGCATCCGTGACTTTCCCCCTCCCAGGGATGCGAAGGGAATAGCTAGATTCGTGGGAATGGTCAATTCTATCGCAGATTCATTCCTAATGTCGCGGAAATTGCCGCACCCTTGAACGAGCTGAGGAAGAAGGGAGCTAAATTCACATGGGGTGATGGTCAACTTTCGACACTCTCAAGGAAGCCATTATCTCCCCACCGGAGTTACGGATGCCCGATTTTACAAAACCATTTATTTTGCAGACGGACGCGGTTCGGTTGCGCTCGGGGCGGTTCTGTCCCAAGTTGTTGATGACGCTAGGCAGCCTGTGGCATTTATTTCCCGAACGTTGACACAGCAAGAACGAAAGTCATCAGTCTGTGAGCTAGAGTGTTTAGCTGTTGTGTACGCTCTAGACAAGTTCAGGCGTTTCTTGGAACATGCTGAGTTCCTGCTCGAGACCGACAACCAGGCTCTCTCTTGGCTTCTTGCTCATCCCCGGCAACTGGGTAAAATTGGTAGATGGGTGGTCAAGATCTCATCCTTCAAGTTCAAGGTGCAACACATTAGGGGAACTCAAAATGTGGTTGCAGATGCTTTGTCACGCATGTTTTCCCAGCCCAGTGAAGTCCAATCTGAGCAACCCTGTTCCGTTCTGTTAGATTTTCCGTTAGCCTTCACTGATGTGTTACCCCATCAGTTGAACGACGAAGAGCTGGGTCCGATCATCCAGAATATAAAGGAGGGTAACGTACAGGCCCCATACTTCTTGTCCAAGGGCGTCCTGTGTTGTAGGGAGAAAAAGGGACGTGCCCCTAAGATTGTGCTGCCTAGCAAGTTAGTGCCCATGGTCTTCAGCTATTATCATAATTCCCCAGTAGGAGGCCACAAGGGAATTTCTAAGACCATTTCCAGCATTAGACGACATTTCATCTGGAAGGGCATGGACAGGGACATTGCGACGAGGGTTAAGAGTTGTCATCTATGCGGCTTGAGTAAGCCTTCCCAGAACACCAAGTTAGGGTTGTTGTCATCGGACGTGGCGAGCAGACCGATGGAGAAGTTATTCATAGACTACGTGGGACCTGTCCCGCGTAGCAAGTCAGGTACTTCTTACCTGCTTCTTTGTGTGGATTCTTTTTCGAAGTTTGCCTGGCTATTGCCCTTACGGCAGGCAACGGCTCGTTTGACCATAAGCGCGCTCCAGAATCACATTTTTCAGCATTTCGGTCTTCCGACCATCATTGTCTCTGACAATGGTCCCCAGTTCATTTCGGGTGAGTTCCGGCGGATGTGTTTCGCCAGTGGGATCAAACATGTAACCACTTCTCCTTATTACCCACAGCCGTCCCATGCGGAGAGATTCAATAGGAATCTCAGGTCCGCACTCATTGCTTATCATGCTGAGCAACAGATCACCTGGGACCAGAATCTGAAGTGGTTACAGCTAGCCTTTAATACGGCCCTACATGATAGTCATCAGGCCGTTCCCTTTGAAATTATGTTTGGATTCTCGCCTGCACTCCCGTTGACTAACTTGTGGAACATTGAGGATCTTCTACCACGGGAGCCAGATAATGGAACAGCAGAAAGGTGGAAGGAGGCTCGGAAGAATTTGCTGCGAGCGCACGAGCGGGTCCGTCGCCGATATAATCAGGGGCGAATTCCTAACCCCTTCCGGATTGGGGACTGGGTCTACTGCCAGAACCACCCACTCAGCTCAGCCGCGGACAGACGTGCCGCGAAATTGTGTTATCGGTGGTAACCAGGGAGCGGTTCGAAAGAAATCGTAACTCATATTTCGAAACTGAAGCTCTGTCGCAGGGGATAGAGGGGTCGATGGGGGGAGAGAGTTTGATGGTCTCCGTGTCAGTTCGGGTGGTAGTCATCTTGAAGGTGGCATGAGATGAAGGGGTGCCTTGTGGAGAGAGAGAAATGGGTAGCGGGTAGATGTTCCCCACAGTCCCAGTGGTGTTCGTCTACTTCAGGGACGCGCCCCTGCCTACGCGAGCCTTGGTTTTCTCCATTCAACCTTATTTCCGGAGGGAGCCATGTCCTTACCTTCAGTCCTAGCTCTTGACCCTTCAATGATCCTTGCCCTTTACATCTTGCCGATTTTCCTAACCCTCCCCTTACCAAAAAGAAAAAAAAATTAGAAATGTCAAAAAACATTTTTAGTAAAAGAAAGGTAAAAAAAAAAATTAGTAAATGTCAAAAAAAAAAAGGAGTTAGAGAGTGGAGTGAAACCTACCGAGTTGATGAGGTCAGTTGAGCTCTTCATCAACTCGGTGAGTTTTAGCATACCCTTGGATTATAGTTTCATGGAGACCATCATTTCCTGTGCTAAGAATGTGCGATGTGTCTGTTATATAGAGTTGTTTTGTTTTGATTAGACCCCCCGTGTAACTATAGGGCATGTGTAACTCTAGGTCTTCTGTCTAGTTTTAAATATTTAGCGGCCCCTCTTAAAAAAAAATTAAAAAAAATAAAAAATAAAATTTTTTTTATAAAGCATAAAATGTTCAAAGAGGTTACAATGTGGATCATTGTGTGGTGGTGTTTAGCGCATGTCCTGCAAGCAAATTTGGAAGGACAGTGTGCGAGATCATGGCCTGGACGTATGCAATTTAAGCAGAGTTTATTTTTAGTTAAAATATTTTTTCGTTCCAGGGGAGATATAGCCACGAATTGTGGGCACTCAGAAAGGCGGTGTTTACCACGACACAGCTGACAGATGTTATTGCCGATATGAGAATGGAATGCCGACCTAGTAACATCAACCGGTTTAATAGCTTTGCGATAGGAAGTCTTATCGCTAACGTGTATTTTGCTTACTGAGCTGGTCGCGCCGTCGACGTTTTGCAATAACTGCCTTCTATTATTTAAAAATTTAATAAAATTACTGAAATTAGGAAATCGCTCGTCGGACAAGCCTTCTTTCCAGAGCCGACATGTATGCTTATCGAGTTTTTGCGTTAAATATTGAACGAAAATGATTTCGAATGTACTTAACGGTAAATTTAATGAATTCAAAGCATTTATATTCGCGGTAATCTCGTCAATGAATTTGGAAATGGTAACCATGGACTCTTGTTGAATGGACTTCACGCCCAAGACATTCCCTATGTGATAGGCTGAGACAATTAATTTGCTGTCGTACCTGGATCTTAATAGATCAATGGCTACAGCATAATTTTCATGGGTGATTGGAAGAGATTTTATTACATTTAAAGTTTCGTCTTTTAATGAAGAGTTCAAATAGTGTAATTTCTGAATGTCCGTCAGGTCAGTTCTGACGTGTACTAATTCCACAAACATATTATAATAATGTTGCCAATCAATAATGCTGCCTGAGAAGCAGGGCAATTTAATTGGCTCTAACTGTGTAGGGGGGGGGGTTTAATTAGCGTAACTTCAGCTTGCTTGAAACAATGGCTTCTTGTGCACCTCCTCTACTTGCTCTAATAAATGGTGTAACTTGCACTCAATATTACAGAGATCATCCTCTGTTTGAACTCTGTCACTGACTGATGTGAAATCGGAATCATCAGCCTCAATTTGAGTCTGAATTTCGTCATACTTCGCGGACAAGTCCATCAAACGGCGGAGTTTAATTTTTAAGGCATGGTGATCGCTTATGTCCGGATCGAAATTGTCAGCGAAAGTATTCACACGCGATATAGACGCCTTAATTGTTCCCCGTTTCTTAATTAACGCCTTCACATCAGCCATGACCGAAATGTAAAATGTGATTCGAAAACGATAGTTAAATATAGAGCAGGTGAACAATTGTTGGTATTTGAATAATTTGCTAAATTCTGATATGATGCGGGAGCCAGTGATCTGTGTACACCTTAATATATGACTTACTATAATAGGTAGGCCTACTTATTCCCTCTTTTTATTTTATTTTTTTTAAATAGTTATGAAAGTTATTGAAAATATGAATTATTCAAAATGACAATATACCTATAGCCCTATCACATCACTTAAGGTTCTTAATGCACAGCTGCGTAAATGAAAATTTATGTACATATAAAAATCTAGATAAAAATACAAGTTTATGGCCACTTGACAATAATATCTGTTTATGTAAAAATTATTAATGATATTATATTAAATGTTATTGAATCTGCGCAAAAATATTACTTAGTTTGCTGTACCCATCAATTATACATGAAAAATTATAAAAAATTAAAGTTTATAGTCACGTGGATGTTGAATCCCGTCGTGCTTCAGCTGGCTTCGGTCCCGTTGTTCGATCCTGTTCGGCAATCCTTAGAAGTTGGCGCAACTCTTGTTTCTGCTGGTCGGGTAACGCTTGAAGTTGTAGCTCTCCGTATAATTTTAAAGTTCTGGAATTTCGTTGCTGTAGGACAAATGATGCTGTCTTGCCGTGTCTTGTTGTCTCAGAGTTGCTGCTCTGCAGAATCTTGCAATGTTGAGTATGAAGTACTTTTCAGAACAATGAAGGCATGCAACGGCCAGCAATCTGAAGTTTGAAAATGTTCGGGCTTGAACCAAACGTTGTTTGGGCCCATTAAATGAAATATTTCTGAAATCGTAGTGGACCAAAATCCGGCCCGGAGGACCAAAATGTTGCGTCTTAGACGCTCTCGATGCAATCTTAAGTTGGTCTTAGAACGCTAGTTGTGGTGCTGGTGTGAAATGAAATAATGAAGTGGACTGTATATATTCTTGAGCTAATAGTTTATTGAAAATTAATAAGACATAGTTGCTGGCGCGTGCAGTTTTAGCGCGGTACAAATGCCGGAGAATTAAGATCGAATTTTTTTCTTTTATAAAATTGCTAAACTGCTATATTTGTTATTATTTAGACAAAGCTTTTCGTCATCACTGACATCTTTAGGTCTTAAACAACTTTAGGTTGTTTAAGACCTGAAGATGTCAGTGATGACGAAAAGCTTTGTCTAAATAATAACAATTATAGCAGTTTAGCAATTTCATAAAAGAAAAGTAAGGATGGCTGCTAAATTAAACAATACGAAGAATAAGATAGAATTAATATTGAAAACCCATAATGGTGTGTAAAGGCCGAGAATCGCCTAAGTAAATTATCGCATGATGATCGTGCAAAAATTATGAAATATTGAAACCTTTATGTAGCCGCGGCTGGCGAACTGAGCGAGGTGCCCGCTCGGAGTCTTGCAAGGAACTAACTTAAATTTGGCTGCTGCTAGCCTGTATCAAACCGGCAGCAGATCGCAGAGAGAAAAATGACGTCACTACACGGACCTGCAATACGGCATTTTGGAGTACGAAGTTTACATAGGTACAAAGTTTAACCATACTGCCCGCACAAAATCGGGGCGATTTTGCAACTTAAGTCATTGTGTGAATAGTACATGGTAATTGACATTATATGATAACAAATTCAATAATAAATAACAACTGCTAATACAATAACAACGACATAACAATTGACATGTATAACAGTAGAGCAATGACGCCCAGAAAATTAATAGTACATAACAATATTATTGACATACCAAATTCATGTAAGGATACATAATACATAAAGATTTCCGTTACATAGTAATAGAATAATGATACTAAAAATTTGTAAATAACAAAATTAATTAAGCTATCAGAAAAACTCAAAAGCAAAACAAAACAATTTCTGTGCTAAAGAATGTACAAAATAAAAACTCATGATATAAACAAAGTTCTTATATAACTAAACGTTATCTTTCTTGAAGCATGAACATATGTCCAGTAAATACATATATTTAAATTTTAACAAACGTAAATAATAACACTTAATCTATACAAAGAAAATATCCTCAAAAACTGATTCAATATGGCAATACAATAATAAAAAGCTTAATAATAAAATAATAAAAATCACAAATGTAAAGCATGATAAAGGTTCGAATCAAGGATGCATGTCGCATGAACGCTCATGCAATTAGTCTGAGGCCACTGGAAGTGGACATAATTTATGAATGGGTCGACGTAGGATACCATTTGCGGTGCGAACCTCCGCGACGCGCACTATTGAATCCTAACCCGAATAGACATTTGTGACTACCCCGCGTTTCCACTGCAGTGGGGGGGAATTGTCTCCTAGAATGAGGACGAGTTGTCCGGGAGTCAAATTTTTTGACGGAATGCGCCATTTGTTGCGTTGTTGTAATTGGTGCAAATAATCTTTCGACCACCTGTTCCATATAGATTGGGTGAATCTTTGGAGCAGTTGCCATCTGCCCAGACGACCAATATTGACTTGGGAATAGTCAGGTTCCGGGAGTGCAGTGAGCGGAGAACCAACCAGGAAGTGAGCTGGAGTTAAAGGTTCGGGGTCCCTGGAGTCATTTGATATGGCGAACAAGGTACGTGAGTTAAGGCAGGACTCTATTTGAGTTAGGATAGTGTAATACTCCTCGAACGTAAGAATGGTTCCGCCGACAACGCGCCGCAAATGAAACTTGACGCTCTTGACTCCGCTTTCCCACAGGCCACCGAATGAGGTGCTGAGGGGGGGGGATAAAGGATCATTTGATGCCTTGGGCACTGGTAAAATCCTGGGTGGCCTGTTCAAATCCATTAGATTGAAACAGTTTGTATAACTGTTATAGTGTGCAACTAGCACGACGAAAGTTTGATCCATTGTCGGAAAATATCTGATGAGGGATACCTCTAGGCGCTATAAACCTTTTTAAGGCTGCTATAAAGGCGTCTGATGTAAGATCTGAGACTAGTTACAGGTGAATGGCCTTAGTGGTCATGCATATAAATAAAGCAATATAACCCTTTGACGTCGATTTTGACCGCTGCCCGCCATGACTTATAAGTACGGGACCGGCATAGTCGACTGCAGATTGAGAAAATGGCTTAGCAGGCGTAACCTGGGAAGGGGGTAATTGTCCTAATAATTGGCTTGCGCCCCTAGCACGGAATCGAAAACAAGTGATACATTTATGTATTACTGAACGAATATAAGATTTATCATTAATTATCCAATATTTCTGCCGTAGAGAGAACTGAGTCAATTGAACACCAGCGTGTAGCAAACGAAGATGCTCGCTTTGTATGATTAATTTGCTGAGATGAGAATGCGGGTGTAGTATGATTTGGTGTTTGCTCTCATAGGTAAGCTGGGAGTGCTGAAGACGTCCTCCCACGCGTAATATTCCTGTCTTGTCCAGAAAGGGGTTAAGTGAAAGAATTTTACTATTATTAGGGATGCAGCGTTGTGCCTCAACTTCCTTGATTTCGATGCTAAAGTGCGATTTCTGAGACTGGCGAATAAAAACCAAAAGTGTACCATGTAACTCATGGGAAGTTAAAAAGGAAGTGTCCTATCAGCTATGGGGAGCCTAGAGTTCCGAATGAATCGACGCCAATACGAAAATACATGAAGGAGTTTTGAAAGCGAAGAGTAGTTTTCAAAATAGCTAGACGTAGATGAAGCGACAGTCAATGAGGTTTGGACCTGCTTTCGTTGTTCGTGCTCATGATCGGGATGAGTGCAGGGTGAATGGGCATCGAAGGCACAGATGGGCCATGATGATGACTCATGGGACAACCAGGATGCACCATGCCACCATTGTGGGTGACCGTGTAAAACCCGAGGGAGACAACCACGCGATAAAATGTCGGCAGGGTTGTCCAGTGACGAGACATGATGCCAGGTACCCTTTGTAGTGAGACGCTGTATCTCCGCAACACGGTTGGCGACAAATAATTTCCATCTGGAAGATTGTTGGTGGATCCAGTGTAAGGCTATCATCGAGTCCGAGTAAAAATATAATTCGTCGAATTTGTAACTCACGGCGTTTATAACCTTGGAAGACAACTGAGCCAACAAGAGACAGGCGCAAAGTTTAAGCCTGGGTAATGTTATCTGCTTCAAGGGAGCGACTCTAGATTTGGAACATAACAAGTTTGATGAGATGACGTAGTTTGCATAGACCGTACGCACATAAATACAACACGCGTAACCTTTTGCTGACGCGTCGGCAAATCCATGGAGCTGAAATGAAATGATTTGCGAATTATTCAAACTCTTTACAGACCTGAAGTACTGTAAAGTAAACTCTTTACAGAATTTTAAAGTACGTGTCTGAAATCAGCTGAAAATAAAGCTCTACCCACTGATTAGATAATGAATCTGATAAGGGTTCGTCCCAACTTGTACCTGTTAACCACAATATCTGCATAAAATGCTTACACCAGAATGTAACCGGGCCACCGAGTCCCAAAGGGACGTAAATTCCTGCGATAACTGATAATAACCTTCTCTTGTTGAATACCTCTACATTGACATGTCTTTGGACACTATGTACGAAACTATCTTCGTCGATGTTCCAGTGAATACCCAAAGTACGCACAGTTTGATTTTTGCTAAAGTCGAGGGAAGAATGAGCGTGCGAAGCTATAAGGGTCTGATCATTGGAAAACCATTTGTGCAAGGTAAAACCGTATTGACTTAATAAATCTGTGATGTCGGGTTTCATTTTAGATAGGATGTGCGGGTTATCTGAACCGGTCATGAGATCGTCCACATAAAAATCGTTTGCGATGGATGAGCAAGCTATAGGGTGTTTAGTTTTATTTTCCTGGGCTATTTGAGCCAGACATCTTGTAGCAAGAAATGACGCACTTGCAGTCCCATATGTGACTGTCCTCAAGGCGTAATGTTGGAGTTCCCTATGGGGGACGTCGCGCCAGACAATACGCTGCAAATTAGAATCCTTGGGATTAACTAAAATTTGACGATACATCTTCTCAATATCCGAAATGAGGACATATCGGTGAGTGCGAAACCGAGACATAATAGAGAACAGATCCTGCTGGACCGTGGGACCAACCATCAATGTGTCGTTCAAGGACAAATTATTTGTCATTTTGGCAAAGCCGTCGAAAACAACTTGCAATTTGGTAGTTATACTGGAGCCCTTAAAAACTGAGTGGTGCGGCAAATAAAAAGTGTCTGACTGGTTAACTGACAAATCGTAAGCATCAAGCAAAGACATATGACCAAGAGTTAAATATTCATGCATGAATGCGCTATAGTTTTTGTGAAGGGCAGTGTTCTGCTTGAACTTGAGTTCCAGTGATTGAAACCTGCGGATAACTCCGTGAAGAGAATCGCCCAAATGAGAATTGTATGATCTGCGAGGTAGGGATACCACAAATCTGCCATCATTATTACGGAAAGTATTAGATACAAAATGACTTTCGCATTCCGAGTCCTCAACGGAGGGAGTACGAATAGCAACGTCCTCTAACTTCCAGAAGTCCTTTAGTTGCGAGGAAATGGCATTATTATCTTCTCATGCTGTGAATGATGAGACAGGTTTTGTCATGTCGACATTAAATGGCAAGTTACCCGCGAGAATGAATCCCAATTTTGTCTCCTGTATTATGGGAAAATGTGGGCGACGGATGAATTTGGCAGGTTCAATTAATTGTAAGTAATACTGAGCACCAAGCAATAGGTCAATTTGCGAAGAGAAGTTCAGTTGTGGGTCGGCTAGGAATATGCCTTTTGGTAAATTTAGGGATGAGATATCAAATGATTCCGCAGGGAGCTTATTCGTGATACTGGGAAGGACAGCGCAATGTATGTTTAAACTAAAATTCTTGTAACGTGAATGCAACCTTACCCTAGTACTGAAGTCAGCCTGAGATAATGAATTATTTATACCGGTGATGGGTAGTTGAGATTTTATTAGTTTTAGACCCATGCGACGTGCGAAATTCATGGTGCAGAAGTTAGCTTGCGATCCTGAGTCCAATAAAATCCTTACTGGGTGCTTCATACCGGCATGGTCAGTTGTCATGCAGACAGCGGTGGATAATAATATAGATTTGTTTGTTTGCAGTTTTAGTGAAAACTGATTGTTCCTGCACGAAGCGTTATTGCCTGATATGTGGATCATTGTGTGGTGGCGTTTAGCGCATGTCCTGCAAGCAAATTTGGAAGGACAGTGTGCGAGATCATGGCCTGGACGTATGCAATTTAAGCAGAGTTTATTTTTAATTAAAATATTTTTCGTTCCAGGGGAGATATAGCCACGAATTGTGGGCACTCAGAAAGGCGGTGTTTACCACGACACAGCTGACAGATGTTATTGCCGATATGAGAATGGAATGCCGACCTAGTAACATCAACCGGTTTAATAGCTTTGCGATAGGAAGTCTTATCGCTAACGTGTATTTTGCTTACTGAGCTGGTCGCGCCGTCGACGTTTTGCAATAACTGCTATCTATTATTTAAAAATTTAATAAAATTACTGAAATTAGGAAATCGCTCGTCGGACAAGCCTTCTTTCCAGAGCCGACATGTATGCTTATCGAGTTTTTGCGTTAAGTATTGAACGAAAATGATTTCGAATTAACTTAACGGTAAATTTAATGAATTCAAAGCATTTATATTCGCGGTAATCTCGTCAATGAATTTGGAAATGCTAACCATGGACTCTTGTTGAATGGACTTCACGCCCAAGACATTCCCTATGTGATAGGCTGAGACAATTAATTTGCTGTCGTACCTGGATCTTAATAGATCAATGGCTACAGCATAATTTTCATGGGTGATTGGAAGAGATTTTATTACATTTAAAGTTTCGTCTTTTAATGAAGAGTGCAAATAGTGTAATTTCTGAATGTCCGTCAGGTCAGTTCTGACTTGTACTAATTCCATAAAACATATTATAATAATGTTGCCAATCAATAATGCTGCCTGAGAAGCAGGGCAATTTAATTGGCTCTAACTGTATAGGGGGGGTTTAATTAGCGTAACTTCAGCTTGAAACAATGGCTTCTTGTTCACCTCCTCTACTTGCTCTAATAAATGGTGTAACTTGCACTCAATATTACAGAGATCATCCTCTGTTTGAACTCTGTCACTGACTGATGTGAAATCGGAATCATCAGCCTCAATTTGAGTCTGAATTTCGTCATACTTCGCGGACAATTCCATCAAACGGCGGAGTTTAATTTTTAAGGCATGGTGATCGCTTATGTCCGGATCGAAATTGTCAGCGAAAGTATTCACACGCGATATAGACGCCTTAATTGTTCCCCGTTTCTTAATTAACGCCTTCACATCAGCCATGACCGAAATGTAAAATGTGATTCGAAAACGATAGTTAAATATAGAGCAGGTGAACAATTGTTGGTATTTGAATAATTTACTAAATTCTGATATGATGCGGGAGCCAGTGATCTGTGTACACATTAATATATGACTTACTATATTAGGTAGGCCTACTTATTCCATCTTATTATTTTATTTTTTTAAATAGTTATGAAAGTTATTGAAAATATGAATTATTCAAAATGACAATATACCTATAGCCCTATCACATCACTTAAGTTTCATAATGCACAGCTGCGTAAATGAAAATTTATGTACTTATGTACATATGAAAATCTAGATAAAAATACAAGTTTATGGCAACTTGACAATAATATCTGTTTATGTAAAAATTATTAATGATATTATATTAAATGTTATTAAATCTGCGCAAAAATATTACTTAGTTTGCTGTACCCATCAATTATACATGAAAAATTATAAAAACGAAATTATATATAATTTACCTTGTATTTCCGTCCAGTGACGTCGAGCGTAATTTGTATTTGGTTACGCGTTTCAGGCCATGTGGCCCATCATCAGACCATCACTCCGAGAGGAGCTCGTTAAACAATAAAAAAATCCACATAAAACAAACACATAATAAATAAATACAAAAATATATTAAAACATATAAAGGCGTTCTCTTACACGAACACGGTGCACCGCGTGTAGCCTGTCTGAACTGCGTCAGTGGAACCTGTTATCTATTATTATCTGTAATCGATCGCAGCGCGGTATCATACAGTGGGTTGGACCTGAAGTTAAGTTTATCATTAAGTATGTCGTCACACACACCAGGGTTATTATGACCTCTATATATCTCGAATTCTTCAAGTGCATCCATATAACGGCCTTTGGCACAATAATGTAGGGGTATGAAGTTATTGTTGAAATTTGTATAAGAATGATTACATGAAATCAGATGCCTTGTAAAGTTAGATTTAATATTATCTATGAAAAAATCACCCCTATTAAAATGGCTTTGTGGTGTGTGTTCGCGGAATCTTTTGATGAACGGTCTACCCGTTTGGCCGATATAAAATCGGTCACAATCGTCACATATAAGCTTATAAATACCGGTTTTGGATTCAATGTTTGTCTGAACGACTGGGCGAACCAAGTTCCGTAGACGGTTATTTGTTTTAAAAATGACAGTATAACCTAATTTACTTAAAGTGGATGTAAGGATCCTGGGCATCAGCTCAGTGTATGTTGTTGTGATGTAATTGTTGTTATGTGTATTATCATGTGTCTGTTTGGAACGACGGGATTTGTGTTTTCTAAGAATATTGTCAATCATTTGGGATTCATATCCGTTGGCCAGGGCTATGTGTTTAATTATGTTGAGTTCACACTCAAAATCATCATTATTTAGGGGGATCATCAAAAGTCTGTGAATAAAACTGTTGTAGGCCGATAATTTTTGAGAGAAAGGGTGGTGTGAGTCTGCATGTATGGTCAAGTTTGTGGTGGTAGGTTTTCTGTAAATTTTAAAGTTTAAGCTGTTAAGTTGCCTGGTGACAGTAAGATCAAGAAAGTTGAGTTCATTATTGGTTTCAGTTTCCATAGTAAATTGAATATTGTGGGTAACAGTATTCATATGATTTTTAAGATTACTGATTTGGCGTAAAGTACCGTTAAAAATTAGAAAAGTATCATCAACGTATCGGCCATAAAAGATAATATTATTGGCGAAGATATTATTGTTAAGGATATAATTGTTCTCATAAAAGTCAAGATATACATCAGCCAACAGGCCGGATAACGGTGAACCCATGGCCAGGCCGTCATTTTGAATATAATAATTACCGTCGAAAGTAAAATAGTTTTGTTGAAGGATGAGTCTTAGTATGATAATTAGTTCTTTAATGAGTTGTGTGTCCAATTTGTTAGTGTCATGGAGATTGTCATTTACAATATCTAAAGTTTGGTTCACGGGTATATTTGTGTATAAATTGATGATGTCAAAGAACTGTTATAGTGTGCAACTAGCACGACGAAAGTTTGATCCATTGTCGGAAAATATCTGATGAGGGATACCTCTAGGCGCTATAAACCGTTTTAAGGCTGCTATAAAGGCGTCTGATGTAAGATCTGAGACTAGTTCCAGGTGAATGGCCTTAGTGGTCATGCATATAAATAAAGCAATATAAGCCTTTGACGTCGATTTTGACCGCTGCCCGCCATGACGTATAAGTACGGGACCGGCATAGTCGACTGCAGATTGAGAAAATGGCTTAGCAGGCGTAACCTGGGAAGGGGGTAATTGTCCTAATAATTGGCTTGCGCCCCTAGCACGGAATCGAAACAAGTAATACATTTATGTATTACTGATCGAATATAAGATTTATCATTAATTATCCAAAGTTTCTGCCGTAGAGAGAACTGAATCAATTGAACACCAGCGTGTAGCAAACGAAGATGCTCGCTTTGTATGAATAATTTGCTGAGATGAGAATGCGGGTGGAGTATGATTTGGTGTTTGCTCTCATAGGTAAGCTGGGAGTGCTGAAGACGTCCTCCCACGCTTAATATTCCTGTCTTGTCCAGAAAGGGGTTAAGTGAAAGAATTTTTCTATTGTGCCGTGTTTTGGTGAAAACCCGGCCGTTCTATAAACGTGAATAAAAGAAAAGGTCTAATTGCCAAAATAATGTATTTATGTATTTAGGCGTTGGTACGGAGTGGACGGTTCAGGGGTTGCGCTGGATGCCGTCGCTACCTGGCGGCGGAGCGCGGAGTTATGTTTTTTCGACATGTGCTTGATACAAGGCAGGCAGTCTGAACAAGTCAGCTGTTACGCGCGGAGCCAGACGTTCTTCCCAGCCGCTCCAAGTTGTTTTAATCTACACTTGCTATCTACTATGTTTGAGTAGAGGCTACAGCCATCTCCGGTAAGCCACTTTAAGTTATATTGTTACTTATTTTGTAAAAGATTTAAAACGTGAATTGAAATTAACTTGGTTGCGAATCAGACGAAAATTGTATGTTGCCGCGTGAGTAGGGTAAGAATGAGACTTCTACCGCGGAATTGACGTCACTCCCCCTTTTGGCGCGAAATTCAAAAATCACGGTAGTGGGGGTAGACTTCCGGTGCTGTGTGTCATCGTGTGCAAAGGTTATGATGGACCGGGGGGTAGTGGTGTGTCCCACGTGACCTTATTGGGCGTGCCGAAGTTGTCGGCCATGTTGTCGGTGTCGGCCATTTTGTAGGGTTATGTGTGCGTTGATTGGTGGAGGCGTGGCCGCCGTTCGCTGTTCGCCGTTCGCGGTTCGCCGTCCGGCGGGGGCCTGCCGCGGCATGGTGGTGGCTTGACCGCCGCCATAAGTGGTGGGGTCGTCGTCCATTTTGTCGGCGGCGGGGTGGCCATGTTGGAAAAGCGGCGCGATGTTGTCGGGTTGTGCATGTATGCTGGTTAAGGTTCGGCCACGTTGCCGCCTCGTGCGTGTGTTATAGTGTATGGGTTTGGATATATACTGTGTTTTCCGGAAGGGTGTCCATGTTGGAAAAGCGTCGACGTTGTCAACTTGTGCATGTGTGCTGGTTTAGCGTCGGCCACGTTGTCGGCTCACGACGGGTGTACGGGTTTCAGATATATTTACACTGCCACCATTGTCCGGATATCGTCGATGTGAAGAGGTGAATTTCATTGTTGCCAACTCGAGAACTGTAATAGCGTTGGTCACGTTGTCAACTCGTGCATGTGTTATAGTGTATGGGTTCAGATATTTACACTGCTGCCGTCCGGATATCGTCGATGTGAAGAGACTGAGTGATGTGAATTGCATTGTTGCCAACTCGTGAACTGTAAATTTGAATATGCGTGTGTGTGTGTGTTTATGTGTGCTTTTGTGGTAAGTATATATTGTAAAAATACAAAATGCGCACATCATCGGTGTGAAACTCTTGTTGACTGGCTATTGCGGTGCAAAATTGAATATCACGCATTTGTGCAATTGTTCTGATTGACATTTCACTTATAAAACATGCATGATGGAGGGAAAAAGGATAGTTAAAAAGAAACAACTAAGCAAATCAAAATTTACATATTTATATTGTAGTCAAACACACACACACACACACACACACACACACACACACACACACACACACACACACGCAATATATAAAGATGAGTATAATACAAAAGTATACAATTAAACAAAAAATTATACATTACATTTCAGATACAATATATATACAGAAAAAAACATTACATAAAAAAATATACATTACTTTTTTTACATATATATATTACACATATATATTGTAATTATACAATAAACTACAAATACACACACACACACACACACACACACAATATATAAAGATGAATACTGCTACGACAGCACAGAACAATCTACGCGTTTATCGAATATGCCAGAAGGATCTCGATGTAAGCGTGTGGTGTACGTGCTACTAGATGCATTGTGCGAGAATTTTCTCGACTGTGCCGGGCTTCGCTCGGGCGCTCGGACTGTGTCAAGGCCGTAGTATTTACGTAGTCCACGAGATATAAGACGCAGTTTGGAAGCTTCTGGTGTGTGAGCGTGACTATAAATACATCGGTTAGCGGCCTTTGTTTTCAGTTCCATGCGAGATTTTGGATAGTGCGGTTCGAGAGTATTAGTGTGATATATTTACAGAGCGGTTCGGGTTATTACTGTGAACGTGCAAGTAGTTAGTAGTGAAGTGTTGCGTTTTATATTCGGACGGTATAATTGTAATACAATTGAGTTTTAATATTTGTGGACATTTTATTGCCTGTTTACAATTTTCATTTGATTTGTTGTAGAGACTGTGTTGTTAATTACGAACTGCTTTACTGTAACAATTAAAGGTGTGATTAGTGACTTAATTGGTGTCTTGTACTTATTTTGTTTCCACTGTACCTACGACGATCGAATAGACCGTCGTAACAATACAATACAAAAATATATAATTAAACAAAAAAATTGAATTATACATTACATTTCAGATACAATATATATATAAAGATGAGTATAATACAAAAGTATACAATTAAAAAAATTATACATTACATTTCAGATACAATATATATACAGAAAAAAACATTACAGATAAAATATATATATATACACAGAAAAAACATTACATCAAAAATATATATATTACATTTTTACATATATATATATATTGTAATTATACAAAATACACACACACACACACACACACTAAATTACCGAAAAAACATCATCACTTTTTTACTTTTTTTACATATATATATTGTGCACGGCCATCTGTAACAGAAACAACAAAAATATTAGTGATGTATAGTTGATACGTGTAGGGTGGATTAGAATAATGTTTATGTGTACTGTTACATACCTCAAAAATGCATGCGTGCATAAAATGGATGTATTGGCCTGCTGAATGCATACACCCGACATTGTGGACATCCCGGCGGTGTCCCCTCCAATGCCACGGTTTGGAACCAATTAATGATGCACAGATAGTGGTAAGTATGACCACACATTAAGCCGATGAGTCTCTGACCCTCAGTATAATTATCTTGGTACACACTACAAGATGTGTGCCCTAACATACCCTATATGGAGCAGAGCTCTCCACGGCTCCATCGCCACGTCGGAAACCTACTTCTTAGAAGTAATCTCATTGTGGCGACTTCACTGTGCATCCTCGGTTCCGCCGTATCAATTATATCATAAAACACACATGGTGCGTCTTCTGGAGGGGACCGCAAACGAGGATCATGTCGCATGTGCTGCTGAGGTTGTGGTTGAGGCTGCTGAGGTTGTGGCTGCTGTTGAGGCTGTGGTGATTGTGGTTGAGGTTGCCGTTGATTTGCGGTGCTTATCCACTGCGGACGTGGTTGTGGTTGTTCCTGTGGTTGTGGTGGTGGCGATTGTGGCGGTGTAATGGTTATCTGCTGCGCTTGTGGACGAATGTCATAGGTGAAAAAGTAAAAATATAAAATCATATAAAAAAAACGAGAGTATGTACACATAAGAAGAAGACTTACATATTAAATGTGATGACCGGTAATTGTTGATGCTCATCTACATCAACATCATTATTTTCATCATGTTGATGCTCATCTACATCATCATTATGGCTTCCATCTAGAAGTACTGTTGTATCACTGTCATTACCATCATCATCACCATACATCATCATCTCATCATCATTGCTGAAAAAAAGTACACTTTTAATACCAGATGTAAACGCAATAGTACAAGTGAACGTTAATGAAAAAAAAACAAACGTACCGACTCGTGCCGGCTTCCTGAGATGCAGCAGCAGCAGCAACAACAGCAGCAGCAGAAGCTGAACCGGTAGCATCACTGAAAAAAAAGAATAAATTTGAATACCGAACGTAAACGCATTAGTACAAGTGATTGTTAATAAAAAATGGACTTACCGACTTGAGTTGTGTTGTGATACTGAACGCCCATCAACCCATCAACGCCTGCCGTAATCTTTGAGAACTATAAAAAATAAACAGTAAGTCAGTCGAATGTTATATTCTGTTTGTACTCGTTAAATATGGAAAAATGTTGTAATTTACCTTCGAACCCGCCGCTGCTCCTCACATACCCTTTTATAAAGTTTATTATCACTTCCGCTCATTCTGTAAAACGTAACAAGAAAAATGTTGTATAATAATTTGCTAACATAATAATGCACGTGTGTGTGTGTGTGTGTGTGTGTGTGTGCGTGCGCGCGCGCGTGTAATGTCAAATATTAACGTAAAAATATAGTAAGTACTTACATGCAACTTGAAAAATTATAATGAATGTGATAATAATCATTATGACAAAATGCTTATATATACGAATATGCTCGGTGGGTGTCAGCTATAGACAAAGTCCCCTCACCCTCAAAGTGTTCACCACACACACACACACACACACACACACACACACACACACACACACACACACACACACACACACACACACACACACACACACACACTGTGAGGTCAGTCAACATCTTGTTTAAAATTAATCGCAATTCCCCCTCCCTCATGATTCTCTCATCGATTACATCACACACGGCTTTCATCCTGTACGTAACAAAGCCCCTCGCCCTCACAAAGTTCACACGCTGCGATAACATATGGTCAGTCAGCGAATAAAATTAACTGCACATGTGCATAGTGTGGGAAGGTCTTAGTGGGAGTCGATTACATCCTGTTATAAATATTAACCATTGACGTCTAATCGTCTACCTAACCCCTCCTACCAACTGAAAATCAAATGAAAGTATAATAAATAAATTTTATACTTGCAATACAAGTTTATTCTTACCATGAGTTACTGTTCAGTGTATCTTAGTCTCTTCATGTTAGGACCGGTATCGTCATTGGTTAACACACGTTTACACACTCTGTAGTGTCCGTACGCGAGTGTAGTTACACCATCGTCCAGTACGTACCTCTTATCGTCATAAGGACACAGGGAAAGTTTCGTTACACGTTGCGTGTACAGCTTATGACGATCGCTTCGTATACACCCGGCAGAGGTGAAAACTGTACGACTATCGAAAAGACACTCGCTGTATAATTGATGACGTAACCTTTTTTTTTTGCCGTTCTCGGAACACCTTTCGCCACCTTTTTGTCGGTACAGTCGGACAATAGGAGCGAGTAACATTTAGCTCTGAGTCCGACGAATTCCCTGATGAGTTTCCCATTAGTTTCATCCTTGAACTTCCCCACGACTTTTTTGTTGTCGTCGCAATGACAAGGATGATCTGAGGGATAGTCCGACGTGTCGAAAAGGTGGAGATCCTCTTTCATATCGGAGTACACATCGTCAGTCTGTATGCTGTAAAGCAAACTGTCGGTATCAGTCATTAATAATGTTAATTGTCGTCCGTACTTGCTGACAGCGTACCGATAATGAAAATCGTACATTATCAATTTATTGACATCAAGTACTGTGAAGCCAACGTACACTGGACGGGAAAGGTATATAGTTCTATTCCGTAAAGCCAGTCCGACCAAGTCGTCGGTGTAGCGGATCATACGCTTTAGTCGTGGATTGGAAACAAGTTTCTGCAGCCGCCCTTTGGTAGAGACTAGTTGGAAGTCTATTCGTTTCCTTACGTTCTCCAGCGATTTACCATAGACAGCGTTGACCATCAGGTTGAAAAAATCTTTTTCAAAACTGTTGGTGGCTGCTGCTGTCTTTTGTGTGTTGAAATCGATAAACGGTTTCATTCACGCTTTCTGTTTAAAACACAACACCCGATGGATCGCTTTCAATTCTAGACCAAGTTTCAGATACAACTTTATATTTCGAAAATGTAGAACGTAATTTTGCTTGTCGTCCAAAGTCGTTAGCAACTTGGGAACGGACGCCGAGGGCGTTTCTGATCCATTATACCCTTTTGTATAGTGTAGTCGTGTGTGGAGTCATCGAGAGTACGGTGAAAGTATGTCAGGATTGATGCAGGAACGCACAGGTGCTAGTGGATAATCTGAGTGAAGATCATGAAGTTCAGATAGATAGTGTAGGTCGACCTCAAGTATGTAGCCCATGTCACTGTCATCACTCAGAGTACGTACTCAGAGTACTGTCATCACTCAGAGTGAGTCAATCTCGTTACGATCGAGCCATCTAAAGTCACCGTAAGGGAGTGGCTGTGACATGGCTGCACCGTAAAGGTTTTTGCAGTCGGTGTACAATATGAAAGAGGTCGGCTTTGAGGCATCATACTGATCAGCGGTTAGCGGGTTGTTAGCCTTGGCATAGCGGTTGGGTACCATGCTAACGCCACCGCGAACGGCTGATTCAATAAAAAGATGCTGATCTATATCCGTCAACAGTTCCAGTCGCACACCGGTCATCTTTAACATCGCGTGCCAAGCAACGCCGGGAAGCGAGTAAAGATGAGCCGGATCAATCTGGTAATAACGCACGGCCATCTCACGGAACGCCTCGAAGACGTCAGCCAGCAGCAGTACATCTGTTTTAAGATAAAGATCGTG
Organism: Magicicada septendecula; assembly: GCA_034769895.1. NCBI lineage: Eukaryota > Metazoa > Arthropoda > Insecta > Hemiptera > Cicadidae > Magicicada > Magicicada septendecula. The sequence continues at coordinate 199,357,820 of CM068376.1, read as the reverse complement.
ATAATCGCCCAGCGTGCGGATTCCGAAAGTCTGCCACACATTCTGTGCATGTGCGTAATCTTCGTCCGACACGGGCGATTCACTCAGCCTATTAAAAAAGTGTTCGCGTGCGGGCAGACATGTTTTGTCGAACTTTTCGCTACCCGTCATGTAATCGTAAGGGTACATCCCCTTACGTAAGAGTAGCTCGAAGTGTTCTTCGAAACATTGCTTTGTTAAAGCGAAATCCGCACCGCTCGCGCTCAAGTTTCCAACAAGTGTGTCCAAGGACGTGTTCAAAAATTGTAAAGTGTCTACGAAACGCAGGGCACCCAACGTGACTGATACGAAGCGTTCACTAGTGGTAGCGATACAAGTGAGATTTTCATCGTTGTATTTACCCAACCCTTGTTTCAAGTGATATGCGTCGTAACCTCGTAAGTTATGGAAAAAGACAGGAATATGTTGGGCGGACTTGCAGTTGAGGTTACATACGTTGTGAGTTGCGCCAAGGTATCGTCCAGTCAGATGACAATGGTTGCGCACCTTGTCGTCATCAGTCAGTGGTTTTTCACAGAGATGGCATACGATAGCATTCGTGAAAGATAATACGTCACGATCATTCATAGTCATGGGAACAATGGTACGCATGATCCTGTACAGTTCATGCTCTTCAACGATTAGTCTATCGAGAAATATTTCTATTACGTTCTCACCGCGATAAACAACCTGAGGTTTGAAAATGTTACGCTCGTGGTCGACTATGAGGTAGGAGAAACCTGAAGGAAGATGTAACGACTCCGTTGTGGTGGATGATGTATGTGGAGGAGCTTCGCAACGATGACAAGGCACAATGAACGATTCAAAGTCTGCATATATAGCGAAAGGGACTTTATGACAGTAAGTGTAATTTTTGAAGTACATAACCTTCTCCTTCTCTTTTATCGGTAAACGAATCCTTTGTTCACCGTACGGTGAACAACGAGGGACGTGTTCGCTAAGGAGTCGTTCTTCGCGGAATCTGTGCAGACAGTAGTTGCAATAGAAAGAACGTCCGTTGTGTTTGGTTAGTAAAGACAGTAAGCGACTAATATTTTTTATTAAACAGTAATGTTTTCGGTCAGCGGTGGTGAGAAGTAATAGATTAAAGTGGTGTTTTCTGCCGCTGAAAGGAGTTATTCTTAGCGGGTAAATTTCATTTTCTTCGTAACCAAAAACATTTATATAAATGTCAGAATTGTCTCGTTCGAACTTCACAATATCGCATAGACGGGTGGGATAAGTTATACCAGACGTGGTGATACTGTGAATATGTGATTTGTATTTGGATACACGCTCGTTGTCTCTGTGTTGTGGAAACAGTGCGGTCAACACTGACCATATAAAACACATTTGATCACCTGTATTGTTCACGTTGATGATGGATTTAGTACAAGACAATTCAGGAGGTGTACGGATGATACTGGAGGCGGCCAGCGGTTGGTATCGCGAGAGAACGAGTTCTAACGAGATTATATGATCCAACACCCAACCGCTACCCTCACGCGTGAATTTATAAATCGATTCGATGATTTTTTCGTACGAAGCTTCTAAACGTTCAGGCAATACATTCTGATCAGCGATCAATGTCGTATGACATCGTCCGTGAAAATAGCCTTCACTCGTCACTTCTTCGTCCTCGTTCGTGTCGGCGTTTACAATGTACTTGACAAATGTCCCTTTTAGCGCTGTATGCCACTTTATAGTAAGCAAACGTGTCAGTTCGTTTAGAATGTCCATACGTAACATATCGTGAATTTCATCGAAAAAGGTAATGACATCGTTTACACAATCTTCTTTTTCCTCTGCAACAGGTGTGTAAACGTACGAGACCAACGAGCCACGCAACGAATGTTTACGATCAACAGCAAACGTCTGCATTGTTAGAATAACAATAAAAGCAAAATCAATTACTTGCTCGCTTGAAGAACATTAGAATACTGATACCAAGTTAGAAAATAAGCAACATTTTATATGCAGTGCGTGAAAGTTAGCTTGCACGAGACTCGAAGGTGAACGCGAGCAGCGATCATCGCTCCACTTATACTACCTATGACGTCTGCGTGCGCAGCAATCTGCTCCCACTACTGTGCTTTATTTCATACCGACCAATTGACGACATCAATCCCCACTACGGTTGCGCGCGCAGCTATCGCTGAGGAAGTAAAGTGCAGCGCGACAAACTAACATTCTTGCTTCAGATATGGACGTGCACACATATCCTTTTGCAAGCCGATTAAAAAGCTTTTATAACATCCATCGTCGAGGTAACATTAAATTTTACGTTCGTATATTTCCGAATGCGAACGTGAGATTTTTTGACCTAGCCAAAGCCGGGTTTATTTACGAAGGCGATGGTGATGTTGTAAGATGCTGCAAGTGTAAAGTACGAATTATGGATTGGATGGTGGGTGATGATCCCGTCCAAGTTCATAAGGCGTCAATGCCCACATGCGATTTCGTTCGTGAACACTTGTAAAAGTCGACGCACGCAAAAACGGCTCTTTTCAGAGCCGACATAAACTCATGTACAAACATACCCGTTTGGGTAGTACTAGTAGTACTCTGTGTTAGTACTATACTAGTACTACTAGCACTACTACTTAATGTGTGTAAACAGTTCAATGTCTGACTGATGGTGCCCATGATAAAAAAATAAAATAAAACAAAAAATTTCATAAACATTATACCTATACACTTTAAATATCATGACAGTTTCGAAGCTGTATCACGTGCATTACAGATCGATGACACAATGGATGTCTATCGATACGACGATGGGAAACATTTCACACTATCAAAACCGTTACGAAGCGCGATACGCTCCAACTTGTGTTCCATGTATTTTGTGAAGAAAAAACGATTTTGTGGTAACTACTGTACACGTTATAAGTTTGGTGTTGACAGATATCACGGACGTTGTTGGCGTCACATAAAGAAACGTAGCGGTTATCTGCCACCGATCGTGCTGTTGATGATAATCTCCGATCGTATACACAACAAATCATGATGGCTTCAATTTATCGAAGAGTGTGATCGAAACAATGTACCGATCGAACTCGTGGTTTACGAAAAGAATATGTTCAAGTGTACAGTACGTCACGCGTGGAATCTTATTTCACGTTTTCGACCGATTCCTGAACTGTATCACGCTGTTCAACGTGTTCACGGCTTACACGATTCACACGGACGAATGAACTATGCGACTGTGTACACAGACATGCTCGCCTACGGAAGTTCAATCCCTCATGCTTCGTGTTGCATTGTCATTACGGAGCGCACTATTCCGATACGTACACCGACTGAAATATACAGAAGCGCGGTTATGATAGCGCCAAAGTGCGCAGTAGATCCTAGCTACAACGTAAGTTTTGACGTGCACTGCCCACCGTCTTCGTTACCGACACTAGCAAGAGGGAAACAGTTCGCATTGGTGAACAACAAGGCACAGGGATTGTTTTCGGTAGCCTTTCTGAAGGAAGCATTGCCTACACTCCGCAAGTATTGTGAATACTTCGGTCTGCAGTATTCACATGAAATAGGGTACACAGTGAAAGACCGACGTTTATACAAACAGTGGCAGCAGTGCATGGACGCTATGGCGGACGAGTTTTGGTTGTTAAACTCGTATCTTATACACCTGAATATGGAGTCGAGAAGTCATCGTCCGATCACAGAACTCAAAGCTAAACACATGTGCGAGCATCTACCTGTGAACGATAACGTCATAGTCGCGGAAATGCACGAGTATCGCGTCAACGTTATACGCAGCGTCGTGTTCAAAGACATGAATTCCGTCAAGACCGTAAGAGCGTTGGACACGAAACAACACACGCTCATGAGATATTACATCGGTATGAGCCTCGTGCGTAATGGATGTTAAAAAATCAGTTTCGCGCATTTTTTAACGTACTTATGCAATCACAAGAAGAACGCTTTGTTTTTCCGTTCGGTCGAGATGATATAACTGGATGTGGAGTGGAGATCTCACTACAGTCACGGGATGGAAAGCAGACGTACCAGAACGGTACCGAGAAGAGTTACGTTCAGCACTGAGTTAACACTTTACCACGTTCCAGCGTATTGTGAATCACTGTTCGCACGACATGAGAATGAAACGACAGGTGAAGAATATACAGCAGAGAGTTCGCAAGACTATCGCGAGGGAGTTGCACAGACCGGTAAGAAGGAATTTTCCGAGACGTGCGGTGGAGTTAAAGGTACTTCACGACTTGTACCAAGCGGACCTGGTAAAGATGATACCGCACGCGAAGGTGAACAAGGGATTCAAGTACCTTATGACGATCATTAACGCGTTTAGCAAGTACGCGTACGCTGTTCCGTTGAAAACGAAGACGGGTGTAGAGGTCGCACGAGCTCTGGAACCGATTCTTCGTGCTAAAAAAATGAAATATCTGCAGACAGACAACGGGAAAGAGTACTATAACAGTAGCGTACAAAAATTGCTGAGCAGATACGGTATCACACTCTATTCCACGTATAGTGAAAAAAAGGCCTCCATTGTGGAACGTTTTAACCGTACGTTGAAAACGCACATGTATCGTAGTAGAGGGAAAGTGGTGATTCTACCCACGATGAGGGGGGTAGAGGACATGATTTATGGCTCTGACGTCACCGATTCATGTCGTCATTGGCTCTGACGTCACAGATTCATGACATCACAGATCCCTCTACCCCCCTCATCGTTGGCAGAATCACCACCGTGGTAGAGGGAATGCGACGAGGTGTTGACGGGTTCCGAAATTTCGAGACGGCATTGGTGATGGGTACCGTTACACGAAAAGTTTGGGTTACTTGACGGTTCCCGAAATTTGGTGATGAATGACGACACCGTGACAGGTCCTATTGGATATTAATTCATCGTTGGCAGAATCATCACCGTGGTAGAGGGAATGCGACGAGGCGTTGACGGGTTCCGAAATTCGGCATTGAGCAAGGTGATGGGTACCGTTACACGAAAAGTTTGGGTTACTTGACGGTTCCCGAAATTTGGTGGAGAGACCGGTCTCACCGGGATGTGAACCCGGTTCGCAAAACCGACATGCTAACCGTTACACCAAGAGACCGTTGTTGTTTTATAGTACTTTATTTTATTTAAAAATAATGTTATTATATCAATCATATATAGAAAAACATAGATACAAATCTAATTATAGGAAATAATGATGTTATATCTCTCATATGTAGTATACCACTGATTTGCAAGTATTTATATTGTGCATATCCTTGAACTTGAACGTGCGATCCTTTGTGAGGTATTACATTGACCGTAGGGTAAAAATAACTTGAACAGGATGTGCTTAACCTTGAGTGTGTGTAGTTTAACATCTGTTGTAGAGTATAAAAGACGCGTTCATGCTATGCAACTATATCAGTTACTTGTCGCACTGAAGGGGAAGGTATGTTATATTTATGTTACCTTTGTGAATTTAAATAATATTTGTTTTAATACATATTTCAGGTTGAATAATTTTAAATCAATGTTATTATAAAACAGATGAATATGTAATCGTTATTCTAACAGTAGACGTATGTGTCTTATAGAGAAAATTCACTTTACAATGTGATATGAAATGTAAATGTATAATCATATAATATTGCATATGTTTGTCTGAGGATGTTATTATATTACAGAATTTGATTGTATGTAGACACTTCTCACTGAAATATTTTAAGTGTATGAATATATTTGTTCCAATCTCATCGGTATGCACACACTCTGAAAACTGGTTTTTTGAAGCCAGCTGAACTCTATACGACTTGCGGTGGGTGTGTGTGTCTGTACGGCACTAAAAACAGGTTTTTTGTAACGAAACGCATGAGGTCTGTGACGGGTCACTGTTACGTCGCGTGTGATGGCGTGCATAATAATTATTCTACAAAGTGTATTTGTTTTTTGTGTATACTTATAATCGTTGTATATGTTTGTAGTGAAGGGTGCCGTTTATAAAAAAAGGGTTTGGTTGAAATTATAGTAAGTAAATTATTTTTTATTATTGTGTAACAATGTATGTACTGAAAGCGCACGGTAGGAATTATATTATGGTCTTGGTTCATAGAATTGTTTTATGTGTCACAATTTATGTGTTGAAAGCGTACGGTAGGAATTACATTATTGTATTTGTTTAAAAGGTACAATAACAAATACGATATATATTTCATATATTTTTTTAATAACATCGAAAGATTTTTACACATAAGACAATTGGTAATTACTATACATTACCACAAAAATATATTTTATAATTGTGTACAGTATATATTGTTAGTAAATCTGTTTTAGCCTGTGTATGTTACGTACATGATACAACGTTATGCATTTTTTAAAAAGGATTTATTAAAAAAATCACGTTCTCTTTCTGTCACGCCTTCTGTAGATATCTGTTTAGAATATTATGTATTACATAATTGTACAAAATTAAGCTCAATCTTTATAGACTACACACGCACATCTACATGCATAATACAACTGGTAATTACTGAACATTACCACACAAATATTTTTTACAATTGTGTACAGTATATATTGCCAGTAAATCTGTTCAGCCCACGTATGTTACATACATGATACAATGTTATACATTTTTTTAAAACGATTTATTAAAAATCGTTTTCTCTTTCTGACACGTCTTCTATAGATATCTGTTTAGAATATTAAGTGTTACATAATTATACAAAATAATCTTTCTCTTTACGTTCATAAGAGAATTGTAAATTACAACAAGACAATTCTGTTCAGGTCTATGTATGTTACACACATGATACAATTTTATACATTTTTTGGAAAGGAGTTATTAAAAATAATTTTCTGTCACGTCTTCTGTAGATATCTGTTTAGAATATTAAGTGTTACATAATTATACAAAATAATCTTTCTCTCTCTCTTTACATCCATAAGAGAATTATAAATTACAACAAGACAATTACTATACATTACCACTACTACAGACCACAAATATGTATACAAAATAATCTTTCTCTCTCTCTCTCTCTTTACATCCATAAGAGAATTGTAAATTACAACAAGACAATTACTATGCATTACCACTACTACAGACCACAAATATGATCAGTATATAGTGTTAGTATATCTGTTCAAACCATTTTGTACTTCATCGTTGTGGTTGTATTCTATGTTACATACGTGATACGATGTTATACATTTTTGAAAAGGAGTTATTAAAAATAATTTTCTGTCACGTCTTCTGTAGATATCTGTTTAGAATATTAAGTGTTACATAATTATACAAAATAATCTCTCTCTCTCTCTCTCTCTTTACATCCATAAGAGAATTGTAAATTACAACAAGATAATTACTATGCATTACCACTACTACAGACCACAAATATGATCAGTATATAGTGTTAGTATATCTGTTCAAACCATTTTGTACTTCATCGTTGTGGTTGTATTCTATGTTACATACGTGATACAATGTTATATAAAACTGTATTAAGGATTATTTAAAATCAATTTTCTTTTCTGACATGTCTTATGTTGATATTTGTTTAGGATATCAAGTGTTACATAATTATGCAAAATAATAGCAGTTAACAACTAGCTCTAAGCTCGCTCTTTACACACACACACATCCATATGCATAAGGCAACTGCTAATTACAACAAAAGAATTACTATGCATTACCTGGCAAAACACGTTCTACTACAGACCACAAATATTTTCTCAGTTGTGTACAGTATATATTGTCAGAAAATCTATACTTCATATGATATATCTGTTCAAGCCATTTTGTTTTTGCATGTACTGCATCGTCTTTGTGAGTGTACTGTATGTTATGATACTTGCAATAGGATGTTTGTGGGAAAAACGTGTAAAATTGTTTTTTAAAGAATTTATTCAAATCGCTTTTCTGTTCTGTTAGGTTTTTTGTAGATATCTGTTCACGATATCGTGTGTTTTCATGTAGTGGTTTAACAAAATGTTCTGTTTTTATATATCTGTGTAATTTAATGAAATCACACTTACAATATAACCTGTTGTTTTTATGTTCTATTTCTCTTTTAATAATTTTTAAAGTAACATTGTGTCCTACATATTGCGTGATCTTTTTAGTCTGAAAAAAAATAAAAAAATAAACAATATATGAATCATTCCAGGTTACAATAATACAATAATTAATCACAACATAAGCTCTCTACACATACATATACATAAAAATATGCGAAACATCATTCATGCATTTATTATAATCTATGCGTGTGTGTGTGTGTGTGTGTGTGTGTGTGTGTGTGTGTGTGTGTGTGTGTGTGTGTGTGTGTGTGTGTGTGGATTACACTCTAGTTTTTTTACTTTTTCCAGAGTTTTCTTGAGCGAACTCATTGGTCTGAAAAAATAAAAAGGAAACAATTATATTATTAACTTATATAAACTTATGTATGTATATATATATAATTGAGTAAAACTTTTACATACATCCCTTCTAAACGGCTATTAACTTCTCTTAGAAAACGATTCAATGGAACCCAGTTTTGGTATTCACTCATAGGGTTGGTAACCCCAAACTCTGTCAGTATAAGACATAGGTAATATTAAAAAACCTCATCAGCCATACTATGAACCTGTCTCTCTCTCTTCCATCTCTTTTTATGTTAATTTGTGGGAAAATAACTATAGTTATGTAATTACTTAAGATAAAAGACGAATCATTATGTACTTACATAGTCGATATCAAGTTGTACGCTAACCTTCTCGTTAGCAAGTGTTGTGTGCGAAGTTACAACCAACGAGAGAACGCAAGGTTTGACTGCCTTCATCTGGTCCACAGTGAAGGCCTCGCTCCAACGCTTGGGCAGGAAAACGTGGAACTTGTTGTCTTGCGTTTGCGGGCAAGCTCCACTTTCCTCCAGATCTACCACAACAGCATTCCCAAATTTAGTATTTACCAATTTCATTGCAAGTACATGATATTTACAGTTGATCTGTAGTTTCTGCAGATCGCGGCGTGGCAGAAAAGTAGGCACGGTCTTCGCGTTACATACGATTGACTCCATTTTCAACGTCGACTGATGGTTGTATTAGAAAATATTGCTGTATTTATTCTGTTTCCCCCAGACGACTAGGACTAGGTTCCTTTCTTCTAAAGCGTCATCTCCTTCGGTCACGGTCGGACATAGATTCAAGGCCGTCGTAAACACCTGCGTTACCATCCCCCCCCTCTAACCCACACATGTGTTCTGTTTCAGCAAGCCCGCACCACCGCGAGCTCGCAAAGACAAAGATCAGTTTACCCCGCACCGTCTACCTCACCTTGAACCAGCGATGTAACGTTCGGTTTACCCCACCATCGCCTACCTATCGCACCGCACCCCGCAACGCCTACGAATGCAACGACAGGCTTGAGCCCGTCGGTCACGGTCACCGGCTATGAAGGCAACAACCTAGCCCCCCCCCTTCTCCGCACCCATCACCAGCGACAACGTTGCTGACACACCCCACCCCGCACCACCTAAACCTGTCGCTCTGCACCCCGCAACGCCTACGAATGCAACGACAGGTTTGAACCCGTCGGTCACGGTCACCGGCTATGAACGCGACAACCTAGCCCCCTTCCCCGCACCCATCACCAGCGACAACGTTGCTGAGATACCCCACCCCGCACCACCTAAACCTGTCGCTCTGCACCCCGCCGCACCTACCTCTCGCTCCGCACCGACCTTGAGCCCACCCATCACCCACAACCGCCGACAACATGGAGACACCTCTACGTTGTTGAGAAACCCCACCCCGCATCGCCTACCTCTCGTCCAACACCATCTACTTCACCTTGAACCCGCCAACGCAACGACTAGTTTACCTTTCGTCTCGCCTACCTCTCGCTCACGAATACAACAACCAGTTTACCCCGCACCGTCTACTTCACCTTGAGCCAGCGAATGCACAAGTAGCGACGGATCGTGCACTGCATCCTTTGTCAGCCGTGCGGTGTCAGACTCAGGAGGTTGGATATATATATTGGTCCGGCGAGCAGTTCCATCTCACAGTCTACGATTGAAACCTACATCTACTACAATGGATCTCTCAGCTAGCAGTGAACAGCGTGCAATTCGTGGTAATGTAATCACCATTAAATTTACATTTTCAGAAAATACAATAAACATACACACGATATTATCAGATTACAAAGATGTAATTATTAACAGAATATGTACTGAAGCTTCTCTTATGAATAATTATGTAAAATGGTACTTGGCAGCACGCGTTTCATTTAAAAAGCTTATCGACTCTGAAAGTATTACATGCACGGCTATCTTTCGATCCCGTACACAATTGAAATCATTTTATGATGATATCGATGAACAGTATTCGACAAGTTGTGAAAAAATAATCGAGAGTGCGGAAACATTCATACGTGACGGAAGCGGATGGGTTGAAAACGGTATCGAAACTCTTGAGATCAATATAACCAAATACGATCCGCTAGTGGGGTCAAGTTATCTTCCGACTCCTCCACGGTTACGCAAGACTAAGGGAATTGTAAACGTACAAAATAAGAAAGACGAGAAGTGTTTTTTATGGTCTGTGCTGGCTGCTATACACCCAATCGTGCTGCATAACCCGCATTTACTTAATTACTATAGACCTTACGAAAACGATTTAAACATGGACGGGATTTCGTACCCTGTTGAAATAAATAAGATAAAGCGGTTCGAAAAATTGAATGAAGATATATCCGTCAACGTATTCGGGTATGAAAATGAGGTATATCCGTTACGTATTACAGAATATCGTGGGAGGAAATACCATATCAACCTTCTGTTTTTGTTTGGTCTAACCACTACACACTATTGCTTAATACGAAACCTATCTCGAGTACTTGCGTCTTTGACGAGACATGCGGGCTCTTCGGTTTACTGTGACTATTGTTTGCATAGATTTGCGGACAATAAGAATACCAACGCGGCGCGAAAGCGGGTTGAAGAACATCGCGTTTACTGTTCGCCTCATGGTGTACAAAAGGTAAAACTTCCTGCCGAAAACGATAAATTTATGTATTTTCAAAATTTTACTTTATGTCATCGCGTACCTTATACGGTGTACGCGGATTTTGAATCGTTCGTTGTACCAATCGCTCAAACCACAGGAAATAAATCGCTAAACGTGACACACCATGTACCGGCTAGTTTTTGCTACCTGATTGTCGACTGGGAGGGAAAAGCCGTCAAGGAGCCAGTACTGTATCGCGGAAAAAACGTAGTGGATACGTTCTTGAGTACGCTGTTAACCGACGTTCAGAAACTGGATAGAAAATTCGCTGAACCCAATACCATGTTGGAGGACGATGAGCGTGGTTTTCAGAACGCCACACATTGTCATCTTTGTAAGGAACCGTTAACGGATGAGAAAGTACGCAACCACTGTCATGTAACGGGACAATATTTAGGAGCTGCACACAATGCTTGCAATATCAATTTTAAAGTACCCACACACGTACCGGTATTTTTTCATAATTTAAGCGGTTACGATTGTCATCATCTGATGCAAGCATTTGGGAAATATAAAGAAGAAGAAATGTCGTGTATAGCGACTAGCAGCGAGCGATACATCTCCGTTTCACTAGGACCCCTCAGGTTCCTAGATTCCATTCGATTTATGAACGAGTCTCTGGAAAAACTTGTCGGTAACCTTTCAAAAGATAAATTTAAAATTCTGCATCAGTTTTACACGAACAATATTGACTTGCTGCTACGTAAAGGCGTGTACCCTTATGATTACTTTACTGACGAATCAAAATTTGACGAGACGCAGTTACCGTCGCGCGATAGTTTTTACAATGCATTGACAGAATTGTCCGTAGAGGAGAAAGATTACGCGCACGCTCAAACGGTTTGGTCAGCATTCAACATGCGTACGTTTGGAGACTATCATGATCTTTATTTAAAAACAGACGTACTTCTGTTAGCAGATGTATTTGAAAACTTTAGAAACATGAGTCTCCAATATTACGAAATTGATCCGTGCAACATGTACACTGCTGCCGGACTAGCATGGAACGCAATGTTGAAAATGACCGGTGTGCGTTTAGAGTTACTGACTGACCTTGATCAACACCTGTACATAGAGAGCGGGATCCGGGGCGGTTTAGCGGCAATTTCTAATCGGTACGCCAAGGCCAACAACCCTCACATTTCCGATTATGACGCAAGCAAGCCGCACAACTATTTACTGTACCTCGATTGCACCAACCTGTACGGAACGGCTATGACACAGCCTTTACCACTGTCCAATTTTCGTTGGTTGGAACGTACAGAGATCGATTCGTTGAACGTGCACGCGTTACGCGACGATGATGACACCGGTTACATCCTTGAAGTCGATCTGCGGTATCCACATCACCTACACGACTTACACACCGACTACCCTTTAGCACCTGAAAAGCGTACTATTGCAGACAGTATCCTTTCACCGTACTGCTATCGCATGAAGTTGTTAAAAGACTTTGTGTGCAGTAGCGGTAAGGTAGAGAAACTGATAACGTCCCTTGAGGACAAGACAAAATACATTGTTCATTACAGAACACTGAAACTCTATCTCGAACTGGGAATGGAGTTGAAAGCGATTCACCGTGTGTTGGCATTCAATCAGTCCGTGTGGTTGAAACCTTTCATCGAGTTTAATACGGAGCGACGAAAGGAAGCCAGAAACACATTTGAAAAAGACTTTTTTAAGTTAATGAATAACGCACCGTACGGAAAATCGTTGGAAAATGTACGGAAGCGAATCGATTTCAAGTTAGTTGCAAACGAGAAGAAACTTCTCAAACTAACGTCTAACCCCAGGTTACAACATTTTTTCATTTATAACAATGACCTTGTAGGTCTCACGATGAAAAAAACATCCATTACACTGAACCGACCTTTGTACGTTGGGTTCAGTGTATTGGATATTAGTAAGCTGATCATGTATCGGTTCCATTACGGATTCACGATGAATACGTACGGTCCACGTGCACGTCTGTGCATGACAGACACGGACTCACTGTTGTACGACATTCGTACCGACGATGTGTACAAAGACATGAAGGAACGTCTCGAACTCTTTGACACGTCTGAGTATCCTAAGACACATCTGTGCTACAGTGAAACAAACAAGAAAAAGTTGGGTACATTTAAAGATGAAACGAATGGAACACCGATACTTGAATTTGTTGGGTTGCGTGCGAAATGTTATTCATTCGTTACGGCAAACGATAAGGAGAAAAAGGTAGCGAAAGGTGTGCCACGTTCCGCGATAGCTACACAGTTGAAACATCAACTTTATAAGCAATGTGTAAAGACCAATTCTCAAACTTATACTACGGCACAGACTATCCAGAGCAAAAATCATAACATATACACGACAAAGCTTACAAAATTATCGCTGTCACCGTACGATGACAAACGATATGTCTTGGATGACGGCGAAACAACACTAGCGTACGGTCATTACAAACTCTCTCAACCCAGACGCGAGATAATCCAGCAAGCGAGAGAATCCGTTATAAATTACGCGTTTGATGTACGTTGATATAAGACTTGTTTGCTGGACCAACACACTGTCAGTACCGATGATGAAGTCGGTGAGGTTCAGTGAAAACGTAACGGTATACCTCGTACCAAATTTTTGCGATTCGCGTTTTGGGTGGCGATATGGAGAACGTACGCAAAACTATTGCAAAGGAATTGCACAGACCGGTGAGAAGAAACTTTCCCAGACGTGCTGTGGAGGTGAAGGGGTTACACGATCTGTACCAAGCGGATCTGGTGGAAATGATACCGCATGCCAAGTTGAACAAGGGGTACAAATATCTAATGACGGTAATTAACGCATTTAGCAAGTATGCATATGCGATTCCCTTAAAAACTAAATCGGGTGTTGAAGTAGCGCACGCTCTCGAACCAATAATTGTAAAAAATAAAATGAAATACCTGCAAACGGATAACGGGAAAGAGTACTTTAACAGTGCAGTACAAGCTTTACTAAAGAGATTCAACGTTAAACACTATTCATCGTATAGCGAGAAGAAAGCATCCATCGTGGAACGATTTAATCGTACGTTGAAAACAAACATGTACCGTGCGTTCAGCGAGCAAGGACATTATCGGTGGTTGACTCTGTTGCCCGAGCTGGTGGAGGAATACAACAGCAGCGTGCACAGAACGATAGGTATGAAGCCGTGTCAAGTAGACGAGAGTAACGAACGACTAGTGTTGAAAAGAATAAAAAGAAATACCGCACCGCGGAAAGTGAGTAAGAAGCATAGGTTTAAAGCAGGTGATCGTGTACGTGTTAGTAAATATAAAATCATATTCGCTAAAGGTTACACACCAAACTGGACGAACGAGATATACACCGTGCACAGAGTTCAACCGACCGTACCGGTTACGTACTCGTTGAAAGATCACACGGGTGAAGTGTTGGAAGGCGGTTTCTACGAGCAAGAACTGAGTAAAACCAGCGTGGGCGACGTCTATCTCGTTGAGAAAATATTACGACGTAAAGGTGATCACGTGCGAGTGCGCTGGCTCGGCTTTGACGGTAAACACGATTCGTGGATACATAAAAAAGATCTGATATAATAACATTACCACAGTATTTTACCGAACGTAAACGAGTTAAGATGAAGATTGTACAACAATCGATAAAGTTAAACGTTAAGAATGTAGACTCTACTAAGTATAAAACCGAAGTCACTTATAATAAACACGGTCCATTGTTTCCGAACACAGTTCGATGTATCGTGTGCGGAACAACAAACAGCGGAAAATCAAACGTAGCCTTTAACATGTTATTCGATCCAAACGGACTGCGATTTCAAAACCTGTACGTGTTTTCCAAATCGTTGTTTCAACCAAAATACCGTATGTTAGAAGACGTTTTTAATGCTCTCGCTGACGAAGGGATGATGTACTTCACATACAGTGAAAACGATGAAGTACCGCCTCCGCACGAAATCACACCTAATTCTATCATGTTGTTCGATGATGTAGTATGCGAACGACAGAATAACATACGAAAATATTTCGCTATGGGACGGCATAGCGGTGTGGACAGTTTGTACCTTTGCCAGACGTACAGTCTGGTACCGAAGCAACTGGTGCGTGATAATGCCAATATCATGGTTTTGTTCAGACAAGATGATCTCAATTTGCGTCACGTTTATAACGATCACGTTAACACAGACATGAAATACGATGAGTTCAAAGCGATGTGCGCCGAAGCGTGGAAGGATAGTTACGGATTCTTAGTCATCAGCAAGGACTCACCGATAAACGCGGGTAGATACAGAGTGGGTTTCGATCGTTTTATACATAAATAGGATAGTCTGTGAGAAAAAGTCACCAGTGTCAAGATGGATGACAAGCAATTGACACAAGAAATCGATGCAATTAGCGACAACATAAGACAAAAGTATCGGATGTTGAAACGTGACCTCAGAGAGAGCGATGAACTATTAACCAGAACGTACAAACCTCTTTTGGAACCGCTAACCCAGATTTCTGAAAAGTTGAAAGACACCAGTGATAAAATTAAAGTTGAAGATGAAGATACGAAGACAGCTGTGGAGACGAGAACACCGTCGCAACCACGTTTCCTCAGAACGGAAGTGTTGGCACAAACGCCTGATGTCGAAACACCGAACGTGACCCTTGAAGAGTTTTTAGCAACACCCGAAGGTCGACAAGAAGCACAAGAATACGTTGAACAGTCTGTCGAAGGTCCGCTCGCGAGGAAATACTTACTACTCGCGTTATCCGACGATAGAGAAAAAAAGATGGATCATACGTACGGTGTACGCAACGTTGAAGACAAATGGATGGTGGGCAATTCGGTGTTGGAGATCAATCAAGACGACAGCTTCTACATAGCTGGAAAACGATACAGGGGCACATCGGGTCTCTACGAACTTATGTTTATGAAAGAACCCGACAAGAACGTCTACGATGAAAACGATTTAGCAGCGTATAAGTCTATACTGTCGGACACTAACGCTTATAAACATTATTATTTACCCGGTACTAAAGTAAATACAAACAAAGGTGTAAAGTACAGAGAGGTAATCGCCCGATTGTTCCCTCCGCGCAGCGGACGTGGTATCGATTACGTACACTGGAACGATCCAAACGAACTGGTTGAACGGTTGAGACTGCTGGTAAGTTCAAAACGCGCCGGTCACACCGGACACGACAACGAAATCATCTCAGTAGTAGAGGAATTACGTGAAGCCAACATTATCGTATAAATTTTATGAACGTCGGTGTAACAACTCATTGTTGTCAACACTGTCGACATGTGCGGATTAGATTTGACACCTGACTTTGAAATCGAAAACGAGAGACTGAAAACCTTTACATCATGGCCTGTGCATTTCATCAGTCCGACCGCTATGGTTGCCGCAGGCTTTCATTACACAAATGAAATTGACAGGGTTCGATGTTCATTTTGCGGTATAGGAATCTTTCGTTGGAAAGAGGGTGACGATCCGATTGTGTTACACACGCGATGGTCACCGCAGTGTCGTTACTTAAAACGGTTAGCACATCATTTGTAGCGTGCAGTCGTACAATGGTTGTGGACAAGTTCGGGAGACATCAAAGCGCCGTGAGCGTGCGACGAGAAACAAAAAGACAATTACGCGATACTGTAGGATTTAAGATTACGAATGATGGGCATATAGATGTTGAAAACAAAAAGATCCGCAATCTGAACGAACCGGATGCAGCAAAGGATGCTGTATCCTTGACTTATATGCAAACACATTGTCTGCTACTCGATGATGATCGTAAAAGCGTGGACGTTAAAGGGTGTAGATTGAAAAATGTTGATACTCCTGTAGACGTTAAAGACGTAGTCAACAAATATTACGTTGATGACAACTGTATACAACACTCGAGTCAAGAGAGAGGTGAGGTCATCGATGCACGAGATCGATGGGTAATCAACGTTCGAAGTCCGGAACAAGCGACCGATGCGGTCAACAAAAACTACGTTGACTCGAACGTCATTAAAAAAGAATCGAACAGCTATTTGTTTGGACAGAGCTGGTTGTCGGGAGTGAGTTCACCGATTTTTGCAGATGACGCGGTTAACGTAAAATACATGTTGCAGAACACCGTTAGCTTGGGCGAAGATGGTGTTTTCAAAGCAGCGGAAAAGAGAATAACAGACGTAGCGGATGGTTTTGCGGAGAGCGATGCTGTTAACTTACAACAATTTAATGACGTGAGACGATACGTAAGAAGCGAGATGTATAAAGTCGTTAAAACATTTCAGTATCAACTGGACAACTACTTATTGAAATTGTCTAAGCCACGTAGTTCAGAAGACAAGTGGACACTCGACACGAAGGAAATAAAAAGGTTAATAGATGAATACGATAAAAACACAGAAGAGAAAGACTGGAGATCGGTTTACGATGTACAACAACGTTAAGAGGAAAAAGGGGAGGGGCGTCGGAAACGTGTTTAAAAACGTTGTACCGTCCGTTGTTTCGTCAGTTATCAATCGAGCGGTGGACGCACTACCTGTCGAATTACATCTGCCGGGTTACAGATTCTGTGGACCGGGCACGAAACTCGAAGAAAGATTAGCGCGTGGTGATCGTGGAATCAATCAACTAGACGAAGCCTGTCGCGAACACGACATCGCTTACGCTCAATACAAAGACAACGAAAGTAGACGTATTGCAGATCGTAAACTCGCGGAAAAAGCGTGGGGACGGGTAAAGGCTTCGGATTCGGGTATCAGCGAACGAGCCTATGCGACAGCAGTTGCAGCGGCCATGAAAGCAAAATCAGCAATAGGAAGCGGCCGACGTCGTAAAAATAAAAAGAATGTGAGTAGTCGTGGTCGTGGTGGTGGGATGAAGAAGAGGAGGAAGAGAACTGTCCGAACCGCTAGGAAAAAGAAGAGAACTGCGTCCGGATTGTATCTACGTCCGTACCGAAAAAACTAATTCACATACCGCTCCGCCCGTTGTCCGAAGATGAATTACGTGTATACGCAAAAAAGCTAAACATACTGTATTTTAGAGGTGTTTACATGCGTAACGCATTACCGGATACAACGCCGTGGAAGAACGAAAGCGTCATCGTAAATTTGGACGACGAGAGCGGACCGGGAACCCACTGGGTATGTTACAAGAAGCGTGGAAATCGAGTACACTATTTTGACGGGTTCGGTAATTTACGTCCACCTCTCGAGCTGATGCAATATTTTGGTGATACAGCCGACGTTCGTTACAACTACGAACGGAAGCAACCTCCTAACACGGTCATCTGCGGTCATTTATGTTTAGACTTTTTATCGTCTTCTGATCAGTAAACTTCAGCATGTCGTCGCTAACGGTCACCGTGACGGGTACCGACGCTGCGAATCTCGTGTGTAACTTTTTCCCACCTCTCGAGTTATACGGTGAATGGTACGTTGGTCTATTGGATTTTACATCATATAATTCAATACCAAACGTTACTGAAGGAAAGAATAATGAATTTCCAGTAAAAATTTCCAAGGATCAGTGGTCCGTCATCAAGTTGCCTACCGGTACCTACGAAATCAGTGATATCGAAACGTATCTGCAGAAACAGTTAGGCGAGAGAACAATCAGTTTACGTCCAAACAACAACACATTAAAGTGTGAAATTTACTGTAAGCATGTCATCGACTTTTCGCATACACCGAATACCATTGCAAGTATGTTAGGATTCAAGGAGAATCAGCAGCTGGAAGCGTATAAAACACACGAGTCGAACGTACCCGTCGACATAATCAAAGTTAACACCGTTCACGTACGGAGTAATATCGTACAGGGTGCGTACAAGGACGGCCAGGACCAGCACACGTTGCATTCGTTTTATCCGACCGTGGCACCAGGTTTCAAAATAGTTGAAACACCGACAAACGTAATATACTTACCGGTAAACGTACAACGCGTTGACAACATCATATTGTCTCTCGTCGATCAGGACGGGGATTTAGTCGATTTTCGCGGTGAAGTTATCACGATACGACTGCATCTGAAAATATGGGATTGTATTTCGGACAGACGTTACCTGTAAAAAGGGAGTGTGTACGAAAGAAACGTGGTAGTCGGTGTTCAACGTTGAAGCGATTGACATCAAGGAACAAGAGTTTCTTGCTTTCACAGGGATTCAAATTATACGATTAACATAATGCCAGGTGAAATTTTAGCTATCGAACGAGGAGCGGTTTTCGATAACAGAATCGTTGAGTTCGAGTATCGTACGCACGCGCCGTATGCTTCCACCCGATACGGCAACAACGATGAAATACGTATACCCATTCAACAACAGGATGTTTTCACTTTACCGGCGGAGAGTTTTCTGTACATCGAAGGAACATTGACCAAGGTTAACGCTACCGACACAGCGTTGAACGTGAAATTAATCAACAACGCAATGGCTTTCATGTTCGAGGAGATCCGATACGAAGTGTGCGGTGTAGAGGTGGATCGTACGAAAAACGTTGGAATCACGAGCACCGTGAAATTGTTACTCTCGAGCAACGACCACGAAAGAAAGTATCTAATCAGTGCAGGATGGGCGGCAACAACCGACGAGTCGTTGACAGTACATGAGAGTACCGGTGATTTTACGTTTTGTCTTCCGTTGAAAATGTTACTCGGTTTCAGCGAAGACTACACACGCATCATGCTGAACGTTAAGCAAGAATTGATTCTGTTGCGTACGTCTACCGATCAGAACGCGATGGTGCTAAAAGAGTCGGGTGCAACTGCTAACGGTAATCTCGTACTAAACAAAGTACACTGGAAGATGCCCTATGTACGCGTGTCAAACAAGTACCGACTACCGATATTGGAGCACATCGAGGAGGACCATGAACTGGTGATGCCGTTCCGCAGTTGGGAATTGCACGAGTATCACGTACCGAGGTTTTTCCAACTGTGACGATGTCTTCATGGTCCACGATTGACGATTTGCGGTGGTGATTCTGCCAACGATGAGGGGGGTAGAGGGATTGGAGAACCAACTAAGAAATGTGCTGGAGTCAAGGGCTCGGGATCCCCGGAATCACTTGAAATGGCGAACAAGGAACGTGAATTCAGACATGACTCTATTTGAGTCAAAACAGTGTAAAGCTCTTCAAAGTTGAGAAGCGTACTGCCGATAACGCGCCGTAAATGAAATTTAACGCTTTTACTCCGCTCTCCCATAGACCACCGAAATGAGGTGCTGACGGAGGTATTAAAGACCACTTGACCTCCTGTGAACTGCCGAAGTCCTGAGTGGATTGTTGAAATTCGTCTTGTTGAAAACGTTTGTACAAATCGTGTAATATAGTGCCAGCACGACGGAAATTTGTACCGTTACCGGAAACTATTTGTGCAGGGATGCCCCTGGGAGCTATGAAGCGTTTTAAAGCAGCTATAAAGGCGTCTGCAGTCAGATCTGATACCAATTCAAGGTGAATTGCCTTAGTGGCCATGCAAATGAAGAGTGAAATGTAAGCCTTTGTGAATGATTTGGACCGCTGCCCGCCCTGACGTAGAAATATGGGACCGGCATAGTCGACGGCACATTGGGAAAATGGCTTAGAGGGAGTGACTCTGGAAGAGGGTCCTAAAAGCTGGCTCGAGCCAGTTGCGCGAAATCGAAAACAAGTGAGGCATTTGTGTATCACGGAGCGTATGTAAGATTTGTCATTGATGATCCAATATCTTTGACGTTGAGAGCACTGCGTTAATTGTACTCCGGCATGGAGTAGTCGAATATGCTCATTTTCTATATTTAGTCTAGTAAGATGAGACTGCGGGTGAAGTATTATCTGGTGTTTACTATTATAGTTGAGCTGAGACTGTTGAAGGCGTCCGCACACGCGTAATATCGCCGTGTTGTCTATAAAGGGATTAAGCGAAAAGGTTTTACTAGTATTAGGTACAGGCGTTGTGCCTGGAGTTCTTTAATTTCGATGTTGAAATGCGATAGCTGTGATTGACATATACAAATCAAAAGTGCGCTGTGTAGCTCTTGTCAAGTTAAAAATGAAGTGTTCCTGTTAGCAAATTTTAACCGACCAATTTCGCGTATCGGTACACTACCCTCCCGTCCAGAGCTAAGCGGAGTGTGGGGGTACCCGATGACCCAAATTTCGCTTAACGGTACCTTATTATACACCACACCGCCTCGCCTTGCAGAAACCACGGCCTCTGTGTCGGCACAGTGCTGAACCTGAACCCGGAAGTGTTTCAGACATGCAGGACTTGTTTTAGGGCGTACCCACCTTTCAAATTTCGGGTACCCACATCCGTTGATTTAAATATTTCGTGTACCAAATTTCGGACACCAAAAATTTCGGGTAACGGGAGGGCTATAATTTATTTTTATGTACAAATTAATATCAAATAGGAACCACAAGCCACTGACACCAATGACATAACATATACCCATTGCTACTTTCGAACACATGCGTCATGTGGGCGTACATTTCGGGTGTCAAATTTCAGACATCACGTCCTCTAGACATGCAGGTTAAATTTCAGACACCACAAAATTTCGGGGTACCCCCACCCGTTGTCGGACGACAGTGTTTTAACATAATTTCGGACACTCCAAAATTTCGGGGTACCCCCTCCGTTGTTTTAAACATTTCGAGTACTAAATTTCAGAGACAAAAATTTCGAGGTACCCCCATCCGTTGATTTAAACATTTCGGGTGTCAAATATTGGACACCACGCCCTCTATGGACAGTGACACATATGGAACGCTCGGAGAGCAGGTCCTCTGTGTGACGTGATGCAGGACTTGTTTTAGGGCGTACCCCCCCATCCGTTGATTTAAATATTTTGTGTACCAAATTTCGAACATCAAAAATTTCGGGTAACGGTACCATTGTCTCCGTGACGGCTCGTCCAGGACCTCGTCAACCACCGAATTCCGGGTACCCCCACCCATCCGCTACACATTGTTTTCGGCTACCAAATTTTGGACATGCACGGAGACCATCGACTAGGGCCTCTGTGTGACGTTATGAACTGGAACCCGGAAGTGTTTTAACATTCGGACACCAGCTGCCACGGCCTCTGTGTGATGTCATGAACTGGAACCCGGAAGTGTTTTCTATAGCATGTCGGTTTTGTGAACCGGGTTCAAATCCCGGTGAGACCGGTCTCTCCACTAAATTTCGGGAACCGTCAAGTAACCCAAACTTTTCGTGTAACGGTACCCATCACCAATGCCGTCTCGAAATTTCGGAACCCGTCAACACCTCGTCGCATTCCCTCTACCACGGTGGTGATTCTGCCAACGATGAGGGGGGTAGAGGGATCTGTGATGTCATGAATCTGTGACGTCAGAGCCAATTCTACCACGGTGGTGATTCTGCCAACGATGAGGGGGGTAGAGGCGGTGACGTCAGAGCCATAAATCATGTCCTCTACCCCCCTCATCGTGGGTAGAATCACCACTTTCCCTCTACTTATCGTGCGTTCAGTGAACAAGGTCATTACCGTTGGTTGGATATGTTACCGGAACTAGTCAGCACGTAAAACAACAGCGTGCACAGAACGATTGGAATGAAACCGCGTCAGGTGAACGAATCCAACGGACGTACAGTGCTACAACGGATTCGTGAGAACACGGCGAGGAGCATCGTTTATAAACGACCAAAATTCAAAGTAGGCGATCGTGTGCGTATAAGCAAACACAAAATGACATTCGCCAAAGGATACACACCAAATTGGACAAACGAGATATTTCTTGTTCATTCGGTGCGTACCCATCACCTATTCGCTAAAGGATCATACAGGAGAAGTGTTGAAATGCGGTTTTTATGAACACGAAATCAGTAAATTGAACGTTGGTGACGTGTACTTGGTAGAAAAGATTGTACAACGTAAAGGTGATCGTGTGAAAGTCAGGTGGTTAGGATTCGATGGTAAACACGATTCGTGGATACACAAGAAGAACTTGCTATAACAACTATTCGACTCATGGAAATAGAACCAGTATCCATCGATGCGTTATGATGACAACATGCACACTGTGTACAGTGTAAAAGACATTGTGTCGCATCCTGGTTACGATGAGTACATCGTGAACACGACTGCAAACGACGTTGAACGCATGCGCAGGATCTTGACAGTGCACGAGTACTGGCAACGGGTTATCAATCGTGTGAAGAGATTCCGTCTTAACGAAATAGTACCAAGTGGCACCAGATTCGATCACTACAAAGAATGTGTTTGGTCGGATCCGAACTGTGAAACGGGTCCGGACAATTGTGTATGCAGTTACATATCTACCGACTGCTGCAATATAGTGCGACTATTAAATAGACTGTGCACGGAACAACAACGTGAAAATATTGCAACAAGCGCACAGATTAAAAATAAAGGACGTGGACTATTCGAAATTGTGCGGCGATGGTGTTGGAGGTGGTTGTGGCAGAAAAAACGTAAACACGGACGTCTTCTGCCCGATACCGTTCGTTCGATCATCTGCGGGCCTTCCGCGTGTGGAAGACTAACGTCATGTTCAACCTGTTGTTCGATGTAAACGGATTGAGATTCGCGAACTTATACGTGTTTTCTAAATCACTATTTCAACCCAAATATCAGATGCTGGAGACCCTGATGACACAACTTTCCAACGAAGGAATTGGTTATCACGCCTACAACGATAACGAAGAGGTACCGCCTCCCGATGAGGTCGATCCTGATTCTATTATTGTGTTCGATGACGTGTCTTGTGAAAGACAACACAATATACGCAAGTATTTCTCTATGGGACGACACAGCGGTGTGGACGCGTTTTACCTCTGTCAGACGTACAGTCAAGTGCCAAAACAGTTGGTTCGTGACAATGCCAATTTAATAGTATTTTTCAAACAGGACGATCGTAACTTGAAGCATGTGTACAACGATCAAGTCAACACGGACATGAAATATGACACGTTTAAGAACATGTGCGCTGAAGCGTGGAAAGATCGTTACGGCTTTCTCGTTGTGGACAAGGATTCTTCTATCGATACCGGCAGGTACAGAGTCGGTTTCGATCGTTTCATAGTACTCGCACCTAACGATTAAACAAAAAAAGTTGTCAAACATTCAGCTAAATATACATGTCCTGCTGTCAACGACTTTAGTTGTCGTACTAAGGTTTATCGAGATGGACGACAAGAAAAACGACTAGCACGTGATATCGACACGATCAGTGATGACATACAAAAGAAATACCGTGCGTTAAAACATGGTATTCGTGAAGAAGAAGCAACGTTATCCAAAAGTTACAAACCGATTCTGGAACCGTTACAAAATATTTCGCAAGCGTTGCTTGAAAAAAAACCTAAAACAACAAATGAAAAGCCGATAAGAGTGAAAAAGATGAAACGTGAAGAAGAAGAGGATGAGGAAGAAGAGGATCCGATGGATGCAATTAGTAAGATCGATGTAGGAACACCATTTCGTTCCCGAACGAAACCGTCTTTCCTGAAAACACCTGTGATAGCCGAAACATCGGGTGGTAACGATGAGGACGATCCTAGTCTCAACATTGAAAAAATGTTAGACACACCGGAAGGAAGACGTGAAGCGCATAGATATTTTCAGGACAAATACGACAGTGAATCGTTAGCGAACAAGTACATGCGTATGATCGTTTCGTCCGAACGCGATCGTCTGATGGACTATACGTACGGTGTAAGACATGAAAACGGAAAATGGATGATTGGTGATTCACCGTTCGAAATCGAAACGGACGATACGATTCTTATCAACGGTAAACGATACAAAGGTACAGCAGGACTCTACGAACTTGTATTCATGAAGCATCCTAAAGAAAGTGTTTACAACGAATCAGATATGAAAGCGTACAAAGATATACTGCGTAACACCAACGCGCACAAGCAGTATTACTTAGCGAACGCACAGGTGAACGCGAACAGAGGTGTAAAGTATAAACGAATAATATCACAACTATTTCCGTCGAAACGTACAGGACAGGGGCATAATAATATCGATACATCGTATATGACGCTAACAAGAAAAAATACAAAATCCATTACGTGCACTGGGACGATCCGAACGAACTGGTGGACAGATTGCGACTGTTAATGGCATCACAGCGTGTTGGAAACAGCGGGCACACGAACGAAATCGTCTCCATAGTGGAAGAACTACGTAAAGCCGACATAATCGTATAACAACCCTATTCGATTCCGAAAGCCGATAAAGTATAAATAATACTGTCGTACACGCACCGAGGACATTCCACGTTTGGTTGTGACAACATGGATATCGTGCTACTGTTTATTATCGTGTGCACAAGTGCCGTTGTCGCATCGTCCGTTAACGCTAACGATGTAGATTTCGCTATAGATTACTTGGTGCGATACGGATACGTGCCCGACGATAGTTTACGACTCGCGGACAACGCCACCATCGATATGGACGGCTACCTTCGCACGTTTCAAGTGAATTACAATTTAACCGTAAATGGAGAATTGAACAACGAAACGATGAATCTGATGCGTGCGCGGAGATGCGGTAACGAAGATTTCGTGTCGTACACCTTACGAACACCGTGGGCCAAGAGACGCTTATCGTGGCGGTTCTTTCACGGTAGCGCCAGCGCTATAGAAGCGTCGCGACAAGCGTTCGCTGTATGGCAAAAACATTCGAATCTGGAATTCGAATATCAACCCAACGACATAAACGCAGACATGGTCATTGCTATGAAATATTTTAAACACAGGTGTCTGACTTCCAGGTGCACGATCTGCGGGTACGATTTGGACGGACGAGGAGGTATACTCGCTCACGCTTACTACCCGCCCGATTTACCGTATACCACTACTGAAATCCACATGGACTACTACGAATCGTGGAATTATACGAATGCAACCGAAATACCGGACGATCAGACCAGTTTTCTTCAGGTGCTAACGCATGAAATCGGACACGCGTTAGGACTGTCTCATTCCCTCGAGAGGGATTCCATCATGTACCCGTTCTACGTACCACGATCGGACGGTCCGTTCGACCTGAGAGACGACGATATAAGAGGCATTCAACGCTTGTACGGGAAGCCGCCGCCACGTATTTATATTTAATATAAATAAGCGCATGTGTAAAGATCACAACGAAAGTCATTTACAACATCATCCACTTAATGTCTGTAATTCTTATTAACTCACATATAATACATACCCACCAGCGATTACAACTAGACATTCAATTATGCAGTGCATATCACGTGTATTTCTTATATTACATGTACATAACACTACACATTTTTTTAGGTTCGTGCGATATAGATTACTATAGTTATCTATATACTATAATTATCTTATATGCACAAATGCATGATATTCATACAAGTGAAATGATTTTAAATTTTGCACCGTAGGACTCTGTCAACAAGAATTTCACACCGATGATGTGCATATTTTTTATTTTTACAATATATACTTACCATAAAGGCACACACATTCAAATGTACAGTTCTCGAGTTGGCAAAAATGCAATTCACCTCTTCACATCGACGATATACGGACAATGGTGGCAGTATAAATATATCTGAAACCCGTACACTATAACACATGCACGAGCCGACAACATGGCCGACGATAAACCAGCACACATGCACAAGATGACAACGTCGACGCTTTTCCAACATGGACACACTTCCGGAAAACACAGTATATATCCAAACCCATACACTATAACACACGCACGAGGCGGCAACGTGGCCGAACCTTAACCAGCACACACGCACAACCCGACAACATTGCCGCTTTTCCAACATGGCCGCTCCGCCGCCGACAAAATGGACGACGACCCCACCACTCCTGCCGGCGGTCAAGCTGCGGCCAGGCCCCCGCCGGACGGCGAACCGCGAACGGCGGCCACGCCTCCACCAATCAACGCACACATAACCGAAACCAACCAACGCACACATATACAAAATGGCCGAAACCGACAACATGGCCGACAACTTCGGCACGCCCAACAAGGTCACGTGGGACACACCAATACCCCCCGGTCAATCCTAATCTCTCCACACGATGACACACAGCACCGGAAGTCTATCCCCACCACCGTGAATTTTGAATTTCGCGCCAAAAGGGGGAAGTGACGTCACTTCCGCGGTAGAACTCTCATTCTTACCCTACTCGCGTGGTGGTGAGTGAATGGGTATGTTCGTGATTGAATATTTGATTATTTTTTTTAGCTCTAGTACAGCATGATAATTTGCAATTATAATTAACTATTGTAACTATGAAATTGGGACGTAAAAGAAAGATGATTTGTAATTGTGAAGAGAAGGAACTTTATTATATCGTTGTGAACGAGCACGTGCTGCTGAACGTTTATACCTGGTTGTGTTTGTGAGTTTGCATACAGTCATCATTTTCTGATCTATAATGCAATACATTATGTTCATTATGAAGAGATATTCATATAATATTGAAGCTTTGTGGCCGCGAGTGTGCTCTAGTATTTCAAAAGAAAACTTAAATAAAAAAAAGATAAGACTGCTCATGGTGTGCAGAGTGAGTTTTAGGCTGTGGGACGTGGGTGTTGTGAATGATGGGTCACGGTAGTAATTTTCCTTACAAATGTTTAAGGGTTCCCGTCCCGTCGGAGTTCGACCCATTCCAGCGGATGGCTGTCCACCTGCCATAATGCAACGAACAACCAGACTCGATGTTGGCTGCTGCTGGAGGAACGTCTGCACATCATGCCGAAGGTGCCCATGAGACATACACGTGACAATACGAAGGTGACATTTAAGCTTTTAATATTCTTTAGGCCACTTCAGCAAACATCCTGTGTGTGACATTATTCTCAGTTAACAAGTTCTACGCTATGGTGCTCGCGTCTAGCTGGACATAATTCGGGGGGTGATAAACTTTCTTTAGAATAAACTCAGTATGTAATTACGTCCCAAGGTAATTTCAGATCTGGCCGAGGGGCCCGTGTCCGGCAATCAGGTATTTTTATATTTATTTAATAGTAAAAGTTGAAGTTGTAAAAGTTGCGGGCAATCTGAAATCTTGTCATGTACTGTATGTGGGTTTGGTATTACTTAATCATCATTAATAAACGTTCATTTTAATAGGGGGTTGGAAGTCTTAAGGGATTACATTTTTTTTACTCTTTTACCTGATTCAGGCACCTGTGGGGGCAGTTCTATGCAGGTACCGGACGTGTTTTTTAGTGTTCGATCAGGCCGGACACGTGTCATCGGTTGGGTCAATTCAGGTTTGCTGTATATTTCTATACATTTATATATATGCATATATATATATATTTCTGCACAGTTTAATTAAAAGAATTTCGCAATTTTATGAAATTATTCAACATGTACCAAGACTTAAAATCATTATTACTGCCATAGTCACTTCAGAATGTCTTAAGTTTTTTTATATACCTTTATAAGAGTATTTTCTCACTACTTCACTCTATGTTCGTAAAGTTATAAAATTAGCCTCAGTTTACATTTTATATTCAATTTGCTGGTGGTCAATTCCACTTGGAACTTCTTTAAAATGTTGAATTTTTTTTACAAAAGTACAAAAGGAAGTAACAAACTTACTATCTTATAAATATATACAGTCATGTTAACCTTGTGATGGTACGCTACTATAAAGGGGACTATTCCAGAATTATAGTTTGTAATTTGATTGATTGTGCAGGGCTACTTCACCAATTTAGATTTTTGTAATTTCTAATCCTGATGTTTTATTCAGTTTTTTTAATTTCTTTTACACTCTCGTGAGTTAATGGGTTTTGGGGTTTTAATTGAAAGTTATATAAGGCTGGGCCGGTCACTTACACTGATAATTGAGTTATGGGTCCTGATGACCAGTCAAGATGTCTCCCCATTCATGTATGGGTATGTTGGGAATGTTCAGGCTGCCTTCCAGAATTAACATGCTGTATGATATCATGTTGTATTTGTGTCTGTGATATGTATTCATGTATATCTGTATATTTATGTGAAATTATGTGTTGTAATGTTGAGTATTATGAAGGGTGATTTATATAAGTCATATGCTATGTTTGTGGAATTCAGATGATGATGGTATTATGTAAATAATGTAGATATTTGTGGTTATGATGTCAAGAATATTTATTCAACTATGTGGTTATACATATTAAGAGGTATTAAGGAGATTTTTTTAGAATGGTGATGTTAGATGTTAACTTATGATAGTAATTTTAAAATTGCAAATTTGGGAAGTTCGATACTAAGGATGTATGCAGGCTGATATGTTAAAATTAAAATTTAAAGTTTGTATTTTATATTAAAATTGAATTATTGAAATTTAAAATTTATATTTTGTATTAAGATTGAACTAAAATTTAAAAGTTATATTTTATATTAAAGTTGAATTATTGAATTTGCAACTAATATGCATGAATGTGAAAGGAACTTAGAAAATAAAAATTGTTATTGTTGTTCAACAGCTGAGTTTAATTGCAAGTCCCGTCTCACTGGACCCAGCGCATAAAAATATACATATTATTTCAAAAATTTTATAAGGAAAAAAACTTTAAAGAGATGTTACAATATTAGGGATGCAGCGTTGTGCCTCAAGTTACTTGATTTCGATGCTAAAGTGCGATTTCTGGGGCTGGCGAATAAAAAACCAAAAGTGTACCATGTAACTCATGGGAAGTTAAAAAGGAAGTGTCCCTATCAGCTATGGGGAGCCTAGAGTTCCGAATGAATCGACGGCAATACGAAAATACACGAAGGAGTTTTGAAAGCGAAGAGTAGTTTTGAAAATAGCTAGACGTAGATGAAGCGACAATCAATGAGGTTTGGACCTGCTTTCGTTGTTCGTGCTCATGATCGGGATGAGTGCAGGGTGAATGGGCATCGAAGGCACAGATGGGCCATGATGATGACTCATGGGACAACCAGGGTGGACCATGCCACCATTGTGGGTGACCGTATAAAACTCGAGGGAGACAACCACGCGATAAAATGTCGGCAGGGTTGTCCACTGGACATGACGAGACATGATGCCTTTGTCGGGAGACGCTGTATCTCCGCAACACGGTTGGCGACAAATACTTTCCATCTGGAAGATTGCTGGTGGATCCAGTGTAAGGCTATCATCGAGTCCGAGTAAAAATATAAGTCGTCGAATTTGTAACTCACGGCGTCTATAACCTTGGAAGCCAACTGAGCTAACAAGAGACAGGCGCAAAGTTCAAGCCTGGGTAATGTTATCTGCTTCAAGGGAGCGACTCTAGATTTAGAACATAACAAGTTTGATGAGATGACGTAGTTTGAATAGATCGTACGCACATAAATACAACACGCGTAACCTTTTGCTGACGCGTCGGCAAATCCATGGAGCTGAAATGAAATGATTTTCGAATTATTCAAACTCTTTACAGACCTTGGAATTTTAAAGTAAGTGTCTGAAATCAGCTGAGAATAAAACTCTACCCACTGATTAGATAATGAATCTGATAAGGGTTCGTCCCAACTTGTACCTGTTAACCACAATATCTGCATAAAATGCTTACACCAGAATGTAACCGGGCCAATGGGTCCCAAAGGGTCGTAAATTCCTGCGATAACTGATAATACCCTTCTCTTGTTGAATACCTCTACATTGACATGTTTTTTGACACTATATACGAAACTATCTTCGTCGATGTTCCATTGAATACTCAAAGTACGCACAGTTTGATTTTTGCTAAAGTCAAGGGAAGAATGAGCGTGCGAAGCTATAAAGGTCTGATAATTGGAAAACCAATTGTGCAAGGTAAAACCGTATTGGCTTAATAAATCTGTGATGTTGGATTTCATTTTAGATAGGATGTGCGGGTTATCTGAACCGGTCATGAGATCGTCCACATAAAAATCGTTTGCGATGGCTGAGCAAGCTATAGGGTGTTTAGTTTTATTTTCCTGGGCTATTTGAGCCAGACATCTTGTAGCAAGAAATGACGCACTTGCAGTCCCATATGTGACTGTCTTCAAGGCGTAATGTTGGAGTTCCCTATGGGGGGCGTCGCGCCAGACAATACGCTTCAAATTAGAATCCTTGGGATTAACTAAAATTTGACGATACATCTTCTCAATGTCCGAAATGAGGACATATCGGTGAGTGCGAAACCGAGACATAATATAGAACAGATCCTACTGGACCGTGGGAACAACCATCAATGTGTCGTTCAAGGGACAAAATATTTGTCATTTTGGCAGAGCCGTCGAAAACAACTCGCAATTTGGTAGTTATACTAGAGCCCTTAAAAACTGAGTGGTGCGGCAAGTAAAAAGTGTCTGACTGGTTAAATGACAAATCGTAAACATCAAGCAAAGACATATGACAAAGAGTTAAATATTCATGCATGAATGCGCTATAGTCTTTGTGAAGGGCAGGGCTCTGCTTGAACTTGAGTTCCAGTGATTGAAACCTGCGGATAGCTCCGTGAAGAGAATCGCCCAAATGAGAATTGTATGATCTGCGAGGTAAGGATACCACAAATCTGCCATCATTATTACGGAAAGTATTATATACAAAATAACTTTCGCGTTTCGAGACCTCAACGGAGGGAGTACGAATAGCAACGGTCCCCTAACTTCCAGAAGTCCTTTAGTTGCGAGGAAGTGGCATTATTATCTTCACATGCTATGAATGATGAGACAGGTTTTGTCATGTCGACATTAAATGGCAAGTTACCCGCGAGAATGAATCCCAATTTTGTCTCCTGTATTATGGGAAAATGTGGGCGACGGATGAATTTGGCAGGTTCAATTAATTGTAAGTAATACTGAGCACCAAGCAATAGGTCGATTTGCGAAGAGAAGTTCAGTTGTGGGTCGGCTAGGAATATGCCTTTTGGTAAATTTAGGAATGAGATATGAAATGATTCCGCAGGCAGATTATTCGTGATACTGGGAAACACAGCGAAATGTATGTTTAAACTAAAATTTTTATAACGTGAATGCAACCTTACCCTAGTACTGAAGTCAGCCTGAGATAATGAATTATTTATACCGGTGATGGGTAGTTGAGATTTAATTAGTTTTAGACCCATGCGACGTGCGAAATTCATAGTGCAGAAGTTAGCTTGCGATCCTGAGTCCAATAAAATCCTTACTGGGTGCTTCATACCGGCATGGTCAGTTGTCATGCAGACAGCGGTGGATAATAATATAGATTTGTTTGTTTGCAGTTTTAGTGAAAACTGATTGTTCCTGCACGACGCGTTATTGCCTGATATGTGGATCATTGTGTGGTGGCGTTTAGCGCATGTCCTGCAAGCAAATTTGGAAGGACAGTGTGCGAGATCATGGCCTGGACGTATGCAATTTAAGCAGAGTTTATTTTTAATTAAAATATTTTTTCGTTCCAGGGGAGATATAGCCACGAATTGTGGGCACTCAGAAAGGCGGTGTTTACCACGACACAGCTGACAGATGTTATTGCCGATATGAGAATCGAATGCCGACCTAGTAATATCAACCGGTTTAATAGCTTTGCGATAGGGAGTCTTATCGCTAACGTGTATTTTGCTTACTGAGCTGGTCGCGCCGTCGACGTTTTGCAATAACTGCCTTCTATTATTTAAAAATTTAATAAAATTACTGAAATTAGGAAATCGCTCGTCGGACAAGCCTTCTTTCCAGAGCCGACATGTATGGTTATCGAGTTTTTGCGTTAAGTATTGAACGAAAATGATTTCGAATGTACTTAACGGTAAATTTAATGAATTCAAAGCATTTATATTCGCGGTAATCTCGTCAATGAATTTGGAAATGCTAACCATGGACTCTTGTTGAATGGACTTCACGCCCAAGACATTCCCTATGTGATAGGCTGAGACAATTAATTTGCTGTCGTACCTGGATCTTAATAGATCAATGGCTACAGCATAATTTTCATGGGTGATTGGAAGAGATTTTATTACATTTAAAGCTTCGTCTTTTAATGAAGAGTGCAAATAGTGTAATTTCTGAATGTCCGTTAGGTCAGTTCTGACGTGTACTAATTCCACAAACATATTATAATAATGTTGCCAATCAATAATGCTGCCTGAGAAGCAGGGCAATTTAATTGGCTCTAACTGTGTAGGGGGGGTTTAATTGGCGTAACTTCAGCTTGAAACAATGGCTTCTTGTTCACCTCCTCTACTTGCTCTAATAAATGGTGTAACGTGCACTCAATATTACAGAGATCATCCTCTGTTTGAACTCTGTCACTGACTGATGTGAAATCGGAATCATCAGCCTCAATTTGAGTCTGAATTTCGTCATACTTCGCGGACAAATCCATCAAATGGCGGAGTTTAATTTTTAAGGCATGGTGATCGCTTATGTCCGGATCGAAATTGTCAGCGAAAGTATTCACACGCGATATACACGCCTTAATTGTTCCCCGTTTCTTAATTAACGCCTTCACATCAGCCATGACCGAAATGTAAAATGTGATTCGAAAACAATAGTTAAATATAGAGCAGGTGAACAATTGTTGGAATTTGAATAATTTGCTAAATTCTGATATGATGTGGAAGCCAGTGATCTGTGTACACCTTAATATATGACTTACTATAATAGGTAGGCCTATTATTCCCTCTTTTTATTTTAAAAATAGATATGAAAGTTATTGAAAATATGAATTATTCAAAATGACAATATACCTATAGCCCTATCACATCACTTAAGTTTCTTAATGCATTATTGCACAGCTGCGTAAATGAAAATTTATGTACATATGAAAATCTAGATAAAAATACAAGTTTATGGCCACTTGACAATAATATCTGTTTATGTAAAAATTATTAATGATATTATATTAAATGTTATTAAATCTGCGCAAAAATATTACTTAGTTTGCTGTACCAATCAATTATACATGAAAAATTATAAAAAATGAAAGTTTATAGTCACGTGGATGTTGAATCCCGGCGTGCTAAAGCTGGCTTCGATCCCGTTGTTCGATCCTGTTCGGCAATCCTTAGAAGTTGGCGGAACTCTTGTTTCTGCTGGTGGGTGACGCTTAAAGTTGTAGCTCTCCGTATAATTTTAAAGTTCTGGAATTTCGTTGCTGTAGGACAAATGATGCTGTCTTGCCGTGTCTTGTTGTCTCAGAGTTGCTGCTCTGCAGAATCTTGCAATGTTGAGTATGAAGTACTTTTTAGAACAATGAAGGTATGCATCGGCCAGCAATCTGAAGTTTGAAAATGTTCGGGCTTGAACCAATCGTTGTTTGGGCCCATTAAATGAAATATTTCTGAAATCGTAGTGGACCAAAATCCGTCCCGGAGGACCAAAATGTTGCGTCTTAGACGCTCTCGATGCAATCTTAAGTTGGTCTTAGAACGCTAGTTGTGGTGCTGGTGTGAAATGAAATAATGAAGTGGACCGTATATATTCTTGAGCTAATAGTTTATTGAAAATCAATAAGACATAGTTGCTGGCGCGTGCAGTTTTAGCGCGGCACAAATGCCGGAGAATTGAGATAGAATAATATTGAAAACCCATAATGATGCGTAGAGGCCGAGAATCGCCTAAGTAAATTATCGCATGATGATCATGCTAAAATTATGAAATATTGAAACCTTTATGTAGCCGCGGCTGGCGAACTGAGCGAGGTGCCCGCTCGGAGTCTTGCAAGGAACTAACTTAAATTTGGCTGCTGCTAGCCTGTATCAAACCGGCAGCAGATCGCAGAGTGAAAAATGACGTCACTACACGGACCTGCAATGCAGCATTTTAGAGTACAAAGTTTACATAGGTACATAGTTTAACCATACTGCCCGCACAAAATCGGGGCGATTTTGCAACTTAAGTCATTGTGTGAATAGTACATGGTAATTGACATTATATGATAACAAATTCAATAATAAATAACAACTGCTAATACAATAACAACGACATAACAATTGACATGTATAACAGTAGAGCAATGACACCCAGAAAATTGATAGTACATAACAATATGATTGACATACCAAATTCATGTAAGGATACATAATACATAATGATTTGCGTTACATAGTAATAGAATAATGATACTAAAAATTTGTAAATAACAAAATTAATTAAGCTATCAGGAAAACTCAAAAGCAAAACAAAACAATTTCTGTGCTAAAGAATGTACAAAATAAAATCTCATGATAAAAACAAAATTCTTATATAACTAAACATGATCTTTCTTGAAGCATGAACATATGTCCAGTAAATACATATATTTAAATTTTAACAAACGTAAATAATAACACTTAATCTATACAAAGAAAACATCCTCAAAAATTGATTCAATATGGCAATACAATAATAAAAAGCTTAATAATAATATAATAAAAATCACAAATGTAAAGCATGATAAAGGTTCGAATCAAGGATGCATGTCGCATGAACGCTCATGCATTTAGTCTGAGGCCACTGGAAGTGGACATAATTTATGAATGGGTCGACGTAGGATACCATTTGCGGTGCGAAACTCCGCGACGCGCACTATTGAATCCTGACCCGAATAGAAATTAGTGACTACCCCGCGTTTCCACTGCAGTGAGGGGGAATTGTCTTCTAGAATGAGGACGAGTTGTCCGGGAGTCAAATTTTTTGACGGGATGCGCCATTTGTTGCGTTGTTGTAACTGGTGCAAGTAATCTTTCGACCACCTGTTCCATATAGATTGGGTGAATCTTTGGAGCAGTTGCCATCTGCCCAGACGGCCAATATTGACTTGGGAATAGTCAGGTTCCGGGAGTGAAGTGAGCGGAGAACCAACCTGGAAGTGAGCTGGAGTTAAAGGTTCGGGGTCCCTGGAGTCATTTGATATGGCGAACAAGGGGCGTGAGTTGAGGCAGGACTCTATTTGAGTTAGGGTAGTGTAATACTCCTCGAACCTAAGAATGGTTCCGCCGACAACGCGCCGCAAATGAAACTTGACGCTCTTGACTCCGCTTTCCCACAGGCCACCGAAATGAGGTGCTGAGGGGGGGTAAAGGACCATTTGATGCCTTGGGCACTGGTAAAATCCTGGGTGGTCTGTTCAAATCCATTAGATTGAAACAGTTTGTATAATTCGTGAAGTGTGCTAATAGCACGACGAAAGTTTGTTCCATTGTCGGAAAATATCTGATGAGGGATACCTCTACGCGCTATAAACCTTTTTAATGCTGCTATAAAGGCGTCTGATGTAAGATCTGAGACTAGTTCCAGGTGGATGGCCTTAGTGGCCATCCATATAAATAAAGCAATATAAGCCTTTGACGTCGATTTTGAACGCTGCCCGCCATGACGTATAAGTACGGGACCGGCATAGTCGACTGCAGATTGAGAAAATGGCTTAGCAGGCGTAAACCGGGAAGGGGGTAATTGTCCTAATAATTGGCTTGCGCCCCTAGCACGGAATCGAAACAAGTGATACATTTATGTATTACTGAACGAATATAAGATTTATCATTAATTATCCAATATTTCTGCCGTAGAGAGAACTGAGTCAATTGAACACCAGCGTGTAGCAAACGAAGATGCTCGCTTTGTATGATTAATTTGCTGAGATGAGAATGCGGGTGGAGTATGATTTGGTGTTTGCTCTCATAGGTAAGCTGGGAGTGTTGAAGACGTCCTCCCACGCGTAATTTTCCTGTCTTGTCCAGAAAGGTGTTAAGTGAAAGAATTTTACTATTATTGTGCCGTGTTTTGGTGAAAACCCTGCCGTTCTATAAACGTAAATAAAGAAAAGTTCTAATTGCCGAAATAATTTATTTATGTAATTACGCGTTTGTACGGAGTGGACGGTTCAGGGGTTGCGCTGGATGCCGTCACTACCTGGCGGCGGAGCGCGGAGTTATGTTTTTTCGACATGTGCTTGATACAAGGCAGGCAGTCTGAACAAGTCAGCTGTTACGCGCGGAGCCAGACGTTCTTCCCAGCCGCTCCAAGTTGTTTTAATCTACACTTGCTATCTACTATGTTTGAGTAGAGGCTACAGCGATCTCCGGTAAGCCACTTTAAGGTATATTGTTACTTAT
Organism: Magicicada septendecula; assembly: GCA_034769895.1. NCBI lineage: Eukaryota > Metazoa > Arthropoda > Insecta > Hemiptera > Cicadidae > Magicicada > Magicicada septendecula. Next base: position 199,320,788 of record CM068376.1, on the reverse strand, counting down.
TTTGTAAAAGATTTAAAACGTGAATTGAAATTAACTTGGTTGCGAATCAGATGAAAATTGTATGTTGCCGCGTGAGTAGGGTAAGAATGAGAGTTCTACCGCGAAAGTGACGTCACTCCCCCTTTTGGCGCGAAATTCAAAAATCACGGTTGTAGGGGTAGACTTTCGGTGCTGTGTGTCATCGTGTGCAAAAGTTAGGATGGACCGGGGGGTAGTGGTGTGTCCCACGTGGCCTTATTGGGCGTGCCGTAGTTGTCGGCCATGTTGTCGGCTTTCGGCCATGTTGTCGGTGTCGGCCATTTTGTGGGGTTATGTGTGCGTTGATTGGTGGAGGCGTGGCCGCCGTTCGCTGTTCGCCGTTCGCGGTTCGCCGTCCGGCGGGGGCCTGGCCGCGGCCTGGTGGTGGCTTGAACGCCGCCATAAGTGGTGGGGTCGTCGTCCATTTTGTCGGCGGCGGGGCGGCCATGTTGGAAAAGCGGCGATGTTGTCGGGTTGTGCATGTATGCTGGTTAAGGTTCGGCCACGTTGCCGCCTCGTGCGTGTGTTATAGTGTATGGATTTGGATATATACTGTGTTTTCCGGAAGGGTGTCCATGTTGGAAAAGCGTCGACGTTGTCAGATTATGCATGTGTGCTGGTTTAGCGTCGGCCACGTTGTCGGCTCACGACGGGTGTACGGGTTTCAGAAATATTTACACTGCCACCATTGTCCGGATATCGTCGATGTGAAGAGGTGAATTGCATTGTTGCCAACTCGAGAACTGTAATAGCGTTGGTCACGTTGTCAACTCGTGCATGTGTTATAGTGTATGGGTTCAGATATTTACACTGCTGCCGTCCGGATATCGTCGATGTGAAGAGACTGAGTGATGTGAATTGCATTGTTGCCAACTCGTGAACTGTAAATTTGAATATGTGTGTATGTGTGTGCTTTTGTGGTAAGTATATATTGTAAAAATACAAAATGCGCACATCATCGGTGTGAAACTCTTGTTGACTGGCTATTGCGGTGCAAAATTGAATATCACGCATTTGTGCAATTGTTTTGATTGACATTTCACTTATAAAACATGCATGATGGAGGGAAAAAGGATAGTTAAAAAGAAACAACTAAGCAAATCAAAATTTACATATTTATATTGTAGTCAAACACACACACACACACACACAATATATAAAGATGAGTATAATACAAAAGTATACAATTAAACAAAAAATTATACATTACATTTCAGATACAATATATATACAGAAAAAAACATTACATAAAAAAATATATATTATTTTTTTACATATATATTACACATATATATTGTAATTATACAATAAACTACAAATACACACACACACACAATATATAAAGATGAATACAATACAAAAATATATAATTAAACAAAACAATGGAATTATACATTACATTTCAGATACAATATATATAAAGATGAGTATAATACAAAAGTATACAATTAAACAAAAAATTATATATTACATTTCAGATACAATATATATACAGAAAAAAAACATTACAGATACAATATATATATATACAGAAAAAACATTACATAAAAAATATATATATATTACATTTTTACATATAAATATATATATATATTGTAATTATACAAAATACACACACACACACACACACACACACACACACACACACACACACACACACACACACACACACACACACACACACACACACTAAATTAGCGAAAAAACATCATCACTTTTTTTACTTTTTTTACATATATATATTGTGCACGGCCATCTGTAACAGAAACAAAAACAATATTAGTGATGTATAGTTGATACGTGTAGGGTGGATTAGAATAATGTTTATGTGTACTGTTACATACCTCAAAAATGCATGCGTGCATAATTGGATGTATTGGCCTGCTGAATGCATACACCCGACATTGTGGACATCCCGGCGGTGTCCCCTCCAATGCCACGGTTTGGAACCAATTAATGATGCACAGATAGTGGTAAGTATGACCACACATTAAGCCGATGAGTCTCTGACCCTCAGTATAATTTTCTTAGCACACACTACAAGATGTGTGCCCTAACATACCCTATATGGGGCAGAGCTCTTCACGGCTCCATCGCCACGTCGGAAACCTACTTCTTAGAAGTAATCTCATTGTGGCGACTTCACTGTGCATCCTCGGTTCCGCCGTATCAATTATATCATAAAACACACATGGTGCGTCTTCTGGAGGGGACCGCAAACGAGGATCATGTCGCATGTGCTGCTGAGGTTGTGGTTGAGGCTGCTGAGGTTGTGGCTGCTGTTGAGGCTGTGGTGATTGTGGTTGAGGTTGCCGTTGATTTGCGGTGCTTATCCACTGCGGACGTGGTTGTGGTTGTTCCTGTGGTTGTGGTGGTGGCGATTGTGGCGGTGTAATGGTTATCTGCTGCGCTTGTGGACGAATGTCATAGGTGAAAAAGTAAAAATATAAAATCATGTAAAAAAAAACGAAAGTATGTACACATAAGAAGACTTACATATTAAATGTGATGACCGGTAATTGTTGATGCTCATCTACATCAACATCATTATTTTCATCATGTTGATGCTCATCTACATCATCATTATGGCTTCCATCTAGAAGTACTGTTGTATCACTGTCATTACCATCATCATCACCATACATCATCATCTCATCATCATTGCTGAAAAAAAGTACACTTTTAATACCAGATGTAAACGCAATAGTACAAGTGAACGTTAATGAAAAAAACAAACGTACCGACTCGTGCCGGCTTCCTGAGATGCAGCAGCAGCAGCAGCAGCTGAACCGGTAGCATCACTGAAAAAAAAGAATAAATTTGAATACCGAACGTAAACGCATTAGTACAAGTGATTGTTAATAAAAATGGACTTACCGACTTGAGTTGTGTTGTGATACTGAAGGTCCCATCAACGCCTGCCGTAATCTTTGAGAACTATAAAAAATAAACATAAAGTCAGTCGAATGTTATATTCTGTTTGTACTCGTTAAATATGGAAAAATGTTGTAATTTATCTTCGAACCCGCCGCTGCTCCTCACATACTCTTTTATAAAGTTTATTATCACTTCCGCTCATTCTGTAAAACGTAACAAGAAAAATGTTGTATAATAATTTGCTAACATAATAATGCACGTGTGTGTGTGTGTGTGTGCGTGTGCGCGCGCGCGTGTAATGTCAAATATTAACGTAAAAATATAGTAAGTACTTACATGAAACTTGAAAAATTATAATGAATGTGATAATAATCATTATGACAAAATGCTTATATATACGAATATGCTCGGTGGGAGTCTGCTATAGACAAAGTCCCCTCACCCTCAAAGTGTTCACCACACACACACACACACACACACACACACACACACACACACACACACACACTGTGAGGTCAGTCAACATCTTGTTTAAAATTAATCGCAATTCCCCCTCCCTCATGATTCTCTCATCGATTACATCACACACGGCTTGCATCCTGTACGTAACAAAGCCCCTCGCCCTCACAAAGTTCACACGCTGCGATAACATATGGTCAGTCAGCGAATAAAATTAACTGCACATGTGCATAGTGTGGGAAGGTCTTAGTGGGAATCGATTACATCCTGTTATAAATATTAACCATTGACGTCTAATCGTCTACCCAACCCCTCCTACCAACTGAAAATCAAATGAAAGTATAATAAATAAATTTTATACTTGCAATACAAGTTTATTCTTACCATGAGTTACTGTTCAGTGTATCTTAGTCTCTTCATGTTAGGACCAGTATCGTCATTGGTTAACACACGTTTACACACTCTGTAGTGTCCGTACGCGAGTGTAGTTACACCATCGTCCAGTACGTACCTCTTATCGTCATAAGGAGACAGGGAATGTTTTGTTACACGTTGCGTGTACAGCTTATGACGATCGCTTCGTATACACTCGGCAGAGGTGAAAACTGTACGACTATCGAAAAGACACTCGCTGTATAATTGATGACGTAACCTTTTTTTTATTGCCGTTCTCGGAACACCTTTCGCCACCTTTTTGTCGGTACAGTCGGACAATAGGAGCGAGTAAAATTTAGCTCTGAGTCCGACGAATTCCCTGATGGGTTTCCCATTAATTTCATCCTTGAACTTCCCCACGACTTTTTTGTTGTCGTCGCAATGACAAGGATGATCTGAGGGATAGTCCGACGTGTCGAAAAGGTGGAGATCCTCTTTCATATCGGAGTACACATCGTCAGTCTGTATGCTGTAAAGCAAACTGTCGGTATCAGTCATTAATAATGTTAATCGTCGTCCGTACTTGCTGACAGCGTACCGATAATGAAAATCGTACATTATCAATTTATTGACATCAAGTACTGTGAAGCCAACGTACACTGGACGGGAAAGGTATATAGTTCTGTTCCGTAAAGCCAGTCCGACCAAGTCGTCGGTGTAGCGGATCATACGCTTTAGTCGTGGATTGGAAACAAGTTTCTGCAGCCGCCCTTTGGTAGAGACTAGTTGGAAGTCTATTCGTTTCCTTACGTTCTCCAGCGATTTACCATAGACAGCGTTGATCATCAGTTTGAAAAAATCTTTTTCAAAACTGTTGGTGGCTGCTGCTGTCTTTTGTGTGTTGAAATCGATAAACGGTTTCATCCACGCTTTCTGTTTAAACACACAACACCCGATGGATCGCTTTCAATTCTAGACCAAGGTTCAGATACAACTTTAAATTTCGAAAATGTAGAACGTAATTTTGCTTGTCGTCCAAAGTCGTTAGCAACTTGGGAACGGACGCCGAGGGCGTTTCTGATCCATTATACCCTTTTGTATAGTGCAGTCGTGTGTGGAGTCGTCGAGAGTACGGTGAAAGTATGTCAGGATTGACGCAGGAACGCACAGGTGCTAGTGGATAATCTGAGTGAAGATCATGAAGTTCAGATGGATAGTGTAGGTCGACCTCAAGTATGTAGCCCATGTCACTGTCATCACTCAGAGTACGTACGTCGAGTGAGTCAATCTTGTTACGATCGAGCCATCTAAAGTCACCGTAAGGGAGTGGCTGTGACATGGCTATACCGTAAAGGTTGTTGCAGTCGGTGTACAATATGAAAGAGGTCGGCTTTGAAGCATCATACTGATCAGTGGTTAGCGGGTTGTTGGCCTTGGCATAGCGGTTGGGTACCATGCTAACGCCACCGCGAACGGCTGATTCAATAAAAAGATGCTGATCTATATCCGTCAACAGTTCCAGTCGCACACCGGTCATCTTTAACATCGCGTGCCAAGCAACGGCGGGAAGCGAGTAAAGATGAGCCGGATCAATCTGGTAGTAACGCACGGCCATCTCACGGAACGCCTCGAAGACGTCAGCCAGCAGCAGTACATCTGTTTTAAGATAAAGATCGTGATAATCGCCCAGCGTGCGGATTCCGAAAGTCTGCCACACATTCTGTGCATGTGCGTAATCTTCGTCCGACACGGGCGATTCACTCAGCCTATTGAAAAAGTGTTCGCGTGCGGGCAGACATGTTTCGTCGAACTTCTCGCTACCCGTCATGTAATCGTAAGGGTACATCCCCTTACGTAAGAGTAGCTCGAAGTGTTCTTTGAAACACTGCTTTGTTAAAGCAAAATCCGCACCGCTCGCGCGCAAGTTTCCAACAAGTGTGTCCAAGGACGTGTTCAAAAATTGTAACGTGTCTACGAAACGCAGGGCACCCAACGTGACTGATACGAAGCGTTCACTAGTGGTAGCGATACAAGTGAGATTTTCATCGTTGTATTTACCCAACCCTTGTTTTAAGTGATGTGATGGAAAAAGACAGGAATATGTTGGGCGGACTTGCAGTTGAGGTTACATACGTTGTGAGTTGCGCCAAGGTATCGTCCAGTCAGATGACAATGGTTGCGCACCTTGTCGTCATCAGTCAGTGGTTTTTCACAGAGATGGCATACGATAGCATTCGTGAAAGATAATACGTCACGATCATTCATAGTCATGGGGACAATGGTACGCATGATCCTGTACAGTTCATGCTCTTCAACGATTAGTCTATCGAGAAAGATTTCTATTACGTTCTCACCGCGATAAACAACCTGAGGTTTGAAAATGTTACGCTCGTGGTTGACTATGAGGTAGGAGAAACCTGAAGGAAGATGTAACGACTCCGTTGTGGTGGATGATGTGTGTGGAGGAGCGTCGCAACGATGACAAGGCACAATGAACAATTCAAAGTCTGCATATATAGCGAAAGGGACTTTATGACAGTAAGTGTAATTTTTGAAGTACATAACCTTCTCCTTCTCTTTCATCGGTAAACGAATCCTTTGTTCACCGTACGGTGAACAACGAGGGACGTGTTCGCTAAGGAGTCGTTCTTCGCAGAATCTATGCACACAGTAGTTGCAATAGAAAGAACGTCCGTTGTGTTTGGTTAGTAAAGACAGTAAGCGACTAATATTTTTTATTAAACAGTAATGTTTTCGGTCAGCGGTGGTGAGAAGTAATAGATTAAAGTGGTGTTTTCTGCCGCTGAAAGGAGTTATTCTTAGCGGGTAAATTTCATTTTCTTCGTAACCAAAAACATTTATATAAATGTCAGAATTGTCTCGTTCGAACTTCACAATATCGCATAGACGGGTGGGATAAGTTATACCAGACGTGGTGATACTGTGAATATGTGATTTGTATTTGGATACACGCTCGTTGTCTCTGTGTTGTGGAAACAGTGCGGTCAACACTGACCATATAAAACACATTTGATCACCTGTATTGTTCACGTTGATGATGGATTTAGTACAAGACAATTCAGGAGGTGTACGGATGAAACTGGAGGCGGCCAGCGGTTGGTATCGCGAGAGAACGAGTTCTAACGAGATTATATTATCCAACGCCCAACCGCTACCCTCACGCGTGAATTTATAAATCGATTCGATGATTTTTTCGTACGAAGCTTCTAAACGTTCAGGCAATACATTCTGATCAGCGATCAATGTCGTATGACATCGTCCGTGAAAATAGCCTTCACTCGTCACTTCTTCGTCCTCGTTCGTGTCGGCGTTTACAATGTACTTGACAAGTCTCCCTTTTAGCGCTGTATGCCACTTTATAGTAAGCAAACGTGTCAGTTCGTTTAGAATGTCCATACGTAACATATCGTGAATTTCATCGAAAAAGGTAATGACATCGTTGACACATTCTTCTTTTTCCTCTGCAACAGGTGTGTAAACGTACGAGACCAACAAGCCACGCAACGAATGTTTACGATCAACAGCAAACGTCTGCATTGTTAGAATAACAATAAAAGCAAAATCAATTACTTGCTCGCTTGAAGAACATTAGAATACTGATACAAAGTTAGAAAATAAGCAACATTTTATATGCAGTGCGTGAAAGTTAGCTTGCACGAGACTCGAAGGTGAACGCGAGCAGCGATCATCGCTCCACTTATACTACCTATGACGTCTGCGTGCGCAGCAATCTGCTCCCACTACTGTGCTTTATTTCATACCGACCAATTGACGATATCAATCCCCACTACGGTTGCGCGCGCAGCTATCGCTGAGGAAGTGGAATGCAGCGCGACAAACAAACATTCTTGCTTCAGATATGGACGTGCACACATATTCTTTTGCAAGCCGATTAAAAAGCTTTTATAACATCCATCGTCAAGGTAACATCAAATTTTACGTTCGTATATTTCCGAATGCGAACGTGAGATTTTTTGACCTAGCCAAAGCCGGGTTTATTTACGAAGGCGATGGTGATGTTGTAAGATGCTGCAAGTGTAAAGTACGAATTATGGATTGGATGGTGGGTGATGATCCCTTCCAAGTTCATAAGGCGTCAATGGCCACATGCGATTTCGTTCGTGAACACTTGTAAAAGTCGACGCACGCAAAAACGGCTCTTTTCAGAGCCGACATAAACTCATGTACAAACATACCCGTTTGGGTAGTACTAGTAGTACTCTGTGTTAGTACTATACTAGTACTACTAGCACTACTACTTAATGTGTGTAAACAGTTCAATGTCTGACTGATGGTGCCCATGATAACAAAAATAAAATAAAATAAAAAATTTCATAAAAATTATACCTATACACTTTAAATATCATGACAGTTTCGAAGCTGTATCACGTGCATCACAGATCGATGACACAATGGATGTCTATCGATACGACGATGGGAAACATTTCACACTATCAAAACCGTTACGAAGCGCGATACGCTCCAACTTGTGTTCCATGTATTTTGTGAAGAAAAACGATTTTGTGGTAACTACTGTACACGTTATAAGTTTGGTGTTGACAGATATCACGGACGTTGTTGGCGTCACATAAAGAAACGTAGCGGTTATCTGCCACCGATTGTGCTGTTGATGATAATCTCCGATCGTATACACAACAAATCACGATGGCTTCAATTTATCGAAGAGTGTGATCGAAACAATGTACCGATCGAACTCGTGGTTTACGAAAAGAATATGTTCAAGTGTACAGTACGTCACGCGTGGAATTTTATTTCACGTTTTCGACCGATTCCTGAACTGTATCACGCTGTTCAACGTGTTCACGGCTTACACGATTCACACGGACGAATGAACTATGCGACTGTGTACACAGACATGCTCGCCTACGGAAGTTCAATCCCTCACGCTTCGTGTTGCATTGTCATTACGGAGCGCACTATTCCGATACGTACACCGATTGAAATATACAGAAGCGCGGTTATGATAGCGCCAAAGTGCGCAGTAGATCCTAGCTACAACGTAAGTTTTGACGTGCACTGCCCACCGTCTTCGTTACCGACACTAGCGAGAGGGAAACAGTTCGCATTGGTGAACAACAAGGCACAGGGATTGTTTTCGGTAGCCTTTCTGAAGGAGTTAAAGGGACTTCACGACTTGTACCAAGCGGACCTGGTAGAGATGATACCGCACGCGAAGGTGAACAAGGGATTCAAGTACCTTATGACGATCATTAACGCGTTTAGCAAGTACGCGTACGCTGTTCCGTTGAAAACGAAGACGGGTGTAGAGGTCGCACGAGCTCTGGAACCGATTCTTCGTGCTAAAAAAATGAAATATCTGCAGACAGACAACGGGAAAGAGTACTGTAACAGTAGCGTACAAAAATTGCTGAGCAGATACTGTATCACACTCTATTCCACGTATAGTGAAAAAAAGGCCTCCATTGTGGAACGTTTTAACCGTACGTTGAAAACGCACATGTATCGTGCGTTCAGTGAACAAGGTCATTACCGTTGGTTGGATATGTTACCGGAACTAGTCAACACGTAAAACAACAGCGTGCACAGAACGATTGGAATGAAACCGCGTCAGGTGAACGAATCCAATGGACGTACAGTGCTACAACGGATTCGTGAGAACACGGCGAGGAGCATCGTTTATAAACGACCAAAATTCAAAGTAGGCGATCGTGTGCGTATAAGCAAACACAAAATGACATTCGCCAAAGGATACACACCAAATTGGACAAACGAGATATTTCTTGTTCATTCGGTGCGTACCCATCACCTATTCGCTAAAGGATCATACAGGAGAAGTGTTGAAATGCGGTTTTTATGAACACGAAATCAGTAAATCGAACGTTGGTGACGTGTACTTGGTAGAAAATATTGTACAACGTAAAGGTGATCGTGTGAAAGTCAGGTGATTAGGATTCGATGGTAAACACGATTCGTGGATACACAAGAAGAACTTGCTATAACAACTATTCGACTCATGGAAATAGAACCAGTATCCATCGATGCGTTATGATGACAACATGCACACTGTGTACAGTGTAAAAGACATTGTGTCGCATCCTGGTTACGATGAGTACATCGTGAACACGACTGCAAACGACATTGAACGCATGCGCAGGATCTTGACAGTGCACGAGTACTGGCAACGGGTTATCAATCGTGTGAAGAGATTCCGTCTTAACGAAATAGTACCAAGTGGCACCAGATTCGATCACTACAAAGAATGTGTTTGGTCGGATCCGAACTGTGAAACGGGTCCGGACACTTGTGTATGCAGTTACATATCTACCGACTGCTGCAATATAGTGCGACTACTAAATAGACTGTGCACGGAACAACAACATGAAAATATTGCAACAAGCGCACAGATTAAAAATAAAGGACGTGGACTATTCGAAATTGTGCGGCGATGGTGGTGGAGGTGGTTGTGGCAGAAAAAACGTAAACACGGACGTCTTCTGCCCGATACCGTTCGTTCGATCATCTGCGGGCCTTCCGCGTGTGGAAGACTAACGTCATGTTCAACCTGTTGTTCGATGTAAACGGATTGAGATTCGCGAACTTATACGTGTTTTCTAAATCACTATTTCAACCCAAATATCAGATGCTGGAGACCCTGATGACACAACTTTCCAACGAAGGAATTGGTTATCACGCCTACAACGATAACGAAGAGGTACCGCCTCCCGATGAGGTCGATCCTGATTCTATTATTGTGTTCGATGACGTGTCTTGTGAAAGACAACACAATATACGCAAGTATTTCTCTATGGGACGACACAGCGGTGTGGACGCGTTTTACCTCTGTCAGACGTACAGTCAAGTGCCAAAACAGTTGGTTCGTGACAATGCCAATTTAATAGTATTTTTCAAACAGGACAATCGTAACTTGAAGCATGTGTACAACGATCACGTCAACACGGACATGAAATATGACACGTTTAAGAACATGTGCGCTGAAGCGTGGAAAGATCGTTACGGCTTTCTCGTTGTGGACAAGGATTCTTCTATCGATACCGGCAGGTACAGAGTTGGTTTCGATCGTTTCATAGTACTCGCACCTAACGATTAAACAAAAAAAAGTTGTCAAACATTCAGCTAAATATACATGTCCTGCTGTCAACGACTTTAGTTGTCGTACTGACGTTTATCGAGATGGACGACAAGAAAAAACGACTAGCACGTGATATCGACACGATCAGTGATGACATACGGAAGAAATACCGTGCGTTAAAACATGGTATTCGTGAAGAAGAAGCAACGTTATCCAAAAGTTACAAACCGATTCTGGAACCGTCACAAAATATTCGCAAGCGTTGCTTGAAAAAAAAACGTAAAACAACAAATGAAAAGCCGATAAGAGTGAAAAAGATGAAACGTGAAGAAGAAGAGGAAGAGGAAGAAGAGGATCCGATGGATGCAATTAGTAAGATCGATGTAGGAACACCACTTCGTTCCCGAACGAAACCGTCTTTCCTGAAAACACCTGTGATAGCCGAAACATCGGGTGATGACGATGAGGACGATCCTAGTCCCAACATTGAAAAAATGTTAGACACACCGGAAGGAAGACGTGAAGCGCGTAGATATTTTCAGGACAAATACGACAGTGAATCGTTAGCGAACAAGTACATGCGTATGATCGTTTCGTCCGAACGCGATCGTCTGATGGACTTTACGTACGGTGTAAGACATGAAAACGGAAAATGGATGATTGGTGATTCACCGTTCGAAATCGAAACGGACGATACGATTCTTATCAACGGTAAACGATACAAAGGGCAGCAGGACTCTACGAACTTGTATTCATGAAGCATCCTAAAGAAAGTGTTTACAACGAATCAGATATGAAAGCGTACAAAGATATACTGCGTAACACCAACGCGCACAAGCAGTATTACTTAGCGAACGCACAGGTGGACGCGAACAGAGGTGTAAAGTATAAACGAATAATATCACAACTATTTCCGTCGAAACGTACAGGACAGGGGCATAATAATATCGATACATCGTATATGACGCTAACAAGAAAAAAGACAAAATCCATTACGTGCACTGGGACGATCCGAACGAACTGGTGGACAGATTGCGACTGTTAATGGCATCACAGCGTGTTGGAAACAGCGGGCACACGAACGAAATCGTCTCCATAGTGGAAGAACTACGTGAAGCCGACATAATCGTATAACAACCCTATTCGATTCCGAAAGCCGATAAAGTATAAATAATACTGTCGTACACGCACCGAGGACATTCCACGTTTGGTTGTGACAACATGGATATCGTGATACTGTTTATTATCGTGTCACAAGTGCCGTTGTCGCATCGTCCGTTAACGCTAACGATGTAGATTTCGCTATAGATTACTTGGTGCGATACGGATACGTGCCCGACGATAGTTTACGACTCGCGGACAACGCCACCATCGATATGGACGCCTACCTTCGCACGTTTCAAGTGAATTACAATTTAACCGTAAATGGAGAATTGAACAACGAAACGATGAATCTGATGCGTGCGCGGAGATGCGGTAACGAAGATTTCGTGTCGTACACCTTACGAACACCGTGGGCCAAGAGACGCTTATCGTGGCGGTTCTTTCACGGTAGCGCCAGCGCTATAGAAGCGTCGCGACAAGCGTTCGCTGTATGGCAAAAACATTCGAATCTGGAATTCGAATATCAACCCAACGACATAAACGCAGACATGGTCATTACTATGAAATATTTTAAACACAGGTGTCTGACTTCCAGGTGCACGATCTGTGGGTACGATTTGGACGGACGAGGAGGTATACTCGCTCACGCTTACTACCCGCCCGATTTACCGTATACCACTACTGAAATCCACATGGACTACTACGAATCGTGGAATTATACGAATGCAACCGAAATACCGGACGATCAGACCAGTTTTCTTCAGGTGCTAACGCATGAAATAGGACACGCGTTAGGACTGTCTCATTCCCTCGAGAGGGATTGCATCATGTACCCGTTCTACGTACCACGATCTGAGAGACGACGATATAAGAGGCATTCAACGCTTGTACGGGAAGCCGCCGCCGCGTATTTATATTTATTATAAATAAGCGCATGTGTAAAGATCACAACGAGAGTCATTTACAACATCTTCCACTTAATGTCTGTAATTCTTATTAACTCACATATAATACATACCCACCAGCGATTACAACTAGACATTCAATTATGCAGTGCATATCACGTGTATTTCTTATATTACATGTACACAACACTACACATTTTTTTAGGTTCGTGCGATATAGATTACTATAGTTATCTATATACTATAATTATCTTATATGCACAAATGCATGATATTCATACAAGTGAAATGATTTTAAATTTTGCACCGTAGGACTCTGTCAACAAGAATTTCACACCGATGATGTGCATATTTTTTATTTTTACAATATATACTTACCATAAAGGCACACACATTCAAATGTACAGTTCTCGAGTTGGAAACAATGCAATTCACCTCTTCACATCGACGATATACGGACAATGGTGGCAGTGTAAATATATCTGAAACCCATACACTATAACACATGCACGAGCCGACAACATGGCCGACGCTAAACCAGCACACATGCACAAGTTGACAACGTCGACGCTTTTCCAACATGGACACACTTCCGGAAAACACAGTATATATCCAAACCCATACACTATAACACACGCACGAGGCGGCAACGTGGCCGAACCTTAACCAGCACACACGCACAACCCGACAACATTGCCGCTTTTCCAACATGGCCGCTCCGCCGCCGACAAAATGGACGACGACCCCACCACTCCTGGCGGCGGTCAAGCTGCGGCCAGGCCCCCGCCGGACGGCGAACCGCGAACGGCGGCCACGCCTCCACCAATCAACGCACACATAACCCCACAAAATGGCCGAAACCGACAACATGGCCGACAACTTCGGCACGCCCAACAAGGTCACGTGGGACACACCAATACCCCCCCGGCCAATCCTAATCTCTGCACACGATGACACACAGCACCGGAAGTCTATCCTCACCACTGTGAATTTTGAATTTCACGCCAAAAGGGGGGAGTGACATGACTTCCGCTGTAGAACTCTCATTCTTACCCTACTCGCGTGGTGGTGAGTGAATGGGTATGTTCATGATTGAATATTTGATTATTTTTTTTTAGCTCTAGTACAGCATGATAATTTACAATTATAATTAACTATTGTAACTATGAAATTGGGACGTAAAAGAAAGATGATTTGTAATTGTGAAGAGAGGGAACTTTATTATATCGTTGTGAACGAGCACGTGCTGCTGAACGTTTATACCTGGTTGAGTTTGTCAGTTTGCATACAGTCATCATTTTCTGATCTATAATGCAATACATTATGTTCATTATGAAGAGATATTCATATAATATTGAAGCTTTGTGGCCGCGAGTGTGCTCTAGTATTTCAAAAGAAAACTTAAATAAAAAAAAAGATAAGACTGCTCATGGTGTGCAGAGTGAGTTTTAGGCTGTGGGACGTGGGTGTTGTGAATGATGGGTCACGGTAGTAATTTTCCTTACAAATGTTTAAGGGTTCCCGTCCCGTCGGAGTTCGACCCATTCCAGCGGATGGCTGTCCACCTGCCATAATGCAACGAACAACCAGACTCGATGTTGGCTGCTGCTGGAGGAACGTCTGCACATCATGCCGAAGGTGCCCATGAGACATACACGTGACAATACGAAGGTGACATTTAAGCTTTTAATATTCTTTAGGCCACTTCAGCAAACATCCTGTGTGTGACATTATTCTCAGTTAACAAGTTCTACGCTATGGTGCTCGCGTCTAGCTGGACATAATTCGGGGGGTGATAAACTTTCTTTAGAATAAACTCAGTATGTAATTACGTCCCAAGGTAATTTCAGATCTGGCCGAGGGGCCCGTGTCCGGCAATCAGGTATTTTTATATTTATTTAATAGTAAAAGTTGAAGTTGTAAAAGTTGCGGGCAATCTGAAATCTTGTCATGTACTGTATGTGGGTTTGGTATTACTTAATCATCATTAATAAACGTTCATTTTAATAGGGGGTTGGAAGTCTTAAGGGATTACATTTTTTTTACTCTTTTACCTGATTCAGGCACCTGTGGGGGCAGTTCTATGCAGGTACCGGACGTGTTTTTTAGTGTTCGATCAGGCCGGACACGTGTCATCGGTTGGGTCAATTCAGGTTTGCTGTATATTTCTATACATTTATATATATGCATATATATATATATATATTTCTGCACAGTTTAATTAAAAGAATTTCGCAATTTTATGAAATTATTCAACATGTACCAAGACTTAAAATCATTATTACTGCCATAGTCACTTCAGAATGTCTTAAGTTTTTTTATATACCTTTATAAGAGTATTTTCTCACTACTTCACACTATGTTCGTAAAGTTATAAAATTAGCCTCAGTTTACATTTTATATTCAATTTGCTGGTGGTCAATTCCACTTGGAACTTCTTTAAAATGTTGAATTTTTTTTACAAAAGTACAAAAGGAAGTAACAAACTTACTATCTTATAAATATATACAGTCATGTTAACCTTGTGATGGTACGCTACTATAAAGGGGACTATTCCAGAATTATAGTTTGTAATTTGATTGATTGTGCAGGGCTACTTCACCAATTTAGATTTTTGTAATTTCTAATCCTGATGTTTTATTCAGTTTTTTTAATTTCTTTTACACTCTCGTGAGTTAATGGGTTTTGGGTTTTTAATTAAAAGTTATATAAGGCTGGGCCGGTCACTTACACTGATAATTGAGTTATGGGTCCTGATGACCAGTCAAGATGTCTCCCCATTCATGTATGGGTATGTTGGGAATGTTCAGGCTGCCTTCCAGAATTAACATGCTGTATGATATCATGTTGTATTTGTGTCTGTGATATGTATTTATGTGTATCTGTATATTTATGTGAAATTATGTGTTGTAATGTTGAGTATTATGAAGGGTG
Source organism: Magicicada septendecula (assembly GCA_034769895.1). NCBI lineage: Eukaryota > Metazoa > Arthropoda > Insecta > Hemiptera > Cicadidae > Magicicada > Magicicada septendecula. Next base: position 199,305,023 of record CM068376.1, on the reverse strand, counting down.
ATTTATATAAGTCATATGCTATGTTTGTGGAATTCAGATGATGATGGTATTATGTAAATAATGTAGATATTTGTGGTTATGATGTCGAGAATATTTATTCAACTATGTGGTTATACATATTTAGAGGTATTAAGGAGATTTTCTTAGAATGGTGATGTTAGATGTTAACTTATGATAGTAATTTTAAAATTGCAAATTTGGGAAGTTCGATACTAAGGATGTGTGCAGGCTGATATGTTAAAATTAAAATTTAAAGTTTGCATTTTATGTTAAAATTGAATTATTGAAATTTAAAAATTATATTTTGTATTAAGATTGAACTAAAATTTAAAAGTTATATTTTATATTAAAGTTGAATTATTGAATTTGCAACTAATATGCATGAATGTGAAAGGAACTTAGAAAATAAAAATTGTTATTGTTGTTCAACAGCTGAGTTTAATTGCAAGTCCCGTCTCACTGGACCCAGCGCATAAAAAATATACATATTATTTCAAAAATTTTATAAGGAAAAAAATTTTAAAGAGATGTTACAATATTAGGGATGCAGCGTTGTGCTTCAAGTTCCTTGATTTCGATGCTAAAGTGCGATTTCTGGGGCTGGCGAATAAAAACCAAAAGTGTACCATGTAACTCATGGGAAGTTAAAAAGGAAGTGTCCCTATCAGCTATGGGGAGCCTAGAGTTCCGAATGAATCGACGGCAATACGAAAATACAGATTCATCGTTTCGTTGTTCAATTCTCCATTTACGGTTAAATTGTAATTCACTTGAAACGTGCGAAGGTAGCCGTCCATATCGATGGTGGCGTTGTCCGTGAGTCGTAAACTATCGTCGGGCACGTATCCGTATCGCACCAAGTAATCTATAGCGAAATCTACATCGTTAGCGTTATAGGACGATGCGACAACGGCACTTGTGACACGATAATAAACAGTAGCACGATATCCATGTTGTCACAACCAAACGTGGAATGTCCTCGGTGCGTGTACGACAGTATTATTTATACTTTATCGGCTTTCGGAATCGAATAGGGTTGTTATACGATTATGTCGGCTTCACGTAGTTCTTCCACTATGGAGACGATTTCGTTCGTGTGCCCGCTGTTTCCAACACGCTGTGATGCCACTAACAGTCGCAATCTGTCCACCAGTTCGTTCGGATCGTCCCAGTGCACGTAATGGATTTTGTCTTTTTTCTTGTTAGCGTCATATACGATGTATCGATATTATTATGCCCCTGTCCTGTACGTTTCGACGGAAATAGTTGTGATATTATTCGTTTATACTTTACACCTCTGTTCGCGTTCACCTGTGCGTTCGCTAAGTAATACTGCTTGTGCGCGTTGGTGTTACGCAGTATATCTTTGTACGCTTTCATATCTGATTCGTTGTAAACACTTTCTTTAGGATGCTTCATGAATACAAGTTCGTAGAGTCCTGCTGTACCTTTGTATCGTTTACCGTTGATAAGAATCGTATCGTCCGTTTCGATTTCGAACGGTGAATCACCAATCATCCATTTTCCGTTTTCATGTCTTACACCGTACGTATAGTCCATCAGACGATCGCGTTCGGACGAAACGATCATACGCATGTACTTGTTCGCTAACGATTCACTGTCGTATTTGTCCTGAAAATATCTACGCGCTTCACGTCTTCCTTCCGGTGTGTCTAACATGTTTTCAATGTTGAGACTAGGATCGTCCTCATCGTCATCACCCGATGTTTCGGCTATCACAGGTGTTTTCAGGAAAGACGGTTTCGTTCGGGAACGAAGTGGTGTTCCTACATCGATCTTACTAATTGCATCCATCGGATCCTCTTCTTCCTCTTCCTCTTCCTCTTCTTCTTCACGTTTCATCTTTTTCACTCTTATCGGCTTTTCATTTGTTGTTTTACGTTTTTTTTCAAGCAACGCTTGCGAATATTTTGTAACGGTTCCAGAATCGGTTTGTAACTTTTGGATAACGTTGCTTCTTCTTCACGAATACCATGTTTTAACGCACGGTATTTCTTCCGTATGTCATCACTGATCGTGTCGATATCACGTGCTAGTCGTTTTTTCTTGTCGTCCATCTCGATAAACGTCAGTACGACAACTAAAGTCGTTGACAGCAGGACATGTATATTTAGCTGAATGTTTGACAACTTTTTTTTGTTTAATCGTTAGGTGCGAGTACTATGAAACGATCGAAACCGACTCTGTACCTGCCGGTATCGATAGAAGAATCCTTGTCCACAACGAGATAGCCGTAACGATCTTTCCACGCTTCAGCGCACATGTTCTTAAACGTGTCATATTTCATGTCCGTGTTGACGTGATCGTTGTACACATGCTTCAAGTTACGATTGTCCTGTTTGAAAAATACTATTAAATTGGCATTGTCACGAACCAACTGTTTTGGCACTTGACTGTACGTCTGACAGAGGTAAAACGCGTCCACACCGCTGTGTCGTCCCATAGAGAAATACTTGCGTATATTGTGTTGTCTTTCACAAGACACGTCATCGAACACAATAATAGAATCAGGATCGACCTCATCGGGAGGCGGTACCTCTTCGTTATCGTTGTAGGCGTGATAACCCATTCCTTCGTTGGAAAGTTGTGTCATCAGGGTCTCCAGCATCTGATATTTGGGTTGAAATAGTGATTTAGAAAACACGTATAAGTCCGCGAATCTCAATCCGTTTACATCGAACAACAGGTTGAACATGACGTTAGTCTTCCACACGCGGAAGGCCCGCAGATGATCGAACGAACGGTATCGGGCAGAAGACGTCCGTGTTTACGTTTTTTCTGCCACAACCACCTCCACCACCATCGCCGCACAATTTCGAATAGTCCACGTCCTTTATTTTTAATCTGTGCGCTTGTTGCAATATTTTCATGTTGTTGTTCCGTGCACAGTCTATTTAGTAGTCGCACTATATTGCAGCAGTCGGTAGATATGTAACTGCATACACAAGTGTCCGGACCCGTTTCACAGTTCGGATCCGACCAAACACATTCTTTGTAGTGATCGAATCTGGTGCCACTTGGTACTATTTCGTTAAGACGGAATCTCTTCACACGATTGATAACCCGTTGCCAGTACTCGTGCACTGTCAAGATCCTGCGCATGCGTTCAACGTCGTTTGCAGTCGTGTTCACGATGTACTCATCGTAACCAGGATGCGACACAATGTCTTTTACACTGTACACAGTGTGCATGTTGTCATCATAACGCATCGATGGATACTGGTTCTATTTCCATGAGTCGAATAGTTGTTATAGCAAGTTCTTCTTGTGTATCCACGAATCGTGTTTACCATCGAATCCTAACCACCTGACTTTCACACGATCACCTTTACGTTGTACAATCTTTTCTACCAAGTACACGTCACCAACGTTCGATTTACTGATTTCGTGTTCATAAAAACCGCATTTCAACACTTCTCCTGTATGATCCTTTAGCGAATAGGTGATGGGTACTCACCGAATGAACAAGAAATATCTCGTTTGTCCAATTTGGTGTGTATCCTTTGGCGAATGTCATTTTGTGTTTGCTTATACACACACGATCGCCTACTTTGAATTTTGGTCGTTTATAAACGATGCTCCTCGCCGTGTTCTCACGAATCCGTTGTAGCACTGTACGTCCGTTGGATTCGTTCACCTGACGCGGTTTCATTCCAATCGTTCTGTGCACGCTGTTGTTTTACGTGTTGACTAGTTCCGGTAACATATCCAACCAACGGTAATGACCTTGTTCACTGAACGCACGATACATGTGCGTTTTCAACGTACGGTTAAAACGTTCCACAATGGAGGCCTTTTTTTCACTATACGTGGAATAGAGTGTGATACCGTATCTGCTCAGCAATTTTTGTACGCTACTGTTACAGTACTCTTTCCCGTTGTCTGTCTGCAGATATTTCATTTTTTTAGCACGAAGAATCGGTTCCAGAGCTCGTGCGACCTCTACACCCGTCTTCGTTTTCAACGGAACAGCGTACGCGTACTTGCTAAACGCGTTAATGATCGTCATAAGGTACTTGAATCCCTTGTTCACCTTCGCGTGCGGTATCATCTCTACCAGGTCCGCTTGGTACAAGTCGTGAAGTCCCTTTAACTCCTTCAGAAAGGCTACCGAAAACAATCCCTGTGCCTTGTTGTTCACCAATGCGAACTGTTTCCCTCTCGCTAGTGTCGGTAACGAAGACGGTGGGCAGTGCACGTCAAAAACTTACGTTGTAGCTAGGATCTACTGCGCACTTTGGCGCTATCATAACCGCGCTTCTGTATATTTCAATCGGTGTACGTATCGGAATAGTGCGCTCCGTAATGACAATGCAACACGAAGCGTGAGGGATTGAACTTCCGTAGGCGAGCATGTCTGTGTACACAGTCGCATAGTTCATTCGTCCGTGTGAATCGTGTAAGCCGTGAACACGTTGAACAGCGTGATACAGTTCAGGAATCGGTCGAAAACGTGAAATAAAATTCCACGCGTGACGTACTGTACACTTGAACATATTCTTTTCGTAAACCACGAGTTCGATCGGTACATTGTTTCGATCACACTCTTCGATAAATTGAAGCCATCGTGATTTGTTGTGTATACGATCGGAGATTATCATCAACAGCACGATCGGTGGCAGATAACCGCTACGTTTCTTTATGTGACGCCAACAACGTCCGTGATATCTGTCAACACCAAACTTATAACGTGTACAGTAGTTACCACAAAATCGTTTTTCTTCACAAAATACATGGAACACAAGTTGGAGCGTATCGCGCTTCGTAACGGTTTTGATAGTGTGAAATGTTTCCCATCGTCGTATCGATAGACATCCATTGTGTCATCGATCTGTGATGCACGTGATACAGCTTCGAATCTGTCATGATATTTAAAGAGTATAGGTATAATGTTTATGAAATTTTTTGTTTTATTTTATTTTTTTTATCATGGGCAACATCAGTCTGACATTGAACTGTTTACACACATTAAGTAGTAGTGCTAGTAGTACTAGTATAGTACTAACACAGAGTACTACTAGTACTACCCAAACGGGTATGTTTGTACATGAGTTTATGTCGGCTCTGAAAAGAGCCGTTTTTGCGTGCGTCGACTTTTACAAGTGTTCACGAACGAAATCGCATGTGGGCATTGACGCCTTATGAACTTGGAAGGCATCATCACCCACCATCCAATCCATAATTCGTGCTTTACACTTGCAGCATCTTACAACATCACCATCGCCTTCGTAAATAAACCCGGCTTTGGCTAGGTCAAAAAATCTCACGTTCGCATTCGGAAATATACGAACGTAAAATTTGATGTTACCTTGACGATGGATGTTATAAAAGCTTTTTAATCGGCTTGCAAAAGAATATGTGTGCACGTCCATATCTGAAGCAAGAATGTTAGTTTGTCGCGCTGCACTTCACTTCCTCAGCGATAGCTGCGCGCGCAACCGTAGTGGGGATTGATGTCGTCAATTGGTCGGTATGAAATAAAGCACAGTAGTGGGAGCAGATTGCTGCGCATGCAGACGTCATAGGTAGTATAAGTGGAGCGATGATCGCTGCTCGCGTTCACCTTCGAGTCTCGTGCAAGCTAACTTTCACGCACTGCATATAAAATGTTGCTTATTTTCTAACTTTGTATCAGTATTCTAATGTTCTTCAAGCGAGCAAGTAATTGATTTTGCTTTTATTGTTATTCTAACAATGCAGACGTTTGCTGTTGATCGTAAACATTCGTTGCGTGGCTTGTTGGTCTCGTACGTTTACACACCTGTTGCAGAGGAAAAAGAAGAATGTGTCAACGATGTCATTACCTTTTTCGATGAAATTCACGATATGTTACGTATGGACATTCTAAACGAACTGACACGTTTGCTTAATATAAAGTGGCATACAGCGCTAAAAGGGGATTTGTCAAGTACATTGTAAACGCCGACACGAACGAGGACGAAGAAGTGACGAGTGAAGGCTATTTTCACGGACGATGTCATACGACATTGATCGCTGATCAGAATGTATTGCCTGAACGTTTAGAAGCTTCGTACGAAAAAATCATCGAATCGATTTATAAATTCACGCGTGAGGGTAGCGGTTGGGCGTTGGATAATATAATCTCGTTAGAACTCGTTCTCTCGCGATACCAACCGCTGGCCGCCTCCAGTTTCATCCGTACACCTCCTGAATTGTCTTGTACTAAATCCATCATCAACGTGAACAATACAGGTGATCAAATGTGTTTTATATGGTCAGTGTTGACCGCACTGTTTCCACAACACAGAGACAACGAGCGTGTATCCAAATACAAATCACATATTCACAGTATCACCACGTCTGGTATAACTTATCCCACCCGTCTATGCGATATTGTGAAGTTCGAACGAGACAATTCTGACATTTATATAAATGTTTTTGGTTACGAAGAAAATGAAATTTACCCGCTAAGAATAACTCCTTTCAGCGGCAGAAAACACCACTTTAATCTATTACTTCTCACCACCGCTGACCGAAAACATTACTGTTTAATAAAAAATATTAGTCGCTTACTGTCTTTACTAACCAAACACAACGGACGTTCTTTCTATTGCAACTACTGTCTGCATAGATTCTGCGAAGAACGACTCCTTAGCGAACACGTCCCTCGTTGTTCACCGTACGGTGAACAAAGGATTCGTTTACCGATGAAAGAGAAGGAGAAGGTTATGTTCTTCAAAAATTACACTTACTGTCATAAAGTCCCTTTCACTATATATGCAGACTTTGAATCGTTCATTGTGCCTTGTCATCGTTGCGACGCTCCTCCACACACATCATCCACCACAACGGAGTCGTTACATCTTCCTTCAGGTTTCTCCTACCTCATAGTCGACCACGAGCGTAACATTTTCAAACCTCAGGTTGTTTATCGCGGTGAGAACGTAATAGAAATCTTTCTCGATAGACTAATCGTTGAAGAGCATGAACTGTACAGGATCATGCGTACCATTGTCCCCATGACTATGAATGATCGTGACGTATTATCTTTCACGAATGCTATCGTATGCCATCTCTGTGAAAAACCACTGACTGATGACGACAAGGTGCGCAACCATTGTCATCTGACTGGACGATACCTTGGCGCAACTCACAACGTATGTAACCTCAACTGCAAGTCCGCCCAACATATTCCTGTCTTTTTCCATCACATCACTTAAAACAAGGGTTGGGTAAATACAACGATGAAAATCTCACTTGTATCGCTACCACTAGTGAACGCTTCGTATCAGTCACGTTGGGTGCCCTGCGTTTCGTAGACACGTTACAATTTTTGAACACGTCCTTGGACACACTTGTTGGAAACTTGCGCGCGAGCGGTGCGGATTTTGCTTTAACAAAGCAGTGTTTCAAAGAACACTTCGAGCTACTCTTACGTAAGGGGATGTACCCTTACGATTACATGACGGGTAGCGAGAAGTTCGACGAAACATGTCTGCCCGCACGCGAACACTTTTTCAATAGGCTGAGTGAATCGCCCGTGTCGGACGAAGATTACGCACATGCACAGAATGTGTGGCAGACTTTCGGAATCCGCACGCTGGGCGATTATCACGATCTTTATCTTAAAACAGATGTACTGCTGCTGGCTGACGTCTTCGAGGCGTTCCGTGAGATGGCCGTGCGTTACTACCAGATTGATCCGGCTCATCTTTACTCGCTTCCCGCCATTGCTTGGCACGCGATGTTAAAGATGACCGGTGTGCGACTGGAACTGTTGACGGATATAGATCAGCATCTTTTTATTGAATCAGCCGTTCGCGGTGGCGTTAGCATGGTACCCAACCGCTATGCCAAGGCCAACAACCCGCTAACCGCTGATCAGTATGATGCTTCAAAGCCGACCTCTTTCATATTGTACACCGACTGCAACAACCTTTACGGTGCAGCCATGTCACAGCCACTCCCTTACGGTGACTTTAGATGGCTCGATCGTAACAAGATTGACTCACTCGACGTACGTACTCTGAGTGATGACAGTGACATGGGCTACATACTTGAGGTCGACCTACACTATCCATCTGAACTTCATGATCTTCACTCAGATTATCCACTAGCACCTGTGCGTTCCTGCGTCAATCCTGACATACTTTCACCGTACTCTCGACGACTCCACACACGACTGCACTATACAAAAGGGTATAATGGATCAGAAACGCCCTCGGCGTCCGTTCCCAAGTTGCTAACGACTTTGGACGACAAGCAAAATTACGTTCTACATTTTCGAAATTTAAAGTTGTATCTGAACCTTGGTCTAGAATTGAAAGCGATCCATCGGGTGTTGTGTGTTTAAACAGAAAGCGTGGATGAAACCGTTTATCGATTTCAACACACAAAAGACAGCAGCAGCCACCAACAGTTTTGAAAAAGATTTTTTCAAACTGATGATCAACGCTGTCTATGGTAAATCGCTGGAGAACGTAAGGAAACGAATAGACTTCCAACTAGTCTCTACCAAAGGGCGGCTGCAGAAACTTGTTTCCAATCCACGACTAAAGCGTATGATCCGCTACACCGACGACTTGGTCGGACTGGCTTTACGGAACAGAACTATATACCTTTCCCGTCCAGTGTACGTTGGCTTCACAGTACTTGATGTCAATAAATTGATAATGTACGATTTTCATTATCGGTACGCTGTCAGCAAGTACGGACGACGATTAACATTATTAATGACTGATACCGACAGTTTGCTTTACAGCATACAGACTGACGATGTGTACTCCGATATGAAAGAGGATCTCCACCTTTTCGACACGTCGGACTATCCCTCAGATCATCCTTGTCATTGCGACGACAACAAAAAAGTCGTGGGGAAGTTCAAGGATGAAACTAATGGGAAACCCATCAGGGAATTCGTCGGACTCAGAGCTAAATTTTACTCGCTCCTATTGTCCGACTGTACCGACAAAAAGGTGGCGAAAGGTGTTCCGAGAACGGCAATAAAAAAAAGGTTACGTCATCAATTATACAGCGAGTGTCTTTTCGATAGTCGTACAGTTTTCACCTCTGCCGAGTGTATACGAAGCGATCGTCATAAGCTGTACACGCAACGTGTAACAAAACATTCCCTGTCTCCTTATGACGATAAGAGGTACGTACTGGACGATGGTGTAACTACACTCGCGTACGGACACTACAGAGTGTGTAAACGTGTGTTAACCAATGACGATACTGGTCCTAACATGAAGAGACTAAGATACACTGAGCAGTAACTCATGGTAAGAATAAACTTGTATTGCAAGTATAAAATTTATTTATTATACTTTCATTTGATTTTCAGTTGGTAGGAGGGGTTGGGTAGACGATTAGACGTCAATGGTTAATATTTATAACAGGATGTAATCGATTCCCACTAAGACCTTCCCACACTATGCACATGTGCAGTTAATTTTATTCGCTGACTGACCATATGTTATCGCAGCGTGTGAACTTTGTGAGGGCGAGGGGCTTTGTTACGTACAGGATGCAAGCCGTGTGTGATGTAATCGATGAGAGAATCATGAGGGAGGGGGAATTGCGATTAATTTTAAACAAGATGTTGACTGACCTCACAGTGTGTGTGTGTGTGTGTGTGTGTGTGTGTGTGTGTGTGTGTGTGTGTGTGTGTGGTGAACACTTTGATGGTGAGGGGACTTTGTCTATAGCAGACTCCCACCGAGCATATTCGTATATATAAGCATTTTGTCATAATGATTATTATCACATTCATTATAATTTTTCAAGTTGCATGTAAGTACTTACTATATTTTTACGTTAATATTTGACATTACACGCGCGCGCGCGCACACGCACACACACGTGCATTATTATGTTAGCAAATTATTATACAACATTTTTCTTGTTACGTTTTACAGAATGAGCGGAAGTGATAATAAACTTTATAAAAGAGTATGTGAGGAGCAGCGGCGGGTTCGAAGGTAAATTACAACATTTTTCCATATTTAACGAGTACAAACAGAATATAACATTCGACTGACTTTATGTTTATTTTTTATAGTTCTCAAAGATTACGGCAGGCGTTGATGGGACCTTCAGTATCACAACACAACTCAAGTCGGACAGTCCATTTTTATTAACAATCACTTGTACTAATGCGTTTACGTTCGGTATTCAAATTTATTCTTTTTTTTCAGTGATACTACCGGTTCAGCTGCTGCTGCTGCTGCTGCATCTCAGGAAGCCGGCACGAGTCGGTACGTTTGTTTTTTTCATTAACGTTCACTTGTACTATTGCGTTTACATCTGGTATTAAAAGTGTACTTTTTTTCAGCAATGATGATGAGATGATGATGTATGGTGGTGATGATGGTAATGACAGTGATACAACAGTACTTCTAGATGGAAGCCATAATGATGATGTAGATGAGCATCAACATGATGAAAATAATGATGTTGATGTAGATGAGCATCAACACATACCGGTCATCACATTTAATATGTAAGTTTTCTTATGTGTACATACTTTCGTTTTTTTTTTTACATGATTTTATATTTTTACTTTTTCACCTATGACATTCGTCCACAAGCGCAGCAGATAACCATTACACCGCCACAATCGCCACCACCACAACCACATGAACAACCACAACCACGTCCGCAGTGGATAAGCACCGCAAATCAACGGCAACCTCAACCACAATCACCACAGCCTCAACAGCAGCCACAACCTCAGCAGCCTCAACCACAACCTCAGCAGCACATGCGACATGATCCTCGTTTGCGGTCCCCTCCAGAAGACGCACCATGTGTGTTTTATGATATAATTGATACGGCGGAACCGAGGATGCACAGTGAAGTCGCCACAATGAGATTACTTCTAAGAAGTAGGTTTCCGACGTGGCGATGGAGCCGTGGAGAGCTCTGCTCCATATAGGGTATGTTAGGGCACACATCTTGTAGTGTGTGCCAAGAAAATTATACTGAGGGTCAGAGACTCATCGGCTTAATGTGTGGTCATACTTACCACTATCTGTGCATCATTAATTGGTTCCAAACCGTGGCATTGGAGGGGACACCGCCGGGATGTCCACAATGTCGGGTGTATGCATTCAGCAGGCCAATACATCCATTTTATGCACGCATGCATTTTTGAGGTATGTAACAGTACACATAAACATTATTCTAATCCACCCTACACGTATCAACTATACATCACTAATATTGTTTTTGTTTCTGTTACAGATGGCCGTGCACAATATATATATGTAAAAAAAGTAAAAAAAGTGATGATGTTTTTTCGCTAATTTAGTGTGTGTGTGTGTGTGTGTGTGTGTGTGTGTGTGTGTGTGTGTGTGTGTGTGTGTGTGTGTGTGTGTATTTTGTATAATTACAATATATATATGTAAAAATGTAATATATATATATATATTGTATCTGTAATGTTTTTTTTCTGTATATATATTGTATCTGAAATGTAATATATAATTTTTTGTTTAATTGTATACTTTTGTATTATACTCATCTTTATATATATTGTATCTGAAATGTAATGTATAATTCCATTGTTTTGTTTAATTATATATTTTTGTATTGTATTCATCTTTATATATTGTGTGTGTGTGTGTGTGTGTATTTGTAGTTTATTGTATAATTACAATATATATGTGTAATATATATGTAAAAAAAGTAATATATATTTTTTTATGTAATGTTTTTTTCTGTATATATATTGTATCTGAAATGTAATGTATAATTTTTTGTTTAATTGTATACTTTTGTATTATACTCATCTTTATATATTGTGTGTGTGTGTGTGTGTGTTTGACTACAATATAAATATGTAAATTTTGATTTGCTTAGTTGTTTCTTTTTAACTATCCTTTTTCCCTCCATCATGCATGTTTTATAAGTGAAATGTCAATCAAAACAATTGCACAAATGCGTGATATTAAATTTTGCACCGCAATAGCCAGTCAACAAGAGTTTCACACCGATGATGTGCGCATTTTGTATTTTTACAATATATACTTATACCACAAAAGCACACACATACACACATATTCAAATTTACAGTTCACGAGTTGGCAACAATGCAATTCACATCACTCAGTCTCTTCACATCGACGATATCCGGACGGCAGCAGTGTAAATATCTGAACCCATACACTATAACACATGCACGAGTTGACAACGTGACCAACGCTATTACAGTTCTCGAGTTGGCAACAATGCAATTCACCTCTTCACATCGACGATATCCGGACAATGGTGGCAGTGTAAATATATCTGAAACCCGTACACCCGTCGTGAGCCGACAACGTGGCCGACGCTAAACCAGCACAAATGCATAAGTTGACAACGTCGACGCTTTTCCAACATGGACACCCTTCCGGAAAACACAGTATATATCCAAATCCATACACTATAACACACGCACGAGGCGGCAACGTGGCCGAACCTTAACCAGCATACATGCACAACCCGACAACATCGCGCCGCTTTTCCAACATGGCCGCTCCACCGCCGACAAAATGGACGACGACCCCACCACTTATGGCGGCGTTCAAGCCACCACCAGGCCGCGGCCAGGCCCCCGCCGGACGGCGAACCGCGAACGGCGAACAGCGAACGGCGGCCACGCCTCCACCAATCAACGCACACATAACCCCACAAAATGGCCGACACCGACAACATGGCCGAAAGCCGACAACATGGCCGACAACTTCGGCACGCCCAATAAGGCCACGTGGGACACACCACTACCCCCCGGTCCATCCTAACTTTTGCACACGATGACACACAGCACCGAAAGTCTACCCCTACAACCGTGATTTTTGAATTTCGCGCTAAAAGGGGGAGTGACGTCACTTTCGCGGTAGAACTCTCATTCTTACCCTACTCACGCGGCAACATACAATTTTCATCTGATTCGCAACCAAGTTAATTTCAATTCACGTTTTAAATCTTTTACAAAATAAGTAACAATATACCTTAAAGTGGCTTACCGGAGATCGCTGTAGCCTCTACTCAAACATAGTAGATAGCAAGTGTAGATTAAAACAACTTGGAGCGGCTGGGAAGAACGTCTGGCTCCGCGCGTAACAGCTGACTTGTTCAGACTGCCTGCCTTGTATCAAGCACATGTCGAAAAAACATAACTCCGCGCTCCGCCGCCAGGTAGTGACGGCATCCAGCGCAACCCCTGAACCGTCCACTCCGTACAAACGCGTAATTACATAAATAAATTATTTCGGCAATTAGAACTTTTCTTTATTTACGTTTATAGAACGGCAGGGTTTTCACCAAAACACGGCACAATAATAGTAAAATTCTTTCACTTAACACCTTTCAGGACAAGACAGGAAAATTACGCGTGGGAGGACGTCTTCAACACTCCCAGCTTACCTATGAGAGCAAACACCAAATCATACTCCACCCGCATTCTCATCTCAGCAAATTAATCATACAAAGCGAGCATTTTCGTTTGCTACACGCTGGTGTTCAATTGACTCAGTTCTCTCTACGGCAGAAATATTGGATAATTAATGATAAATCTTATATTCGTTCAGTAATACATAAATGTATCACTTGTTTCGATTCCGTGCTAGGGGCGCAAGCCAATTATTAGGACAATTACCCCCTTCCCGGGTTACGCCTGCTAAGCCATTTTCTCAATCTGCAGTCGACTATGCTGGTCCCGTACTTATACGTCATGGCGGACAGCGTTCAAAATCGATGTCAAAGGCTTATATTGCTTTATTTATATGGATGGCCACTAAGGCCATCCACCAGGAACTAGTCTCAGATCTTACATCAGACGCCTTTATAGCAGCCTTAAAACGGTTTATAGCGCGTAGAAGTATCCCTCATCAGATATTTTCCGACAATGGAACAAACTTTCGTCGTGCTATTAGCACACTTCACGAATTATACAAACTGTTTCAATCTAATGGATTTGAACAGACCACCCAGGATTTTACCAGTGCCCAAGGCATCAAATGGTCCTTTATCCCCCCTCAGCACCTCATTTCGGTGGCCTGTGGGAAAGCGGAGTCAAGAGCGTCAAGTTTCATTTGCGGCGCGTTGTCGGCGGAACCATTCTTAGGTTCGAGGAGTATTACACTACCCTAACTCAAATAGAGTCCTGCCTCAACTCACGCCCCTTGTTCGCCATATCAAATGACTCCAGGGACCCCGAACCTTTAACTCCAGCTCACTTCCAGGTTGGTTCTCCGCTCACTTCACTCCCGGAACCTGACTATTCCCAAGTCAATATTGGCCGTCTGGGCAGATGGCAACTGCTCCAAAGATTCACCCAATCTATATGGAACAGGTGGTCGAAAGATTATTTGCACCAGTTACAACAACGCAACAAATGGCGCATCCCGTCAAAAAATTTGACTCCCGGACAACTCGTCCTCATTCTAGAAGACAATTCCCCCTCACTGCAGTGGAAACGCGGGGTAGTCACTAATGTCTATTCGGGTCAGGATTCAATAGTGCGCGTCGCGGAGTTTCGCACCGCAAATGGTATCCTACGTCGACCCATTCATAAATTATGTCCACTTCCAGTGGCCTCAGACTAAATGCATGAGCGTTCATGCGACATGCATCCTTGATTCGAACCTTTATCATGCTTTACATTTGTGATTTTTATTATATTATTATTAAGCTTTTTATTATTGTATTGCCATATTGAATCAATTTTTGAGGATGTTTTCTTTGTATAGATTAAGTGTTATTATTTACGTTTGTTAAAATTTAAATATATGTATTTACTGGACATATGTTCATGCTTCAAGAAAGATCATGTTTAGTTATATAAGAATTTTGTTTTTATCATGTGATTTTATTTTGTACATTCTTTAGCACAGAAATTGTTTTGTTTTGTTTTTGAGTTTTCCTGATAGCTTAATTAATTTTGTTATTTACAAATTTTTAGTATCATTATTCTATTACTATGTAACGCAAATCATTATGTATTATGTATCCTTACATGAATTTGGTATGTCAATCATATTGTTATGTACTATCAATTTTCTGGGTGTCATTGCTCTACTGTTATACATGTCAATTGTTATGTCGTTGTTATTGTATTAGCAGTTGTTATTTATTATTGAATTTGTTATCATATAATGTCAATTACCATGTACTATTCACACAATGACTTAAGTTGCAAAATCGCCCCGATTTTGTGCGGGCAGTATGGTTAAACTATGTACCTATGTAAACTTTGTACTCTAAAATGCTGCATTGCAGGTCCGTGTAGTGATGTCATTTTTCACTCTGCAATCTGCTGTCGGTTTGATACAGGCTAGCAGCAGCCAAATTTAAGTTAGTTCCTTGCAAGACTCCGAGCGGACACCTCGCTCAGTTCGCCAGCCGCGGCTACATAAAGGTTTCAATATTTCATAATTTTAGCATGATCATCATGCGATAATTTACTTAGGCGATTCTCGGCCTCTACGCATCGTTATGGGTTTTCAATATTATTCTATCTCAATTCTCCGGCATTTGTGCCGCGCTAAAACTGCACGCGCCAGCAACTATGTCTTATTGATTTTCAATAAACTATTAGCTCAAGAATATATACGGTCCACTTCATTATTTCATTTCACACCAGCACCACAACTAGCGTTCTAAGACCAACTTAAGATTGCATCGAGAGCGTCTAAGACGCAACATTTTGGTCCTCCGGGCCGGATTTTGGTCCACTACGATTTCAGAAATATTTCATTTAATGGGCCCAAACAACGATTGGTTCAAGCCCGAACATTTTCAAACTTCAGATTGCTGGCCGTTGCATGCCTTCATTGTTCTAAAAAGTACTTCATACTCAACACTGCAAGATTCTGCAGAGCAGCAACTCTGAGACAACAAGACACGGCAAGACAGCATCATTTGTCCTACAGCAACGAAATTCCAGAACTTTAAAATTATACGGAGAGCTACAACTTCAAGCGTCACCCGGCCAGCAGAAACAAGAGTTCCACCAACTTCTAAGGATTTCCGAACAGGATCGAAGAACGGGATCGAAGCCAGCTTAAGCACGCCGGGATTCAACATCCACGTGACTATAAACTTTCATTTTTTATAATTTTCCATGTATAATTGATGGGTACAGCAAACTAAGTAATATTTTTGCGCAGATTTAATAACATTTAATATAATATCATTAATAATTTTTACATAAACAGATATTATTGTCAAGTGGCCATAAACTTGTATTTTTATCTAGATTTTCATATGTACACAAATTTTCATTTACGCAGCTGTGCAATAATGCATTAAGAAACTTAAGTGATGTGATAGGGCTATAGGTATATTGTCATTTTGAATAATTCATATTTTCAATAACTTTCATATCTATTTAAAAAAAAAGAGGGAATAAGTAGGCCTACCTATTATAGTAAGTCATATATTAAGGTGTACACAGATCACTGGCTCCCGCATCATATCAGAATTTAGCAAATTATTCAAATTCCAACAATTGTTCACCTGCTCTATATTTAACTATCGTTTTCGAATCACATTTTACATTTCGGTCATGGCTGATGTGAAGGCGTTAATTAAGAAATGGGGAACAATTAAGGCGTCTATATCCCGTGTGAATACTTTCGCTGACAATTTCGATCCGGACATAAGCGATCACCATGCCTTAAAAATTAAACTCCGCCATTTGATGGAATTGTCCGCGAAGTATGACGAAATTCAGACTCAAATTGAGGCTGATAATTCCGATTTCACATCAGTCAGTGACAGAGTTCAAACAGAGGATGATCTCTGTAATATTGAGTGCACGTTACACCATTCATTAGAGCAAGTAGAGGAGGTGAACAAGAAGCCATTGTTTCAAGCTGAAGTTACGCCAATTAAACCCCCCCCCCTATACAGTTAGAGCCAATTAAATTGCCCTACTTCTCAGGCAGCATTATTGATTGGCAACATTATTATAATATGTTTGTGGAATTAGTACACGTCAGAGCTGACCTAACGGACATTCAGAAATTACACTATTTGCACTCTTCATTAAAAGACGAAGCTTTAAATATAATAAAATCTCTTCCAATCACCCATGAAAATTATGCTGTAGCCATTGATCTATTAAGAGCCAGGTACGACAGCAAATTATTTGTTTCAGCCTATCACATAGGGAATGTCTTGGGCGTGAAGTCCATTCAACAAGAGTCCATGGTTAGCATTTCCAAATTCATTGACGAGATTACCGCGAATATAAATGCTTTGAATTCATTAAATTTACCGTTAAGTACATTCGAAATCATTTTCGTTCAATACTTAACGCAAAAACTCGATAAGCATACATGTCGGCTCTGGAAAGAAGGCTTGTCCGACGAGCGATTTCCTAATTTCAGTAATTTTATTAAATTTTTAAATAATAGAAGGCAGTTATTGCAAAACGTCGACGGCGCGACCAGCTCAGTGAGCAAAATACACGTTAGCGATAAGACTCCCTATCGCAAAGCTATTAAACCGATTGATATTACTAGGTCGGCATTCGATTCTCATATCGGCAATAACATCTGTCAGCTGTGTCGTGGTAAACACCGCCTTTCTGAGTGCCCACAATTCGTGACTATATCTCCCCTGGAACGAAAAAATATTTTAATTAAAAATAAACTCTGCTTAAATTGCATACGTCCAGGCCATGATCTCGCACACTGTCCTTCCAAATTTGCTTGCAGGACATGCGCTAAACGCCACCATACAATGATCCACATATCAGGCAATAACGCTTCGTGCAGGAACAATCAGTTTTCACTAAAACTGCAAACAAACAAATCTATATTATTATCCACCGCTGTCTGCCTGACAACTGACCATGCCGGTATGAAGCACCCAGTAAGGATTTTATTGGACTCAGGATCGCGAGCTAACTTCTGCACCATTGAATTTCACACGTCACATGGGTCTAAAACTAATTAAATCTCAACTACCCATCACCGGTATAAATAATTCATTATTTCAGGCTGACTTCAGTACTAGGGTAAGGTTGCATTCACGTTATAAAAATTAATTTAAACATACATTATGCTGTGCTTCCCAGTATCACGAATAATCTGCCTGCGGAATCATTTGATATCTCATCCCTAAATTTACCAAAAGGCATATTCCTAGCCGACCCACAACTGAACTTCTCTTCGCAAATCGACCTATTGCTTGGTGCTCAGTATTACTTACAATTAATTGAACCTGTCAAATTCATCCGTAGCCCACATTTTCCCATAATACAGGAGACAAAATTGGGATTCATTCTCGCGGGTAACTTGCCATTTAATGTCGACATGACAAAACCTGTCTCAAAATTCATAGCATGTGAAGATAATAATGCCATTTCCTCGCAACTAAAGGACTTCTGGAAGTTAGAGGACCGTTGCTATTCGTACTCCCTCCGTTGAGGACTCGGAACGCGAAAGTCATTTTGTATATAATACTTTCCGTAATAATGATGGCAGATTTGTGGTATCCTTACCTCGCAGATCATACAATTCTCATTTGGGCGATTCTCTTCACGGAGCTATCCGCAGGTTTCAATCACTGGAACTCAAGTTCAAGCAGAACCCTGCCCTTCACAAAGACTATAGCGCATTCATGCATGAATATTTAACTCTTGGTCATATGTCTTTGCTTGATGCTTACGATTTGTCAGTTAACCAGTCAGACACTTTTTACTTGCCGCACCACTCAGTTTTTAAGGGCTCTAGTATAACTACCAAATTGCGAGTTGTTTTCGACGGCTCTACCAAAATGACAAATAATTTGTCCCTTGAACGACACATTGATGGTTGGTCCCACGGTCCAGCAGGATCTGTTCTCTATTATGTCTCGGTTTCGCACTCGCCGATATGTCCTCATTTCGGACATTGAGAAGATGTATCGTCAAATTTTAGTTAATCCCAAGGATTCTAATTTGCAGCGTATTGTCTGGCGCGACGCCCCCCATAGGGAACTCCAACATTACGCCTTGAAGACAGTCACATATGGGACTGCAAGTGCGTCATTTCTTGCTACAAGATGTCTGGCTCAAATAGCCCAGGAAAATAAAACTAAACACCCTAAAGCTTGCTCAGCCATCGCAAACGATTTTTATGTGGACGATCTCATGACCGGTTCAGATAACCCGCACATCCTATCTAAAATGAAATCCGACATCACAGATTTATTAAGCCAATACGGTTTTACCTTGCACAAATGGTTTTCCAATTATCAGACCCTTATAGCTTCGCACGCTCATTCTTCCCTTGACTTTAGCAAAAATCAAACTGTGCGTACTTTGGGTATTCAATGGAACATCGACGAAGATAGTTTCGTATATAGTGTCCAAAAACATGTCAATGTGGAGGTATTCAACAAGAGAAGGGTATTATCAGTTATCGCAGGAATTTACGACCCTTTGGGACTCATTGGCCCGGTTACATTCTGGTGTAAGAATTTTATGCAGCTATTGTGGTTAACAGGTACAAGTTGGGACGAACCCTTATCAGATTCATTATCTAATCAGTGGGTAGAGTTTTATTCTCAGCTGATTTCAGACACTTACTTTAAAATTCCAAGGTCTGTAAAGAGTTTGAATAATTCGAAAATCATTTCATTTCAGCTCCATGGATTTGCCGACGCGTCAGCAAAAGGTTACGCGTGTTGTATTTATGTGCGTACGATCAACTCAAACTACGTCATCTCATCAAACTTGTTATGTTCTAAATCTAGAGTCGCTCCCTTGAAGCAGATAACATTACCCAGGCTTGAACTTTGCGCCTGTCTCTTGTTAGCTCAGTTGGCTTCCAAGGTTATAGACGCCGTGAGTTACAAATTCGACGACTTATATTTTTACTCGGACTCGATGATAGCCTTACACTGGATCCACCAGCAATCTTCCAGATGGAAAGTATTTGTCGCCAACCGTGTTGCGGAGATACAGCGTCTCCCGACAAAGGCATCATGTCTCGTCACTGGACAACCCTGCCGACATTTTATCGCGTGGTTGTCTCCCTCGAGTTTTATACGGTCACCCACAATGGTGGCATGGTCCACCCTGGTTGTCCCATGAGTCATCATCATGGCCCATCTGTGCCTTCGATGCCCATTCACCCTGCACTGATCCCGATCATGAGCACGAACAACGAAAGCAGGTCCAAACCTCATTGACTGTCGCTTCATCTACGTCTAGCTATTTTGAAAACTACTCTTCGCTTTCAAAACTCCTTCATGTATCAGCCTCAATTTGAGTCTGAATTTCGTCATACTTCGCGGACAATTCCATCAAATGGCGGAGTTTAATTTTTAAGGCATGGTGATCGCTTATGTCCGGATCGAAATTGTCAGCGAAAGTATTCACACGGGATATAGACGCCTTAATTGTTCCCCGTTTCTTAATTAACGCCTTCACATCAGCCATGACCGAAATGTAAAATGTGATTCGAAAACGATAGTTAAATATAGAGCAGGTGAACAATTGTTGGAATTTGAATAATTTGCTAAATTCTGATATGATGTGGAAGCCAGTGATCTGTGTACACCTTAATATATGACTTACTATAATAGGTAGGCCTATTATTCCCTCTTTTTATTTTAAAAATAGATATGAAAGTTATTGAAAATATGAATTATTCAAAATGACAATATACCTATAGCCCTATCACATCACTTAAGTTTCTTAATGCATTATTGCACAGCTGCGTAAATGAAAATTTATGTACATATGAAAATCTAGATAAAAATACAAGTTTATGGCCACTTGACAATAATATCTGTTTATGTAAAAATTATTAATGATATTATATTAAATGTTATTAAATCTGCGCAAAAATATTACTTAGTTTGCTGTACCCATCAATTATACATGAAAAATTATAAAAAATGAAAGTTTATAGTCACGTGGATGTTGAATCCCGGCGTGCTAAAGCTGGCTTCGATCCCGTTGTTCGATCCTGTTCGGCAATCCTTAGAAGTTGGCGGAACTCTTGTTTCTGCTGGTGGGTGACGCTTAAAGTTGTAGCTCTCCGTATAATTTTAAAGTTCTGGAATTTCGTTGCTGTAGGACAAATGATGCTGTCTTGCCGTGTCTTGTTGTCTCAGAGTTGCTGCTCTGCAGAATCTTGCAATGTTGAGTATGAAGTACTTTTTAGAACAATGAAGGTATGCATCGGCCAGCAATCTGAAGTTTGAAAATGTTCGGGCTTGAACCAATCGTTGTTTGGGCCCATTAAATGAAATATTTCTGAAATCGTAGTGGACCAAAATCCGGCCCGGAGGACCAAAATGTTGCGTCTTAGACGCTCTCGATGCAATCTTAAGTTGGTCTTAGAACGCTAGTTGTGGTGCTGGTGTGAAATGAAATAATGAAGTGGACCGTATATATTCTTGAGCTAATAGTTTATTGAAAATCAATAAGACATAGTTGCTGGCGCGTGCAGTTTTAGCGCGGCACAAATGCCGGAGAATTGAGATAGAATAATATTGAAAACCCATAACGATGCGTAGAGGCCGAGAATCGCCTAAGTAAATTATCGCATGATGATCATGCTAAAATTATGAAATATTGAAACCTTTATGTAGCCGCGGCTGGCGAACTGAGCGAGGTGCCCGCTCGGAGACTTGCAAGGAACTAACTTAAATTTGGCTGCTGCTAGCCTGTATCAAACCGGTAGGTGATCGCAGAGAGAAAAATGACGTCACTACACGCACCTGCAATGCGCCATTTTAGAGTACAAAGTTTACATAGGTACAAAGTTTAACCAATTATGTTTTCTGTCCGAATTGCATTAAGTTGGCAATTAGAAACATATTTTAACTTCTGCGAGTGCTTCAAGATATTCATCACTTTGTCAGTATGCAAGACGTATGACAATGTGAGAAATGTAACATGTGTACAGGTATAAGTTAAAATATATTCTACTTGTTAAGTTAATATAAAAGTGGTAATGAGAAAGTATACTCAAGACATTGCAACAAAACATACATCAAAGGTACCTCCCCCCTTTGAGTAAGTGAGGAAAGTGATAAGATTATTTGACAAGGTGTTTACACTATGTAGTTACAATAAGTAACGTAACCAGAAACACTTAAATAAAAACTGTAATTACAATCAATCATAAATGCATTATTTTCATTTTCAGATGTGCTTCAATGTAATTACAGGGAAAGGCAAACAAACAGAACAACTAGGCCCTAAATTAAACATAATTTCATTATAAAATAAACATTCAGTGAGAACCTTGTTACTTCTAATTTGTTTATTATGTGGTAAAATATAATTTTTCAAAAAAATTAATAGTTTATAATTAAAAAATTTGCATGATGGTATTTTTATTTTCAGTTGTCTTAATGTAAACCATGTCTGTAATGTTCATTTAACAGTTAAAGCTACATAAATATGTTTTAATGTCATAGTTCCCATAAATTTGCCTCGGATGCAATATTCCCAACACAGTTTGAATAAAGGTATGATTTAAGCCTCCTCAGACTTTAGACTTACCCAACTAAGTTCTTTAATTTTGAAAGATGAGTATAATTTTATATTCTTACTGTTTTTGCTCAACTACTATGTAAATATAAACAATCTTATAATATGTCATTAAATTTTAAATAATAAAATAGTTTTACTCACTAACACCTACTTCTGGCATCATATTGTGATTAGTCTACAAGATACACTAGGGAGGACACAAGCTTTGAAATTTCATGTCATATTATATAAACACCAAGTTCATGTAGTGTGTAAAAAAAAACTTGGTCATTCTAGAACCCCTGCAGCTTGGTGCCCAGGGCACTTGCCCCCTCATTGTGGCACTGGACCTCATTAAATTTTCAACTTGGTATGATGGGTTCAGAGAAAGAATGTAGTAGCTCTATTTCTTCCAATTTTTAGGTTTCCTTTAGAATGGTGGAGGTTTTATAAACAGATAAGTTTATACTTAACAGATAATTTATGAAAAGTTACAAAAGGTACTCCATAAATATTTGAAAGAGAACAAAACTTATCCAAGGAAACCTTAATATGCATTAGTAACAGGGAAAGAACCTGACAACCACAAAAAACATGTTCATATTGTCTGTGATTGTTGATCACATCTACAGTTCATAATGTCTAGTGAAGACCTGTCTAAAGTTTGTAAAATGAACGGTGGCGGTTGGGACAGGCCAGACCAACTTTCACCCTCACTAACACACACGCAGCAGATTATACCTGCCCTTGGTGGCCACCGTGACTCACATACTGGACATTTCTAAGTGCAAGAGCATTTTTTTACTGTGATAAAAAATTGCAAAACCGTTATTGTTTTTTAATTCTGTGCAAAATTCTTAGAAAATGAAAAAACAACAGCTATAAATAAGCAATCACTGTCCTTTACAGTCATTATGAGGTCATTATCCTGTTATGAATCACTGTTGTAATCAGATATCGTCTGTGTTATGAATCACTGTTGTAATCGGATATCGTCTGTTTACAAACAGATAACATTAGTCATGGTTCAAAATGGAGTGCACATAGTCATTTCCTCTATAACAAATAATGGAAGTGAAAGGACATTACTCATTAATACCCAAACAACCACAGCAGCCAACGTATGTAATTGATGCCAAAGCAGCTGAACTTGGATTTAAAGTGATTCGCCACCCACCATACCACTGCCAGTATAATCCGATAGAAATGGTATGGGCTTACCTCAAAGCCCATAAAAGAGCTTGCATTCTTTCTACCATTCAAGAAATCAGTTTTTAATAGATGACTGAAGAGGACCAGTGGCAGAACTAGACGGAATACCATGGGCATGTGCCTCCCTCACAAAAAGTTCGTACATTGCTAAAACATCAAATTATTTTGTATACAGCATTGAAAATTTTGTATTTCATCAATAAGTACAGAAACGCCAAACAACAAGTAACAAAAACTTCCTTACACATAGCATTCAATAAAACTTGTCGAAAACACAACATCATACCAACACACGCACAAGTTACAATAAAACAAAACACACATACAGCACTTCAAACCAAACGGAAATTAGAACAAATAAACCTAAACAACATAACAATATAAATCACATACACTTTTTGACACAATTTTACAAAAAAACAAACATCAAGTTGAATCCCTGCGCCAATCCCCTTCCTCCACACACCACCCCCACTACACCTTCCACACGAAAACCATTACGAAATGATGGCAGTCTGACTAAAAGCTGAAGAAGGCGGATACGTACGCCGAAACGCGTCCGACGAAAAAAGTAAGTTTTCACAAGAAAAAGTTCATTTTTAGATAAGTGTTAGTGC
The DNA here is from genome assembly GCA_034769895.1 of Magicicada septendecula. Taxonomy (NCBI): domain Eukaryota; kingdom Metazoa; phylum Arthropoda; class Insecta; order Hemiptera; family Cicadidae; genus Magicicada; species Magicicada septendecula. The sequence goes on along the minus strand of CM068376.1, from coordinate 199,280,747 downwards.
TGTGAAAGAAGAGATGAACAATCAAGACAACTATAATACCGCAGATAAAGCGTATTTCATCAATAAGTACAGAAACGCCAAACAACAAGTAACAAAAACTTCCTTACACATAGCATTCAATAAAACTTGTCGAAAACACAACATCATACCAACACACGCACAAGTTACAATAAAACAAAACACACATACAGCACTTCAAACCAAACGGAAATTAGAACAAATAAACCTAAATAACATAACAATATAAATCACATACACTTTTTGACACAATTTTTCAAAAAACAAACATCAAGTTGAATCCCTGCGCCAATCCCCTTCCTCCACACACCACCCCCACTACACCTTCCACACAAAAACTGTTACGAAATGATGGCAGTCTGACTAAAAGCTGAAGAAGGCGGATACGTACGCCGAAACGCGTCCGACGAAAAAAGTAAGTTTTCACAAGAAAAAGTTCATTTTTAGATAAAAATATTAGTGTACATTTTTAAGTACAGCATGTTCCAGAAACCTGGTTGCAATAGTTTAGTTATCAAAATTATCCTTTTATATATATATATTTTTTTAATTTTTGATAGATAAGCATTTAGATGAAACATTTGGGTCATCAGTGTGCGTGTGTTTTGTTGCAATTTCACATGGTGGCAAGAAATGTTAAAACTGTACTGATTTATGGTTTCCCTTTGTTTACTATAATAATTGATGCAAAACAATGAATTGCTTCAAATAAGAAGAATAACAGTCCTCCCATAATGCTTTTGGGACACTTTGTCTGATTTACCATATTTAATAGAGTTTATATTTCAAAACATTTCTATGGGAATGGAGAGTTATTCCTTAAACCTCTTTTGCGAGAGCTCACAATAATGCCAGGTCAAATTTAATAATGTTAGCAACTTCCCCCTCAGAGAAATCCTACATCCACTGATGGAGAAAGTAATGAAAGGTGTGTATCACAGTTTCACACAAGTTAACTGCAAGGTGAGTTGTGAAAACATTTAAAAAATCGTGTAAACAACAGTTAAGGTTACATGATGAAAGGACAAGAGATATGTTTACATGTAAGCATGACGTTCTGTGAAGGTTTTACTTGGTGTCTGGAGAATGTTTGAAGCAATGAAGCTGAGGAGCGGGTAAATGTTACTGAGTTAACCCAAGAAATTGTATGTAACATTTAAAAATATATGAGAAATAAGGAAATAAAAGGTTATTTCAACTGCGTCTGGGAAAAGTTGATGGAGCAACATGTGTGTTAACAACAGCTAACCAATATAGTTAAATTCAGTAGAAAAATGGACCACAAAGAAGCTTCTTCATTTTCAGATCCTGGTAAAAACAATCCATAATTAAATATGAAAAATAATATAGATGATTTTGATAAGTATTTAGTTCATTGTCCAAAACAAAAGACCTGCCATTTTAAAACTTAAGAGAAAGATAGAAGAAGATGAAGTGTTGAGTGTTTCTGGCTTAAGAAGGGTAGTACAGAACTTGAGTTTACATAGAAAAACTTAAAGGTGTATGAAAATATAAGTAACTGAAAAATTGTAGTAATTGAATGGTATTACCTTTGGACAGACTTCTTTGACAGATATAAACAGATTCAGGAATGAAGAAAACATTATTTATAGTGATGAGACCTGCATGCATAATAGTTACACAAAGCCATTCTCATGGTCCATCAGGTCATTGAAAGGGGTGAAGTATTGTATTTCCAAAAAACAGTCCTTTACAGTAGTACATGCAGGATGGAAAGACGAATTCATTTCAAAGATTTATTCACATATAAATCAAATCAGTCAACTGGTGATTGTCATCATGACATGTAAACGTTGCAATTATTATAAACGACTGAAGAAAACTTGATAGTCAGTTTTCCACCCTGATCTGTTTTAGTTATTTAATTTTATCATAACATTCAGCTAACATATCATCAGTGTCATTCATTCCAGTTAGAAGCATGGCATATGGACTGATGGGAAATAAAAGGATTTTATTGTACTTGAAATCCTCACAGCTGAGTTATGCAAATTATTAAAACTGCACAAACCAGTCCACATAAGATACAGAAGTTGATGAGCTTCTTTCCAGCTATACTAAGCATACTAAGATGGTCTCCTTACAACCCAGACCTGAATGGATTAAAAAATTTGGGTACACGTTAAACATCCAGTGCAGAAAAAATGTTTACTTTAGTCTGATGATGTAAGGAAGTTGGACAATTTTTTTAGAAGATAAAAATGGCATTTATGGGGAGAAAATAGTAAAAATTTGTGACATAGCACTATTTACAAAGAGTAATTCCACTCAACACTGAATGGAAGATATATCTAAACATTTCCTTTATATTTAATGAAGAAATTTGTGTTAGTGGTTGAAATCACAATCAGAATGATCACAGTTGCACACCACTATATAAAAATTATCCCGATTAGCGCTTTCAAGCCTCACAGCCCATCGTCAGATCGGAATAGGCAGAAATTATTTTAAAACAAACCCTTCACCCCTCTCCCCCACCCTGCTCACACACAACAAGCTATAATATAAATGACCCTTCCCCACCCCCTAAACCCTGTCCCACACCATCTGTACAGTTACATATTTTTCTAGCAAATTCCTTGTGTTTCAGTGTTGTGTGTGTGTGTGTGTGCATCCTTTTAAACTTACCCTCTTCCTCTCCACACACGTGGGTCAGTCACACACCCTTATTTTAAACCATCCAATTAGTACTATGCAATATAATTCTTAATCTTATCTATCTTTCCTCTATCATTTACTTCTTAATCATGTTATAAAATATTTCTTCATTATCAAATTTAATTTTAATATTAATTAAATTGTCTAACCCTTTTTCTCTTTCTTTCAATATTTCTAACTCCTCTCTAAGCTTCCTTTCAACTGTGTTATTTACTACTTTTACAATTTCGTATTCTTCCAAAGGATTAACAAACTTATGGTTGTCTTCTATGAAATGTCTTGCATATAACGAATTGGTTGTTCTATTACCTTCTCCACGTTTGTGGTCAGACAACCTGCATACGAATTTTCGTCCTGTCTCACCTAGGTACACTTTGTTGCAGTCTTTACATTTTAATTTATAAATTCCGCTTTTCTGTAATACTGTAATTTTTTCTATATTCTTATTCCTTATCTTATCAAATACTGTTTCACATTTTTTAATAGCTATATCTACTCCATATTTATTAAAACATTTTATAATTTTTCTAGTATGTGAACCTATGTATGTCAATGACCCTGCATAATTCTTTTGTTCTGGTTCTATTTTAGCTTTTTGTATGTTAACCCTTTTCATAACTTTATCCACTATTTTTACGTAAATTATAAGATAATAAAAGTGATGAGTAAAGAAAGAGAAAGGAAATTAAAAGAAGAAGTGGAAATATTAAAAATAAGAAATAAAGATGAAAAACGACTTATGAATATAAAAACCACATTTGAAAATGAAGAAATATTTAGCAGCTTATTAAACAACAAAAAAGAGTAAGTTAAACGTAAATTGTAACGGCTATGAAATTGGTAATGTAAGACAACCCACTATGGGTGGAGCTAAGTACGACGTTACTTTGTCAGGGGGCGGGGCTAGATAGGTCCGGTAAAACGGTATATAAGATGTGAACGGTTTCATATTTCTCTGTTGGTAAATGACCTGAAGATGGCTTGACTGCCGAAAGCGCTCATCAGTACCAAATACAACATAGTGGTTTGTATAAAATTACTATTAGAAAAAAAATATCTGTTTCATTCGATTGTAATGTATCTCTTGACTAGGATACATATAAGAAACACAAAATTTTGAAACTGGTGAAAATATTTTTTTATAATAATTCACTGTAACTTAGATGGTATTATTATTATTGTAACAGCTTTAGGAATGTTATTGAACATAAGTCTAAACATCCATTTTATACGTTTTCTTACAGTGATTGTAAAACAGTTAAACTATAGAATCCATCTTTAGTCTTTGACAGAAATTATAAAATAGAGTGACCCTCTTGATTTATGGGAGCAACTGTCTCGTTATATATAACAGTCAGGGTTTCATGTCCTGACAGTAAATTGTTTGTATGTGTGCATATAATTGTGCTCAAACACCCCTGGTTTGAAAGACACTTTGAACAAGTTAAAAGTGCTAATATTGAGAGTGTCCTTATTTTACAAAAACATGAAAAACATCTGACAAAGGACAGGACAAATATGAATAATAAGTAAACTAGTTGGATTTATTCCAGCCATTTCATAAAGAAAGGTGATCAGTTTACTTAACCATATCATGAGTATAAAATGGGATGGAAAGGTATTTAACTACTAAGATGTTAGCATTACTAAAGGACTGATAGTGGATCCAACTGGACTGAGAAACATAAATAATTCAGAGTGAGATAATCTGTAAGGCATTAAAAGAGTTAAAACATAAGATGTATTATAAAATAATACAGTTATCTGGTATAGCCACGACATATAATATTTAATGCATTGATTGATATAATACACGGTAGGTAATCAGTTATATTTTTATATCTTGGGCAGTCAAAGGATGATTGCCTCAAGGGGACATGGTCTGTTGCATAGAATAATAGCCTAAGGGTATACTGTAAAGCAGTTTACTTGACGACTTGATATTATAGCTACAAATCACATACATAACTGTGAGACATGTTGGTGGCAAGGATTACAATACATGGAATAATGAGTTTAAAATTATCATCAAAATAACAATAATATAATAATAAGATGTGAATATAAACAGCTCCCAGAATATTATTTATTTTGTATCATACTGAATTTAGAAGGCATAGATTAAATTACAGTAAGGAAAACACGTATAAATAGATTACTTAATTAAATGTATTATTAAGTAAAATACTATTAATAAACTTACATTTGTATGCATATATGTATACACTATCTAACATGTATTTGTATGTCACTTATCTGACATGGAACGCTAGTTTTTACATAAAAAAAATTGTGTTAAAACTTCTCCTTCACTTAAGGCAGTTTTCCCTTACTGTGGGATTCATCAGAGGTGATCACTAGGAGTGCTATCAGTTCTGGTGTTGGAATTTGCACTGTTGTTTGAATTGGTTATCAGATCTTTGTTGTGTGTGTTTGTGTTCAAAGCAGTGGCATATCTAGAATTTGGCCTGGGGGAGGGGTCCAGGGTCAGGTTGGATTCATACAAAAAAAAGCAAGTTGAGAATAATCAACAATACTATTTTTAAAGTGGCTAAATTCACCCTCCTTACAGTAAATGGTATAACAAAATAAAAATATGCGTTACTGAAACATTGTTTATGAGACACTTATTGACTAAATTGATTTTCTATTTCATTTTTCAAATGTACCTATACGGTAATCCTGTGTAATAATCCTGTTTGAATATTTAAAAAAGAGTTATTACTATATTAGTGTACACAGCTGAAGAAATAATCTAACAGCCTGAAAATTAAGAGATTAACAAAAATTCGTCAATTTTTTCAAACCTCTGCCCCCCCCCCCCCAGTAAATACGCCTCTGGTTCAATTTGATTTGATTTAAACTATGTCAAATAATCTGTTTGTTCATAATTTCCATATGTTTTTGTGTATTTGTACATTTATAGTTGTTCAAGTGTGTCTAGTTTTTGACCCTTTGTGTTTACGTGTAGGATTTCCATGTTGATGTTTGTGCATGCATGTGTGATCTGTTTCAGTGAGGTGTTTGTAAAAGTGGATTCAGTAATAGAGTGTGTCCATTGTATCTCTGTTAAAACTGTGTCCTGCCTGGCCTATATAGAATTTGTTGTTCTTTGTGAAGTTTAATTTGTACATTTCAGGCAAATCAAATTTATTCAACTGTTTGCATGTAAATAATTTATACTGGAGGCCTTTACTTGATGAAAATCCATTATATTAAAGCATTAAAGAAAACTAAACTTGTTTTCGTGATTTTCACTCGTCAATTTATTTAAAAAATAATATACCACGACAGCTGTTTCGGCACAGTGCCTTCTTCAGTTGAGTCAGCTTTTACCATCTGAAGAAGGCACTGTGTGCCGAAACAGCTGTCGTGGTATATTATTTTTTAAATAAATTGACGAGTGAAAATCACGAAAACAAGTTTAGTTTTCTTTAATGCTTTAATGTTTGCATGTATTTTGATATTGTACATTCTGTTTTGTTTCCGGTTCTATGTGCAATGTTTTAACCTGGTCTTTTTTTTAAATTTGTTTCAGTGTAGTTGTTAATATCGGTCAGTGTTATAAACTTGTTTTTTTCTGCCTTTTTCTGTTGTTTGTTTCACATTTTGAACACAAACTTTGTGCTTTCAGATTCATGCTATACACATTATACAACATTCCTCTAACGCAGGAATACTACTAAGATGAACTAAACATAATTAAATATTTAACCAAAGCTAATGGATATGACAGGACACTACCAGGCTCCTATACAAAATAAACAAAAAATAATAATAGAAAACAACAATTAGCAAAGGTTTCAACAAAAAATTCTAAGTTACAAAATAATCAGTTTTCCATGAAACATAAGTGCAATACATATTATTAATACTGGGATATATCCTGAACAACAAAATTCAAGAATGTGTATGTATGTTCTATAACAACAAATTGACATCTTGCTGACTTTCTACAACAGTCTTAAGCTGAGGAGGTAGGTAACATATGTGACTATGCCTTGTTCGCATCTGTTAGCAGCAGAATGATACAGTGCTCTCAGTTATTCTGGAACTTTCTGCATTTTCCAGTGGCTGATCAATTATTCTCCATCCATGAACACATATTACATTATGTGGAATAGTCTCATAACCTTGGCAGTGTTTTGAAAGGGGCCAAGAGTTTTTAAACTGTAAATCAAGCTAATAATACGTGTTCTTTGAGTTGTTGTGAATTACAATTCAGTGTACATTCAAACAATGATATTTTGTGTAAACTGTTAATTGTAAATTATTGTGTGCAGACATTTATAATTGGTAATTATGTATTACTCACATTGTGAGTATTCTGTATACTGTATGAGAGGTTTTTTTAAATTGAGACTGGTATAAAAAGTTGTGAGAACAAATTCTGTGGTGTTCAATTATTTTATTCTACTGCTTTAAAGACAACAATCCATGTGATCATCACAACAACAGTATCAGACTTTAACATTATTCTATATTACAAACAAATATCATTTTGTTTCTGGTAATGGTTCATTCCTGCAAATAACTGAAATCCGTCTTGTCTTTAAAACTGGTTGACCTTTAAACTTCGATACTTCATTGGCAAGTATTTCATGGGTGTAATCATACCGCGCACAATCCCTACAGCAATAAAATGCATTAGTTTTTAATTACAAAAAAAAAACAACAAAAATCAAAACAAGCATTTGTTGCAATCAAAAGCTGTACTCAAGCATCAGTAAAAAAAAGGATTGTAAGCTACAATTTGATTCCACTAACTGAAGTAAAAACAGTTTTGTTTTTTATTTGTTTTTTTTTTTAATATCAATATCCTGTTGACTCTTACATAAATATACATATTACAATATATATCAAGTGCTGCAAAAACATTTTCAAAATAGTGTGAATCCGTGAGGACATCTTATTTCATGTAGGTGCTATGGTAAACATCATGCATGCATCCCTTTGAAGTGGTTCCTTGATGGAGTGTTTTTTAATTTTATTGTCAATAAAACATATACCATGTAAAAGAATGACAGTGGGCACCATAATTTTGCTTGCTCATTAAGTTAAATACTACACAAACTGACGTCAGTTGAAGATGATAGTTTCATCAGTAGAACACAACAAAAAAGACAAATGTGCAAGATTGTAAATGGAAATTATGTATATTGTATGTAACGTTGTATTATTACATCATTAACAGGTCTTCCTTTATTATAACAAGCCTGATCTCACTGCATTAACCATGCAGCAGTTATTTTTTTTGGTATCTTTACATGTTAACAGTTACAGATTATTTATACTGCTACATTCATTGAGATGAAAGACAATTACATAAAGCTTTAGATATTCGAGATTGCATTTCCACATGTTTCTTGACTAGTCTACTGCTAGCAGCCAGCATGTTTTCTTCAAGGTTGTAAATTGACCTAGCCTCTAGATTGTTCTAGTGCCTGTAACTATGTAATTATTCTTGACGCCCTGTCCAGAAAATGGAAGATAATGCTGGAATCCCAGCATGGTATAAATATAAGCACCCAGTGGCTGGCTCAGTTCAGTTAGATAATGCAATTTTAGAAGAGTAGAGTGTTAGTTATTGTGGCTGTTAAGTGGGAAGTGATCATTGAGTTAATTGGTGCAAAACTGTAATAAGGTGACATTTATTGCAGTTGTTGAACAAATTTAACTTGAATTATTGTATAAGAATGCCTTTGTTGTTCTCAAATTATTGTTTGTGACTAATTAAAGTTGGTAACTAGTAACTTCATAGGTGTCTGTTATTCTGTTTTCACTGTACAATAACTACAATCCATGAGACCGTCGTAACAATATTGTTACATAATATGGAAAGTTCTACAAGTATCTTGGCTATCCCAGCTGTAATGTGTATGTGCATACATATTGCTGCTACTTTGAGATGAAAGACAATTACACGCCAACTATCGAGTCTATTCCAGACCATACCGGTCAGCGCAGTATGTTCAAGGACACTGTTTCTAGTGGATTCTCGAGAGCGCCTATTTGTTTAACATGTCATCCAAAGTGACAGATTATTCTGGCATATCAGAAGGGTATCAATATAGGCATTCAGCGACGGTCAGTTTAGTTTACGTGGCGATTTATTCAAGTGAGGTTCACGTTATTGACGGGCGATTTATACAGTGCATTTCAAGTGTTGTATTGGTAAAAACTGATTATAGTGTGGGATTCTTTATAGTACTTGACATTATTATTTGTGTGGACAGATTAACTTGAATTGTTGTACGAGAATAATCTTGTTGAATAACTTGTTGATTACAAACTGTTAATTGTGATAATTAAAGCTGGTTTTTAGTGACTTCATTGGTGCCTTGTATTTGTTTTCCACTGTACCATACGACGATCAAGGAGGCTATCATAACAGTGGTGTCAGAAGTGGGACAGAACCATTAACAGTGAAAATGAAAACAGTCGATACTTGTACAAGACTAGTGTAATTTGTAATTAATCTGTAAACATGGATGCCAGACAGATGATGGAAAATTTCCAGGCGCTGCTGTTGCAGACAGAAAAATGACAGGATGAGAAACGCAGACAAGAGGCAGAAAAGACAAAAGAAGAACACTGATGGGAAAGAGAAGAACATAAGCAGGAGGCAGAGGAACGGAAGCGTGAAACAGAAGACATCAATGCGTTAATACAAGAGCAGAAACAGATGCAAGAACATAGTACCACAGAATTGGGTCTCCTACGAGGTGAGCTTAATAAACAAGTTACTAAAATATCGGAGGTACATGAATCAATGACATTAAAAATAATTGGACAGATAAAGAGAAGGCAGTTTCACTCATTCTTGCTTTAAAAGGACCTGCCACAGAGCTACTACAGTAAATGCCACCTGACAACCAGAAACCTATGCCGAATTAATAAAAGCTCTAGAATTACAGTATGGTGATAAACATTTGCGAGACATGTACTACACTCAGTTGAAAGCAAGGCGACAGCATTCCGGGGAGAGTCTTCAAGGATTTGATGCAAGTATTGACAGACTAATTAGACTGGCCTATCCTGAAGGGCCAGAAGATTTTCGAACGAGGTTTATGATGCAGACATTTACTGATGGTGTCCAAGATAATGAACTACAGCAAGTGTTACGAATGGCAAGACACCTGAATAGTGTAGATGCTCTGGTACATGCTTTGCAATTTGAGGCCGCAAAGTCAGCGTCTGGTGGGAAGGCCATAAAGTGCGTGCTAAAAGATCGTGACAGCACAGACGATGAAGAAGAAGAACAAGGAACAGAGACCCAACGTGCGGCACCACAGAATAAAGTACGAAAGGATGGAAGACTGAAGTGTTATAGATGTGGGAAACCTGGACATCTACAACGAGATTGTCGGGTTAGAGTTCAGCAGCAGGGAAATGAGCAGTAGTCGGTACAACAGGGTGTGTGCTGATTAACTGGAGGAATGAAGCCCCTAGACAATACGCAATTTCTACACTTCAGAAAAAGAGCGGGAGCTTGGTGGCTATCGGATTCATTCAAGAAAGGCCAATTTCGATAACAGTTGACACAGGCACAACAGTTTCCATAGTGCGCCCCAATGTGGTGAAAAATCTCAAGCCAATCTGGTGCTCTTGCAGCTTGCTACTGGATGGCCTGTAAAAGTGTTTGGAAAAGTGGAGATACACCTACGCCTCGGTCGACTTGAGTTTGATCATCAAGTACTTATTGCAGACACTGTGGATGAAGCAATTCTTGGTGTGGACGTTATGAACGCATATGGATTTATAGTCGACTTCAAAAACAACGTCTTGAGAATCGGAACGGAAGAGGTAATGCTCTCTACAATAAGTACATCAGAAAAACTAGTGGATGTGATAAATCAAGTGGCCGTAACTGTCCCACCAAACTCTGAAACTATCATCATAGTTAGAACTGAGATAGATAATAGGGGCAGCCAGTGCTCTATATTCGAACTCCAGGTAGTCAGCACACCAGGCATATTAATTGCCAAAAGTTAAGGAAAACCTGACGAAACCAGAAATGTATCTATTAGAGTGGCAAATATTTAGATCAAGCTGTCACTTTACAAAGCAATATGCACCTAGGTAAAATGTCTCCTATGGCCTGGGTAGCTGGAATGACACATCAAAGATCCAGTGGTTCTGACACTTCCAAATTACCAGAGAAACTTGAGGAATTGCTGTACAGATCTTCTAATGATCTCTCAAGTGGTGAGGTAAAAGAACTCAGACAGTTTTTACATGAATTTAAAGATTCTCTTGCAGTTCAGGGCCAGTCACTGGAAGAACCTCTCTGGTACAACATTGAATCAAAACTGGGGATACAACACCGATACACCAACCTCCTCGAAGACCTCCATTAGCTAAGCAAGAGGAAATGTCTCATTTGGTACAGGACATGTTGACGGAGGTAATAATCGAACCTTTGTCAAGAGCTTGGTCTTCTCCGGTAGTGAAGAAGGATGGTGGATTACGTTTCTGCATAGACTACCGGAGGTTGAACGACATGACAAAGAAAGATTGCAATCCACTACCTCACGTTGACGATACACTCGACACATTGTTTGGAACACAGTGGTTTTCCACATTGGACCTGAAGAGTGGATATTGGAAAGTGGGTCTTAATCAAGAAGACAAGGAAAATACAGCTTTCTCGACCCCAAGTGGCTTATTCCAGTTTAACGTCATGCCATTTGGACTCTGTGATGCACCGGCAACATTCGAAAGATTGATGGATCTGGTACTCGGAGGCCTGACATGGAAAATGTGCCTTGTTTATTTAGACGATGTCATAGTCATTGGAAAGACTTTCAAAGACAATTTGGAAAACCTTAAGGAGGTTCTAACTAGAATTCACGGTGCCCAACTGAAGCTAAGCCCGAAGATCTGGGCCATCTGTTTTCAGCAACAGGGTTAGAATGGATCCTAATAAAGTAGACACCATAAGAGACTGGCCAGTTCCTAAGAGTAAACATGAAGTTTGGAGTTTCCTGCGGTTATGCTCATATTACAGACATTTTTTGAAAGGCTTCGTTACTATTGCTAAAGCACTGCATGACCTAGCAGAACTAAACAAAACTTCCAGTGGTTGAAAGAGTGTAATCAAGCATTTAAGACTTTGAAGATTGCATTATGTTTGCAGCCAATTCTCGCTTTCCAAGCTTCCAAAGGGAAGTATGTCGTAGATACAGACGCAAGCAATACTTGTCTGGGAGCAGTTTTGTTTCAAGTGCAAAACGATAAAGAACGAGTAATAGTGTATTACAGCAAGACGTTTTCTAAACCAGAGAGGAATTATTGTGTTACATGGTGAGAGTTGCTGGTAATCGTCCAAGCTTTGGAGCAGTGCTATAAATACCTCTATGGGAGAGAGTTTTCACTATGCACCGACCATGTCACGCTTGCATGGCTCTTCAGATTTAAAAATCCGGAAGGGCAGTTGGCAAGATGGCTCGAATATCTGCAAGAGTACAACTTCAAGGTAAAACATCAGCGGGGGCGCCTACATGGTAATGGAGATGGCTTATCCCGAAGACTGTGCTCGGAAGATTGCTGACATTGCTGCAGAAAGGATGAACAGAACGCATATGAACATGTTTGAGCCATCACTGTAGTTTTCTGACAGAGGGCTGGACGACACAAGATTTTTGACAAGAACAGATGATTGATGAAGACATTGGACCGATCTTGACGGAAAAATTAGAAGGTCGCCACCGGGATTGGCAAGATATCTGCCATGGTTCCGAAGTGCTGAAGGGCTACTAGGTAGAATGGGAATCTCTTACCTTTGAGAATGGATTTCTGAAAAGGGCTTGGTAGAGTGCAGATGGACGAGACATGGTCATGCAGCTAATAGTTCCCCGAAGTAAAGTGCAGTCTGTTTTGAAGGAGATAAATGATGGAACGTCTGGAGGTCGCCTTGGTGTTAACAAAATCCTTGACAAAATACAGAAGCAATTCTATTGGCTTTACCTTTGCCACGGCATAGACAAGTGGTATTGGACATGTGAAATATGTAGTGCAAGCAAGGGCCCACAAACCATAAGCAGGGGGAAAATGGGACAGTATAACGCTGGACTGCCATTCGAGAAAATTTGCATAGACATTGCTCGATCCTTCCCAGTTACTCCTGATGGAAACTGGTACATCATGCTTATAGGCGACTATTTTACTAAGTGGGCGGAAGCTGACGCAATTCCAAATCAGCAGGTTGCCACTGTGGCAAAGATGTTAGTTCACAACTTCTGTTGCCATTATGGAGCCCCTATGGAAATCCATGTGGATCAAGGGAGGAATTTCAAGTCAAGAGTGTTTAAAGAATTATGGCATCTATTCAGAATTTGGGAGACCAGGACAACGCCTCTCCATCCTCAGTCAGACGGAATGGTTGAGAGGTTCAATAGGACACTTGAGCAGCATCTTTCAAAAGTTGTTGACGAGAACCAAGCAGACTGGGACCAATGTATACCACTAATCCTCATGGCATATAGGTTATCAGTACATGACACAACTGGCATGACTCCAGCAAAATTGGTGTTTTGGTGTGAGATTCATCTTCCTGGGGACTTGATGTTTGGATCACCTGAGACTCAGTCCCAAGAGCAACAAACTATTCCTCGCAATTAGAAAACCAACTGCAAGAAATTAATCGCTTGATAAGAGGATGGCTGAAGATTGCCAGTGATAAAGTGAAAACTCGGTATGACATTCACAGCAATAGTGTGGGTTTCCAAGAAGGAGATCAGGTTAGGTTGTACAGCCCAAAGCGCCATCGTGGTTGCTCACCTAAACTTCAGACTGATTGGGAAGGACCTTACACTGAGAAAAAAATAATCAACGATGTTGTCTATCGGATTCAACAGGAAGGACAGCGAAAGTTCAAGGTCGTTACCTAGATCGCCTAGCTAAGTATTACTTCAGAGAGGGTTTGCCAGTTCGGGACAAACAGGCTTAAGGAGGGGGCAGTGTTATATAATACAGAACATTCTACAAGTATCTCGGCTATCCCAGCTGTAATGTGTGTGTGCGTACATACTGCTGCTACTTTGAGATGAAAGGCAATTTTGCGTCAACTAGCGAATCTATTCCAGACCATACCGGTCAGCGCAGTGTGTTTAAGGACACTGTTTCTAGTGGATTCTTGAGAGCGCCTGTTTGTTTAACAAGTCATCGAAAGTGACAGATTATTCTGGCATATCAGCGGGCTGTAAATATAGACATTCAGCGACGGTCAATTTAGTTCAAGTGGCGTTTTATTCAAGTGAGGTTCGCGTTATTGACGGGTGATTTATACAGTCCATTTCAAGTGGTGTATTGGTAAAAAGTGACTATAGTACGGGATTCTTTATAGTACTTGACATTATTATTTGTGTGGACAGAGTAACTTGAATTGTTGTACGAAAATAATCTTGTTGAATAACTTGTTGATTACAAACTGTTAACTGTGATAATTAATGCTGGTTTTTAGTTACTTCATTGATGTCATGTATTTTGTTTTCCACTGTACCACATGGCGATCAAGAAGAGACCATCGTAACAATATTAAAATTTGAAAACGAACATTAACTATAACTATTTAATTTTTTTAAAGTTAAAACTTGCACATCTTAGGTATTTTACAATTCGCAGAATTAAAATTCTTCAGACAAGAGCAAAAAGTTCGAGGACTTAAATCAAGACATACGGCATGAATTACAAAAATATCTAATCTTTAACCACAAACTGATAGGTATACAATGTGTACGGAGGATGTGGAAAAGATGGCTGGAGCTTTAAAGATGGAATATATCAGTGACCTACACCCTGAAATAGAAATAATGATGATGATGATGACGACGATGATGATGATAATCTTGTTTCTTTTTATATCCGTTGTGCACCATGTAATTCTGTTTTCTGCTTTTCAATTACACTAAGCTTAAACTTTAAGCTTTTTTTACTTGTGGACTAAGTTCTGCAAGGTATGTTGTTTCACTTACTTAGTTACTGTTAACTGAATGTCATATATATGTGTCATTTACCTGACTCTCTATCAAGAATGACAGCATTTTATTCTAATTTTGTGTTTTACAATTATTTTTGTCAAGATGGCTACCAATTTCTGGATAACCAAAATATTGCTTTTCAAATTAAGTTAGTGAGTTTGATTTTAAAATTTGAACACAACTGTTGGCACCTAGTATGAAACGCTGTTTGTGATCAACTGCCCTGCTCATGAGACATCTCCCTTCTTGTTGCAAATTCCTTAAAATTAAACTTTAAGTAATGTGAAAACTTACCACACTTATCTTCTTGCAACTTCTTCCCCTTGCCAAAAATTGTAGTTACAAAAACATGAAAAGAAAGAACTGATATCTGATCTTGAAGTGTTTGATGGAAAGATTGTGTAAAATCTTTGTGGAAGAATCACTTCAGGAGTACTAAATTTATATTTAAAGTAATCCTGTGAGGAGTACTTCAAAGGTAATGACATGTCACAAAAAACTAAATATTATCTAAAAGATAGTGACATGTGACAAAAACAAAATATCATTTTATTAATATTAAATTATGTAAACTTTTGAGAAGTGCCTGAAGTGCTACATTGTTAACAAAGTCTTCAAAAGACAATTTCTTAGAAAAAATCCAAGTTTTGTAGTGAGTGTGTGTGTTTACAGATTTTACATATTACATCAACCAAAATGCATTGTAATTTGAACATTCCTGAAAACATACCTCATTATATAAAGGGAGCGTTGTTTAAGCAGAATGTCAATTACTTTGTTTTTGTCTTTGTCGTGTACCAAACGCATAACAGAGTCTGACAGTAGACTTACACCAGCAATAATATTGCCACAGAACTGAAAAGCAAATAATTAAATTTTAATAAACAGCTAACATTATAAGGAATACATGTTTTATATGCTGTGTGCCATCGTTATCTAGAAAATTCCCTCATTACTTCCCTGTATTAGTAAAGATAATAAAACTGCAAAACACAATACCATTATTCAACTAGAAATATAATGTTCGACCTGAATCATGTTTATGTTGGTTTAAGCTTTTATTAAAATTATATGCAAAAAGAAATTTCCTTATTAACTGAATCCATCACAGAAATGCATATATAAAAAAGGATATTATGGCATATTGTGATACAACATTTTCATCACATTAAATAAATCAGTACTATATGAGGTGCGTTCAAAAAAAGACCGAATTTTCACAATACCGCGGCGGTATACGCAAAGAGTGTGCTCAGACAAATGGCACCGACTACCGGCAACTTTTGGAAACATCATCCAATATTCCACTTCTATCTACCACTGTTGCGATCTCACTACAGCAGCTCAAATTAATACATGTTCTAACCTCTCAGTGAATTTTTCCCATAGTGAAAAATGAAAGAGCCTGAAAAACATGTTTGCATAAAATTTTGCTTCAAACTCAGTAAAACTTTTACAGAAATGTTCATAATGCTTCAGCAAGCATATGCGGATGATTGTATTACCTAAACGCAGTGCTACAACTGGTTTACTCATTTCAAAGCAGAAAGAACATCAACCGATGAAAATTCAAGACCTGGTACCCTTCAACGTCAATATGTGACGATAAAATCGATGAAGTTCACACTATGATATGTGAAGACCTTCATTTAACTGTAGGTGAGATTGCCGAGGAATTGGGTATGAGCGTGGATTCATGTCACAAAATTTTAACAGGAAAACTGAAAACTGCATTGCATCTCAGCAAAATTCTTGCCACGTTTGTTGGTTCATGATCAGAAAGAGAATCACGTTTCAGGAACTGCTTGACCGTGCCAGTGCTGATGAAAACTTCATCAACTACGTTATAACAGGGGACGAGATATGGGTGTATGGATATGATGTCAAAACGAAGGCACATTCTTTGCAGTGGGTGGAAAAAGGATCACCTCAACCAAAAAAAGCCCGGATGAGTCGGTCAAACACGAAGGTGATGTTGGTGGTGTTTTTTGACTGAAAAGGGTTGGTTCATCATGAATTTGTTCCACGTAGTCAGACAGTAAATAAGGAGTATTATAGGAAAGTTTTAAGGTGTTTGAGGGAAGCAGTATGCAAGAAGAGGCCATACCTGTAGAAAGAACAGACTTGGGTGTTACAACATGATAACGCACAAGCTCACACATCACTCCTTGTCACTGATTATCTGGTGAAAAACAATACGATTGTTCTGCCCCACCCACCCTACTCTCCAGACTTAAGCCCCAGCAGACTTTTTCTTGTTCCCAAAACTGAAGGCAACCCCTTGAAAGGATGTTGTTTTGAAACAATTGAGGAGATCAAGAAAAATACAGAAGAACAGCTGTGCGCCATTCCAAAAAGTGTATTACAGGAATCGTTCCAGAATTTGAAGAAACGCTGGGAGTGGTGCATTGCCAGCAGGGGGGATACTTTGAAGGGGATAAACATGTGTAAAGTTTTATGCATTAATAAGGTTTTGTTGCAAAAGTTCAGTCTCTTTTTGAACACACCTCATACACTATACAGATTGTGCCAGGAGTTGAGTAAATCCATAATTATCTGACACCACGTTTATAGATGTGTTGTACATAAAAAAATATATACATACACTAACCCTCAGCGGCTCACAACTTCCGTGTACGTCATATGGCAAGTCTGAGACCCTACCTAGATCTATACCATTCTTTAACTTAGATTCACTGTTTCTAGTGAACACAGTGAACTCTTTTCATCTTTCCTATCTGGTCTGTGTCATTTTCCAACCCCAATGCTATTAGAGTATTACAGACTAAGGATATCTATTTTTACACACTGTCTTCTTCTGTTTGAAGATGGAAACAGAAGCATGCAGCAGATGTATATTACAGAAAATACAGTACAGGGATTGGCCACCTAACACTGGCACTGGCTTGCCAGCATTATCATCCAGTGATCACAATGTCATGGAGGTGGACAGTTTGGCTCTTATGGCATATAATGTATTGAGCAAAGTCAGTGAAATAAGAAATCATGTTACTGACAAGAAGTGTAGATTACCTTGTTTGATGAACCCATATACATTATCAAGAGGAAAAAGAAGAGAAAGTCCTTAAGAGTCATGAACAGATACTTATATCAATGAATTATATTATTTGTAAGGCCAGAAATATCCACAAACCCATGAAAACAGACATGAACATTGTGATAAAACAACCTGAACACACTCAGTGGTAATGGGGCAAGTATTATGTTAACAACTACAATGAAAAAATTGCTAAAAATTCAAAAAAGGGGAACAGCATTGTATGTAGAACCATAAACAGAACAGAACACACACACCTACAAACACATACAAGCAGTTAAACAAATTTTACTTACCTCAAATTTACAAACTAAACTGTTCACAGTGTATAAAATTCTACATAGGGCAAACAGGATGCAGCTTCAAACAGAAATACAGTGAAAACATGAAGGGACTACACACCACCACTTAATCAACTTTTACAAACTGCCTCATTGAAATAGATCACACATAAACACATGTCAACAACAACATGACAATTTTACATGTAAACACAAAATTTTGAAAACTATAAATACTTAAAACAATTAGAAATGTAGAAACTAGAGATACAAATGTATGGAAACATTATCATAAATGAACAGTCACAGTTTAAATCACATATACCCTGTGAAAACACACATACACAACAGATCTGATAACCACTTCATATACCAAAACTGACAGTGCTTCTAGCCGTCTTTCTGATGAAGCTTGCAGTAAGCAAAAGCTATCTTAGGTTAAAGTAAATATTTTATGTAAAATTAGTGTTACATAATTAAAAATAGTCATTTCAGACATATCACGGACAATAAAAACCCAAGAATTTAAAACAACGTACTCGAGTTGCATCAATATGTGGTTTTATGTATCCATTCTGAGCCAAATCCAATACATGAACATGCTGTAACTTAGCACAGTTGGCAGGAAATGCAATTTCACGAATTCTGTCCAAGATTTTTGTGTTCTCAAGATTCCATTTGAGTCTTTCAGTTTCTCTATATCCATGTATAGCCTAAAATCAATAATTTAATTTAGCATTATATATATTAAATACAGGCTAGCCTCCTTAAAATAATTTCAATAAAGGCTCCCTCCTTTTTTATTCAATATTTATGGTTGATATTAACATCTTTATTTGAGCAACCTATCTTGTAGGCTTCCATGTGTATTCAACTTCTTTCATTGTAACCTGTGCTAAATGTTCTGATTTCCCAAAGGATTCTTCAGGTTGAGATGTTGTCTCTCCCACTCTCATCCTTCTCTTTCATTTACTCCCACATGGTATCCTGCATAGTTTTAGCTTTTGGTGAACAGGGAGAGAGAGAGAGAGAGAGAGAGAGAGAGAGAGCATATACATTTTTTTATAATATGAAGGTTCCCATTTACTACTGATCTAATTTTGTTAGTTTTCAGGAAAAAGTCCATGGTCTAAGTTTACATATTAGCACTGAATTACACAAATGAATACTTTACCATTGTATCCTCAACATTTTAATTGTGAACTGTTTTACACCATTCTGAATTAAGTTATAAGCCTACACTAGATGATCAAACTTACTGGAAACTCAAGATTCATCCCAGACAGTAAACACCTGTCCCAGTGTCCCAAGAATGGACTACTGGGGCACACTGATATGCCCCATATTTTAAATATTGTAAAATAAGAAATTTAGTTTTGTTGATGAGTATGAAAAATGGAAGAACTAAGAAAAGTTATGAAAAGTGGACACACACACATTTTATACTGTGGGGAAAAGAACAGTGTACACTGAGGTTTTAAAACTGTACAATTCGCAGTAAAGCTGTATTTATTCGCAGTATCATCTCACAATAACACCAATGTCCAAAAGAAACATTCTCGTATATAAAAATTCAACATTCTGATAACAAAAATTTTGTTACTGTACACACTTCTGGGATTCTTCAAGTTCCTTAAAAATTTCAAATGGCTTGTGTTGAATTTTATAACAATGTTTCTGAAAGTAAAGAAAAAAATGCTTGAAAATAACTCATGGTTTAAGTCTTCAACATCAGACACATCAAATTTGATAAATACAGTGACTGTGTGTGTTTTGTCTAATAATAAACTTAAATCCGATAAAATATAAATAAGGGTAATAATATTAATAACAATAACAATGTGTTTAATATTAATAGTAAGAGGTCTAATAAAATAATTTGTGTGATATAATAGTTTTAATAAAAATATTTTGTGAAGTTTTTCAAAATTTTTGCTCAGCAATTTGGTCACTTTACCTACTTGTGTCCAAGTCAATCTCAGATGTAGGCATAACTAAACGCTGCAAAGGCCTAATATATTTAAATATCATGGATGTTTAAATATTGTAATAAGAGAAGTAAACCCAAAAAAAAATATGATAATTTTTTGTTAAAGATGGACACAAGACATTGTTAAGGTGAAATTGTTAGGAAATAATACATACATCATCCCAGTGAGCAAATTCATAACGTAACCTTTTCATATACGGCTCAACTTCATTAAGAAGAGATTGTTCTTCATCGATACTTAAAAAATTTTCTATTACTACCATATCGTTAATAAGTATCTTCCTCTCTTCATCCCCAAAGCTATTACTGAAGTTAATGTAATGTGGATTACAATCAACTGAACTAAAGTTTCGAAAGCTCTTCCTAATTTCATTTGAGGTTAGTTTTGACTGTTGACAGTCTTTGGTTAAAATTAACGAATTAAACGAAGAACTGACACCGCTAAATTGCACAAAACTTAGAAAGCGACACGATTTCTTTATATTTTTATACTCCAGATAATTTAATACTCTGCTAGGAAAAGCATAATTTAAAAACAATTTACGACACAATCCTAACCAATCCATTTGTTTACAAAATAATTATAAAACTGTTTAGTTCAAAAGATTTTAAACCACAGAGATTAAAAATATTTACAAACAGAATCTATACGCAGAACTCAGGAATTTACACACTCGTTACTGTTAACAGTTTATATTTTAGGTTAAAATAATATTTGAACACAAAATACTTTTTTCGTTGTGTCCAAGTATAAAACGTGTGTTGTAAAATAATGAGAAAAATATTTTTCCAACATCAGATTTTTAAGTAGAAAATGACGACGTTATCTATAACAGTGTAACACGAAGATAAGGTTGAAAGTTTAATGAAACTGTGTTGTGTTAAAAACGTATAGGATTTTTTTTTTCTTGAAAGGTAGGGTTCAGTTACCATGTCATAAATCTTTTAAACACTATAAAGAAGATTAATATTTTTTAAACTTAATAATCCAGATTTTATATCTTTTGTACAAGGTGTTTTTAAATTAAATAATTAAAATTTTCCATCAGTTTAAACAACAGGTTATGTGCCAACAGACCTGATTTAAAATTACTAATTTGTATGTTTGATATTGATATAATATGCGAATGTTAATATACATGCATGTTACAATATTAGGGAGGAGTGATAATCTATTAAATTAGATTTAGGCCTACAGAATTATGTGAGGGGTACAATACTAACTCTGTTTATATTTATGGCTGGCCTATGCGACTGCCATGATAGTTGTTTTGATAAGCGCAGTATCATTTGTAAGTTATAAAAATACAGTCTACTCAGCTGATTGTGTGTATGTTATTAAATTATAGTATATTATTACTACTGGAAAAATGGATGACAAAACTGACTTAAATGAGAGTACATCAACAAACCTAACCGCAGAAGAATTACAGTTTGAAGCTACAGGAATTATTTCCAGGTAAGTTAGCTTTAAATATGGTATGCATTGAAGTATTGAAAGTAGTCATTGTTAATTACGGTTAAACCATTGTTAATTAAGTATTAAATAACTACTTGAACACTCGCACCACACACAGGATATCAGAATTAGCCATTGACAATTTCTGTAAGTTGCCTGTTGGTAATCTAGCAAAACGATCTATGATTATCAGTTCAAAACTTTCCTTATTCCCTGCCCCCATAATTCAAAGAAAATTCTTGGATTTCGTTGTCCATGACGTGTCCGTTACTTAACTAAATACAACTATTATATTAACGACTCGGAACACAAAGTTTTTTATAAACTGGCATGAAGAAGCCTTTTAAAGGTGAAAACCGGTTCAGGCTGTAAGGTAAAACTTTATGTTTTTACTTATAAAAAACTTTGTGTTCCGAGTCGATAATATAATAGTTGTATTTAGTCAAAGAAAATAGTTTACTCATATTTTTATAAAACAGATTATATGTTTAATGCATAGTAACTGTACCCAATTAATTTTAATATAATGTAAAAAACTATACAAATTGTCATTTTCTGCAGTTGTCCAGTACTATTCTTTACTTTTATAGTGACATTACTAGTACCATATTATAATAATACAGGATTAGTATTGGAAATGAATTATTTAAGAATCACATAATAGTAAATGCTGAGAAGTTGTGGACAATTCTGCATGTGTATAGTGAAGGCCTAACTGATTTTGCATTTTACATTACAGTTGTTAGTAGAGCTATTATCATCATGCATTTTACAACACCTATTCATTATTCAACACACTGAGTGACAGCAAAACTAATATGTTCAGTGTTCATGACAAAGGTATTTGTGTTGCAGCAATTAGACCTATGTATAGTAAACAATAAATGTAATACACTTTCCTGTGTACAAAACACAAATTTTTAGATAGAATTTTAAATTAAATTTTACCCTTGCTGAGCTAGCTTTTGCTTTTACATAAATTTCTTCAAAGCTCAATGTTTGTATTCACATCTGTTTATCTGATTACAGTGTAAGTAAATTTTTAACTATAAATTAGTGGCCCAAAGCACTGGTCAACATGAGAAATCTTCCCGACTTTAAAGTAGTAAATTCTTATTATTTTTAATATAAAAAACTTTTATATCTGACTTTTTTGATTATTCTGACTTTTAAAACACATACTTAGTTCTCATATTTATGAAAAATGGGAACTTTATTTACGATTTAGTGAAATATTCCAGTTTTCCTAAAGAAATTTTGAGTAAAACAAATTGGGTTGGTAACATGGAATAACAATCTTATTCGTTATATTTTGTTTACGTAGACTATGCCAAAACAAAATCAAACCTTTGTCTACCTTTGTTATGCTACAACAAAATCAAACGTCTTGCCTACAGGCTTCAGCAGTAGAATTGCCTTGAGGAAAACATGAGTGTCTGGATACAGAAACCAACAAAAAGGCAACTCCATTTTTCAAATTGGAAAATAACCTTGTTGCCTGCAGTGATGTGAATGGTCTGATGATTTATTTGAAATTGGAGCAAAATCCACAAAACTAGAGACTTTTTATAGACTCATCTAAGTTAAAGCATGAAATCAGTTTTTTTTCACAGTGGAAATTCACTGTCGTCTGTTCCTGTTGCCATATTGTACATGTACATATCAAGGAGAGCTATGAAAATGCTAAATTGCTTCTTGAAAAAATAACTGTGAAGACCATCAACAGCACAGGTATGTAGAGATATGATGGTTATTGTTATCTTACTTGGAAAGCAGTTAGGGTGTATGTAATAATGCTACTTTCTGTGAGGTAAATGCAAATCGAAAGTATATGCACGTCAGTTATTTGTAGGCCTAAGTGAAATCTTATGCACAGGTAACCTTGGTTGGTGACTATGGACGGGTGGGGGTAGTGGCAGATGACAGCACCAGCACTAGTAGTCTGAAAGCACATGCAGTCATTGTTTACTACTGCAGTGACCGTTCTGCAGTTTTTAGTGCGTGATAGTGCTGTTTTCATTGGTTTATTGCTTGGAGAGTTCTAAGAGGCATAATGGGTACTAAACAACTAAACAAAAACATACTTCGTGTTCGTTAAAAGACAAACTGGGAGTTTTAAGGCGTTTGGACAGTGGGGTAGTGCATCAAAATTAGCAGCTGAATTCATTGTTGGAAATGCAACCATTATGGACTGGAAGAAGAACCGCACTAAGATCGAGAAGTTTTGTGCATCATATTCAGCTTACTGTATTGAAAAATGCAAGACCTCAAAAGTTTCACTATTTAACAAGCTCGACAAGGTACCTTTTTTATGGTTGTCCCTGGAGAGAGAAAAAAAATTCTCCACTACTAAGGCACTTCACCTTAGTAAGATAATGAATGTGGATGTGTTGTTCAAAACCAGCACTGGATGGCTAGATCGATGGAAAAAAGGCATGGCATACGTGAGTTATCCATTATGGGTTAACGATTATCTGCCGATCACATTACAGCAGCGAGGTACGTAAGTGAATTTGCTGACATGCTTGCAGCAGGATAGTATTCGCCCCAAGAAGTGTATAATGCCGATAAGACTGGCCTAAATTTTAAGAGACACTTCCAAAGAGAAGAATAGCCTCAAAAAAAGAAGAAAATGCACCTGGCTTCAGAAATGAGTAAGAAGCGAGTAACTGTTTTGATGTGTAGTAATACTGCGAGGACACATAAATTACCCCTCATGGTTAATGGCAAGTCGGCAAAACCAAGGGCCTTCCAAAACCTAAACATAAAGTCTCTACCAGTGCACTACTGGATCCAGAGAAGAGAATGGATGAATAGAATACTTTTTAAGGAGTGGTTCAAAACACAATTTGTTTCTGCAGTGAAGCATTTCGGTGGAACAAATGGTTTGTCACCATGGGCACTACTCATTATTGACAATGCTACTTGTCATCCTTCTGATGGGGAGGTAATTTGTGGTGTCATAAAGGCAATTTTCCTACTAGCAAATGTTACTCCTTTACTGCAGCCTATGGACCAAAATGTGTTGTAAAATGTTAAACTCTTACAAGAAAATGCTCCTTAGAACACTTATTGAAAATGAAGATAATTTTCTTCTTCTAAAACTGAAGAAAGTGATCATTAAGGGTTTTTTACTGGGTGGTGGAGTCATGGGATCATTTGAATCAACAACTTTTAAGAAAGTTTTGGCAAAAACTTTGTCTAGTCTTACCTATGTTAACAGCCCCGATCAGGAAACTCAAGAAAACAATGTTCTTGAGCTCGTACAACGTACCCAGTTGTGAAGAAGGAAATGTTTTGTGTTGATAAGTGGAT
This sequence comes from Magicicada septendecula, assembly GCA_034769895.1. Classification (NCBI taxonomy): domain Eukaryota; kingdom Metazoa; phylum Arthropoda; class Insecta; order Hemiptera; family Cicadidae; genus Magicicada; species Magicicada septendecula. The sequence goes on along the minus strand of CM068376.1, from coordinate 199,255,966 downwards.
GTTAGAGGATGACAAAGTGTTTACAGACCAAGAAATTGTAAAAGTGGTGACTCAAGAGTCTGGCAATAACTCTGAAGAGAGGAGAATGAAGCAGATGGCACCACAGAGCAGTCAATATCTCACGTGGACGTTGCCGCCACCTTTGATCTGGCCCTGCACTACATCAAGAAGCACGCTGCAGCTACTCAAGGAGATATCATGGTTTTAAGATGCTGACACTATATGGCATCTTTGCCAGAAAAATATAACAAACTTTTAAAAAAAATAAAAGGTGAAAGATTAATACAGTAATTGGGATGGAAGTGGAGAACTGCATGTATACTAATTTACACAATTATTTTAAACTGTGTTATTGTTAGTCTGTAAAACATAGATTCAGGTTTTTTTATAAAGTGTGTTTTTTCCTAACCTTTTTTATTTCTTGGATTTCGTTGTCCATGACGTGTCCGTTACTTAACTAAATATCACTATTACATTAACGACTCGGAACACTAGGTTTTTTATAAGTAAAAGCATAAAGTTTTACCTTATAGCCTGAACTGGTTTTCTCCTTTAAAAGGCTTCTTCAGAGGCTTCTACCAGCGGCAGCCTCTGAAGAAGCCTTTTAAAGGACAAAACCGGTTCAGGCTATAAGGTAAAGCTTTATGCTTTTACTTATAAAAAACCTAGTGTTCCGAGTCGTTATGTAATAGTGATATTTTTTATTTCACCGACTATGGGTTTCAGATTAACCTGACTTTCGGATTACCGGGTTTCGGATTAGCGGGACTCTACTGTATTAAAGAAACAGACAGTGTAGTGAAGCCCGGTCAATCAAAAGATATTGATGGGTTAGTTATCTGGTAGAACACATTATGTTGGCCAGGCCCTGTCTCAGCAATGGGTTTTCTGTGGGTACTATAGAGACATGAAAGTCTTCTAGGTTTTGTTGTAAATAAAAGTTGCTCATATTATTAATGAAAGAATAAAATAAGGAGCAATTATTATTTCAGATGAATGGTTAGTCTGCAGGACCATCCAAAACATAACAGGAAATTATGTGCACCAGACTTATCATGAATGTTTTGTTGATCCCAGTATGCACACATACTCAATGTATAGGAAGCACATTCAGGCTAGTGAAATGCGGTGTAGATCAAATAGAGACCTGCATGAATCATATTTAGTAGACTTTGATGGTAACATCACAGTGATAGCAGTTTATTCTGAGAGATACTGAGAAGTGGGACAAGTTTTTTTGAAATGTATGTTACACTTGTAGATTACAATTCAGCTTCTTGACACATAATGGATAAGTATTTTATTTTTTTATGTATAAATGGAAAACTGTGAAAATATGTATACCTATTCTTGTCAATCCATATAAAGAATTTATGTATAGTTTTTGACACTTTAATTTTCTTTGTTCAACTAATCAATAAGCGAGTCATGAGAACATCATGAAATGACCTTTTCTGATTCTAATATTGCCAAGATTTTGGGTTATGAATGACATTGGTCCTTATGACTGTACAGCCAAAAAACCAGTGACTAAAGGTATATATAGAAGAAATACAAGGATTATGCCTACAAGGAAAAATAGAAAACCTTAATAAATAAAATAAGGTTAAACCTAACTAACATGTTTTGTAGTAATAATAATAATATTATAAATGTATTATGTAATCCATTGAATGGGTAATCCTCAATTGACTGAGAAAATAAAATTTAGTTTGAAATACAAATTTAAATGCTTTCTGACCTAAAACATATAATTATCTTTATGTCCTATGCCATCCATGTAGTGATGAAGATTATACTCCCACCACTTTGCAAACGGTATATAACAGACTTTGTATGTGGATAGGTTGTGTCACAGATATTGCAAGTGCCACATATATATATCTCCATTTTACCAACAATGGTCGTACTGTTCACAGTTACAGATCAGTCTAGCTCTGTGACATAGAGAATGACTAAATCCAGTGCTATGACAAGACTACCAGCCTTTAGCATAAAATTAGTAGGGAATTACTGAATCCAGGTGATCAGTAACCATGCTGCTGTCCTGTAAGAAACTGAACATGTAAAGTCAACAGTACCATATCATCAGAAGTAATAGGGGACTAGTTATAAGTTTTGTTGACTTTTGTATCTGTTTTTACCAGTTTTAATTTTTTACTGATTATAATTAAGTTCTATTATCTGTACTCATTGAAATTGCTGCTTCAGACACAGACATAGTTCTCAGTGGGTAATATTGCTTTATGACCTCTCACCCCCTCAAATATCAGTAACCACAGAACATGACTGCAGCTGCACTGTGTGTTTGTAGTATGATTTTCTTTTCTAGTCCATAAGTGTATAAACAACACCTTCCACAAACTTAAGGGGACTCCCTACTGAAAATGGCAAAAATGTTTATTTTAAACTTTTTAATTTATTCAGATTTTTTTATTATTTATTGTTGCACTAAATAAAGGGTAAAATTTTTTAACGTTTCTTAGCAACGTTTTTGGAATATTTTTCAAATTGATATTCCAGAAAACCTAGAGGTCCTACGACGTTTTGGGAGGTGTAATTTTGAAGGGATAAAGTTATCTTAAAAAAACATGTATTTTTATTAGGATATAATTAAAAACAATTTTTGTGTGAGGAAAATAGTAAAAATATTTTTTTTTTTGTAATTTTACATTTATAAATAAAAATTTATTACCAAGGAACTATAAGACCAAATTAAATAAAAATACGTGTTTTTTTAGGTAATTATATCCCAAAGACCTGTGCAAAATTTCAGAGCAGTAAGTAAGATAGTTTTTTGGATATATCAAAAAGTATGTATAAAAACATGAAAATTTGAATTTGCAGAAACGCAATTCCTTTCGGTTGAAAAATTAAGTATTTATGGAGTACAAAGGGTTTATATCTTTTTATTACTGTATGGGTATTAAAATAATAAATTATAATACAATAAACAATAAAATATTTTATTTTACATTTTTAATAATTTATAGAAACATGTCAATATTCTTATCGATCATGTCTCTGTAGTCCACGTTTCACTTTGATTTCTTTGTATAGTCCACAATATTGTTGATTTCTTTTTCTAATTTTCAGTAACCTTTTCTTCTTCCTTCCCATATTTATTATTGGAAATAATAACAATTCAAACACAAAACTGTTCCAAATCACATCCACAAAGCTCAACACAGCAGGAAACTAAACATTGCAAGTTATCAACAATATGTCGATCAGCTGTTTTACAAGTCTGATTTTGTTCTTTGTAAATAAAATAGCTGATGTTTTATACTTGCAACGTTTATTTCCAAATTAGTACTAATATAATATATATGTGTAAAATTATACAGTATAAATAATAGTGTTTTGTTATACTGTAATACTTAAATGAAACGTAAATTGCTTAGGTGCTAGGTTTTCCCAAACAATTTGTTTTTGCTTACAAAATATTTCGGAAAAAATGTTTTAGTGTGTTTTTTATATAAAGAACTAACCATAGAACAATTTGGGACAAAAAAAATTGTGCATTTTTTATCAATTTTTGTCATTTTCAGTAGGGACTCCCTTAAATGGCTCTTCAGCTTTTGTCACTTTATATACCATAAACTTTATAAATCTTTCCTGGATGTCTCTATGTATGTCAACATAATCCAGACAGATTGACAGTTGATATTTGTTGGCTACATAAGATATCACATTTAGAAGAATGGAGACAAAGTCTGTGTTATTTATCTCTTCCTTAATAGCACTATTTACTGCATTGAACACAGCTAAAACCAGTTAATTCTGTATTTGATGGCATGTTTTTCAAATATCAGTAACCACAGAACATGACTGCAGCTGCACTGTGTGTTTGTAGTATGATTTTCTTTTCTAGTCCATAAGTGTATAAACAACACCTTCCACAAACTTAAGGGGACTCCCTACTGAAAATGGCAAAAATGTTTATTTTAAACTTTTTAATTTATTCAGATTTTTTTATTATTTATTGTTGCACTAAATAAAGGGTAAAATTTTTTAACGTTTCTTAGCAACGTTTTTGGAATATTTTTCAAATTGATATTCCAGAAAACCTAGAGGTCCTACGACGTTTTGGGAGGTGTAATTTTGAAGGGGATAAAGTTATCTTAAAAAAACATGTATTTTTATTAGGATATAATTAAAAACAATTTTTGTGTGAGGAAAATAGTAAAAATATTTTTTTTTTTGTAATTTTACATTTATAAATAAAAATTTATTACCAAGGAACTATAAGACCAAATTAAATAAAAATACGTGTTTTTTTAGGTAATTATATCCCAAAGACCTGTGCAAAATTTCAGAGCAGTAAGTAAGATAGTTTTTTGGATATATCAAAAAGTATGTATAAAAACATGAAAAATTGAATTTGCAGAAACGCAATTCCTTTCGGTTGAAAAATTAAGTATTTATGGAGTACAAAGGGTTTATATCTTTTTATTACTGTATGGGTATTAAAATAATAAATTATAATACAATAAACAATAAAATATTTTATTTTACATTTTTAATAATTTATAGAAACATGTCAATATTCTTATCGATCATGTCTCTGTAGTCCACGTTTCACTTTGATTTCTTTGTATAGTCCACAATATTGTTGATTTCTTTTTCTAATTTTCAGTAACCTTTTCTTCTTCCTTCCCATATTTATTATTGGAAATAATAACAATTCAAACACAAAACTGTTCCAAATCACATCCACAAAGCTCAACACAGCAGGAAACTAAACATTGCAAGTTATCAACAATATGTCGATCAGCTGTTTTACAAGTCTGATTTTGTTCTTTGTAAATAAAATAGCTGATGTTTTATACTTGCAACGTTTATTTCCAAATTAGTACTAATATAATATATATGTGTAAAATTATACAGTATAAATAATAGTGTTTTGTTATACTGTAATACTTAAATGAAACGTAAATTGCTTAGGTGCTAGGTTTTCCCAAACAATTTGTTTTTGCCTACAAAATATTTCGGAAAAAATGTTTTAGTGTGTTTTTTATATAAAGAACTAACCATAGAACAATTAGGGACAAAAAAAATTGTGCATTTTTTATCAATTTTTGTCATTTTCAGTAGGGACTCCCTTAAATGGCTCTTCAGCTTTTGTCACTTTATATACCATAAACTTTATAAATCTTTCCTGGATGTCTCTATGTATGTCAACATAATCCAGACAGATTGACAGTTGATATTTGTTGGCTACATAAGATATCACATTTAGAAGAATGGAGACAAAGTCTGTGTTATTTATCTCTTCCTTAATAGCACTATTTACTGCATTGAACACAGCTAAAACCAGTTAATTCTGTATTTGATGGCATGTTTTTCAAATATCAGTAACCACAGAACATGACTGCAGCTGCACTGTGTGTTTGTAGTATGATTTTCTTTTCTAGTCCATAAGTGTATAAACAACACCTTCCACAAACTTAAGGGGACTCCCTACTGAAAATGGCAAAAATGTTTATTTTAAACTTTTTAATTTATTCAGATTTTTTTATTATTTATTGTTGCACTAAATAAAGGGTAAAATTTTTTAACGTTTCTTAGCAACGTTTTTGGAATATTTTTCAAATTGATATTCCAGAAAACCTAGAGGTCCTACGACGTTTTGGGAGGTGTAATTTTGAAGGGGATAAAGTTATCTTAAAAAAACATGTATTTTTATTAGGATATAATTAAAAACAATTTTTGTGTGAGGAAAATAGTAAAAATATTTTTTTTTTTGTAATTTTACATTTATAAATAAAAATTTATTACCAAGGAACTATAAGACCAAATTAAATAAAAATACGTGTTTTTTTAGGTAATTATATCCCAAAGACCTGTGCAAAATTTCAGAGCAGTAAGTAAGATAGTTTTTTGGATATATCAAAAAGTATGTATAAAAACATGAAAAATTGAATTTGCAGAAACGCAATTCCTTTCGGTTGAAAAATTAAGTATTTATGGAGTACAAAGGGTTTATATCTTTTTATTACTGTATGGGTATTAAAATAATAAATTATAATACAATAAACAATAAAATATTTTATTTTACATTTTTAATAATTTATAGAAACATGTCAATATTCTTATCGATCATGTCTCTGTAGTCCACGTTTCACTTTGATTTCTTTGTATAGTCCACAATATTGTTGATTTCTTTTTCTAATTTTCAGTAACCTTTTCTTCTTCCTTCCCATATTTATTATTGGAAATAATAACAATTCAAACACAAAACTGTTCCAAATCACATCCACAAAGCTCAACACAGCAGGAAACTAAACATTGCAAGTTATCAACAATATGTCGATCAGCTGTTTTACAAGTCTGATTTTGTTCTTTGTAAATAAAATAGCTGATGTTTTATACTTGCAACGTTTATTTCCAAATTAGTACTAATATAATATATATGTGTAAAATTATACAGTATAAATAATAGTGTTTTGTTATACTGTAATACTTAAATGAAACGTAAATTGCTTAGGTGCTAGGTTTTCCCAAACAATTTGTTTTTGCCTACAAAATATTTCGGAAAAAATGTTTTAGTGTGTTTTTTATATAAAGAACTAACCATAGAACAATTAGGGACAAAAAAAATTGTGCATTTTTTATCAATTTTTGTCATTTTCAGTAGGGACTCCCTTAAATGGCTCTTCAGCTTTTGTCACTTTATATACCATAAACTTTATAAATCTTTCCTGGATGTCTCTATGTATGTCAACATAATCCAGACAGATTGACAGTTGATATTTGTTGGCTACATAAGATATCACATTTAGAAGAATGGAGACAAAGTCTGTGTTATTTATCTCTTCCTTAATAGCACTATTTACTGCATTGAACACAGCTAAAACCAGTTAATTCTGTATTTGATGGCATGTTTTTCAAATATCAGTAACCACAGAACATGACTGCAGCTGCACTGTGTGTTTGTAGTATGATTTTCTTTTCTAGTCCATAAGTGTATAAACAACACCTTCCACAAACTTAAGGGGACTCCCTACTGAAAATGGCAGAAATGTTTATTTTAAACTTTTTAATTTATTCAGATTTTTTTATTATTTATTGTTGCACTAAATAAAGGGTAAAATTTTTTAACGTTTCTTAGCAACGTTTTTGGAATATTTTTCAAATTGATATTCCAGAAAACCTAGAGGTCCTACGACGTTTTGGGAGGTGTAATTTTGAAGGGGATAAAGTTATCTTAAAAAAACATGTATTTTTATTAGGATATAATTAAAAACAATTTTTGTGTGAGGAAAATAGTAAAAATATTTTTTTTTTTGTAATTTTACATTTATAAATAAAAATTTATTACCAAGGAACTATAAGACCAAATTAAATAAAAATACGTGTTTTTTTAGGTAATTATATCCCAAAGACCTGTGCAAAATTTCAGAGCAGTAAGTAAGATAGTTTTTTGGATATATCAAAAAGTATGTATAAAAACATGAAAAATTGAATTTGCAGAAACGCAATTCCTTTCGGTTGAAAAATTAAGTATTTATGGAGTACAAAGGGTTTATATCTTTTTATTACTGTATGGGTATTAAAATAATAAATTATAATACAATAAACAATAAAATATTTTATTTTACATTTTTAATAATTTATAGAAACATGTCAATATTCTTATCGATCATGTCTCTGTAGTCCACGTTTCACTTTGATTTCTTTGTATAGTCCACAATATTGTCGATTTCTTTTACTAATTTTCAGTAACCTTTTCTTCTTCCTTCCCATATTTATTATTGGAAATAATAACAATTCAAACACAAAACTGTTCCAAATCACATCCACAAAGCTCAACACAGCAGGAAACTAAACATTGCAAGTTATCAACAATATGTCGATCAGCTGTTTTACAAGTCTGATTTTGTTCTTTGTAAATAAAATAGCTGATGTTTTATACTTGCAACGTTTATTTCCAAATTAGTACTAATATAATATATATGTGTAAAATTATACAGTATAAATAATAGTGTTTTGTTATACTGTAATACTTAAATGAAACGTAAATTGCTTAGGTGCTAGGTTTTCCCAAACAATTTGTTTTTGCCTACAAAATATTTCGGAAAAAATGTTTTAGTGTGTTTTTTATATAAAGAACTAACCATAGAACAATTTGGGACAAAAAAAATTGTGCATTTTTTATCAATTTTTGTCATTTTCAGTAGGGACTCCCTTAAATGGCTCTTCAGCTTTTGTCACTTTATATACCATAAACTTTATAAATCTTTCCTGGATGTCTCTATGTATGTCAACGTAATCCAGACAGATTGACAGTTGATATTTGTTGGCTACATAAGATATCACATTTAGAAGAATGGAGACAAAGTCTGTGTTATTTATCTCTTCCTTAATAGCACTATTTACTGCATTGAACACAGCTAAAACCAGTTAATTCTGTATTTGATGGCATGTTCCTTTAGAATATGTCAGTTATTTGCAAATGTTCTTGAAGTTGATTCACGTATACAGTCATATTGGCTGTATAATTTTGAAATTCGATATAATTTCTTTATTTAAAGAGTCTATGGTCTCGTTATGTCAGTGAATGGCCAATTATGTTTTGCTAAAAAGCTGACTGCATTAATTAAACAAGTCAGTTATTTTTACATCCTCATTATATCTGGCAATTTCGTCAGCTAGTTAGCTATCCAGGTAATTGTCAGTTTGGTTTTTGGATTGCCAAATGTTTCTAGATTAAAAAAAAAGTGTGTTATTTCATTTTAATTGCTGAGGTTGTTTAAACAAGGTTGTTTGATTTTTATTGCCTCTTCTTATAATTATTTTAAGTCACTGAAGCCACCACACAACCACACAGACATTTCAGTCAAAAAATATAAATATAGCCATCAAATTAATTTATTAAGATAAGCAGACCCTATCATTTACTTCAGTATTTCATAATTTGTTCTTACATAATTTGTTCTAATATCAGTTGTTTTTTGTCTTATTATGCGGTTGTAAGATTTTAGCCACAGAGGACTTTTCCTCTCAGTCTTTAGTTTTTTACTAATTTATGTACTAGAAAAATAATGTTAAAGTTCTTTAGTAGGTTAATGCATCAAATACACACTACTTTGTTGAAAGCCTCTCTGAGCAGAGAGGTGGACTTCATCCCTCACTCCCTGTTTTGATAAGTGTAGGTAAAGTTTCACCATTACTTAATGCATGGGTCCTACTTCCTTTCCGAGTGCTGGAGAATTCACATCTCAAACAATAGAACCTTGCTTACCAGCCATTTTTGCTTTCAAAACTATTCAACTAATATACATAATTTATTTAATATTTATAACTATATTACCTCAAGATTGTTAACTTACGCTTCTCTTCATACATAATTAATAATAATAATACTTGTAAGATACTCAATTATTATGTAATTTGCATAATCTATCTCACATCCGGAATAACACGTGTTCAGCTCATTTGTATGCATTAGGCTTTTTGGTCCAGAGTTGCGTTAAGCAGAAAGAGGCAGAGGTTGTCAGGTATTGAAATGACCAGTTACACAACATGAGGTTAATGAATTATCTTTTATTCAATTATTTATGATATACGTTATTACAGTGAGAGTCAGCAATAATAATTAAAATTCAAAATGGCGGCGACGTCATTTCCGTCCTGGCCATATGTTTAGTGTTACATGCATGTATTTTTTTTACTTGATTTGAATTAATTCTTTTAACTCGCTACTGCAATTATTTCCAACTCTTTTTATCTTCATGTTTTAATGCTTATTCTTACAATGGTTCACAAACCAACGCCTCAAGATAAGTATTTAAGTTGGCCAACAATAACGTTCACACTCTCACTTTCTCTCCCACTCATACTGTAATTTTGCACATTTTTTAATTATCTTGAATTGAGCTCATTATATTAGGTTTTAAAATTTTGAAAAACAATTTGTAAGGGCTTTCCTGATTATGATGTGGCGTAGATTCCTCAGTAACTTTCCATGGCGGTCGGCAGGTGTTCGGCCGAACCTTTACTGTTGTTTAGTCCACTGAATTTATTTGAATCTCATTTTTGTTAACCACTGACTCTACATACTGTTACTATTAACTTCTGAACACAACTATTTCATTTTTGGTAAGTAATTACGACATTTTTGGCAAAATCTGCCCACTGCACTATGGCGAGCGTATATGCTCGGCTGACTGTCTTTGATGAACTGGGCGGAAGCAGACACAATTGTTATGCAAAGTGGTTGTGTCTGATGTCATTATGTATTGTTCTTTTAGCCAACGCCCGGTTTAATACGTAATTGTTTCATACCGTCATTGTTGATTTATGACGATCTGGCTTTGTGGACCAATGAAAAGTTCGTATTATTCATTTGTTTCGCTTATACCGCCATTACACATGTTAAATTCCACTCGTACTCCCATGACCTTGGCTTGTCTCCCCTCTGGTGAATCTGCGTAGTTATCGGGACTTGTGCAAAACTAACCTTGCCATTGTTAACCTTTATGATCATAGTAAAATTTTCAATAAAAATATTCCTAAATACCATAATCATGGTAACAGGTAATTCTGTACTGTCACAAAACCCCCTCAATGAAAGGTTTGGTGTCGAGACACAAAAACTTTCATTGACTCATTTACACGTTTCTAAAAGAATCAGTTCAGATATGTGCCACAACCCCCTGTAGTGTTGATATATAAAAATTGCAATCACTTACCCTTGGTCCTATAGTGCTGATCGTACCTGTCTGACCTTACTGAACTTCTCCGGAGAGATCCCTACACCATAAGGCCATGAGGCACTGAACGCTCCTGTTCTGACGCTCCGGCCAGCTCAGGACCGCGGCCACAACACCACAAAACTCTGAAACATTCAATACAAAATTTAAAATAGTGCCGCAACCGATATGTCTCCCCTTAGATGGATTGGTTTGTGATATGAGGCGTTGGTTTTCCTTTATTCATAAAACTCCAAATAACACAAAATTTATAACAAGATTTAGACAGATAATCCTTCTACTTTTCAACACTCCTATATATTTTTATCAATTTCTCTGACTCCAGTCAATATCAATTTACTTCTCTCATCATAAAAAATTATACTCTTATACTAAACATAAAACAAATTCTGCTCTCAACCAACAACTACTATCTCTATTCATTTATTTCAAATAACATCAGCATTTTTAACTATCATGGCAGCACTTCAAAACTATTTAAACTTCGTTACTCAACTTTCTTTGCGTTAATTTTCTTTTTATAACAGAATCATTACCATAGATTTGTTAACCAACATAAAATTTAACATTATCACCGTCACTACCCCTGTAGTAACCTCCTAACCTATTGTACCATCAACATAATAAAACATTGTATATTAAACATTAAACACTAACATTGAACAATTCACATTACTTAATTCATATTTACATAACTTGTAGCAAAACTTTAATAAGACATTACTATCAACAATTCTCTATTAACTTTTAATCATTTAACATTTGTTATATCAGATTCTATAAAACAAAATTTTCAAATTTATCCTTACCTTTCAGTTACATTACCTTTCTACCATGAATTTTCCTTTTCTAACCCTTTTATCCTTACTAGTTTGGGTGACTCTCTCTTATTCATTATTCTCTCTATCTTATTTTGGCATTTGTCAATCTAACCTTACCTCTTTTTTACTACTAACAACCGCTTCTAACCATTAATACATTATGACACCAATATCTCAATAATAACCCCCTTCACTAATCCCATTTAAAACCTCTGGCACCGCTCATTTTTGTACAAGGATGTATGTTCCCTACCTGGCCATATCCATCCCTAACCATTTGCCCTCCACCAAATATCGGCAAACACTCTAACCCAAAATTGCTCCGCCTGCCACAACGCTGCACGCTGGTCCCTTGCCACGTCGCTCGTTGATCACTCCTTACACCGGATCCTTACTACAAAATATCATCATCAACAACTATAAAATTACCATTCACATTACTCACCTCTACATATAATCACTAACCACTGTGTCCCTAAAATATCTAACACCTCTTTATATATTATCAGTATCTCAACTTTCTATTTATCTAACTCCCAATAACTCTATTTAACTAACTCCAATGCCCTTATTTATAATTATTACCAAAACTCTTTTACAACATTTCACCTTAATATACCACTAGAAAATTCATCACTTACCTACTAACAACAATACCTCTGCATATCCAAATATATAATCATTTACTAACCATTAGAATCTGAATTCCATAATTATTTCAAAATCATTATTAAACTTCTTTCAATTATTTAAAATTCTACAATACATGTTTACATAAAAAAAATACATAAAATACACAACAGCAAAAATACACAACTACATTGACATTAATGTACACAAAATATACAATCCACAATTATCATCTTATCATTTACCATAAATCAGTCATAAACAGTCCATCCTGAAAAACACTGTCCACATAATTAAATGTTCATAAACACAATAAAATATTTACCCTCCATCGTCAAATAATAATCGAATCTTAAAACTATATACATGGTTTAATATTAGATATTTCATCTTATTATTATACATATATATACCATTCGAATTTTTATCATTATTCTCAGACTCATTTAACATGTCATGATTGATCATTGTCCTGCCACCTCCTGTATAATAAGTCATAATAGGTATTTTATCAAGTCATTATTGTTATCAACATCATCTCCTACTTCTGTTATATCAGCTTCAATCCAAGGTAAGTACTTACTATTATTTTCACTTCTCTCTCCACCTAACCTTTCTATAAACTCTTCATAATTTCTACATAGCTTAAAAATTTCTACTTCTCTGTTTCTCTCAATATATCTCTCACTATCATACCATCTCTCTCTCTTAAAACATCTCTCTCTTTCCACATTTGCATCGGGCACTACTACTCCATAAAACCACCCCCTGGCCTCACCAGGTACACTAACACAAAAAACTAAGGGATCATTTGGAGACCACACGTCTCCCACATAAACTCTAGAGGAACCTTCCTCCTCAAATAACAATTTCGGAGTCTTTACTCCAACTATACCACTGGGAAAATTTGCCCTCTGCTCACTATACCCACTTTCACTCTCATCTACAACTGTCACCTCACCATTAACCTCTATTCTCATTAAAATCTCACTATTACTACCAACATCAACACTATTATCTCCTATTACCATATTTTTATTTATTTTATCGTCATTTCCACTACTACTTACCTTATCATCTTTGTTCAATTCAAATTTGTTTATTACTTTCTCATTTTCTAATTCTATTTTGTCTAACTTTGTACCTATTTCACTTAATCTTTTGTCCAAATTGCAACCTTGTTTCTTAATTTCTTTTTTAATGTCGTTAAACTGTTCATCAAATTGATTTAATTTGTCATCAAACTGGTTTAGTTTGTCATCAAATTGGTTTAATTTATTATTCAATTGACCATTCTGTATTTTCATTAACTGAAAGAGATCTTCCAGTGAAACTTTATTGTTTATAATAGGCGTTGAGTTCGCCTGTGGTTCATTCAACACCAATGATTCTGTTGCTGTGTTTTCTATATTAATACTTTCATCATTATCTGCCATTTTGTTGGACTGATGGTACTAAACTTTGTCTTAATTGTTATACACTTCTCTTTATACCATACATAACCTACATGGATAACCTCTGTTGTTATGTTTATTTCTCTACCTGTCTACCTCCGCTTTTCTGCTTATTTATATAATTTTAATTTTATATAAAGTCCCTGTTCGAGCGCCATCTGGTAACTTATGCTTCTCTTCATACATAATTAATAATAATAATAATAATACTTGTAAGATACTCAATTATTATGTAATTTGCATAATCTATCTCACATCCGGAATAACACGTGTTCAGCTCATTTGTATGCATTAGGCTTTTTGGTCCAGAGTTGCGTTAAGCAGAAAGAGGCAGAGGTTGTCAGGTATTGAAATGACCAGTTACACAACATGAGGTTAATGAATTCTCTTTTATTCAATTATTTATGATATACGTTATTACACTGAGAGTCAGCAATAATAATTAAAATTCAAAATGGCGGCGACGTCATTTCCGTCCTGGCCATATGTTTAGTGTTACATGCATGTATTTTTTTTACTTGATTTGAATTAATTCTTTTAACTCGCTACTGCAATTATTTCCAACTCTTTTTATCTTCATGTTTTAATGCTTATTCTTACAATGGTTCACAAACCAACGCCTCAAGATAAGTATTTAAGTTGGCCAACAATAACGTTCACACTCTCACTTTCTCTCCCACTCATACTGTAATTTTGCACATTTTTTAATTATCTTGAATTGAGCTCATTATATTAGGTTTTAAAATTTTGAAAAACAATTTGTAAGGGCTTTCCTGATTATGATGTGGCGTAGATTCCTCAGTAACTTTCCATGGCGGTCGGCAGGTGTTCGGCCGAACCTTTACTGTTGTTTAGTCCACTGAATTTATTTGAATCTCATTTTTGTTAACCACTGACTCTACATACTGTTACTATTAACTTCTGAACACAACTATTTCATTTTTGGTAAGTAATTACGACTTTTTTGGCAAAATCTGCCCACTGCACTATGACGAGCGTATATGCTCGGCTGACTGTCTTTGATGAACTGGGCGGAAGCAGACACAATTGTTATGCAAAGTGGTTTTGTCTGATGTCATTATGTATTGTTCTTTTAGCCAACGCCCGGTTTAATACGTAATTGTTTCATACCGTCATTGTTGATTTATGACGATCTGGCTTTGTGGACCAATGAAAAGTTCGTATTATTCGTTTGTTTCGCTTATACCGCCATTACACATGTTAAATTCCACTCGTACTCCCATGACCTTGGCTTGTCTCCCCTCTGGTGAATCTGCGTAGTTATCGGGACTTGTGCAAAACTAACCTTGCCATTGTTAACCTTTATGATCATAGTAAAATTTACAATAAAAATATTCCTAAATACCATAATCATGGTAACAGGTAATTCTGTACTGTCACAAAACCCCCTCAATGAAAGGTTTGGTGTCGAGACACAAAAACTTTTATTGACTCATTTACACGTTTCTAAAAGAATCAGTTCAGATATGTGCCACAACCCCCTGTAGTGTTGATATATAAAAATTGCAATCACTTACCCTTGGTCCTATAGTGCTGATCGTACCTGTCTGACCTTACTGGACTTCTCCGGAGAGATCCCTACACCATAAGGCCATGAGGCACTGAACGCTCCTGTTCTGACGCTCCGGCCAGCTCAGGACCGCGGCCACAACACCACAAAACTCTGAAACATTCAATACAAAATTTAAAATAGTGCCGCAACCGATATGTCTCCCCTTAGATGCATTGGTTTGTGATATGAGGCGTTGGTTTTCCTTTATTCATAAAACTCCAAATAACACAAAATTTATAACAAGATTTAGACAGATAATCCTTCTACTTTTCAACACTCCTATATATTTTTATCAATTTTTCTGACTCCAGTCAATATCAATTTACTTCTCTCATCATAAAAAATTATACTCTTATACTAAACATAAAACAAATTCTGCTCTCAACCAACAACTACTATCTCTATTCATTTATTTCAAATAACATCAGCATTTTTAACTATCATGGCAGCACTTCAAAACTATTTAAACTTCGTTACTCAACTTTCTTTGCGTTAATTTTCTTTTTATAACAGAATCATTACCATAGATTTGTTAACCAACATGAAATTTAACATTATCACCGTCACTACCCCTGTAGTAACCTCCTAACCTATTGTACCATCAACATAATAAAACATTGTATATTAAACATTAAACACTAACATTGAACAATTCACATTACTTAATTCATATTTACATAACTTGTAGCAAAACTTTAATAAGACATTACTATCAACAATTCTCTATTAACTTTTAATCATTTAACATTTGTTATATCAGATTCTATAAAACAAAATTTTCAAATTTATCCTTACCTTTCAGTTACATTACCTTTCTACCATGAATTTTCCTTTTCTAACCCTTTTATCCTTACTAGTTTGGGTGACTCTCTCTTATTCATTATTCTCTCTATCTTATTTTGGCATTTGTCAATCTAACCTTACCTCTTTTTTACTACTAACAACCGCTTCTAACCATTAATACATTATGACACCAATATCTCAATAATAACCCCCTTCACTAATCCCATTTAAAACCTCTGGCACCGCTCATTTTTGTACAAGGATGTATGTTCCCTACCTGGCCATATCCATCCCTAACCATTTGCCCTCCACCAAATATCGGCAAACACTCTAACCCAAAATTGCTCCGCCTGCCACAACGCTGCACGCTGGTCCCTTGCCACGTCGCTCGTTGATCACTCCTTACACCGGATCCTTACTACAAAATATCATCATCAACAACTATAAAATTACCATTCACATTACTCACCTCTACATATAATCACTAACCACTGTGTCCCTAAAATATCTAACACCTCTTTATATATTATCAGTATCTCAACTTTCTATTTATCTAACTCCCAATAACTCTATTTAACTAACTCCAATGCCCTTATTTATAATTATTACCCAAACTCTTTTACAACATTTCACCTTAATACACCACTAGAAAATTCATCACTTACCTACTAACAACAATACCTCTGCATATCCAAATATATAATCATTTACTAACCATTAGAATCTGAATTCCATAATTATTTCAAAATCATTATTAAACTTCTTTCAATTATTTAAAATTCTACAATACATGTTTACATAAAAAAAATACATAAAATACACAACAGCAAAAATACACAACTACATTGACATTAATGTACACAAAATATACAATCCACAATTATCATCTTATCATTTACCATAAATCAGTCATAAACAGTCCATCCTGAAAAACACTGTCCACATAATTAAATGTTCATAAACACAATAAAATATTTACCCTCCATCGTCAAATAATAATCGAATCTTAAAACTATATACATGGTTTAATATTAGATATTTCATCTTATTATTATACATATATATACCATTCGAATTTTTATCATTATTCTCAGACTCATTTAACATGTCATGATTGATCATTGTCCTGCCACCTCCTGTATAATAAGTCATAATAGGTATTTTATCAAGTCATTATTGTTATCAACATCATCTCCTACTTCTGTTATATCAGCTTCAATCCAAGGTAAGTACTTACTATTATTTTCACTTCTCTCTCCACCTAACCTTTCTATAAACTCTTCATAATTTCTACATAGCTTAAAAATTTCTACTTCTCTGTTTCTCTCAATATATCTCTCACTATCATACCATCTCTCTCTCTTAAAACATCTCTCTCTTTCCACATTTGCATCGGGCACTACTACTCCATAAAACCACCCCCTGGCCTCACCAGGTACACTAACACAAAAAACTAAGGGATCATTTGGAGACCACACGTCTCCCACATAAACTCTAGAGGAACCTTCCTCCTCAAATAACAATTTCGGAGTCTTTACTCCAACTATACCACTGGGAAAATTTGCCCTCTGCTCACTATACCCACTTTCACTCTCATCTACAACTGTCACCTCACCATTAACCTCTATTCTCATTAAAATCTCACTATTACTACCAACATCCACACTATTATCTCCTATTACCATATTTTTATTTATTTTATCGTCATTTCCACTACTACTTACCTTATCATCTTTGTTCAATTCAAATTTGTTTATTACTTTCTCATTTTCTAATTCTATTTTGTCTAACTTTGTACCTATTTCACTTAATCTTTTGTCCAAATTGCAACCTTGTTTCTTAATTTCTTTTTTAATGTCGTTAAACTGTTCATCAAATTGATTTAATTTGTCATCAAACTGGTTTAGTTTGTCATCAAATTGGTTTAATTTATTATTCAATTGACCATTCTGTATTTTCATTAACTGAAAGAGATCTTCCAGTGAAACTTTATTGTTTATAATAGGCGTTGAGTTCGCCTGTGGTTCATTCAACA
Source organism: Magicicada septendecula (assembly GCA_034769895.1). Lineage (NCBI taxonomy): Eukaryota > Metazoa > Arthropoda > Insecta > Hemiptera > Cicadidae > Magicicada > Magicicada septendecula. Next base: position 199,237,952 of record CM068376.1, on the reverse strand, counting down.
CCAATGATTCTGTTGCTGTGTTTTCTATATTACTACTTTCATCATTATCTGCCATTTTGTTGTACTGATGGTACTAAACTTTGTCTTAATTGTTATACACTTCTCTTTATACCATACATAACCTACATGGATAACCTCTGTTGTTATGTTTATTTCTCTACCTGTCTACCTCCGCTTTTCTGCTTATTTATATAATTTTAATTTTATATAAAGTCCCTGTTCGAGCGCCATCTGGTAACTTATGCTTCTCTTCATACATAATTAATAATAATAATAATAATACTTGTAAGATACTCAATTATTATGTAATTTGCATAATCTATCTCACATCCGGAATAACACGTGTTCAGCTCATTTGTATGCATTAGGCTTTTTGGTCCAGAGTTGCGTTAAGCAGAAAGAGGCAGAGGTTGTCAGGTATTGAAATGACCAGTTACACAACATGAGGTTAATGAATTCTCTTTTATTCAATTATTTATGATATACGTTATTACACTGAGAGTCAGCAATAATAATTAAAATTCAAAATGGCGGCGACGTCATTTCCGTCCTGGCCATATGTTTAGTGTTACATGCATGTATTTTTTTTACTTGATTTGAATTAATTCTTTTAACTCGCTACTGCAATTATTTCCAACTCTTTTTATCTTCATGTTTTAATGCTTATTCTTACAATGGTTCACAAACCAACGCCTCAAGATAAGTATTTAAGTTGGCCAACAATAACGTTCACACTCTCACTTTCTCTCCCACTCATACTGTAATTTTGCACATTTTTTAATTATCTTGAATTGAGCTCATTATATTAGGTTTTAAAATGTTGAAAAACAATTTGTAAGGGCTTTCCTGATTATGATGTGGCGTAGATTCCTCAGTAACTTTCCATGGCGGTCGGCAGGTGTTCGGCCGAACCTTTACTGTTGTTTAGTCCACTGAATTTATTTGAATCTCATTTTTGTTAACCACTGACTCTACATACTGTTACTATTAACTTCTGAACACAACTATTTCATTTTTGGTAAGTAATTACGACATTTTTGGCAAAATCTGCCCACTGCACTATGACGAGCGTATATGCTCGGCTGACTGTCTTTGATGAACTGGGCGGAAGCAGACACAATTGTTATGCAAAGTGGTTGTGTCTGATGTCATTATGTATTGTTCTTTTAGCCAACGCCCGGTTTAATACGTAATTGTTTCATACCGTCATTGTTGATTTATGACGATCTGGCTTTGTGGACCAATGAAAAGTTCGTATTATTCGTTTGTTTCGCTTATACCGCCATTACACATGTTAAATTCCACTCGTACTCCCATGACCTTGGCTTGTCTCCCCTCTGGTGAATCTGCGTAGTTATCGGGACTTGTGCAAAACTAACCTTGCCATTGTTAACCTTTATGATCATAGTAAAATTTACAATAAAAATATTCCTAAATACCATAATCATGGTAACAGGTAATTCTGTACTGTCACAAAACCCCCTCAATGAAAGGTTTGGTGTCGAGACACAAAAACTTTCATTGACTCATTTACACGTTTCTAAAAGAATCAGTTCAGATATGTGCCACAACCCCCTGTAGTGTTGATATATAAAAATTGCAATCACTTACCCTTGGTCCTATAGTGCTGATCGTACCTGTCTGACCTTACTGGACTTCTCCAGAGAGATCCCTACACCATAAGGCCATGAGGCACTGAACGCTCCTGTTCTGACGCTCCGGCCAGCTCAGGACCGCGGCCACAACACCACAAAACTCTGAAACATTCAATACAAAATTTAAAATAGTGCCGCAACCGATATGTCTCCCCTTAGATGCATTGGTTTGTGATATGAGGCGTTGGTTTTCCTTTATTCATAAAACTCCAAATAACACAAAATTTATAACAAGATTTAGACAGATAATCCTTCTACTTTTCAACACTCCTATATATTTTTATCAATTTCTCTGACTCCAGTCAATATCAATTTACTTCTCTCATCATAAAAAATTATACTCTTATACTAAACATAAAACAAATTCTGCTCTCAACCAACAACTACTATCTCTATTCATTTATTTCAAATAACATCAGCATTTTTAACTATCATGGCAGCACTTCAAAACTATTTAAACTTCGTTACTCAACTTTCTTTGCGTTAATTTTCTTTTTATAACAGAATCATTACCATAGATTTGTTAACCAACATGAAATTTAACATTATCACCGTCACTACCCCTGTAGTAACCTCCTAACCTATTGTACCATCAACATAATAAAACATTGTATATTAAACATTAAACACTAACATTGAACAATTCACATTACTTAATTCATATTTACATAACTTGTAGCAAAACTTTAATAAGACATTACTATCAACAATTCTCTATTAACTTTTAATCATTTAACATTTGTTATATCAGATTCTATAAAACAAAATTTTCAAATTTATCCTTACCTTTCAGTTACATTACCTTTCTGCCATGAATTTTCCTTTTCTAACCCTTTTATCCTTACTAGTTTGGGTGACTCTCTCTTATTCATTATTCTCTCTATCTTATTTTGGCATTTGTCAATCTAACCTTACCTCTTTTTTACTACTAACAACCGCTTCTAACCATTAATACATTATGACACCAATATCTCAATAATAACCCCCTTCACTAATCCCATTTAAAACCTCTGGCACCGCTCATTTTTGTACAAGGATGTATGTTCCCTACCTGGCCATATCCATCCCTAACCATTTGCCCTCCACCAAATATCGGCAAACACTCTAACCCAAAATTGCTCCGCCTGCCACAACGCTGCACGCTGGTCCCTTGCCACGTCGCTCGTTGATCACTCCTTACACCGGATCCTTACTACAAAATATCATCATCAACAACTATAAAATTACCATTCACATTACTCACCTCTACATATAATCACTAACCACTGTGTCCCTAAAATATCTAACACCTCTTTATATATTATCAGTATCTCAACTTTCTATTTATCTAACTCCCAATAACTCTATTTAACTAACTCCAATGCCCTTATTTATAATTATTACCCAAACTCTTTTACAACATTTCACCTTAATACACCACTAGAAAATTCATCACTTACCTACTAACAACAATACCTCTGCATATCCAAATATATAATCATTTACTAACCATTAGAATCTGAATTCCATAATTATTTCAAAATCATTATTAAACTTCTTTCAATTATTTAAAATTCTACAATACATGTTTACATAAAAAAAATACATAAAATACACAACAGCAAAAATACACAACTACATTGACATTAATGTACACAAAATATACAATCCACAATTATCATCTTATCATTTACCATAAATCAGTCATAAACAGTCCATCCTGAAAAACACTGTCCACATAATTAAATGTTCATAAACACAATAAAATATTTACCCTCCATCGTCAAATAATAATCGAATCTTAAAACTATATACATGGTTTAATATTAGATATTTCATCTTATTATTATACATATATATACCATTCGAATTTTTATCATTATTCTCAGACTCATTTAACATGTCATGATTGATCATTGTCCTGCCACCTCCTGTATAATAAGTCATAATAGGTATTTTATCAAGTCATTATTGTTATCAACATCATCTCCTACTTCTGTTATATCAGCTTCAATCCAAGGTAAGTACTTACTATTATTTTCACTTCTCTCTCCACCTAACCTTTCTATAAACTCTTCATAATTTCTACATAGCTTAAAAATTTCTACTTCTCTGTTTCTCTCAATATATCTCTCACTATCATACCATCTCTCTCTCTTAAAACATCTCTCTCTTTCCACATTTGCATCGGGCACTACTACTCCATAAAACCACCCCCTGGCCTCACCAGGTACACTAACACAAAAAACTAAGGGATCATTTGGAGACCACACGTCTCCCACATAAACTCTAGAGGAACCTTCCTCCTCAAATAACAATTTCGGAGTCTTTACTCCAACTATACCACTGGGAAAATTTGCCCTCTGCTCACTATACCCACTTTCACTTTCATCTACAACTGTCACCTCACCATTAACCTCTATTCTCATTAAAATCTCACTATTACTACCAACATCCACACTATTATCTCCTATTACCATATTTTTATTTATTTTATCGTCATTTCCACTACTACTTACCTTACCATCTTTGTTCAATTCAAATTTGTTTATTACTTTCTCATTTTCTAATTCTATTTTGTCTAACTTTGTACCTATTTCACTTAATCTTTTGTCCAAATTGCAACCTTGTTTCTTAATTTCTTTTTTAATGTCGTTAAACTGTTCATCAAATTGATTTAATTTGTCATCAAACTGGTTTAGTTTGTCATCAAATTGGTTTAATTTATTATTCAATTGACCATTCTGTATTTTCATTAACTGAAAGAGATCTTCCAGTGAAACTTTATTGTTTATAATAGGCGTTGAGTTCGCCTGTGGTTCATTCAACACCAATGATTCTGTTGCTGTGTTTTCTATATTACTACTTTCATCATTATCTGCCATTTTGTTGTACTGATGGTACTAAACTTTGTCTTAATTGTTATACACTTCTCTTTATACCATACATAACCTACATGGATAACCTCTGTTGTTATGTTTATTTCTCTACCTGTCTACCTCCGCTTTTCTGCTTATTTATATAATTTTAATTTTATATAAAGTCCCTGTTCGAGCGCCATCTGGTAACTTATGCTTCTCTTCATACATAATTAATAATAATAATAATAATACTTGTAAGATACTCAATTATTATGTAATTTGCATAATCTATCTCACATCCGGAATAACACGTGTTCAGCTCATTTGTATGCATTAGGCTTTTTGGTCCAGAGTTGCGTTAAGCAGAAAGAGGCAGAGGTTGTCAGGTATTGAAATGACCAGTTACACAACATGAGGTTAATGAATTCTCTTTTATTCAATTATTTATGATATACGTTATTACACTGAGAGTCAGCAATAATAATTAAAATTCAAAATGGCGGCGACGTCATTTCCGTCCTGGCCATATGTTTAGTGTTACATGCATGTATTTTTTTTACTTGATTTGAATTAATTCTTTTAACTCGCTACTGCAATTATTTCCAACTCTTTTTATCTTCATGTTTTAATGCTTATTCTTACAATGGTTCACAAACCAACGCCTCAAGATAAGTATTTAAGTTGGCCAACAATAACGTTCACACTCTCACTTTCTCTCCCACTCATACTGTAATTTTGCACATTTTTTAATTATCTTGAATTGAGCTCATTATATTAGGTTTTAAAATTTTGAAAAACAATTTGTAAGGGCTTTCCTGATTATGATGTGGCGTAGATTCCTCAGTAACTTTCCATGGCGGTCGGCAGGTGTTCGGCCGAACCTTTACTGTTGTTTAGTCCACTGAATTTATTTGAATCTCATTTTTGTTAACCACTGACTCTACATACTGTTACTATTAACTTCTGAACACAACTATTTCATTTTTGGTAAGTAATTACGACATTTTTGGCAAAATCTGCCCACTGCACTATGACGAGCGTATATGCTCGGCTGACTGTCTTTGATGAACTGGGCGGAAGCAGACACAATTGTTATGCAAAGTGGTTGTGTCTGATGTCATTATGTATTGTTCTTTTAGCCAACGCCCGGTTTAATACGTAATTGTTTCATACCGTCATTGTTGATTTATGACGATCTGGCTTTGTGGACCAATGAAAAGTTCGTATTATTCGTTTGTTTCGCTTATACCGCCATTACACATGTTAAATTCCACTCGTACTCCATGACCTTGGCTTGTCTCCCCTCTGGTGAATCTGCGTAGTTATCGGGACTTGTGCAAAACTAACCTTGCCATTGTTAACCTTTATGATCATAGTAAAATTTACAATAAAAATATTCCTAAATACCATAATCATGGTAACAGGTAATTCTGTACTGTCACAAAACCCCCTCAATGAAAGGTTTGGTGTCGAGACACAAAAACTTTCATTGACTCATTTACACGTTTCTAAAAGAATCAGTTCAGATATGTGCCACAACCCCCTGTAGTGTTGATATATAAAAATTGCAATCACTTACCCTTGGTCCTATAGTGCTGATCGTACCTGTCTGACCTTACTGGACTTCTCCGGAGAGATCCCTACACCATAAGGCCATGAGGCACTGAACGCTCCTGTTCTGACGCTCCGGCCAGCTCAGGACCGCGGCCACAACACCACAAAACTCTGAAACATTCAATACAAAATTTAAAATAGTGCCGCAACCGATATGTCTCCCCTTAGATGCATTGGTTTGTGATATGAGGCGTTGGTTTTCCTTTATTCATAAAACTCCAAATAACACAAAATTTATAACAAGATTTAGACAGATAATCCTTCTACTTTTCAACACTCCTATATATTTTTATCAATTTCTCTGACTCCAGTCAATATCAATTTACTTCTCTCATCATAAAAAATTATACTCTTATACTAAACATAAAACAAATTCTGCTCTCAACCAACAACTACTATCTCTATTCATTTATTTCAAATAACATCAGCATTTTTAACTATCATGGCAGCACTTCAAAACTATTTAAACTTCGTTACTCAACTTTCTTTGCGTTAATTTTCTTTTTATAACAGAATCATTACCATAGATTTGTTAACCAACATGAAATTTAACATTATCACCGTCACTACCCCTGTAGTAACCTCCTAACCTATTGTACCATCAACATAATAAAACATTGTATATTAAACATTAAACACTAACATTGAACAATTCACATTACTTAATTCATATTTACATAACTTGTAGCAAAACTTGAATAAGACATTACTATCAACAATTCTCTATTAACTTTTAATCATTTAACATTTGTTATATCAGATTCTATAAAACAAAATTTTCAAATTTATCCTTACCTTTCAGTTACATTACCTTTCTACCATGAATTTTCCTTTTCTAACCCTTTTATCCTTACTAGTTTGGGTGACTCTCTCTTATTCATTATTCTCTCTATCTTATTTTGGCATTTGTCAATCTAACCTTACCTCTTTTTTACTACTAACAACCGCTTCTAACCATTAATACATTATGACACCAATATCTCAATAATAACCCCCTTCACTAATCCCATTTAAAACCTCTGGCACCGCTCATTTTTGTACAAGGATGTATGTTCCCTACCTGGCCATATCCATCCCTAACCATTTGCCCTCCACCAAATATCGGCAAACACTCTAACCCAAAATTGCTCCGCCTGCCACAACGCTGCACGCTGGTCCCTTGCCACGTCGCTCGTTGATCACTCCTTACACCGGATCCTTACTACAAAATATCATCATCAACAACTATAAAATTACCATTCACATTACTCACCTCTACATATAATCACTAACCACTGTGTCCCTAAAATATCTAACACCTCTTTATATATTATCAGTATCTCAACTTTCTATTTATCTAACTCCCAATAACTCTATTTAACTAACTCCAATGCCCTTATTTATAATTATTACCCAAACTCTTTTACAACATTTCACCTTAATACACCACTAGAAAATTCATCACTTACCTACTAACAACAATACCTCTGCATATCCAAATATATAATCATTTACTAACCATTAGAATCTGAATTCCATAATTATTTCAAAATCATTATTAAACTTCTTTCAATTATTTAAAATTCTACAATACATGTTTACATAAAAAAAATACATAAAATACACAACAGCAAAAATACACAACTACATTGACATTAATGTACACAAAATATACAATCCACAATTATCATCTTATCATTTACCATAAATCAGTCATAAACAGTCCATCCTGAAAAACACTGTCCACATAATTAAATGTTCATAAACACAATAAAATATTTACCCTCCATCGTCAAATAATAATCGAATCTTAAAACTATATACATGGTTTAATATTAGATATTTCATCTTATTATTATACATATATATACCATTCGAATTTTTATCATTATTCTCAGACTCATTTAACATGTCATGATTGATCATTGTCCTGCCACCTCCTGTATAATAAGTCATAATAGGTATTTTATCAAGTCATTATTGTTATCAACATCATCTCCTACTTCTGTTATATCAGCTTCAATCCAAGGTAAGTACTTACTATTATTTTCACTTCTCTCTCCACCTAACCTTTCTATAAACTCTTCATAATTTCTACATAGCTTAAAAATTTCTACTTCTCTGTTTCTCTCAATATATCTCTCACTATCATACCATCTCTCTCTCTTAAAACATCTCTCTCTTTCCACATTTGCATCGGGCACTACTACTCCATAAAACCACCCCCTGGCCTCACCAGGTACACTAACACAAAAAACTAAGGGATCATTTGGAGACCACACGTCTCCCACATAAACTCTAGAGGAACCTTCCTCCTCAAATAACAATTTCGGAGTCTTTACTCCAACTATACCACTGGGAAAATTTGCCCTCTGCTCACTATACCCACTTTCACTCTCATCTACAACTGTCACCTCACCATTAACCTCTATTCTCATTAAAATCTCACTATTACTACCAACATCCACACTATTATCTCCTATTACCATATTTTTATTTATTTTATCGTCATTTCCACTACTACTTACCTTATCATCTTTGTTCAATTCAAATTTGTTTATTACTTTCTCATTTTCTAATTCTATTTTGTCTAACTTTGTACCTATTTCACTTAATCTTTTGTCCAAATTGCAACCTTGTTTCTTAATTTCTTTTTTAATGTCGTTAAACTGTTCATCAAATTGATTTAATTTGTCATCAAACTGGTTTAGTTTGTCATCAAATTGGTTTAAAATTTATTATTCAATTGACCATTCTGTATTTTCATTAACTGAAAGAGATCTTCCAGTGAAACTTTATTGTTTATAATAGGCGTTGAGTTCGCCTGTGGTTCATTCAACACCAATGATTCTGTTGCTGTGTTTTCTATATTACTACTTTCATCATTATCTGCCATTTTGTTGTACTGATGGTACTAAACTTTGTCTTAATTGTTATACACTTCTCTTTATACCATACATAACCTACATGGATAACCTCTGTTGTTATGTTTATTTCTCTACCTGTCTACCTCCGCTTTTCTGCTTATTTATATAATTTTAATTTTATATAAAGTCCCTGTTCGAGCGCCATCTGTTAACTTATGCTTCTCTTCATACATAATTAATAATAATAATACTTGTAAGATACTCAATTATTATGTAATTTGCATAATCTATCTCACATCCGGAATAACACGTGTTCAGCTCATTTGTATGCATTAGGCTTTTTGGTCCAGAGTTGCGTTAAGCAGAAAGAGGCAGAGGTTGTCAGGTATTGAAATGACCAGTTACACAACATGAGGTTAATGAATTCTCTTTTATTCAATTATTTATGATATACGTTATTACACTGAGAGTCAGCAATAATAATTAAAATTCAAAATGGCGGCGATGTCATTTCCGTCCTGGCCATATGTTTAGTGTTACATGCATGTATTTTTTTTACTTGATTTGAATTAATTCTTTTAACTCGCTACTGCAATTATTTCCAACTCTTTTTATCTTCATGTTTTAATGCTTATTCTTACAATGGTTCACAAACCAACGCCTCAAGATAAGTATTTAAGTTGGCCAACAATAACGTTCACACTCTCACTTTCTCTCCCACTCATACTGTAATTTTGCACATTTTTTAATTATCTTGAATTGAGCTCATTATATTAGGTTTTAAAATTTTGAAAAACAATTTGTAAGGGCTTTCCTGATTATGATGTGGCGTAGATTCCTCAGTAACTTTCCATGGCGGTCGGCAGGTGTTCGGCCGAACCTTTACTGTTGTTTAGTCCACTGAATTTATTTGAATCTCATTTTTGTTAACCACTGACTCTACATACTGTTACTATTAACTTCTGAACACAACTATTTCATTTTTGGTAAGTAATTACGACATTTTTGGCAAAATCTGCCCACTGCACTATGGCGAGCGTATATGCTCGGCTGACTGTCTTTGATGAACTGGGCGGAAGCAGACACAATTGTTATGCAAAGTGGTTGTGTCTGATGTCATTATGTATTGTTCTTTTAGCCAACGCCCGGTTTAATACGTAATTGTTTCATACCGTCATTGTTGATTTATGACGATCTGGCTTTGTGGACCAATGAAAAGTTCGTATTATTCGTTTGTTTCGCTTATACCGCCATTACACATGTTAAATTCCACTCGTACTCCCATGACCTTGGCTTGTCTCCCCTCTGGTGAATCTGCGTAGTTATCGGGACTTGTGCAAAACTAACCTTGCCATTGTTAACCTTTATGATCATAGTAAAATTTACAATAAAAATATTCCTAAATACCATAATCATGGTAACAGGTAATTCTGTACTGTCACAAAACCCCCTCAATGAAAGGTTTGGTGTCGAGACACAAAAACTTTCATTGACTCATTTACACGTTTCTAAAAGAATCAGTTCAGATATGTGCCACAACCCCCTGTAGTGTTGATATATAAAAATTGCAATCACTTACCCTTGGTCCTATAGTGCTGATCGTACCTGTCTGACCTTACTGGACTTCTCCGGAGAGATCCCTACACCATAAGGCCATGAGGCACTGAACGCTCCTGTTCTGACGCTCCGGCCAGCTCAGGACCGCGGCCACAACACCACAAAACTCTGAAACATTCAATACAAAATTTAAAATAGTGCCGCAACCGATATGTCTCCCCTTAGATGCATTGGTTTGTGATATGAGGCGTTGGTTTTCCTTTATTCATAAAACTCCAAATAACACAAAATTTATAACAAGATTTAGACAGATAATCCTTCTACTTTTCAACACTCCTATATATTTTTATCAATTTCTCTGACTCCAGTCAATATCAATTTACTTCTCTCATCATAAAAAATTATACTCTTATACTAAACATAAAACAAATTCTGCTCTCAACCAACAACTACTATCTCTATTCATTTATTTCAAATACCATCAGCATTTTTAACTATCATGGCAGCACTTCAAAACTATTTAAACTTCGTTACTCAACTTTCTTTGCGTTAATTTTCTTTTTATAACAGAATCATTACCATAGATTTGTTAACCAACATGAAATTTAACATTATCACCGTCACTACCCCTGTAGTAACCTCCTAACCTATTGTACCATCAACATAATAAAACATTGTATATTAAACATTAAACACTAACATTGAACAATTCACATTACTTAATTCATATTTACATAACTTGTAGCAAAACTTTAATAAGACATTACTATCAACAATTCTCTATTAACTTTTAATCATTTAACATTTGTTATATCAGATTCTATAAAACAAAATTTTCAAATTTATCCTTACCTTTCAGTTACATTACCTTTCTACCATGAATTTTCCTTTTCTAACCCTTTTATCCTTACTAGTTTGGGTGACTCTCTCTTATTCATTATTCTCTCTATCTTATTTTGGCATTTGTCAATCTAACCTTACCTCTTTTTTACTACTAACAACCGCTTCTAACCATTAATACATTATGACACCAATATCTCAATAATAACCCCCTTCACTAATCCCATTTAAAACCTCTGGCACCGCTCATTTTTGTACAAGGATGTATGTTCCCTACCTGGCCATATCCATCCCTAACCATTTGCCCTCCACCAAATATCGGCAAACACTCTAACCCAAAATTGCTCCGCCTGCCACAACGCTGCACGCTGGTCCCTTGCCACGTCGCTCGTTGATCACTCCTTACACCGGATCCTTACTACAAAATATCATCATCAACAACTATAAAATTACCATTCACATTAGTGACCTCTACATATAATCACTAACCACTGTGTCCCTAAAATATCTAGGAGCCCTCCACCAAATATCGGCAAACACTCTAACCCAAAATTGCTCCGCCTGCCACAACGCTGCACGCTGGTCCCTTGCCACGTCGCTCGTTGATCACTCCTTACACCGGATCCTTACTACAAAATATCATCATCAACAACTATAAAATTACCATTCACATTAGTGACCTCTACATATAATCACTAACCACTGTGTCCCTAAAATATCTAACACCTCTTTATATATTATCAGTATCTCAACTTTCTATTTATCTAACTCCCAATAACTCTATTTAACTAACTCCAATGCCCTTATTTATAATTATTACCCAAACTCTTTTACAACATTTCACCTTAATATACCACTAGAAAATTCATCACTTACCTACTAACAATACCTCTGCATATCCAAATATATAATCATTTACTAACCATTAGAATCTGAATTCCATAATTATTTCAAAATCATTATTAAACTTCTTTCAATTATTTAAAATTCTACAATACATGTTTACATAAAAAAAATACATAAAATACACAACAGCAAAAATACACAACTACATTGACATTAATGTACACAAAATATACAATCCACAATTATCATCTTATCATTTACCATAAATCAGTCATAAACAGTCCATCCTGAAAAACACTGTCCACATAATTAAATGTTCATAAACACAATAAAATATTTACCCTCCATCGTCAAATAATAATCGAATCTTAAAACTATATACATGGTTTAATATTAGATATTTCATCTTATTATTATACATATATATACCATTCGAATTTTTATCATTATTCTCAGACTCATTTAACATGTCATGATTGATCATTGTCCTGCCACCTCCTGTATAATAAGTCATAATAGGTATTTTATCAAGTCATTATTGTTATCAACATCATCTCCTACTTCTGTTATATCAGCTTCAATCCAAGGTAAGTACTTACTATTATTTTCACTTCTCTCTCCACCTAACCTTTCTATAAACTCTTCATAATTTCTACATAGCTTAAAAATTTCTACTTCTCTGTTTCTCTCAATATATCTCTCACTATCATACCATCTCTCTCTCTTAAAACATCTCTCTCTTTCCACATTTGCATCGGGCACTACTACTCCATAAAACCACCCCCTGGCCTCACCAGGTACACTAACACAAAAAACTAAGGGATCATTTGGAGACCACACGTCTCCCACATAAACTCTAGAGGAACCTTCCTCCTCAAATAACAATTTCGGAGTCTTTACTCCAACTATACCACTGGGAAAATTTGCCCTCTGCTCACTATACCCACTTTCACTCTCATCTACAACTGTCACCTCACCATTAACCTCTATTCTCATTAAAATCTCACTATTACTACCAACATCCACACTATTATCTCCTATTACCATATTTTTATTTATTTTATCGTCATTTCCACTACTACTTACCTTATCATCTTTGTTCAATTCAAATTTGTTTATTACTTTCTCATTTTCTAATTCTATTTTGTCTAACTTTGTACCTATTTCACTTAATCTTTTGTCCAAATTGCAACCTTGTTTCTTAATTTCTTTTTTAATGTCGTTAAACTGTTCATCAAATTGATTTAATTTGTCATCAAACTGGTTTAGTTTGTCATCAAATTGGTTTAATTTATTATTCAATTGACCATTCTGTATTTTCATTAACTGAAAGAGATCTTCCAGTGAAACTTTATTGTTTATAATAGGCGTTGAGTTCGCCTGTGGTTCATTCAACACCAATGATTCTGTTGCTGTGTTTTCTATATTACTACTTTCATCATTATCTGCCATTTTGTTGTACTGATGGTACTAAACTTTGTCTTAATTGTTATACACTTCTCTTTATACCATACATAACCTACATGGATAACCTCTGTTGTTATGTTTATTTCTCTACCTGTCTACCTCCGCTTTTCTGCTTATTTATATAATTTTAATTTTATATAAAGTCCCTGTTCGAGCGCCATCTGTTAACTTATGCTTCTCTTCATACATAATTAATAATAATAATACTTGTAAGATACTCAATTATTATGTAATTTGCATAATCTATCTCATATCCGGAATAACACGTGTTCAGCTTATTTGTATGCATTAGGCTTTTTGGTCCAGAGTTGCGTTAAGCAGAAAGAGGCAGAGGTTGTCAGGTATTGAAATGACCAGTTACACAACATGAGGTTAATGAATTCTCTTTTATTCAATTATTTATGATATACGTTATTACACTGAGAGTCAGCAATAATAATTAAAATTCAAAATGGCGGCGACGTCATTTCCGTCCTGGCCATATGTTTAGTGTTACATGCATGTATTTTTTTTACTTGATTTGAATTAATTCTTTTAACTCGCTACTGCAATTATTTCCAACTCTTTTTATCTTCATGTTTTAATGCTTATTCTTACAATGGTTCACAAACCAACGCCTCAAGATAAGTATTTAAGTTGGCCAACAATAACGTTCACACTCTCACTTTCTCTCCCACTCATACTGTAATTTTGCACATTTTTTAATTATCTTGAATTGAGCTCATTATATTAGGTTTTAAAATTTTGAAAAACAATTTGTAAGGGCTTTCCTGATTATGATGTGGCGTAGATTCCTCAGTAACTTTCCATGGCGGTCGGCAGGTGTTCGGCCGAACCTTTACTGTTGTTTAGTCCACTGAATTTATTTGAATCTCATTTTTGTTAACCACTGACTCTACATACTGTTACTATTAACTTCTGAACACAACTATTTCATTTTTGGTAAGTAATTACGACATTTTTGGCAAAATCTGCCCACTGCACTATGACGAGCGTATATGCTCGGCTGACTGTCTTTGATGAACTGGGCGGAAGCAGACACAATTGTTATGCAAAGTGGTTGTGTCTGATGTCATTATGTATTGTTCTTTTAGCCAACGCCCGGTTTAATACGTAATTGTTTCATACCGTCATTGTTGATTTATGACGATCTGGCTTTGTGGACCAATGAAAAGTTCGTATTATTCGTTTGTTTCGCTTATACCGCCATTACACATGTTAAATTCCACTCGTACTCCCATGACCTTGGCTTGTCTCCCCTCTGGTGAATCTGCGTAGTTATCGGGACTTGTGCAAAACTAACCTTGCCATTGTTAACCTTTATGATCATAGTAAAATTTACAATAAAAATATTCCTAAATACCATAATCATGGTAACAGGTAATTCTGTACTGTCACAAAACCCCCTCAATGAAAGGTTTGGTGTCGAGACACAAAAACTTTCATTGACTCATTTACACGTTTCTAAAAGAATCAGTTCAGATATGTGCCACAACCCCCTGTAGTGTTGATATATAAAAATTGCAATCACTTACCCTTGGTCCTATAGTGCTGATCGTACCTGTCTGACCTTACTGGACTTCTCCGGAGAGATCCCTACACCATAAGGCCATGAGGCACTGAACGCTCCTGTTCTGACGCTCCGGCCAGCTCAGGACCGCGGCCACAACACCACAAAACTCTGAAACATTCAATACAAAATTTAAAATAGTGCCGCAACCGATATGTCTCCCCTTAGATGCATTGGTTTGTGATATGAGGCGTTGGTTTTCCTTTATTCATAAAACTCCAAATAACACAAAATTTATAACAAGATTTAGACAGATAATCCTTCTACTTTTCAACACTCCTATATATTTTTATCAATTTCTCTGACTCCAGTCAATATCAATTTACTTCTCTCATCATAAAAAATTATACTCTTATACTAAACATAAAACAAATTCTGCTCTCAACCAACAACTACTATCTCTATTCATTTATTTCAAATAACATCAGCATTTTTAACTATCATGGCAGCACTTCAAAACTATTTAAACTTCGTTACTCAACTTTCTTTGCGTTAATTTTCTTTTTATAACAGAATCATTACCATAGATTTGTTAACCAACATGAAATTTAACATTATCACCGTCACTACCCCTGTAGTAACCTCCTAACCTATTGTACCATCAACATAATAAAACATTGTATATTAAACATTAAACACTAACATTGAACAATTCACATTACTTAATTCATATTTACATAACTTGTAGCAAAACTTGAATAAGACATTACTATCAACAATTCTCTATTAACTTTTAATCATTTAACATTTGTTATATCAGATTCTATAAAACAAAATTTTCAAATTTATCCTTACCTTTCAGTTACATTACCTTTCTACCATGAATTTTCCTTTTCTAACCCTTTTATCCTTACTAGTTTGGGTGACTCTCTCTTATTCATTATTCTCTCTATCTTATTTTGGCATTTGTCAATCTAACCTTACCTCTTTTTTACTACTAACAACCGCTTCTAACCATTAATACATTATGACACCAATATCTCAATAATAACCCCCTTCACTAATCCCATTTAAAACCTCTGGCACCGCTCATTTTTGTACAAGGATGTATGTTCCCTACCTGGCCATATCCATCCCTAACCATTTGCCCTCCACCAAATATCGGCAAACACTCTAACCCAAAATTGCTCCGCCTGCCACAACGCTGCACGCTGGTCCCTTGCCACGTCGCTCGTTGATCACTCCTTACACCGGATCCTTACTACAAAATATCATCATCAACAACTATAAAATTACCATTCACATTACTCACCTCTACATATAATCACTAACCACTGTGTCCCTAAAATATCTAACACCTCTTTATATATTATCAGTATCTCAACTTTCTATTTATCTAACTCCCAATAACTCTATTTAACTAACTCCAATGCCCTTATTTATAATTATTACCAAAACTCTTTTACAACATTTCACCTTAATATACCACTAGAAAATTCATCACTTACCTACTAACAACAATACCTCTGCATATCCAAATATATAATCATTTACTAACCATTAGAATCTGAATTCCATAATTATTTCAAAATCATTATTAAACTTCTTTCAATTATTTAAAATTCTACAATACATGTTTACATAAAAAAAATACATAAAATACACAACAGCAAAAATACACAACTACATTGACATTAATGTACACAAAATATACAATCCACAATTATCATCTTATCATTTACCATAAATCAGTCATAAACAGTCCATCCTGAAAAACACTGTCCACATAATTAAATGTTCATAAACACAATAAAATATTTACCCTCCATCGTCAAATAATAATCGAATCTTAAAACTATATACATGGTTTAATATTAGATATTTCATCTTATTATTATACATATATATACCATTCGAATTTTTATCATTATTCTCAGACTCATTTAACATGTCATGATTGATCATTGTCCTGCCACCTCCTGTATAATAAGTCATAATAGGTATTTTATCAAGTCATTATTGTTATCAACATCATCTCCTACTTCTGTTATATCAGCTTCAATCCAAGGTAAGTACTTACTATTATTTTCACTTCTCTCTCCACCTAACCTTTCTATAAACTCTTCATAATTTCTACATAGCTTAAAAATTTCTACTTCTCTGTTTCTCTCAATATATCTCTCACTATCATACCATCTCTCTCTCTCTTAAAACATCTCTCTCTTTCCACATTTGCATCGGGCACTACTACTCCATAAAACCACCCCCTGGCCTCACCAGGTACACTAACACAAAAAACTAAGGGATCATTTGGAGACCACACGTCTCCCACATAAACTCTAGAGGAACCTTCCTCCTCAAATAACAATTTCGGAGTCTTTACTCCAACTATACCACTGGGAAAATTTGCCCTCTGCTCACTATACCCACTTTCACTCTCATCTACAACTGTCACCTCACCATTAACCTCTATTCTCATTAAAATCTCACTATTACTACCAACATCCACACTATTATCTCCTATTACCATATTTTTATTTATTTTATCGTCATTTCCACTACTACTTACCTTATCATCTTTGTTCAATTCAAATTTGTTTATTACTTTCTCATTTTCTAATTCTATTTTGTCTAACTTTGTACCTATTTCACTTAATCTTTTGTCCAAATTGCAACCTTGTTTCTTAATTTCTTTTTTAATGTCGTTAAACTGTTCATCAAATTGATTTAATTTGTCATCAAACTGGTTTAGTTTGTCATCAAATTGGTTTAATTTATTATTCAATTGACCATTCTGTATTTTCATTAACTGAAAGAGATCTTCCAGTGAAACTTTATTGTTTATAATAGGCGTTGAGTTCGCCTGTGGTTCATTCAACACCAATGATTCTGTTGCTGTGTTTTCTATATTACTACTTTCATCATTATCTGCCATTTTGTTGTACTGATGGTACTAAACTTTGTCTTAATTGTTATACACTTCTCTTTATACCATACATAACCTACATGGATAACCTCTGTTGTTATGTTTATTTCTCTACCTGTCTACCTCCGCTTTTCTGCTTATTTATATAATTTTAATTTTATATAAAGTCCCTGTTCGAGCGCCATCTGTTAACTTATGCTTCTCTTCATACATAATTAATAATAATAATACTTGTAAGATACTCAATTATTATGTAATTTGCATAATCTATCTCACATCCGGAATAACACGTGTTCAGCTCATTTGTATGCATTAGGCTTTTTGGTCCAGAGTTGCGTTAAGCAGAAAGAGGCAGAGGTTGTCAGGTATTGAAATGACCAGTTACACAACATGAGGTTAATGAATTCTCTTTTATTCAATTATTTATGATATACGTTATTACAGTGAGAGTCAGCAATAATAATTAAAATTCAAAATGGCGGCGACGTCATTTCCGTCCTGGCCATATGTTTAGTGTTACATGCATGTATTTTTTTTACTTGATTTGAATTAATTCTTTTAACTCGCTACTGCAATTATTTCCAACTCTTTTTATCTTCATGTTTTAATGCTTATTCTTACAATGGTTCACAAACCAACGCCTCAAGATAAGTATTTAAGTTGGCCAACAATAACGTTCACACTCTCACTTTCTCTCCCACTCATACTGTAATTTTGCACATTTTTTAATTATCTTGAATTGAGCTCATTATATTAGGTTTTAAAATTTTGAAAAACAATTTGTAAGGGCTTTCCTGATTATGATGTGGCGTAGATTCCTCAGTAACTTTCCATGGCGGTCGGCAGGTGTTCGGCCGAACCTTTACTGTTGTTTAGTCCACTGAATTTATTTGAATCTCATTTTTGTTAACCACTGACTCTACATACTGTTACTATTAACTTCTGAACACAACTATTTCATTTTTGGTAATTAATTACGACATTTTTGGCAAAATCTGCCCACTGCACTATGGCGAGCGTATATGCTCGGCTGACTGTCTTTGATGAACTGGGCGGAAGCAGACACAATTGTTATGCAAAGTGGTTGTGTCTGATGTCATTATGTATTGTTCTTTTAGCCAACGCCCGGTTTAATACGTAATTGTTTCATACCGTCATTGTTGATTTATGACGATCTGGCTTTGTGGACCAATGAAAAGTTCGTATTATTCGTTTGTTTCGCTTATACCGCCATTACACATGTTAAATTCCACTCGTACTCCCATGACCTTGGCTTGTCTCCCCTCTGGTGAATCTGCGTAGTTATCGGGACTTGTGCAAAACTAACCTTGCCATTGTTAACCTTTATGATCATAGTAAAATTTACAATAAAAATATTCCTAAATACCATAATCATGGTAACAGGTAATTCTGTACTGTCACAAGATGTTGTAATGGGGCTAAAAAGGGAGGGGTTTTTGTTTTATTAAAAAATTGTAAATTCGTTTTCATTTGCGTGATCAGTCCCATGGTAATATAAATTGTAGTTCAAACAAAGGAACTGTGAGGTGAAGTCGTTACAATGGAATGTGGCGTGTTATCAACAACGGTTTAATTTGCAGAACCTCAGTACTGTGTAATGCGCACAAACGCACAAACACCTGCGGAGCGCATAAACGACGCTTAGAGAAGTCTAGCAAAATGGCTTTTTGCGAATTTTATTCAACATGTGCTTGGTACAAGACGGATGCAAGATTAAGGACACACCTTTTCAGTGATGTAAACCAGTGGACACCAGATTTCGTCAAAGCCCGACACACGGGAATAACACAGGTTACTTGAACAGTGACGAACGATTCAGATCATAAGGCATTGTAATTCCGTTATGCCTAGTTTTCTGGTGGGAGATTTTGTTGGTGACTCTCGCCCCAGTTGAATAAAACTCTCAGCCCGGCCGGGTATGAATAAAAAACTTGTGCACGTAAAACCTAAATTTATTCTGTAGAAAGTGATCACCAAATAAACACTGTTAAAGTGAGTAAAATAACAGATAGAGTCAGTGAAGTCAACGGGATGAAAAAATAAAAATGTGAACAGTAAAAAATTTCGGCCTTAAAACACGTGGTACAGTGCAGCGAAGGAGTGACGCTGTTTGGTAATCCAGCACCATAATTTCATTTTAAAATGTTCCAACTAAATTAATCAATTAAATGGGGTTGTAAAGTTGAATGAGTGTTGAGCGTGAGCATTACTGGGCCGTCTTAATAGGTTAATTAGTTAGTTTGGTCAGTTCTTTAAGTTACAGTTTGCAACTAGTTATTAGCATATTGGTCATGTAAAAAGTAACCCAAGGTTGTGTAATTTTTTAAGAAAAATAATCGAGATGCAGAGTAGTAGTTTTTTGAGTCGAAAATGAATATTAAGTAAAGTTAAAGAAAGTAAACAAAATGTTGAAATGAAAGAATATAACAAGAAAGTTCAATGTCACATAATGAGTAAATAAATACATCCATTTCTGAATATAATTGAGAGTATGATTTATTGAAGAGTGTTAACCTAAGTCACGCTTATTCTTCACGAATTCGTGCGAAGGACCTGGGACCCGAACAAGGTAAGAGTTGCAAAGATCGTATTTTATTTTTAAATAATTATTTGGTTATTAAGTTGTAGCTTCTCAATGGCACCACGAACAGTGACAAGTTTATAAAAATCAATTTTAATAAACCGCACCTAAATGTGAACATAAGCGTGAGTTAGGAATACGTAAAAAATACGAAAAATTAGGTTATATGTAACTAAGACCTAATGAATACCTAAGGTATGTAAAATAAGAAGTGTTAAAATATAGTATAATAAAATAAAGGTGATAAATTTACAATTCAAAAATGTCAGAAAATAATGAAAGTACTGTAAGTGAAATGGCTGAATTTGATGAATCAGCTGTTATGAGTAGTCTTGAAGTACATTCAACTCCGAATGTAGGTCAAGACGACAAAACTATGAATACAAGTAGTACGAATGAAACAGATAGTACAGAGGATTCAGGGATTCAAGTAACCCCGACCTCAACAAAATACAATAAGGTTGATAATGATATGATGAGTATTATACTGAATCAATTTAATGAGTTAAATAAACGTTTTGATAGTAATGATAATCGTTTTGATTAGTTGAAAAGCGAAATACATGAACAAAAAGTAAAATGCGAAAACAATTTCAGTGAATTGAAAAACCATGTAAATGAAATCAATAAAAATGTCGAGAAAACCAATGAGATATTTACCAGTAACGTTAGTAAATTAGAACAGAATATTGAGAGAATGGGAGTGTGGGTGATAAATACAGGTGAGAGCAAAATAAGTGAAAATAACGGAGAGATATGTATTAATGGTGGTAGTAATTTAGATGCAAAACAGGTGGCGGGAGACCAGGTGAGTAATAGCAATAATTATAACAATGAGTTAATGAGTAACAGTGGTGAAATTGAAAACGTGGTGTTAGAGTGTGTGGTTGTGAGCAGAGAAAGTGTTGATGTGGGTATGAGTGTGTGTGTAGGGAGTTTAGAGGGGCAGAGGGCAGGTTTTCCCCAAGTTTATTGTGAAATGGAATGTTCACGGGTATTTTATGAGGACAGAGTTTCCTCCGGTGGTGGTGTGGAAGACGAGGTGTCTTCGTATGGTCCTTTAGTTTTTTGTGGTTTACCTGGTAGTAGAGGTAATAAGTATTTAATGGTGCCCTTTGCATGGAATGGGAGAGTTCAGTGGGGTTATGAGAAGTGTTGTAATGAGAGAAAGAGAGAAATAGAGATTTTTGAGGTTAATAGAGGTTATGAAATGTTAGTGCAGGTTTTAGATATTGAGAGAGAGGAAAAAAGTAACTTTCATTGTGAAAGAGAGATAAATGAATATTTTGATAATACCATTATAAATGAGAATAACTTACCTGATGTTGTAGTAGAAGAATATAATGATGATAATATAACTTACCTGATGTTAACCAAAAATACTGATGGAGACTGGACAAAAATAACTAATATTGACAAGGTTTATGAAATAATAATAGGGAATAATCCTATAAATTATAATGGTATAATGAACGACATAGAGTTAATGGGTTATAATAATAATAATAATAATAAATTGAGTGTGAGTAGGAATGAGAGGTGTTATAAAAAAGTAAGACAACGATGGCGGTTAGGTAAGAAATCAGTAAATGGACATTTTAAATATATTAAATATTTTAATGTATGGTTATGACCTTGCTGAATTTGGAAATGAAGTGTGGTAAAATTGAACAATTAATGATGAAGATTTGTAAATAAATTTTAGTGAAATTAATTGTGTTTGTATTGTAACAAGTACGTAATGTAAACAAGATGTGTATGCAGTAGAAATTGTTTGAATAATAATAATAATAATAATATTTTGACAGACTAAATAAATAATGAGAATAATTTTGAAGACAGTAATTAATGAATTGTAATTGTTTTGATAATAATTGAAATATGTTGTATTTTTAATAATTGATGGAATTAAAGTAATTTGAGATGTTTAAATATTTTGATGGATTTAAATGTTGTATAAAGAAATTTTCTAATGAATTTAAATTATTTTATGAGATTTAAATTTGATAATAATTAATAAATAAATAAATGTTAAATTGTATTTGGTCTGTGGAATAACATGGTTGTTAAAATGTTTCAGAAGGTACATGGAGTTATTGGTGTTTGATGGTTGTATTTGTTTGTCTATGATAGTGTTGAGTGAGGGAATGTAAGTATGAAATTTTATAATGCAATTTATATAAATCAAAATGTTCAATGTAAATAGCAAATTTTAAATGAAATGTTATAAAGAAAATTTTTCTGAAAAGTTAATGATATAGTAAATGATAAAAAATTGATAATTAATTAATAGAAGTTCAATTGAAATTAAAATATAATGTTTATAATTTTATATGCAAATGTAAGGATGTAAGGTGTGTAATTTCTGATCAACCTTAAATGTGAATTGTTTGTTTTAATGAAATAATCGCCATGTTAATTATGAGTGTATTGTATTTATTATGTTAAGAATGATTAATCAAGTAATTAATATACCCAAACATATAAGAGTTTACCTTCCGTGAATTGCAGTAGTGGTGTCAGCGTTGGCCTTATATGTCTTTTGGTAGTTTCCCCACATTTCGGGCGGTCACGGTTTCACCAGGCCCTGGCCGTGGAATTATGTAAGTAGTTACAAAATTGGTGAATTTTGAAATTGAACAGGGGGGTAACAGGGGAAACTACATAACTATGGAACAGCGGCTATTGTCGAAGGTGGCGATAGTGCCGTATATAAGGGTGAGTGAATCATTTTAGTAGGATTACTGGTGTCCTCGGACATCAGTAATACCGAATTTTTATGTAACGCTGAACCAAGAACGGTATAGTCAGCGATTATACCTTATACATGTAACTTCAGTTCTTGGGAATGTAAATGGACGCCACAGTCCACCATCAGAAAACAATATTGTGTGTGGCAAAGGAGCTGGCAGTTACAAGCCAGGGGCACAGATATAGCATCTGTGCACAAGGTAAATACCTAGACCGACTGGCGGGTGGTTTACCGGGTATAAGGGGGGACTTTAAGTAACGATGTAGTGGGAGTGTAGCTGTAATTGCAGTGAGAGGGTGATGACCTCTGTAAACAGCGGGCGGTCAACTTATAACACGACTCTATAGAGAGAGTTGGGGGTTGACAATCCATAGAGCTGTTCAGTAACTGTTGCTATGACTATGTCTCAATGAGTAGCGATTTATGTCCCTATGAGAGCAAAACCATTTTAAGTGCCAGATTTAAATTGTAATAATTTCAGATAACCTTGTATGATAATGACTATATAATTTTGGGTATTTGTATTAATTGTATGTAGTATGTTAGTGATAAGAATTATAAAACATGTACTTTATATAATTGTTGAATTGTAGCTCTAGTAAGGTCATTCACCTTGCCAAGAAAATCAGCTGATCAGCTGTGTAGTATATCACTTATAAATGATTTGCAAATTTGTCAATGTAGTTAAATATTTGAATATAATGAAAATGGAATATAATTAATGTTTGGATATAATGATTTCAATGTGTTAGAACATTTTAATTTAAATGATGGAAATAATTTGAGGGAGTTAAGAATTTTAAATGGTGTGTAAAAGGTAGAATTTGGGTGATTATTATTTCATTAGGACATTTAGATCAGTCCAAGTCGAGTTTAGAAGTGGAGTTGAATAAAGGAAGATTATTGTGAATAAAAGTAATGTGGAATTTGAGTATTGATAGTGACACAGTAGCTATGGGAAAAATATGTAGAGTAATGATTGATATATTGAGGTAATAAATAAATGGAGATATTTTGTAGATGAAGGTGATGTATTGGGAGAGTAATTAGTTGATGGGAATTTTGTAAAGGTGGTGGTGTGATAAGGAGTCCGCAACGACAGGCGTTGTGGCGGGTAGCAGTGGATTTTCAGGGAGTGATTGCCGGGTAAATAGGATGGGCAAGAGGTGGAGCACGGTGGTGAGTTGAGGGAACACACATCCTGAGTACAAATGGGTAGAGAGTATATATATATTTTTTTAAGGGTAGAATGATGCGAATTGAGTTTGGAGTAGTAAGTTAGGGGTAGAGAATGGTTGGTAAATATTTTGAGAGAGTGGTGTCAGACTAAGTAAAGCTGTTAAGTGAGTATTAGAGTCAGAAGGGGGATGAGGTTATGTTTAATCACCCATTTGTAAGTTGAAATGTTATAAATAATAGAGTCACCCAGAATAATCGAGAATGAAAATATTAAAGAAACAAAGTCATAGTTAAAATGTAAAAAATTAATTGAAACAAGTGACTGATTTTGATAGAAGTTGAAGATCATTCAAGCAAAAATGTGTAAATGTTGGTCAATTTAAATGTAAATTTTATTGTTTATAGTAAGAGGAAAATAACCATGTTAATTTTGTATGTCTTATTTTATTATGTTGTATTGTGCTTAAAGGTAAAGAATTTTAAAGGTGTTCTATGTACTTTATGATGTAGCCTATGTATGTCAAGGGCATTGACTTGACCTAGAGAGATCAGCTGATGATTGAGGTTGGAGACTGTTGCGGTTTGGAAGCTCTTGAATAATCGCGAGTTATTCCAAAGACGCTAAGCAGGAAAGGCTGGATTGCATTAGAAAGAAGTGGACTGTATTGCGAATATTGAACATGCGTTTATTGACAATTTTAATTATTAGTTATGATCGGCACGTGCGGATGCATTTGGGGCAATAACGCCCGAAATTTAATTTTGAATGAAATCGTGGTCCATTGTAGATGGACGCAGGTAAATTGAATTAAACGGAATCTTATGAATGCATATTAAAAAATATCCAGAAGCCGCGGCTGGAAGAGAAATGTTTTACGAGAGATGCGCTCGGAGCCTTGTTAGAAACTAAACTAAACTTGCCTGTAGCCGGCGGTGAGGACCGGCTGCAGCGTTTGATAAGCGCGTGACATCATCCGCGCGTGCCGCATTGCGGCGGTACACCACGTACAGCTGATAAACAAGTACAAAGTTTAAACATACTGCCCGCCAAAATCAGGACGATTTTGTACATTAAAGGTTAAATTGAATAATACAATAATTAGACCTACATGGCGAAAGCGATACAATAGTTGGCGTATTGGCCACAGTGCAATGACATAATAAACATAATAGGAATTCAATTAACAATCACAAGGCATACAATAAATTGACCCTTATGCCAATAGCAAGGGCATACTGACATTAAAATTACTCAAAACATAATAGTAACACAATACACACAATAATGCAATGATTAAGTAGATATTGCTCTTTCCCAAATAATACCCCTTGATATTTGCCAAGCATTACAATAACAAGTGATAACACCATGAAAGTACAATAATTTCCCCATGATAATGACACAACAATCCCAATAAATTTCATAATATGTGACCCTTAGAAAATACAATACATATGTAGAACAATTGACACTATAAGTAACACTTGTAGTTCTCAGAATTTGAATTATATAAACATATTGACAGTGCAAAACATCCATAAATAATTGATAGTACATATGAAACACAGTCACTGTTGCGGTAATAGCTAGCGGCATGTAAACAATATTACAATGTTTATAATACAATTGACTTGTATGCTCGCCCGGGGAATGTCCTGGGCGTGGTCCATGCAATGTGACAC
Source organism: Magicicada septendecula (assembly GCA_034769895.1). Classification (NCBI taxonomy): domain Eukaryota; kingdom Metazoa; phylum Arthropoda; class Insecta; order Hemiptera; family Cicadidae; genus Magicicada; species Magicicada septendecula. The sequence goes on along the minus strand of CM068376.1, from coordinate 199,211,635 downwards.
GCACACACTCACACTCACACACACACACACACCTCGTATGGCACGCATACGATTAGCTTGTTGCCACCGGAAGGGGGCATAATTTGTGGATGGGTCGGCGTAAGATACCTAGCGCGGTGCGAACTTCTGCGACGCGTACTAAGGAATCTTGACCCGGAAAAACATTGGTAATTACCCCACGCTTCCATTCTAGAGGGGGGGAATTGTCATCCAAAATGAGGACAAGCTGTCCGACATTCAAATTCCTTAACGGGGTGCGCCATTTATTGCGCTGCTGCAGCTGGTGCAGATAATCCCTAGACCACCGTTTCCAGATGGTCTGCGTAAATTTTTGGAGCAGAAGCCATCTGCCCAAATGACTATTATTGCTTTGGGTACAGTCGGGTTCCGGAAGTGCCGTCAGTGGAGCACCGACCAAAAAATGAGCATGTGTTAAGGGTTCAGGGTCTCCAGCATCGTCGGATACCGCGCATAACGGGCGTGAATTAAGGCAAGCCTCAATTTGAGAAAGAAGAGTAGAATATTCCTCAAAATTCAAGATCGTACCGCCTATTACGCGACGTAAATGAAATTTAACACTCCTTACACCACTTTCCCACAAACCACCGAAATGAGGGGCTGAAGGGGGGATAAAGGACCATTTGATACCGTGGAGACCGCAAAACTCCAGAGAAGATTGCTCAACTTCCTTGGAGGTTAGAAATTTGTACCAGTCATGCAAAGTGTGGTTGGCACGACGAAAATTCGTGCCATTATCCGAAAATATCTGCGCGGGAATACCTCTGCGCGAGACGAACCTTTTTAAAGCCGCTATAAAGGCGTTGGAAGTGAGATCCAACACCAGTTCTAAATGGATGGCCCTAGTACACATGCATATAAATAGTGCGATGTATGCCTTGGTCGTGGACTTAGAGCGCTGCCCGCCATAGCGCAAAAGTACAGGACCGGCGTAGTCCACGGCCGACTGTGAGAATGGCCTAGAAGGCGTGACCCTTGAAGGGGGTAACTGACCTAGTAGTTGATTCGCGCCTTTAGCCCGGAAACGAAAACAAGTGACACACTTATGTATCGCTGAGCGGATATAGGATTTGTCGTGTATGATCCAATACTTTCGCCTAAGCGAAGCTTGAGTTGATTGCACTCCAGCGTGCAACAAACGGATGTGTTCGTGTTCAATTATTAATCTTGTGAGATGAGAGTGCGGGTGCAAAATTATTTGGTGTTTACTCTCATAGCTAAGTGGGGAGAATTGCAAGCGGCCTCCCACTCTTAAAATGCCCGATTCATCCAGGAATGGGTTGAGAGCAAGAATTTTACTACTGCGAGGAAGGCACCGGCGTGCCTCAAGTTCCATAACTTCTATGCCGAAATGCAACTGCTGAGATTGCCGGACAAAAATCAAGAGCGTGTCTGACAATTCCTGAGACGACAAAAAGGACGTGTCTCTATCAACAGCCGCGAGCCTAGAATTGCGAAAAAATCGACGGCAATATGCGAAGACGCGAATAAGCCTCGTAAGTGATGAATAATTTTCAACATAACTATGTGTTGAGGATGCGACAATTAGTGAGGTTTGAACCTGCTTGCGACGTTCCTCCTCAAGGTCGGGAAAAGTACAGGGAGTATTAATGTCGAACGCGCTGACCGGCCATGAAGCTGACTCATGCGCTAACCAGGAGGGACCATGCCACCAATGAGTATGACAGTGCAAGCTACGAGGGAGGCAACCGCGCGATAAGATGTCGGCAGGGTTGTCATTTGATACTACATGACGCCAAGTACCCCTGCTGCTAACAAGACGCTGTATTTCCGCGACACGGTTGGCCACAAATACCTTCCAACGGGAAGATTGCTGATGTATCCAAAACAACGCTATCATGGAGTCCGAATAAAGATATATTCCGTCAACATTGTAATTGATGGCGTTTAAAACTTTGGACGTTAATTGCGCCAACAATAAACAAGCACAAAGCTCAAGTCGCGGTAGCGTTATCTGTTTCAGCGGAGCGACCCTAGATTTAGCACACAAGTTTGATGATATGGCGCCGTTCGAATAGACCACCCGCACATAAATGCAACACGCGTAACCTTTAGCCGAAGCGTCGGCGAATCCGTGCAGCTGTAATGAACTAATTGGGTAATTGTTCGAACTCTTAACCGACTTCGTAATCTCAAAATGAGTGTCGGAGACTAATTGAGCGTATAATTCCAACCATTGATTGGCTAATGACCCAGATAGGGGTGCGTCCCAATCTGTGCCCGCCAACCACAACTGTTGCACGAAATGCTTGCAGTAAAATGTGATGGGAGCGATCAAACCTAATGGATCATAGATCCCGGCGATGATCGACAACACGCTTCTCTTGTTGAACACGGTTAAATTATTATCACTCCTAACGGTGTATAAAAAGTTATCCCTTTCAACGTTCCATTGGATTCCCAATGTACGCACGTTTTGACCTTTGCTGAAGTCACGGGTTACTTGGGCGCGAAGGGTCATAATCTTATGGTGGTTAGAGAACCACTTATGCAACGTAAAACCATACCTACTCAACAACTTCACGATCTCGCATTTCATTTCAGCTAAGCCATTCGGATCATCCGAACCCGTTATGAGATCGTCTACGTAAAAGTCATTTGCTATGGCCTTAGCAGTTGTAGGGTAGTCGGGTTCATTTTCGTAGGCTATCTGAGCCAGACAACGTGTAGCAAGGAAGGAGGCACTAGCAGTGCCGTATGTAACCGTCCTTAACGCGTAATGTCGCAATTCCTTGTGCGGCGCATCACGCCAAACGATGCGTTGCAGGTTTGAATCCTTGGGATTAACAATGATCTGGCGATACATCTTTACTATGTCCGCAATAAGTACGTATCGGTGGGTACAGAACCGAACCATTATCGAAAACAGATCCTGCTGGATCGTAGGACCGACCATTAAAGTATCGTTAAGGGACAAATTATTTGTGGTTTTAGCGGAGGCGTCAAATACCACGCGCAATTTAGTGGTTAAGCTAGAGTCCTTGAAGACTGCGTGATGGGGCAGATAAAAGATCCCTGACCTGTCAAGTGACAGATCGTATTCATTAAGCGGCGACATGTGGCCAAGTTTCAGATAGTCACTCATGAACTCGCTATAATCCTTATAAAGGATAGGGTTCTGCTTGAACTTGAACTCTAACGATTGGAATCTGCGGATGGCTCCGCGGAGAGAATCTCCCAAATGAAATTTATCAGATCTGCGGGGCAGGGATACCACGAATCTCCCATCGCGGTTACGGCTAGTGGTTTCCACGAAATGTTTTTCACACGGCGAGTCCTCAGATCGGGCTTCGCGACTAGAGATCTCCTCCAACTTCCAAAATTCTTTTAGTTGCGAGGAAATCTGATTATCATCCTTACAGACCATAAAGGAAGAAACTGTTTTAGTTATATCGACGTTGAAGGGTAAGTCACCGGCCAAAATAAATCCTAATTTGGTTTCCTGAATTATAGGAAAGTGTGGTCCGCGCGTAAATTTCATAGGTTCAATTAGTTGGAGAAAATATTGAGCGCCGATTAATATATCGACTTGCGCCGAGCAATGTAGGTGAGCATCCGCCAAGAATATGCGCTTGGGTAAATTCAAAGAGGCAAGATTGAACGACTCCGCCGGTAAATTATTAGTTATACTGGGTAATACGGCACAATGTACGTTTAACGTGAAGGGTTTATAGCGTGAATGTAGCCTTACATTAGTACTGAAGTCAGCCTGGGAAAGCGAGTTGTTTATACCCGTGATGGGCAGTTGCGATTTAACCAATTGGAGGCCCATTCTGCGGGCGAAATCCATTGTGCAAAAGTTCGCTTGAGAACCGGAATCCAGTAATATCCTAACGGGAAATTTTTTGCCGACCTTATTGGAGGTCATACAGACGGCGGTAGATAACAATACCGATTTATTGGTCTGTGGTTTCAGTGAACATTGGTTGTTAACAGAAGTTGCGTCCCTGTTGGGGACATGAATCGTGGTGTGGTGACGCCTAGAACATTTTTTGCATGAGAATTTTGAGGGACATTTTGAGCTTTCGTGTCCCGAACGGAGGCAGTTTAGGCAAAGTTTGTTTTTTATTAACACGTCTTTTCTGTCAGGGATAGACAGCGATATAAATTGTAGGCAGTCGCTAAGTCTATGTCCACCGTTACACAGCCTGCATAAATTGTTTCTAATATGTGAGTGGAATGCGCCCTTTGGAGTGCTTATCTGTTTAACTGCCTTGCGATAAGGAGACTTATCGCTTTTGTTCAACCTGCTCGTTGGGCTAGTCGCGTTATCGAGATTTTGCAGTAATTTTCTTCCTGAATTTAGAAAATTTATAAAATTATTAAAATCGGGGAACTTATGCTCCGACAAACTCTCTTTCCACAAACGTAAAGTGTAATTATCAAGTTTTTTGGCTAAATAATTTACGACAATAATTTCGAACGTGTTGACTGGCAGTTTGAGATTATTTAAAGCATTTATATTGGCAGAGATGTGATTAATAAATTGCGATATGCTCACTTGGGATTCTTGTTGTACTAATGGTACGTCCAGGACATTCCATACGTGATGGGCGGAAACAATTAGCTTACTGTCATATCTATTCCTCAACAGATCGATAGCCACCGCGTAATTCTCATGAGTGATTGGCAATGATTTTATTACGTTAAGCGCCTCGCCATGTAATGACGAGTGCAAATAGTGAAGTTTCTGTATATCCGTCAGATCTGTTCTGACGTGAATTAATTCAAGAAAAATATGATAATAATGTTGCCACTCAACAATACTACCCGCAAACCGTGGTAATTTTATTGGTTCCAATTGAATGGGGGGTGTTTTAGACTGTTTACTTTCAGCATTAATTACTGGTTTTTGGTTCATATGCTCAGCTTGCTCCAGCAGGTGTTGCAATTTACATTCTATATTACAGAGATCGTCCTCCGTTTGTACTCTATCACTCGTTAAAGCAACGTCCGCTTCCTCAGCTTCGATTTGTGACTGTATCTCATCATATTTGGTGGATAATTCCATCAAATGACGCAGTTTTATTTTCAACGCATGAGGATCGCTGGTTAACAAATCGAAGTTATCCGCGAAAGTATTTACTCGGGATATTGAGGCTTTAATTGTGCCTCGTTTTTTTATTAGAGCCCTTACATCGGCCATTATTACAATTTAAGAGAAAAAAGGAAAAATATTTAGAAAGAAATTGAGCATAGACCATGTGAACCACAAACTTAATTTTGAATGAATTTGAATACGTTTCGGTAGCTAGCGATCGTTGTTTAGAACATAAACTTACTCTCTCTAACTAATCAAGCTTTGTTGGCAATTAAATTATTAAAATTATGAATCTAAATGGTAACAAAGTATATCTTTATCTTTAAAGTTTTAACTGATAATGAGCTGCCAACCATTTATTAATTTGTATTGTGTAATGTCGGTGTTCGTTTATACAAATGTGTTAAGAAATAACCACTAAAGTGAAATATTATTAAACATCAAATATAAGTAAAAGTTTATAGTCACGTGGCCGTCGATCCATTCGTGATGAAGCTGGCTTCGATCCCGTTTGGAGCTGTTACACCTCCTGTCTCTGCTGGTCAGATGACGCCTCATGTTGTACCCTCCATGAATTAAAGCTGTGGAATCTTTTTTGATGACCTTGTAAATGCTGTCCCGCTTTGTCCCGTCGTCTCTGGTCTACTGCTTGGCCGAATCTTGTCGAGATGACTGCGACGTGATTCACAACAATGGTGTCGCTCAGGACGAGAATGATGCCCGTAGGGCGTGATTAAATTCAGATCGGTTGGTCCAGAAATGATGCGTATAAAGAAATGCTGTCGCTTATGGACCCAAACATGAGCAATCCGTCCCGTGGTGACCAAAAACGTTTTCGTTTTTGGGCCAAAAATATGAAATCCTGCCCGGTGGGACCAAAAATGATGTCGTTTTTGGGCCCGAAAATATGAAATCCGGCCCGGAGGACCAAAAATGTTGCGGTGTGGAAGCTCTTGAATAATCACGAGTTATTCCAAAGACGCTAAGCAGGAAAGGCTGGATTGCATTAGAAAGAAGTGGACTGTATTGCGAATATTGAACATGCGTTTATTGACAATTTTAATTATTAGTTATGATCGGCACGTGCGGATGCATTTGGGGCAATAAGGCCCGAAATTTAATTTTGAATGAAATCGTAGTCCATTGTAGATGGACGCAGGTACATTTAATTAAACGGAATCTTATGAATGCATATTAAAAAATATCCAGAAGCCGCGGCTGGAAGAGAAATGTTTTACGAGAGATGCACTCGGAGCCTTGTTAGAAACTAAACTAAACTTGCCTGTAGCCGGCGGTGAGGACCGGCTGCAGCGTTTGATAAGCGCGTGACGTCATCCGCGCGTGCCGCATTGCGGTGGTACACCGCGTACAGCTGATAAACAAGTACAAAGTTTAAACAGAGACAGAACCATTTTTCTGAGGATTTTGTTTCTTGATTGCATTAAATATTTTTTTTTTTTTTTTTTTTGAATATGGAGAAAAAAGATATTTTGATTTTGTTTTTGAAAAAAAAAAAATTATTTTTTACACCTGCCATATAGGATATTTTGAATTTCAAGTATGTTATTGTTTACATGTATTGCTAGTGTTTTTATTGAATTGTATTGTTTAGTATGTATGTATAATCAAATGTTAGGATAAATGAGTTCATGTTTTAATGAGATGTTCTATTTATTTGTTTTTCTGATTATTAGTAGTAAGGAAGAAAATTGATAGATTTGATAGATTCAGATAAAAGATTTTTAGTTTTTTGGGTTTGAAGAAAGAAATGGTAATAGAACAGATTGATTTGGAACTTAGATGAATTTTTAACCAAACTTAATGATTGGAATTTAATTTGTTTACTATATCGTAATTTGAAAATTATTTTAAAATGTTTAAGGAGTTTGTTTATAAGATATTAGGAATATGTGTACGTGCCCAGTATTTGCCAAAGGCGACCCAGTGTGCATGAGAAGGGGGAACATATCGGTTGAGGATCTGGCACGGAATAAGGCCAGGGATTTGGAGGTTGAGGTGGCATGTTAGAAGGTTAGGTGCGCTGTGGTGCATGTCTGTTCGATTTTATGGTGTTGGGATCTCGTATAGAGAAGTCCAGTAATATCGTTCAGGTGCAGCCATACTCGCCGAGCCAGGGGGGTAGTTTACCCATGATGTGTTAAGAATTAATGGTGGGGTTGTTGGCACCATATCCTCTCCGATCCTCTTAGGGGTTTAGCAATGAGATTTCTTCTGTTTCGGCAGAAGATCTCTCATTGGGGGGGGGTACTGTAACGGGGCTAAAAAGGGAGGGGTTTTTATTTTATTAAAAAATTGTAAATTTGTTTTCATCTGCGTGATCAGTCCCATGGTAATATAAATTGTAGTTCAAACAAAGGAACTGTGAGGTGAAGTCGTTACAATGGAATGTGGCGTGTTATCAACAACGGTTTAATTCTCAGAACCTCAATACTGTGTAATGCGCACTAACACCTGCGGAGCGCATAAACGACGCTTAGAGAAGTCTAGCAAAATGGCTTTTTGCGAATTTCATTCAACATGTGCTTGGTACAAGACGGATGCAAGATTAAGGACACACCTTTTCAGTGACGTAAACCAGTGGACACCAGATTTCGTCAACGCCCGACACACGGGAATAACACAGGTTACTTGAACAGTGACGAACGATTTAGATCATAAGGCATTGTAATTCTGTTATGCCTAGTTTTCTGGTGGGAGATTTTGTTGGTGACTCTCGCACTAGTTGAATAAAACTCTCAGCCCGGCCGGGTATGAAATAAAAAACTTGTACACATAAAACCTAAATTTATTCTGTAGAAAGTGATCACCAAATAAACACTGTTAAAGTGAGTAAAATAACAGATAGAGTCAGTGAAGTCAACGGGATGAAAAAATAAAAATGTGAACAGTAAAAAATTTCGGCCTTAAAACACGCGGTACAGTGCAGCGAAGGAGTGACGCTGTTTGGTAATCCAGCACCATAATTTCATTTTAAAATGTTCCAACTAAATTAATCAATTAAATGGGGTTGTAAAGTTGAATGAGTGTTGAGCGTGAGCATTACTGGGCCGTCTTAATAGGTTAATTAGTTAGTTTGGTCAGTTCTTTAAGTTACAGTTTGCAACTAGTTATTAGCATATTGGTCATGTAAAAAGTAACCCAAGGTTTTGTAATTTTTTAAGAAAAATAATCGAGATGCAGAGTAGTAGGTTTTTGAGTCGAAAATGAATATTAAGTAAAGTTAAAGAAAGTAAACAAAATGTTGAAATGAAAGAATATAACAAGAAAGTTCAATGTCACATAATGAGTAAATAAATACATCCATTTCTGAATATAATTGAGAGTATGATTTATTGAAGAGTGTTAACCTAAGTCATGCTTATTCTTCACGAATTCGTGCGAAGGACCTGGGACCCGAACAAGGTAAGAGTTGCGAAGATCGTATTTTATTTTTTAATAATTATTTGGCTATTAAGTTGTAGCTTCTCAATGTATTATTTCGTTATTTGGAATATGTTTTGGGAATCCTATTTTCCCATCCTCAGCCATTTTAATTTTGAGTCTTGATGAGTATTTGTGTTCTGGTTGGTTCTTGCTATGGTTGTCTGTTGGCTTTTGGTATTTTAAATTGGTATTATTGTGTGTGGGTGTGGTGTATATATTTGGAAGTATATATATGTGATGTATATATATTTGGAGTATTTTCAATGTTGAGTATTTTGAAAATTGTGCTGTTTTGTGTTGACTTGTATTTGTTCAGCTATTAGTTCGTTTTGTGTTTGTATATTTGTAAATTTTCCCATTTTCCACCTGACAAAATACACAAAACACTCAAAAATCAAATTATACACCACACCCACATACAATAATACCAATCTGAAATACCAAAAGCCAACAGGAAACCATAGCAACAACCAACTGGAATACAAATACTCAAGATCTGAAATTAGCTGAGGATGGAAAAGATAGGATTTCCGAAATATGTTCCAAATAAGGAAATAATATATCTTGAGGTAAAATAGTTATAAATGTTAAATAAATAATATATGCATCATGAACTTGACTGTAGCAAAAAGTGTTTGAAAACAATATGGATGAAAATAAGGAATAACTTAAATTAGTGAAATTGATGTTATAAAATATGAAATCTAAATTATAAAATATGGCTTAAACATTTACATCAATGTAGATTTTTTAAATTATAAGCGACATTTTATTAAATAAGACTGCTGCATTAGCAGTAGGATCTTTTTTCAGAAGTGTTAAGAGTGAGAAAGTCTTAACTTAGGACAGTGATCATGTTTTCAACAATCACTATGATAAAACAATAATGTGAGGAACACTGGAGGCTGGTAATAATAGTGTAATGATAGAACCTTGTTGAACAGCTGAGAGCGTCCTTCCACCCGTTTCTCCGCTAGTCGAGCAGATGTAGCCTCAGTCAAGGCCACACGAAAGTACATTCCAGACTATTCTGGTGAGCACTTGGAATACGCATTATGCTGGCACGCTGCAGTAAGGATGGAAAGTTATTCTGGAACACCCGCGTTACCTATATAAGCTGCAGCAGCTGGCTTTGTCAGTCAGTTTACAGTGAGCGATTTCTTTAATGCATATAGAGTTATTGTCTAAGTATTGTGGAAAGTAGTTACTGTGTTATATTTAGTGCGGAACTCTGTTACTTGACATTATTATTATTGTGTGTGGACAAACTTAACTTGAAAAATTGTATGGGTCTACCTTGTTGGTTACAAATTGTTATTTGTGATTAATTAAAGCTGGTAATTAGTGACTTCATTGGTGCCTGTATTTTGTTTTCCACTGTACCATATGACAGTCAGTGAGACTGTTGTAACAATAGTATTAGGCTACAGCCACACCTGAATTTTTTGTGCAGATTTTTTGCATAAAAAATTGGCTGATATCCTGCTGTGCCTACACGTTTGTATTTTCAGTAGGATTTGGGATGTACACTGGCAAAAACATTTATGTATGTGTACATTTTGTAATTCTGAATGGGATTTTGTTAAACAAGAATGCAGTTGTACCCTGTGCCGCTTTAGTTGTTCATCGACGAATGTTGGATCCTGTCATACTAAATGAGAAAGGGGAAATTTGTGCTCCTACATAAATAAACTAAAAGAAAATGCAGACAAGTTTTTTAAATATAGACTATCATTAAGTTCATTTGGAAAGTTTTTTTAATAGTTAAAGGTGACATCTCAAAACCAATGTTATAGGAATACGTTAGTGCAGAAGAAAAACTTGCAATTACGTTATGATCAGTTTTAATTTCTACATACGTTATTATTAATTCCATACAAGTAGGGAATTAAGTAAAAAATCATAACTAAAAAGTTTGGTTGAAAAATTCTGAACAATGAATTATAAGACTTAACTTAGAAAATATGACATCAGGATACTGATTATCTGGACTGCTATTTCTTTTTCTGATATGTTTTGCTCAAGCAGGCGATCTTTAAGACAGGCCTCATTCATTGTACTCTGGCACGAAATCGAGTCGAATGTGACCACTCTCATAAAAGTTATCATGGCCCATTTTTTCAGCAATATTTTTACACAGTAATCTGCATTAAAAATTGTAAGCGTGGCATCGCCTTAGTGGGGTGAATTCTAGGACCAAAAGGGAAAACAAATGTAACAGGAACAGTGCATAGAGATTTCACTGTATATTAAAATGAAAATTGTAAGGTTTTCATAATTCTTTACTGTTCAAGCAGTTTGAAGCATTATTATACTTTCCAGTTACATTTAATTTGTAAATGCAGAGTACCAAGAAATAAAACAGTTAATTAAATACGCTATTCTTCTTCTTCTTCTTCTTCTTCTTCTTCAGCGGCGCAACAACCCATTACTGAGTCAAGACCTCCTTTAACAGCCTCCGCCAGTTGTCCCGGTCAAGTGCAGCAGCTCTCCAGTTCCGGGACCTAAGGATATGGCGCATATCGTAGTTCACACCATCTTCCCAATATAGTTTGGGTCTACCAACTCTCTTGGTGTCATAGATCTGTTCTGTGAGTGCCTTTCTTGGTATTTCATTCTCCCCCATTCTGATCACGTGTCCAGCCCACCTGAGTCTACCAAGTTTCATAATTTTCACAATATCTTGTTCATTCAGAAAACGGTATTCTAATAAACCTATTAATAATTACTTTTGCAAAATGTATCTTCTATTTTGTTTTTGCAATTATAATGGTCATAGTTTAACTGTACTATTTACTAATTGTAACGGTTGTTACATTTCGTCATCCCCCCCCCCATAATGTGTGTGTTGATCCACGAGGTTGATGCGAAGTAAAAGCAGACGCGCGTTATCTTGCGGGGGGAGGTAGTGAGTCAGTAGCGAGTGAGCGGGGCTTTCTGGCTGTAGCCTGGCATCTGTGTACAATTACAGCTGTGTAATCCATTCTGCCTTACGAGGTAAGGAAATTTAGTCAAAAGTTAGTAATTTGTTAAGTCCAAAGACGTGAAATTTGGTTGAAAATTTGTTATGTAAAGAGTTATATATATATATATTGTAAAGTCTATAATATTGCTGCACATGTTAGGAATATGTAAACTGGTAGAATCGAATTTTTGGTGTGCAGGATGTAAGTGTGTGGCGGTAGTATACCTTGAGACAGATTCAGTGAACGACAGGGTAGGTCACGGTGCGAGTTCCCAAAACTGTGAGTTTGGCACCGTACTGCTGCTTCGTGAGTCACCACGAACATCTCAGTACCTGCCGGTTGGGCACCTCCTGGGATGCAGGATATCAGGTGACCCCTAACTAATGTTACATTCTGGGGAACTAAGCCGTAATAGAAGTTTTCTACATGAAGCATCTATTATAAAAAAAAAACAATTGAATTAGTTGGGACTTACTCTGGTGGTGTGTGTGTGACATAGTGAACGAGACCGTAGTTGATCACTCTAAATGTACTACTGTAGGCTATAGATTGTAAGGTTAATATAATAAGGAAGATAAATTTTGGTAAACGGGTGCACCTGACAAAGTAGTGAGATTAGAGGAAATAGTAATGTAGCCTAATATTGTAAAACCAAATGTAAAAATATTGTAAGACAAAGTTTTGTAAAAGCAGTTTTGTAAAGTCGGGAGCCTTAGCCGCTTGCTATAATTTCGGTGTTCCGTTGAATAAAGTTTTGTTAGCTATGTGTTACGTGTTGTATATATGGCAGCCCTCTCGGGGCTCCCTAGGTTGTTATCCTGAGCACAAGAGGGTTACATAATGTTTAAAAAATGCATGATTTTTAGTATCTGTTAATGAATATTTAGATAATAAATAGATAACTTCTTAAGAAATTCTCGAAAACTTAAAGAATATTTAGTAAATATAAAGTAGGCCTACAGCAGATTGCTTCTACACAAAAAGTATGAAAAGAAATATAGATTCCCTCTTAATACTATACAGAATACTTATTAGGGATCAACTTAATAATTTCAGTACAATCCCAGTTAACTGAAATGCTTTATGTAGAAATTAAATGACAGGGTTGAAGAACATTTTTATAACAGATACATTACAGGCACTTCTCTTTACTATAGGGAGAATAAAGTAAAATTAATATTTAGAAACTCTAAAATCTAAAAGGTAGAGTTTAGCATAGAAAAATATAAAAATAAAAGCCCGAGAATTACAAAATTAAGTAGACTATAGACAGATCATAAAATGTAAAAGTAAGAGAACTGTGCTACTTTATAACGAGACAAAGGATCCTTACGGAATCCACTAACAGGGTAGGGCATTTACAAACAACTACCCTATATTTGAGCTTTTAAGTGAGATTCTTTCAACATTTGCATTGAGTAGCAGAGACATCAAAAAATGATTGTACTCTGAATCCATGATTATATAAGATAATAATAAATTTTGTAGACAGTTAAAACATTTGTTTTATATGACCTCCATATAAATCTCTTTTTTGATGATCCGTTGGGGAGTGATATATTTTTACTGTTCTTGTAACTCCAGAAGATATTTATGGCGAGTGTAATGAAAACCATTGTCTAAGTGTGATAGTATTTTTCATTAATTCATTGTATTGATTCTGTCAATTTGAGATGTTTATATGCTCAGTTTCTTATTAATCATGTTTAATTATAAACAATTATTTATTGGTAACATATTATTTGAGAATCTTCAAAGTGGGTAACTTACATTAACAAATTGATGTAATCTAGTGGAGATTTATCAGACTGTTTGGATGAAGAGTACAATGTTAAGTTTGTAATGCTGTGTATTTGTTAATGGCATGGTACCCAGTTTTCATGATAAATGCATGAAAATATTGTGTGGTATTGAAAATAGAACGATATTTGTATTAGAGTTACTTTTAGTTTGTTTGTTTGCTTGTTTTCTATTAAATGCTATCATGAGAAGATGTTGTAGCGTTATTTTGATGGATTCAGATCTTTATTGGCATGTAGTACCACCTCATGGAATTCTATGGTAACTTTCAGACTACGGAAAATGAAATGTAATCGCTTTTTAAAAATATATCTTTGTATTTCATTTTAGTTTGTGTACTGCTACTTCTTATTTTGTTTATTTTGAATTGAATCGTGTCTGGAATTTTGTATTGTATTCTTATATATATTGGGGGGGGGGGGGTTAAATGAATTCACAGGTGGTATAAAGCAATAAATTTTAATGGCTTGAATAGGCCTGTCATATTTCTAAATTTATATTATGATCATTTTGTAGTTCAGTAATTTGTTTTAAAGGCCTAATGTTCATCATCTTCATCTATTCAGTCAGTATTCCCATGTTGTACGGAAGTAATATGGTGAAATGAAACAAAAGTTTATACTATTTTAGAAGAGGAAAAAAACTGTTCCATAATACTTATAGCATACAATTAATTTTCTTTGCTACATAAGATATTATATTTTAATAATAATTAATCAAATCCATATTTGCTGATGATATTTTTGATTTGTTTGTGCTCATTCAGAAGTTTTCGATAGAAAACAACTCTCTTTTATGGTTCAAACATGTTTTATTTATTTATTTTCTTATATCAAACATTGCACCCATTGTAAATGTGCATCAGTAACACTGACATACAGTCTAGCCATTTTATTTCTAATAAAAATATAATGTATGTCGATTGGTTGAAATAGTCTTGTTCTATATTTTGCTTTCCATAGTAATAAGATTTATTATCATTTTCTTTCCTTTCACTGCGTGAGTCTGAGATTCACAGAATTAAACTGTACTGAAGGTTAATCATGTTTCTGTTGCTAAGAATGGTCTATAATTTGAGCTTGTCTGTGCCATCTGACTCAGTATCCCCCCATCTCTCTCTCTCTCTCTCTCTCTCTCTCTCACACACACACACACACACACACACACACACACACACACACACACACACACACACACACACACACACACACACACACACACACACACACACACACACAGTGATATAAAACATTATGTGATGTTCTCCATATAGTAATAAAGGATGTATGTAAGGATATAATAGAAACATCAAGGATTCAAGGATTACTTGTAGATATACAGAATTTCCTACAATAAGTGTAAAATATTTAGATCTTCTGTATAATAAAAGACCACTAGTTTCTTTTGGTCAATTTGTATATATAAATTGTTGTATTATTATGAACTTTTCTTCTTCAGACTATAATTTTTCTATAATCGAGCCAAAAATAAGCATAAGTAGCCAAAACAACCATACCAGTTACTTAATCTTTTTGTCCCCCTTCTGTATGTTTGTGTGTGCGTTTTGGAATAACACAAGGGAATTGGTAGTATTTAAATTACCAATTAATGTCAGTGAACATTTAATCAGGCTAGCACTATAATGATAAGATGGTAATATTATTAAATAATATAATGAATAAACTTTAAATAACAAACAGATTCAGTATTACATTGTGTAGTAGAAATTAAGGCCAGTTACACAGGCTAGTATCCAGTATTTATGTGAAAACCATTGATTTATAGTAACAAACAGTGGGAATTTTTCTGTCAGTTTGCAGTATGTTTCATACAATTTTCTTGAACAAATTAATGTTTTCCATATTACACGACATGTTATTTTAGTCTCACAATGTTGTGCTGTGCAATACTGTGTCGCAGTGTTATGTAGTTGTACATTGTTTTGTTTATATCATCGTCATCTCCACTTATGAACGACAGTGCTTTTTAAAAGTATATACGTAATTTTTATATCTATATTTGAATTAGTCTTTTTTTTTAAAATAAGATTAAAGGACCCATTTATGTATATTTGTCTGTTGTTCCTAAGCAAGTGCTAGGAACTGTCTTTGCAAGTAGAAGTTTCTTTTTATTTTTATTGTGACATTAAGTACATAACACACTAAAAAAAAAAAAAAACTAGATGCATGGGTTTTCATGGAAAAAGCAATTGGTGTTTATTCTGTATACACTCTCAAAATGTGTCTTTAAAAATGGCTGTGATAAATAAAGTCCAAAAGAACTCTTTTTTAGAGACGAAGTTTTGAAACTTTTGGTGGCATATGTACGTGTGTGTGTGGGGGGGGGGTAAGTAATGTAATGTAAGAGTATTCTGTGAAAGTAACAAATAGACAGTACAGATCCATACTAAAAATTAATCACATTTTAAAGGAAATACCTTACCAAATCAAAAAATATTATCATGTATGAGTCTACTCCAGTATAAACTACTATTTTTGTTAACACATCAGTGAAGCTCTAATTCTTTGTAGTACTTGAACATACCATATATTGTTATATGCTATTATATTGTAAGTAATTTCCTTTTTATCTTCTGATCATTGTTTAACTATTGTCCTCTGTTGCTACCGGTTCTGTTCAGGATTTCAGATAGGAAGGGACGTTTTGATGTCATAAAAATATTATTGCTGTTCACTTTTCATAACTTTACACATAAAATTTAATTGACTACAGATGAACACACACACATGCGTGTGCGTGCACCGTTTGTATGACTAATTGTTTTGAAATATAATATTTCACAACATATTACTAAATTTGTTATGGTAATATATCGCTACTGTCACTACATACTTCAGTAATATGTAATATTTGCAATATTTTTTCACAATAAATTGTAATAACTGTAAAAAAATTAAAATCAGCGGATACTTCTACCTCATTAAATGGCAAACATTAATAAGACTGACGTTATAGATCTGTCTGTGCACACACGCGCTTACACATTTTGTAATATTACACATTGTAATATTATTGATAATGTAAGTTAATTTATAAGTTCATTCCTTTTATTTCTAAATACAGTTTGTTGTGAATATTCACACACGCACACACACACACACAATATTTACCTGCATGTATTCAGACACTGTGATAATTTTCAGATGTTATTAATATTCTTTCAGTAATCTGGATTTGAATGAATATCCAGCAGCAGTTAAACTTGCCAAGGAAAATGATTTTGAAATAAGAGGTTACCAGTTTTTGGCAAAAGACGAACCTAGATGTAGAAGGTTAGTTTCCTAGATAAGTAAAGTATTATTTTAAATACTTGAAACAAACGTTATCATAAAATACTTTATTGCAGAAAAATAAATTTTGGAGATCATTGTGTATATAATAGCAAGAATGGGTGGATGCGACTTAGAATATCAAAAACTCAATAAGTTATATTGTTGTGGACTGCTTTCTCCTTTTCTGTGTGTATCTTCACTGCAATATCTTATCAGATTTGTTGTAGAATTACAGGTAACAAACCATTATTGCTTAGAATACTGCTTGTTCCATCCAGATTTATGACCTTCTGTGCCATCATATTGCATTTTTTATGTGTATCTCATGTAGGACTGCTTTGTTGTGTACATGGCTTATTTACTAGAGTACCATGTGAATATTTTGAGTATGCAGTCATGAGATAGAATTCTGAACACTGAACTATTCTAAACTCTCATATAGGCTCCTGCGGTCGGTGTCCATTATATTTTTGAAGTCGTCTTCCCTTATGGACTGCATAGAAAATGTCTTGTTTGACAACGTTTCACTCATATTGTAATGAGTATCCTCAGGTCTATGTGAGAAAATCTCAGATCCTCATTGTAATATGCATGAAACATTGTGATAAAAGACATTTTTTTATGCTCTCCATATCAGAAAAAGACTTCAAAAACATAACTGAGCTATTCTGTCTCAGTTTGGTATACTGTCACTGACATCAAGTTCATCCAAGTGAAAGTAAGAGTAATAGTATGGCATTAACTGTACATAGCATGACATTCCTATAATTCCAGATAAACATTTTACTACAGCAGTTGTGATTGGTACCGTACATATGTGCTACTGTGTATAGTGTATTTATCATTTTATTAAAGTAATAGTAATCTGTATATTTTTCAATTGTTTTTACTTTTCACACTTGTCAGTGTTTAGAGACATCAGACTTTGGCTGTGGATACTAACCGTTTCATGTTGTCAATTTAACTGACAGACATGTTATTATGTTTCAGATATAACAAAGAACTCCAGTATGTAACATCAAATTAGAACACGATGAGTGGTAAAACTTATTCCTCTCAATCCCTTTAAATATATTTAGCCTTGTTAAGCCTAATGTGTATGTGGTTAAGACTTATAGCTACCAGCCAAGTTAACTGAAGCTTGTATTTATAAATGTTACTGTGCAGTATTTACATGACATTTTTCATGTTTGTTATGACAACAAAATTGTTAACTGTCTGAGAATCATTTTTGATTTGAAACCATTCGTGTTTTTGATATATTAAAATTATTATTAAAGTTGACATAATATTTTATATATGAGAAAAGATTAGTAACTTCATTAAGAAGCATATTTCAAAAGTAAAGGCTGGTTGGGGATTAAAAGAAATACCGGTACGTATGAAAAAATGTGTATTAATTGTTTAATATTTTTCTATTCAGTATTACTACTTTATTTCTATATATATTCGCCATCGTTTTCTAAGCACTTTTTATATCAAAGAACAAGCTTCTTTCACACCCTCTGCATAAAAATCCACTGCTTGGGATTGTGGCTATTTCAACACTGCTGTTTTCATCTCTGAACACTTTCGACCTGATGCCCATAAAATTTACGGGCGCATGATTTTCCTCAAAAACCCGACGCCCGTAAATTTTATGTTTGTCACTTCACGTACATTTAATCAAAACATCATCATTAACACGGTCATTTGTGCAAAACATTTATGGCCCTCTGTTGTTTGTGCATGTAGACTAGACTTTGTAGTTGCCAACTGAATACACTGATAGCAGCACAATCAGATTTCTGCTCTGTGATTTCTGACTATTGTTAAACTTGCAATGTTGGTTTGTGTTACCATGACTGTTCATTATGTACCATACAAAACAGATTGTTGCAAACAGACTGAATTTTACTATATTCTGTGCCTTTATATTGTAAGAAAAGTAATTTTTGTACATTAGTTACAAATAAAAAACCATGTATTATATGAAAATACATTGTAAAACTTTTTTTAATTTTAAAAAACATGCTTCTGATCTAGATACTAAAAAATTAATTTCACGTACAGAAAAAATAAATATTGTATCATTTTATGAAAATAGAAGGCCCTATGTTTAATTTGACATTTTATTTATGTTTGTTTTTAACAAATCTTGCTATAAAAAAAGGGGGGAATATGGAAAACAGCCAGGCTGCTGGAACATGCCTATGGTGAAATGGCCAGGGTTGAAGGTGTTAACCTTCTGGAACCTTCAGGATCCAGTCCACTTCTTCAGCTGAAGGAGGGCCTAGAAGTTTGAACTGTAAGGAGGGTGATCAAAAAGTTGCCATCTGAATTTCTGGACCATCTGAGTAGTACATACTGCACTGTGTGGGCAAGTGATATTGTGAATGAAAACAATTCCTGACATCAGCATCCCACATCACTGGTTCTGAATTATACATGTCAGTTTTAAATGTGTTTCACAGTAGACCTTTGCTGTTATTGTTGTTCCTAGCTCCATAAAATCCATGAAAAGAACACCTTTTTTGTCACAGAATAGTATGTCGAGATCTATTGCTTTGACTGAGTTTGCCTGAATGTTTTTGTTTTTTGTGAAGTTGAATGATCCCATTACATGGATGTTGCTTTGACCCAACATCAGTGTAACAAATTTGCTTCATTGCCAGTCACAAAATGCAAAAAATGTCTTGTGTCTCATAGAGGTCCAAAAGGTGCAGATATCATTATTCACTTTTCTGTGCATTTCATGACCCATCTTGCACACAATTTATGGTTGCCCAGGCTTTCACTAACTATAACCAGGTCAGTAATCATGAAGTATTGGTTTTCTTTCAGTCTTACATTCATTTGTTCAACTAGATTGTCTGTCTAAACAATTGGGCTCTCAATTGTCTCTTCATTGTTAAAATTTGTAGTCTTCATTAAACTTGCATCACTGTCCTTCACTCATTAGTATAGGCCCATAATTGACAAGAATTTTTGCAGCATGATCCTGTTAACATTGAGAAATCAAATCACAGACTACACTTTCAACTGGCAGGATTGTTCAGTCCCACAGCCATCTTTATTAACTGTAACAGGAAAGAAAAGAATAATAGATTGCCTATGAAATGGCCAATGGCTACCTAATGATGCAGATGAACTTACTATATATGCACATTGTGACTCAGTGTTGCCACTTTGTATTAGCAAACTACCCTTACTTTTTAAATAAATCTGATATATCACAGTAGCCAGTGGAATTATGTCTACAGGTTTTAACCAATTAAACTATTGGTTTACATAATGTTACAAACACAAGTTTTGGTAAATCTATCTAACAAGTAAAATTGGATAATACTTGTAATCATATTGTTGTAAATTGTAGTCCAGAGTACTATAGAATATTGTAAATTTATGTGTATGTCCGCAATCACACCCTCTCTCTCACCCATTCTCCCTATGCCTCTCATTCTCACAACCTCTCAGTCTCACTTGCAATTGCTCACTCACTCTCTCTCCCTTGTGTTTGTAACAGTCGTAAAGGTCGTAAAGTTCTACAGTTATTGTGTAAATTATATTTTTCTAAATTAATGATTGTTTTCAATACCAGTAGTGAGTGAAACTTGTTAAAAATAACTTTTAATAATTACATTGTTGAACATCCCTTAATCTGTTTTTAGTTATAATATATTTTACTATGCTATGTGTTGATTGTTATATGTATAAACGTTTTCTGTACCAGTGTATATCTAATTGTTGATTATTGCTTTCATAATTAATTAAAAATACCATTACATTATAGTAATTTAAATTGTAATAGTGTATAAATTAAGTTCTGTGGTATTATAATTTTCTCGTTGTCTTTAAAGAAAACATTTGAAGATGTAAAACAAACTATCTTAACTCCTTCACATATACAAGGATACACACATGGGCACGCACATGCGCACACATTCACATACACAAACACGTTCACTCAAATAATTGTTCTGTTGTGTTGGACATTTATTTTGTATTTATAAGAGGTCCTGATGATGACAATAAACATTGTCGAAACGTCAACACAAATAAGTTAAAATTTGTGTTATATTTTTGACCGATCCTCACAAACCCTTCACTGAAAAATTCATTGATTGACGATCACTATGAATTTAAGGATTTAACGATACAAAGTTACTGTCTTACTATAGAAGTGGGATTAACACTAACATGAAGTTTTTTTGAGTCATGCCACTTAACTGTGGCTAACTTTTATTATCTACTAGAATAATAGATTCTAGCATAAATTTTTGTGAATGTTTATACCTGAATATAACTGCATTAATACAACTGATGTTTAAAGAATGTTTTCAGAATTTAAAACACAACTACTGACCAGTTGTACTCCACAGATATGTAGGAGAAGGCGTGACTTAAATTGACAAGATGTTATAATGTTAGATCCAATTTACAAGGCCTCAGAAGTTTAGAAGCAATGAAACTCAGTTATTCTCATAACACTATGGGAAACCTTATTCTACTGTACAAAATGAATGAAGAGAAAAAGGTGTTGTTGAAGTAACTCGAATTATACAAGAAGTTTCAAGTGGTGAAGAGGTAGATGGCAATAACATAACAGAGTGAGTGAAATATGACAACCATGATCATGATTTTGAATTATGGGCAGATAGTGGAAATGAGAAAATATGAGAAGATAATGACACCATTAGTAAGTTTAAGATAATGAGTAGAGAGTAACTCATGGTATGGTATTCAAGCAGGTAGAAGGATTACTCAGCTACAATTTTTCATTACATGAATGCAATGATAGTACATGAATCAATGATGGTAGATGAAACTCATGATAGTACCTACGTTAAGAAAAAAATGGGACTAAGAAACAAAAAACTACAATTTCATACTGCAAAAAATCTACTACAGTATCCACCTTTGCAAACCACCTCATTGAAGCAAACCACACATACAAAAACATCGACAATAACATGGACGTTCTACACGTACACACAAAAGGCCGAAAACTAGACACTCTAGAACAATTGGAAATATACAAACACACGAAAACAAATAAAAGCAACATCCTAAAAGAACAGACACAATTCAAATCACATGCATTATTCAAACATATCACACCCCACACACACAACATCAATCATTCGAAAATTGATACCGCCGCCAACAACAAGAGGGACAGTGCACCCAGCGGCAGCCTCTGAAGAAGCTTTTTAAAAGCAAAAACCGGTTCTATAAGGTAAAACTTTGACGTTTTTACCCATAAAAACTTTGTGTTCCGAGTCGGTAGTGAAATAATTATATTTAGTTTAGTAACGGACACGTCATGGACAACGAAATCCAAGAATGCAAAAAAATAATATTGTTTATGTTTTCAGTTATTTCTGTTAGTGCATTGAAAGATATTGTTATGATGGTCATACAGATTGTCATTGGTACAGTGGAAGCAAAATAACTTACACCAATAAAGAAACTAATTACAAACTGTAATTAGACACAAAGAATGGTTTTAAAACAACAAAGCACTTTTATAGAGTGAATCAAGTTGTATTAGTCCAACACACAATAATAAATATCAATTTATTACAGTTTTTCACTAATTAGCACAATAATCACTCCACCAATCGCCAATAGTCACTTGATTTGCATTGAATAAATTGCCAGCTGTAACTAAACTAGGCTGCTCCAAAGTCCAGTATTTACACCTTTGCTCCCTTGCAGTGTATCGAGCTAGCAAGCTGGTAGAGTAGTTGAGTAAACGTCTGGAGACACTTCATCAACAATGTCTGCAACAAGCATTTGGTGGCTAAACTCGAGGAGACCCAGGCATACACATACATTTACCTGTCCTAACACTTTGATGAGGCTTTCAGTCATAGTCTGTACAGTACAAGAGCTAAATTCAGACTGGTGGTTGCTGACTAAGTCAGGGTGCACAATGGACACTGTTGTGCCTATGTTGTGACGTTAATTTATTGAAAAATAGATAAGTCCCTAGTTCTGGGCGACAATTGTGAAGTTAATTTACCTTCTTTAATACATTAAAATCATAAAAATTATTTGCACTCCACTTACCTTTAAAATCTTCTCCAGCCAAGGGTTCATCAAACGAACGATGTAATGCAAGTATGATTGAAAGGTTGTATTAATAACAGACTCAACTCACATTTATGAAGAGAAGCAAATTAGATTTTATTAAATTCTTTAAACTTTCAACATTTTAGTTATTTTACTTGTGAAATTTTACTCAAAATTATTCAAACTTACTACTGACTTAAACTTCTCTGCCTTCACATCCTTAACAACAACTTTTATTATTTAAAAACATAACAAGACCTTGAATCATTTTCATACAGACAAACATATATTTCTTAATACAGGAACCTAATTATTTTATTCTATTATAGACGACCCAGATTGCTGCACACTCTACTCTCATTCCATTACAAAACCCCTTTAATATTAGCATATTTGAAAAAACCCCTTGTAAAAAAGAAATTGAAATTATTTGGATGGTTTACCCAACGGCGTCATTCCTCTCGCTGCCATGTGCTTCGTGTATTTTAAGCGTTCAAAAATTTTTGATTCCCCGTTTATTTCGCCCGCTCACTTTACTGATTCTGTTTCTTTACTTTAAATCATTTTTAAAACTTTTGTTCACTTTTTTACATGTTAAATTTAGAAAAATGTGTGCACATGTTTTAATTCACACCCGGTCGGGCTGAGAACTTTATTTAACTGGGACGAGAGTCACTGAAAAAATCTCCCACCAGAAAACTAGGCATCGCGGAATTACAATGCCTTCTGCTCTGAATCGTTCGTCACTGTTCAAAGAACCCGTGTTATTCCCGTGTGTCGGGGGTTGACAAAATCTGGTGTCCACTGGTTTACATCACTAAGAAGGTGTGTCCTTAAACTCGTATCCGCCTTGTCAAGAGCACATGTTGGACAGAATTAGCAAAAAGCCATTTTGCGCGACTTCGTTTAAGCGTCGGTTATGCGCTCCGCAGATGTTCGTGCGTTTGGGCGCATTACACAGTACAGTACTACAGTTCTGAGAATTAAGACGTTGTGGACAACACAACACATTCCATTGTGCAGCTACACCGTACTGTCCCTTTGTTTGAACAAAGCTTTTATTTAACACGTGGCTGGCCACACAGATAAAAACAAATTTATGATTTTTTAATAAAATAAAAAGCCCCTCCTTTTAGCCCCGTTACAATACCCCCCAATGAGAGATCTTCTGCCGAAACAGAAGAAATCTCATTGCTAAACCCCTAAGAGGATCGGTGAGGATATGGTGCCAACAACCCCCCATTAGTTCTTATACATCATGGGTAAACTACCCCCCCCCCCGGCTCGGCGACTACGGCCGCACCTGAACGATATTACTGGACTTCTCTATCCGAGATCCCAACACCATAAACTTGAACAGACATGCACCATAGCGCACCTAACCTTCTAACATGCCACCCCAAAATCCAAATCCCTGGCCTTTTATCATGCCAGATCCTCAACCGATATGTTCCCCCTTTTCATGCATACTGGGTCGCCTTCAGCAATACTGGGCACATACATATACTTATTAATACATCCTAACAACATTTATTTTCAAATTCAAAATTTCGTTTCGATTAAAATCAAATTGTCATATTACCATTACTTTCTCAAAATTCAAAAATAAAAATCTTTTGCATGAATCCATCAACTCTATTAATTTTCTCCACTACAACAATCACAAAGAAAAAACAAATTGAACATCTTATTAAAACATGAATAATGTTTAATACTCTATATTCTAAACAGTATAACTCCATAAAGCACTAGTAATACACATAAACAATAATATACTTGAAATTCAAACCTCACTTATATGGCAGGCATAAATATAATTTTTTTTTTTTTTTTTTTTAACACAATACAACATAATAAAATAAGACATTTAAAATTAACATGGTTATTATTACAATCAACAATAGAATTTGCATTTAAATTAATCAAAAATTACACATTTTATAGCTTTAATTATTTTCAACTTCTATTAAAATCTGTCACTTGTTTCAATTAATTTTACATTTTGACTATGATTTATTTTCTTTAATTTCCCTTCTCAATAAGTTTGGGTGACTTAATTATTCATAATAATTTCAATTGACAACTTGGCATTGGTATATATACTCTTACCCCCCCTTCTGACTCTAACATCACTAACAGCTTTAACTAACATGACACCCATTCTCTATCAAAAACATCTATCAAACATTCTCTAAACCCAACTTACTACTCAACTCATATCGCATTATTCTACCCTTATATATAAAAAAATACTCTCTACCCTTTTGTACTCAGGATGTGTGTTCCCCTCCCAAAGCTCACGCCCTTATGTTGGTTCCTGGACTTCCCCTAGGCAACCCTTTCTGGCGCTAATCGGTCCCTTCCTGTCCCAACACCTTTCGTTGCGGACTCCTTATCACACCACCCCCCTTACAAAATTCCCATCAACTAATTACTCTCTCATTACATCACTTTCATCTACAAAATATCACCATTTATCTATTACCTCAATATATCAATCAATACTCTACATATTTTCCCCATAGTGACTGTGTCACTATCACATCTCACATTCTACATTACATTAATTCACAACACTATTATTCTCTCCAGTACCCTTTTAAACTCAACTTGGACTGATTTATTTGTCCCAATGAAATAATAATCACCCAAGATCTCCCATTTACTATCTTTTACCGACCATTTAAAATTCTTAACTATCTCAAATTACTTCCATCATTTAAATTAAAATCTTTTAACACATATTCAAACATTTAATTATATTCAATTTTCATTATATTCAAACATTTAACTACCTTGAAAATTTTTCAAATTACTATGAGTGATATACTACAACTGATCAGCTGATTTTCTTGGCAAGGTAAATGACCTTACTACTGACATATTTCCAAAATTATACAAAGTTTTACACATTTTATCAATCCTTACCTCTAACACAGTAAACTAATACATTCATAAGACATAATAAACACAGTATAATAAACATCTAATCCACCTATTTCTCGAATCAAGATACAATTATTTAATTAGCTCAGGAGCGAGTCATCATCATTAAGTTACCAAATTTTAATTCGTTACCCCTCTGAGTAACCTCCTTAACCACACACACTATTGTTTTCTGATGGTGGACTGTTGCGCCCATTTGCATCTACAAGGACGGCATTGGTGGAGGAATTTAACATCTCCTTGTCCTTGCTTCTGCGTTACATTTTAAAATTAAGTAGATATCATCATATATTTTGTTTCAAATTTATAAGCCCTTAATGCGGGTCTACCACCTGGTTTACTGTTCCTACGCGAACAGAGTGGCAGCCGCTGTTCCACAGTTCCGGGGATTTCCCCTAAAGTCACCCCCCATTAATTTCAAATATACACCAATTTCAGGCCAACTATGGTCAAATTTACAATTGTTGGCCATAGCTGGCCGCCATCCAAAACCACGATTAGTGCTGGTAAGGCAGTAATCACCAGAAAAGGCAGGGAAATCATCTCTAAATTCAGGCATGTTCTCTTCATGATTTTGATACACGGCACGGCAACAAATCAGCATATAATATAAAATTATATAATAGTTGTGCTATGTATTTTACGCCAGTTTGGCCTCCGATGGAGGTAACACTCTCTGTTACCCCCAACACTTACCGCTACCTACAGTGGCACATGCCACCACTGTACTAGCCGACCTATATCTAAACTTAATATCCTTCTACAGTTGCAGTCTCTACATTCCATAAGTATATCACTTCTATTAACACCACACAACCCCCCAAAATTACCCACATATCTTGTATGAAAACATTATATAACATGATAAACAAATAGACATTAACCTTGATCATTAGCGTTGTTACCTTCACATTAAACAAACAATTCTCTTGGATTTCGTTGTCCATGACGTGTCCGTTACTTAACTAAATATCACTATAATATTGATGACTCGGAACACTAAGTTTTTTATAAGTAAAAACGTAAAGTTTTACCTTACAGCCTAAACCGGCTTTCACCTATAGAAGGCTTCATCAGAGGCTGTCGTTAGTAGCGCTGCTCGTCTTGTTGTTGGCGAGGAGATAGTGTTTCGAAAGATTGAAGCTGTGTGTGTGTGGTGAGATGTGTTCGAATAATGCGTGCGATTTGAATTGTGTCTGTTCGTTTAGGATGTCGTTTTTATTTGTTTTTGTGTGTTTGTATATTTCTAATTGTTCTAGAGTGTCTAGTTTTCGGCCTTTTGTGTGTACAAAATTCGGAATTTAAAACAATTCTCTTTTAAATAATTTATACAGAAAATTATAAACATTATCACTTGTAATTTTCCTTAACTCTTTTATATATCATCATTTCATTATTTATCACTTATTACAATTAGATTCCTCAAAAATTTCAAATTTATTATTAACATTTATTTTATCTCATATTTCAGTTACTACTACCTTTTGACTATGGTTTCTATTTAGTACAATTATCTCAAATTAGTTTCATCATTGAGTTTAAAATCTTTTCAACACCTGTAAACATTTTACTCTATTTACTTGTATTATAAAATTTATACTCACAGTACATTATTCAAAACATATGATTCCAAAACAATACATCTCCATTACCTTCTGAAACAATAACGATAATATGATTCCACAACTAAATACATCTTACATTTATTCGTTTATTAATTATTATCAAAGTTAGATCTCATAAAATAATTTAAATTCAATTATATAACATTGTAAATCCAACAAAAATTATTTAAATATCTTAAATTATTTTAATTAAATCAATTATTAAAATACAACATATTTTAATTATTATCAAAACAATTACAATTCATTAAGCATCAACTCTCATTATTTATGTAGTCTGTTAAAATATTATTATTATTAAAATCAATTTCTATTACATACACACATTGCTTACATGAAACATTTTACAATACAAACATAATCAATTTCCTAATTTATTTACAAATTTTCATCATTATTTGTTCAATTTTACCATACTTCATTTCATAATCTGGCCAGGTCATAACCACAAATTAAAATATTTAAAATGTTCATTCCCTGATTTTTTTTTTATTCAACCCCCATCATCAAAAATTAGTCTTGTTTTCACATAACATTTTTCAATTTTATTTATGCACACCATATGGTTATCCTTTGTGTAATAACCATAAAAATTTGTTTTATCCATTTTACCACAATAATCATACATAGGGTTACCTCCCATTATCATTATTTTGTCATAAACCAAGTCAACATCAGTTATTTTTGTCCAGTCTCCATTAGTATTTCTGTTCATCCTACCACAATTTATTTTCTCATCATATTCATTTACTATACTCATTAAAACATCAGGTACATTATTATTATTTATACCAGTGTCATCAAAATAATTCTTAATCTCTATTTTATATCATTTATCTTCACCACTTCTAACCTCTCTTTCAATTCATTATACTTTCTCTTTAACTGATATAATTCTATTTCTCTATCAATACACAACTCTCTCTCAAAACATCTTTCATCAACATAACACCTGTCACTACCCCCTTAACTATCTCACTCCATGCAAAGGGCCACACAAAATACTTATTACATCTCCTGGCTTTACCAGCTAAATCACAAAAAACTAAGGGACCATTTTGTGACACCATGTCTCCCACATAACTATTGGAGGAAACTCTGTCCTCATCAATAACCTGTGAAACCTCTGTTTCACTATAAACTTGGGGAAAATTTGCCCTTTGCATATCAAAATTTTCATTACACTCTCTCACACTTTCATCAGCACTCGCTAACACCACTTCGTTACTAAATTCTACTTCAACATTTTCCTTAATCACCTTACTCTCTAATACCACATTTTTACACATATCATTGTTATTTTCACTTGTTTTACAGTCATCGTTTACCTTGTTATTAATTATTTGATTTGCTTTACTTTTAATCCGTTTCCCTACTGACTCTACCACTTTCTCAATATCTTGTTTCAATTCGTTACACTCACTCTCACACTTACTTTTGACCTCATTAATATCAAATTTAAGTTCGTTAAACTGTCTACTCTGTTCCTCAAATTTATTATTCTGTTCATTGAATTTAATATTAATATCCCCTCTTAGTTCACTGAAATTATTATTCATCATATTATACAATCATGTTAACATATTGTCCTCATCGGACTTCTTATTTTGGTTGACTGAAATAGGTGTCGATTGATGTTCGACATCTTTCATTATTTTTGATTCAGTTAATTGGCTTTCTACATTATTGTTAGTGAAGCTGACTTCATCATTACTTTCACTCGTTAACAGTGACTCTGTTTGGATACCTGAATCGCTTTTTTTTTTACTTTCTGTCTGGCTGTCAGTGAAGCTGACTTCATTGTTACTATTTTCCTTAGTATACATTATTTACTCTTTATAATATTCGTTAATTTAATCTACTCAATTTAACTAATTATAACACCATTTCAATATTGTATAATTAAGTATACCACATATCTTTCAAGCTGTACATAATTTATGCACTTTTACGTATTTTTTTCGTATCGTTACTTCACCTTGAATCAAACTTGCATTCATCTGTAGGTGTGGAATTTTAACTATTTAATTTCTAAAATTCGTTCCAAGTTCGTGGCACCATTTGTGAAGTTAATTTATTGAAAAATAGATAAGTCCCTAGTTCTGGGCGACAATTGTGAAGTTAATTTACCTTCTTTAATACATTAAAATCATAAAAATTATTTGCTCTCCACTTACCTTTAAAATCTTCTCCAGCCAAGGGTTCGTCACACGGACGATGTAATGCAAGTATGATTGAAAGGATGTATTAATAACAGACTCAACTCACATTTATGAAGAGAAGCAAATTAGATTTTATTAAATTCTTTAAACTTTCAACATTTTAGTTATTTTACTTGTGAAATTTTACTCAAAATTATTCAAACTTACTACTGACTTAAACTTCTCTGCCTTCACATCCTTAACAACAACTTTTATTATTTAAAAACATAACAAGACCTTGAATCATTTTTATACAGACAAATATATATTTCTTAATACAGGAACCTAATTATTTTATTCTATTATAGACGACCCAGATTGCTGCACACTCTACTCTCATTCCATTACAAAAAACCCCTTTTATATTAGCATATTTGAAAAAACCCCTTGTAAAAAAGAAATTGAAATTATTTGGATGGTTTACCCAACGGTGTCATTCCTCTCGCTGCCATGTGCTTCGTGTATTTTAAGTGTTCAAAAATTTTTGATTCCCCGTTTATTTCGCCCGCTCACTTCACTGATTCTGTTTCTTTACTTTAAATAATTTTTAAAACTTTTGTTCACTTTTTTACATGTTAAATTTAGAAAAATGTGTGCACATGTTTTAATTCACACCCGGCCAGGCTGAGAACTTTATTTAACTGGGACGAGAGTCACTGAAAAAATCTCCCACCAGAAAACTAGGCATCGCGGAATTACAATGCCTTCTGCCCTGAATCGTTCGTCACTGTTCAAAGAACCCGTGTTATTCCCGTGTGTTGGGCGTTGTAGCGGGTCATTTTTGGGTGTTTTTATTTTTAACAGTATGGGGCATTTATATCTTTTATTTCTTTCATTTTGGTGCGGGCTTGTCAAAAGTTATGAAAATTATTGTGCAACGTTATTTTCCGTGTAACAGAACGATGTTAAGAAACAGTGAAACAAAGCAGTAAGACGCAGTTGTTATTGTGTAACGCGGCGAGCAAAGAATTTACCCCCTTCAAAATTCGCAGAACTCTGTACATGTGTGGGAGTGCACACACGCCACTACTCGAGCATGGGCGCCAACCCACGCGCTGGTAAAAAACTCTAAGATGGCTAGAGCGGGGAATATTCATCGTCTTCTCAAAGACCATCCGGAAATACTGCTAACGCCCCGCCTACTGTTAATGACATCAGCAGAGCCAAAGCCAATATCGTACTTTGGTATCTAGAATATAACTCTGCTATTCCATGCATAAAGTGTTTACCTCACAACAACTGAGGCTTGAGCGACGAAAACATAGTGGCAGTGAACCACTGTTTCCCTCCAGAGAAAGCAAGATGTACCTGTTACGTTACAGTTCCAGTCTACAAGTAACAGTTCCCGGTACCGGACTGGTCCCAAGTAGGCTCGCCATAAAAGTTTTTATTTATCAAAAGAAGCTGTAGTCACCGAAGAATTGTGATGTGACCGCGGTCAATCCACCAAGGGGGCAGTAATCAAGAGTTTTTTTTTCTTCTTTCGGACCATAAAGACAGTGTAACTAAACAATGCGTGTGTGCGGCGACCGCGTGGCCGGTGTTTGGGGGTCTGGGGTTTAAATTATAAAATGTTAAGGGCAAAATAATTTGGAATGAATGTGAGAGCGAGCAAAGCTGGGCTGCTTTCTGTTTATATCTGTGTTGGTAATTGTGTTTTATGTGATATACAAGGTAAGCTGTAGTCCATAAGTGTGATTATGTTAGCGTTGCACAACTTTGAAAACAGGTATCTAAATGAATCTTCCGAATTTTACAACAGTTTAAAAAAAAAAAAAAAAATGATAATAAGTAGTAATTCTCTTCAAACATGAGTTGTGTCATTGCTTTGCGTAACCCATAGACCATGTTTGTATCCAGTTACATGCGATCGAACCCTGGGACCTTGCAGAAGTAATCGTGCTGGTAAGTACAAGTTAATTTGAGATTGGGATAAATTGATGTGATTGATAAAGTAGAACATCACATTTGGCGCCCAAACAGGGACGAATTATAGTTAATTATAATTAGTTACTTAAATTCCGCATCTACAGAGATACAAACATGTTCTATGTTAGCATAGCAACCTAACAGTATATTACAAAATTTAAGTAATTACAGTATTCATTTAATTAATCAATTTATGTAATTTAATTTAACCAATAATACAAAATGTCAGATAAAGAAAATAACGCAAATGAGACGGAGAGTGTCGAAGTTTTCGACGACTCAAACATTAGTAACTTTGAAGCACACTCGACTCCAAGTGCGAGTCAAGAGAAAACAGAGTTAAATTCAAGTGACCAGAGTAATGTAACTGAAGATTCGGGCGTGCAATTAACCCCGATCTCAACAAAATGTAATAGGTCCGATAACGATATGATGAGTATCATGCTTAGTCAATTCGAGAGAATGAATAGTAATTTTGAGACCAAATTCAATGTAATAAACAATCGTTTTGACAATAATGACATAAAATTAGACAGACAAAGTAGCAAATTAAATAATCGTTTTGATGAAATTAAGACCGAATTCAATTGCAAATTTGATGTACTTAAATTTGATATTGATGAGGTAAAAACAAAATGCGAAAATAGTTGTAATGAATTGAAACGAGACATTGAGAAAATAGTAGAGTCAGTAGAACAGAGTAAAAGTAAAAATAATAATGATAGTAAACAAGTAACTAGTGAGAAAAATAATGTCGAAAATGAGAATATAATTAAAAATGTGATAGTAGAGAGTAAGACAACAATTGTTAACAATAATATTGAAAGTGGTAATGTAATTGAAAAGGTGGTATCAGAAAGTGATACGTTGAAAATAGATAGTGAAACAGTAAGTGAGAGTGAGAAAATGATAAGTTGTAATGAAGTAATAATTAGTGTTGTTGAATTGGAAAAAGAATGGAAGGGGGGAGTAGATGAATGTGTAGGGCAGGGGGTAAAATTTCCCCTTATTTGTGATGAACCAGAGTGTTCAAAAGTGTTATTTTTGGGCAAGAGACCCTTATTAATGAAAGATTTGAGTTGTTTAATTTTGTTGAATAATTTTGTACCCTCTGCATGGAATGAGAGAGAAAGTGTGATATGGCATTATGATGAGAGAGATTTAAATGGAGAAATAGAATTATATGAGTAGGTTACTTTCAAAAGCGGACATCTGTCATTTTTGACGAATTTTAGGTAACAGTTGATTCTTATGTAAAATTCGATGCTCTTTTCAATTGTGTTGTTAGTTTCTTACAAAAACGGACGCAAATATGAGAAATAGGAACAAAAATGTAGTAGTTCATTTCAAAAGTGGACATCTGCAATGTTGGTTCTAATCAAAAGCGGACAACTACACATCCAGCCAATCTCCATCCTAGATACTGGTCACGTGACCATAAAAACCATAATGGCCACCGGTATATGGTTTCTGTTTGTTGTTTGATTCTAGTAAGTGAAGTTATAAACCATTTTTTAATTATTAATATTTACTATTGACAGTTAAAATAAAAAAAATGGAAACAAATATTTCGCCTGTACCTCCTAATAAGGCTCGGAAGAGAGTGGCAAGGCCACAAACGTGGAAACGAAACATAGAAAAGGCTCAAAGGTATGCATAACCTAGAACTTATTTGTACATGTTTTTTTTAATGTGATTGCAAATTTGTATATGTTAGAACGAATTCAAATGTCAGAAACGTTTTAATATAGTTTACTTTTTCACTATAAGTTATTACGTTCACTCCTTTGTTGGAATTTTTTTAAATAATTAAGTGTCAAATTGAGCCTAGACATAGCACGTTATAGGTTTCTATATTTCATTAACATGTTAATACTGTCATTTCATTGATTCAGAATAATATAAAAGTTCTTTCGTATGAGGACCAAATTATTACTTCAAGTAATTGATTATTCTTTTCTGAGATTGCAAAACGTTTTTAAAGTAAAAAATAACTAATAAAATAAAAATTTAAAAAGTAAAATAATATAAATTTGTATGACAACTTTATATAAGTTTGTTCTTTGCAGGTACTCTGCTAAAGGTCTGCCAAATTACCCAACATGTCAACACAGGGTTGGCTACCAATGTTGTCTGCTAAGTATGCATGACATAAAGTGTTTTCATGATTCTTTTTACTTGCTACCAGAAAAAGGTAAGCAAGATTCTTTTATTTTAAAATATTGTCATGCACAAACACGAAACCCCAAAAGGAAGAAAAAAGAAGACTTGAAGAAGCCAAAATCAATGACATTCGAGTACACAATTGTTAATGCAGCTGGAGTGAACTTGTCAGTATGTAGGAACACATTTTTAAATGTTTTAAATATAACAAAACAGAGTGATTGGGGTTTTCAAGCGTTTTAAAAAAGGGGGAAACCTTGTCCCTGTAGAAACTAGAGGGGGAGATCAAAGAAGTAATCAATATGATTCTAGAAGGAAGGCTGTGATCGATTTCATATCATCATTTAAAGCAAACGAGTCACTTTATGGGCGAGGCAAAAGTACAAAGGTTTATTTACCTTCAGAGCTGAATGTAAATAAAATGTGGCGAATGTACTTGTTAGCACATACTGATGAACTGCAGGTAACAAAAAGTTTCTTTCAAAAAGCTTTTTGTACAAGTTTTAATATTAGCTTTTCAAGTCCTGCAGTAGATGAATCCAGTACATGTTTAAGTTTACAACACAATCTTGCAATAGAAAAAAATGAAGACAAAAGAGCTGAGCTTCAGCTTAAGCTACAGTGTCACAAAAGGGAGGTTAAATTTTTTTGATTACTTAAAAGAAAAACCTCAAGATTGTCATCTGTTATCATTCGACTGCCAGAAAAACCTGGTATTGCCAAAAGTTTCTGATCAGGCAGCCTATTATTCACATCAATTTTACTGTTATAAAGTATCTGTTGTAAAGGGTGTCTCTACAGATTCACTTACACCGGAAAAAGTATCTATTTATTCGTGGAGTGAAGATGAAGCTAAAAAATCCTCCAATGAAGTGGCGTCTATAATTTATCATGAATTGGAAAGTGTTGATTTAACAAACTGCACATCCATTCGTTTCGTGGCTGATGGATGTGCAGGACAAAATAAAAATGTGAATATGTTTATGCATGTGTATGTGTTGGATGATAAAAAAATTGCCCAAAGAGATTACAAGTCTATAAATTGTTTATCCTGTTACTGGTCACTCTTTCCTCCCATCAGACAGAGTGTTTGGGTTAATTGAAAGATATATTAACAAAAAGAAGACAATAATCCAAAAACAAGAATATCATGCAGTATTTAAAAAACATGGAAAGCTTAAACTTATTGGTCAAGACTGGTTAATTTATGATTGGAAAAAAGAGGCAGGTTTACACATAAAAACAGCTGCCCAGCTCCACTTCAGAATTTCACAATACAAGAAAATAATTGTTCGTAAAACTAAAATGGGGAACGTAACTGTCAGAGGTGAACTTTCATAAAATGTGACTGCTGGGGCTGAAAGGATCATTTTTAAGTTGGGTCACCGACCACATGACATAAACCCAGATCTAATACCTATTGGAGTGAGAATTAAAAGAGAGAAATGTTCTGATGTCAATAAACTCCTTATCAAACATTTTGGAGAAGACTGGAAATCTCTCGATAACTTACAGTGGTATAAGAACGTTATTGATGGGCAGGACACTCAAGATAATGAAGGGGATGAACAACTGGATTATAACTGTGACTGTATCGAAATGAGTGAAGATAATCAGGACGAGATTCTTTTGATGAACATTAACTGAAATTTTGCAATTTTATTGAAATCATTAACAGTTTATTTTTTTATGTAAAATGTAAACCATTATTTTTATGTTATTTTATTTTTGTAATATGATTATGAATTTTTTAAAATAAATTTCTCAGTAAAGTACAATTTGATATTTTTGTTTTAAGTGTTATCTTGATTACCACTAATTGAAAACAGGATTAATTTTATATCACCCTAATTACTTTTTATTTTTATCATGTTGTAACAGATTTTTTTTAAATTAAATTATTACTGTAATTATTTTTAATTTATTTTACATTATTAGTGTAATTTAGGTGAATAGCATTATTAGTGAAAAAAAGGAAAGAAACTTGAAGAATGGTCTGTTCTTACACCTAATACTCAGTTCCTTTCAAAAACGGACATCTACTCGGGTCCATTTCAAAAGCGGACAACTGTATTTTTAAACACATTTTTAACATTAATGTAGTCAGAAAATGATGTTAAAGTGAAGTTATTTTGATTTTTAACCACAAGAACTAATTTTATAAAAAAAAAATAAGGAGTTTTGCTGTACTAATAGTAAAATATAAAAATAGTGGCATACTGGAAAATCATGCCAATGACAGATGTCCATCTTTGAAAGTAACCTACTCATATAAACTAATGAGAGATTATAATGAGTTGAAAAAGATGTTAGTTGATATGAAACACTTACCTGTTAAAATAGAGAGTGAAGATTATTTTGATAATACATGTTTAAATAATAATAATTTACTTTATGAAGAAAAAATAACTGACTTGATA
Source organism: Magicicada septendecula (assembly GCA_034769895.1). NCBI lineage: Eukaryota > Metazoa > Arthropoda > Insecta > Hemiptera > Cicadidae > Magicicada > Magicicada septendecula. The sequence continues at coordinate 199,175,711 of CM068376.1, read as the reverse complement.
ACGAATATTACTAATGGAGACTGGACAGAAACAAATAATGTTGACTTGTTTTATGAGTATTTGAGTATGATGGATGAGTTTAGTTTGTATGGTTACCACACACAAAACAGTCATTTGTGTGGTAATAAAATTGAACTATGTTATGTGAAACCCTGTCTAATTTTTGACGATGGAGGTTGAGCCTTAAATTCACAATTGGACAATTTCAAATATGTTAATATATGGTAATGACCTAGCGGATTTTAGATATTGAAGTGCGATATAACTGAATAATTATTGATGAAGAATTGTAAATACCTGTTTAGTGAAATTATTTGTATGTATTATAAAATGTTAGATAAATAATGTATGTACGTAGCAGAAATTGTTGTGAGGAGGATATTAATATTTTGCAGCTTAAATAAATAACAAAAATAATTTGGAAGAAGATAGGGAATGAGTTGTAACTATTATACTTAATGAAAGTAATTAAAAATGTTGTTTCCAATAATTGAAATAATTAAAACAATACATTAAATCCTGTAATTAAATACAACTAAACCTATAGTTAAATAATTATAAATAATATAAAACAGTAAGTGGTAGCGGATAGAGGATCCCCACTTGTCCCAGTGGGGTTCGTCTATTTCAGGGACGCGCCCCTGCCCACGCGAGCCTTGGTTTTCTCCATGTACCCTTATTTCCGGAGGAAGCTTTGTCCCTACCTTTAGTCCTAGTTCTTGACCTTGTAATAATCCTTATCCCTTTTATCTTCCCGATTTCCCTAACCCTCCCCTTAGAGTAAACACATAAACAATAGTTACACAAATTGGCACACTTTTTGGAACCATTTGATTGCCTTAATTCTAAATAATACATTAGGGTAATCCTCAAAATTAAATAAACTGGCGTTATTTATGACTTGTAAACTCATCCCTTAATAGGTAGGTAGTGGAGAAGTTTTGTGGCTGAGTAGACAAACGAAATAATCAATTTTCTGTGTAATTCCACATGACTATTGTGGATTGAGATGGGGTTGTAGATTAGTGGTTGTGGTTTGTTTCTATTTATGGGAAAGGAGGCAGGTAAGGAATTGAGTTCTGCCAACGGGTTTTGTTTACATTCACTGATGTAGAGGTTCTGTTCGTCTTCCATCGCATCTCGATTCTCAATAATCATGTACAGGTAACATATAACCTAATTACAGGTAATTAAGAAAAAATAATTTTGGAAAATATTTTAAAGTAAACTTATGTAACCAAAAGGTTCAATAATTATTTTGTGTGGTACCTGCTATGTTAGGTTATGAGTACGGGATATTGGTAGTTGGAATGTGATTGTGGAGGAATTTAAAGAGAGCTTAGAATCAATGATGTAATGTTTGTAAAATTTATTGAATTATTAAGAAAAACTGAAACATTTAATCACGTAGAATCATTTTGAAAACTGTAATCGAAGTCATGGAAATTGTTTTGAATGTACTAAGAGATGAAATTGAATTGTTACCGCCCCGGAGTAACTTAATATTGTAACTGCTAGTGCTGTGTAAATTCATTTTGATCCAAATTGAAATTGTAATTTTACATATTTTATACATTAACTGTTTTGGGTGGAGAGTGTTAAAGAATTTTCAAGTTAAACAAATAATTTAAAAGGGTCAATTTTATTAATGAATCAAAAATATATCTGATCTGAATTGGATAAAAAATGTAAGAGACAAATATGTTATCTAAAAGATTTATAAAACTTGAAAAGTGTAGTAAGCAGATATGGCAATATATGATGTAACCAGAGTGTTTAGACTATGAATGCTGAAACTGAGAATGTTTATAACTGTTGTTTATGAAAACAAGTCTGGCACACAAATGTAAACAGGTGTGTTGTGGTCATGCTTGGTGACAATAACAAGAAATGTTGTAGTCTGCTGAATCAGTATCTTGAGCAAAACCCTATTGTGACATAAAAGAATTAAAGAAAATTTTTGCTAAAATAATAATGAGGTAATTATTGTAACTTAGAGTTTGAGAAATTAAAAAACCATTAAATTAATTTGGTATTCAAATTAATAGAAACAATGATTTTAACAATGAACTTAAATTGTTTGAATTTTAAAAGTTTTTAGGAAAAAAAAAAAAACTGATGTTCTACTTTATCAATCACATCAATTTATCCCAATCTCAAATTAACTTGTACTTACCAGCACGATTACTTCTGCAAGGTCCCAGGGTTCGATCGCATGTAACTGGATACAAACATGGTCTATGGGTTACGCAAAGCAATGACACAACTCATGTTTGAAGAGAATTACTACTTATTATCATTTTTTTTTTTTTTAACTGTTGTAAAATTCGGAAGATTTATTTAGATACCTGTTTTCAAAGTTGTGCAACGCTAACATAATCACACTTATGGACTACAGCTTACCTTGTATATCACATAAAACACAATTACCAACACAGATATAAACAGAAAGCAGCCCAGCTTTGCTCTCTCTCACATTCATTCCAAATTATTTTGCCCTTAACATTTTATAATTTAAACCCCAGACCCCCAAACACCAGCCACACGGTCGTCGCACACACGCATTGTTTAGTTACACTGTCTTTATGGTCCGAAAGAAGAAAAAAAAACTCTTGATTACTGCCCCCTTGGTGGATTGACCGCGGTCACATCACAATTCTTCGGTGACTACAGCTTCTTTTGATAAATAAAAACTTATGGCGAGCCTACTTGGGACCAGTCCGGTACCGGGAACTGTTACTTGTAGACTGGAACTGTAACGTAACAGGTACATCTTGCTTTCTCTGGAGGGAAACAGTGGTTCACTGCCACTATGTTTTCGTCGCTCAAGCCTCAGTTGTTGTGAGGTAAACACTTTATGCATGGAATAGCAGAGTTATATTCTAGATACCAAAGTACGATATTGGCTTTGGCTCTGCTGATGTCATTAACAGTAGGCGGGGCGTTAGCAGTATTTCCGGATGGTCTTTGAGAAGACGATGAATATTCCCCGCTCTAGCCATCTTAGAGTTTTTTACCAGTGCGTGGGTTGGCGCCCATGCTCGAGTAGTGGCGTGTGTGCACTCCCACACATGTACAGAGTTCTGCGAATTTTGAAGGGGGTAAATTCTTTGCTCGCCGCATTACACAATAACAACTGCGTCTTACTGCTTTGTTTCACTGTTTCTTAACATCGTTCTGTTACACGGAAAATAACGTTGCACAATAATTTTCATAACTTTTGACAAGCCCGCACCAAAATGAAAGAAATAAAAGATATAAATGCCCCATACTGTTAAAAATAAAAACACCCAAAAATGACCCGCTACAATACCCCCTCGATGAGAATTCTGCTGTTCACAACAGAAGAAATCTCATCGATAACCCCGAAGAGGACCGGTGAGGAACTGGTGCCAACAACCCCCTGGCTCTTAATCTCATGGGTACACGACCCCCCTGGTTCAGCGACCAGGGACTCATCTGAACGAGATCACTGGACTTCTCCGTAAGAGATCCCAACACCGAGAAATCGAACAGACTCGTACCACAGCGCACCTCGCCTTCTCACATGCTACCCCCAAAAATCCTCAACCCCTGGCTCAGACTATTCCAGATCCTCCACCGATATGTTTCCCCTTTTATGAAAGCTGGGCTGCCTTTAGCAAATACTGGGCTCACACACGGTCACATCACATGTTGCCATAACACATTGAAAAATAAAAAAATTATCTTTTAAGATTTATAAAAAATTTAAAAAATTCAAAATAATATTTTATCAAAAAAATTCTCTTCATTTTTTTTTTTCTTTTAAAATGACTTAAATTAAGCGTTTCTTCTACTTGAACAAATCCTTAACCTAACATGTCTCAGTCTAACGATACAGTGCAGTACAAGAAATCAGTAAACTAAACATGGTAAATACACACATAATAAAACAATCACTACCTAAAATATACATTTGCTGGCAGGCGAAAAATCATTTTTTTTTTTTCTAAAATTAAAATTCCCAAAAAATTTTAAAATTCAAAAAAAATTTAAATTTATTTAAACGTTTCCCTCATATGCAAAATTATTTAAATATTGGTTCGAATTAATTAAACAAACAAATTAAAATTGACTTCCTACTATACAAGCTTAGTAGGTGTATGACCTCGTCAGCTGATCGTAACTAGGTCAAGTCCCAGACCTTTGACCTACATATGTTATGTATGCTTTCTGAAAATACATTGAATATCTGTAATATCCTAACTTGAAATACAAAACATAATAAAATAAAACATTTAAAACAAACAAAATATTAATATAAATAATAAACAAATTGACATTTAAATTATTATGAAAATTAAATTATGAAAATAAACACCTTAATTTTATATTATTCTCAAATTTTATCACAATTCTGTCACTGGCTTTACAAAATGAAAATTTTATATCTTTATCATAAATCACTCTCTCTATTTGACAATCTTACTTTATTCTACTGTGGGTGATTTGAACTATTTATTCTCATTGACTGTACTACTAGATCTGTATACATATATAATCTTTCTCCCTCTGACTCTAATATTCATCACTTCAATTACCCTGACACCCATCTCTATCAAAATATCTACTAATCAAGACACTCTCTAACCCCAACCTATCATTTAACTCAAAACGCCACCTTCTCTACATATATATAAAAAAATACTCTCTAACCCTTTGTACATAGGATACGTGTTGTCCCTACCCAAAACTCAATTCCCTTATTTGGCCCCTGGATTCTACCTAAGGCGGCCCCTTCCCCACTAAAATCTATCCCTATCCCGTCCCAACCCTTGTTGCGGACTCCTACATTACACTACCCTCTAATACAAAATCGCCATCCCCAATATCTCAATCTCATTACCTCACTACAAATACAACAAAATAACATCATTAATTATAAACAACAATATATCATTCAAAACTCTACAATTATTCTCCGTAACTACTGTGTCAACATCAATACTTCACAAAACTACATTACTTCAAAACAATATTACATTATATCATCTCTACTATTTCAAATTCAACTTTGATTTTAACTTGGACAGATATATGTGTCCCATAAATTACGCATCACCCAAAAAACTATCTCTTGTTAGATTTCACAAATCGTTACTTTATTTCTCATTGTAGCAAATTATTTTTATCATTACTTCAAAACATCTGTAATACATCAAACATTACATTGAACATCAATTACTTAAAACATTTATAACTAATATACCAGTGACGTGTTATTGCTGATCAGCTGATCCTACTAACACAATGAAAATACATCTCACAATTGAATAAATTATATGAAATATATATTTATCAATACTCACTTCTACCCTCATTGTTTCCCCTTTTTCTGATTCTGGTCATTTATGCCAGACGATTTAATTATTGGCTTAAAAAAAAATACACACACATAATGAAAATACATATTCTTATCAATGCTTATCTAACAGACAACAATAAATTAATACACTTAAAATTATAGCATGAACACCTTACTTTTAAATATCTAAGCAGCTAGTTACCTGAACAGAGCACAAGCAGTTTTATTTGATCAACCTTTGAATAAAAAATGTTATGTTATAAAATTTACATTCGTGACTCCTTTGCGTCACCTCCCAGCCACACATACTATTTCAAATTATGTAAGACTGTGGCGCCTTTTTGCTTCCACAGAGACTGTATATTTTGGAGCAGGTTTTACCTCTCCGTGTCTCTGCTTCCGCTATTAAGTTTAAACATTGTTGAATATCGACATATTCTTGTCTATAATGACACACCCTTAATACGGTTCTACCACCTGTCTTGCTACCCCCAAGCGGGCAGAGTGGTAGCCGCTGTTCCATAGTTCCGGAGATTTCCCCTAGTTTCTCCCCCCATTGAATTTCAAATATGTACCAATTTCAAGTCAGCTATGGTCAAGGGACTTGATATGACCATAGCTGGCCGCTAGCCAAAACCACGGTTATTGCTGGTAAGACAGTAACCGCCCGAAAAGTCGGGGAAATCTAAACTTCATTTGACTGCCTGTTACACATCAATCTCGTTATGTGCGACACGGTCGTTTGGCAGTGTGTAAACTTTAATTTACACGGATAAGGTGTGGCGCACATTTTCGCCATTTTGGCCTCCGATGGAGGTAACACTCACTGTTACCCCCAACCCATTTCGCTATTTGCGAGAGCACAGGCCACCCCCGCAATAGCCACTTAATAGCTACCTAATTAATTAACAATTTTATATACATTATCATAATATTTTCATCAACAACCATTTAACCCATTCATAACCTTTTACCGTTTAACTTTCTTGAAATTTTTTAAAATTTTATTATTAATAATGAATTTATATCATTTTTTCTTTATTCTTAAAATTTTTTAATTATCATACTTATTAAACACAATTATTGCATTAAAATCTCAATCACACCTGTAAACATTTTTATTATACATGATTATCAAATTTTTCCTACTTACAATCCATTTAACATGATATACACCCAAAATTTAATCACCATCATCTCTGAAACATTTTACACATAATTAATTTAATTAAAACAATTTGATCTATTTTAAATATTGTAATTGATTATGTAAATGTTGTATAATTAATTTTTTTGTAAATTCATTTTATTTTACGAGATTTGGAAATTTGGTAATGAATGATAAATTATTTAATTTAAACTAATTTTGTGTAAAATGTTTCAGAGATGATGGTGATTAAATTTTGGGTGTATATCATGTTAAATGGATTGTAAGTAGGAAAAATTTGATAATCATGTATAATAAAAATGTTTACAGGTGTGATTGAGATTTTAATGCAATAATTGTGTTTAATAAGTATGATAATTAAAAAATTTTAAGAATAAAGAAAAAATGATATAAATTCATTATTAATAATAAAATTTTAAAAAATTTCAAGAAAGTTAAACGGTAAAAGGTTATGAATGGGTTAAATGGTTGTTGATGAAAATATTATGATAATGTATATAAAATTGTTAATTAATTAGGTAGCTATTAAGTGGCTATTGCGGGGGTGGCCTGTGCTCTCGCAAATAGCGAAATGGGTTGGGGGTAACAGTGAGTGTTACCTCCATCGGAGGCCAAAATGGCGAAAATGTGTGGCACACCTTATCCGTGTAAATTAAAGTTTACACACTGCCAAACGACCGTGTCGCACATAACGAGATTGATGTGTAACAGGCAGTCAAATGAAGTTTAGATTTCCCCGACTTTTCGGGCGGTTACTGTCTTACCAGCAATAACCGTGGTTTTGGCTAGCGGCCAGCTATGGTCATATCAAGTCCCTTGACCATAGCTGACTTGAAATTGGTACATATTTGAAATTCAATGGGGGGAGAAACTAGGGGAAATCTCCGGAACTATGGAACAGCGGCTACCACTCTGCCCGCTTGGGGGTAGCAAGACAGGTGGTAGAACCGTATTAAGGGTGTGTCATTATAGACAAGAATATGTCGATATTCAACAATGTTTAAACTTAATAGCGGAAGCAGAGACACGGAGAGGTAAAACCTGCTCCAAAATATACAGTCTCTGTGGAAGCGAAAAGGCGCCACAGTCTTACATAATTTGAAATAGTATGTGTGGCTGGGAGGTGACGCAAAGGAGTCACGAATTTAAATTTTATAACATAACATTTTTTATTCAAAGGTTGATCAAATAAAACTGCTTGTGCTCTGTTCAGGTAACTAGCTGCTTAGATATTTAAAAGTAAGGTGTTCATGCTATAATTTTAAGTGTATTAATTTATTGTTGTCTGTTAGATAAGCATTGATAAGAATATGTATTTTCATTATGTGTGTGTATTTTTTTTTAAGCCAATAATTAAATCGTCTGGCATAAATGACCAGAATCAGAAAAAGGGGAAACAATGAGGGTAGAAGTGAGTATTGATAAATATATATTTCATATAATTTATTCAATTGTGAGATGTATTTTCATTGTGTTAGTAGGATCAGCTGATCAGCAATAACACGTCACTGGTATATTAGTTATAAATGTTTTAAGTAATTGATGTTCAATGTAATGTTTGATGTATTACAGATGTTTTGAAGTAATGATAAAAATAATTTGCTACAATGAGAAATAAAGTAACGATTTGTGAAATCTAACAAGAGATAGTTTTTTGGGTGATGCGTAATTTATGGGACACATATATCTGTCCAAGTTAAAATCAAAGTTGAATTTGAAATAGTAGAGATGATATAATGTAATATTGTTTTGAAGTAATGTAGTTTTGTGAAGTATTGATGTTGACACAGTAGTTACGGAGAATAATTGTAGAGTTTTGAATGATATATTGTTGTTTATAATTAATGATGTTATTTTGTTGTATTTGTAGTGAGGTAATGAGATTGAGATATTGGGGATGGCGATTTTGTATTAGAGGGTAGTGTAATGTAGGAGTCCGCAACAAGGGTTGGGACGGGATAGGGATAGATTTTAGTGGGGAAGGGGCCGCCTTAGGTAGAATCCAGGGGCCAAATAAGGGAATTGAGTTTTGGGTAGGGACAACACGTATCCTATGTACAAAGGGTTAGAGAGTATTTTTTTATATATATGTAGAGAAGGTGGCGTTTTGAGTTAAATGATAGGTTGGGGTTAGAGAGTGTCTTGATTAGTAGATATTTTGATAGAGATGGGTGTCAGGGTAATTGAAGTGATGAATATTAGAGTCAGAGGGAGAAAGATTATATATGTATACAGATCTAGTAGTACAGTCAATGAGAATAAATAGTTCAAATCACCCACAGTAGAATAAAGTAAGATTGTCAAATAGAGAGAGTGATTTATGATAAAGATATAAAATTTTCATTTTGTAAAGCCAGTGACAGAATTGTGATAAAATTTGAGAATAATATAAAATTAAGGTGTTTATTTTCATAATTTAATTTTCATAATAATTTAAATGTCAATTTGTTTATTATTTATATTAATATTTTGTTTGTTTTAAATGTTTTATTTTATTATGTTTTGTATTTCAAGTTAGGATATTACAGATATTCAATGTATTTTCAGAAAGCATACATAACATATGTAGGTCAAAGGTCTGGGACTTGACCTAGTTACGATCAGCTGACGAGGTCATCACCTACTAAGCTTGTATAGTAGGAAGTCAATTTTAATTTGTTTGTTTAATTAATTCGAACCAATATTTAAATAATTTTGCATATGAGGGAAACGTTTAAATAAATTTAAATTTTTTTTGAATTTTAAAATTTTTTGGGAATTTTAATTTTAGGAAAAAAAAAATGATTTTTCGCCTGCCAGCAAATGTATATTTTAGGTAGTGATTGTTTTATTATGTGTGTATTTACCATGTTTAGTTTACTGATTTCTTGTACTGCACTGTATCGTTAGACTGAGACATGTTAGGTTAAGGATTTGTTCAAGTAGAAGAAACGCTTAATTTAAGTCATTTTAAAAGAAAAAAAAAATAATGAAGAGAATTTTTTTGATAAAATATTATTTTGAATTTTTTAAATTTTTTATAAATCTTAAAAGATAATTTTTTTATTTTTCAATGTGTTATGGCAACATGTGATGTGACCGTGTGTGAGCCCAGTATTTGCTAAAGGCAGCCCAGCTTTCATAAAAGGGGAAACATATCGGTGGAGGATCTGGAATAGTCTGAGCCAGGGGTTGAGGATTTTTGGGGGTAGCATGTGAGAAGGCGAGGTGCGCTGTGGTACGAGTCTGTTCGATTTCTCGGTGTTGGGATCTCTTACGGAGAAGTCCAGTGATCTCGTTCAGATGAGTCCCTGGTCGCTGAACCAGGGGGGTCGTGTACCCATGAGATTAAGAGCCAGGGGGTTGTTGGCACCAGTTCCTCACCGGTCCTCTTTGGGGTTATCGATGAGATTTCTTCTGTTGTGAACAGCAGAATTCTCATCGAGGGGGTATTGTAGCGGGTCATTTTTGGGTGTTTTTATTTTTAACAGTATGGGGCATTTATATCTTTTATTTCTTTCATTTTGGTGCGGGCTTGTCAAAAGTTATGAAAATTATTGTGCAACGTTATTTTCCGTGTAACAGAACGATGTTAAGAAACAGTGAAACAAAGCAGTAAGACGCAGTTGTTATTGTGTAACGCGGCGAGCAAAGAATTTACCCCCTTCAAAATTCGCAGAACTCTGTACATGTGTGGGAGTGCACACACGCCACTACTCGAGCATGGGCGCCAACCCACGCACTGGTAAAAAACTCTAAGATGGCTAGAGCGGGGAATATTCATCGTCTTCTCAAAGACCATCCGGAAATACTGCTAACGCCCCGCCTACTGTTAATGACATCAGCAGAGCCAAAGCCAATATCGTACTTTGGTATCTAGAATATAACTCTGCTATTCCATGCATAAAGTGTTTACCTCACAACAACTGAGGCTTGAGCGACGAAAACATAGTGGCAGTGAACCACTGTTTCCCTCCAGAGAAAGCAAGATGTACCTGTTACGTTACAGTTCCAGTCTACAAGTAACAGTTCCCGGTACCGGACTGGTCCCAAGTAGGCTCGCCATAAAAGTTTTTATTTATCAAAAGAAGCTGTAGTCACCGAAGAATTGTGATGTGACCGCGGTCAATCCACCAAGGGGGCAGTAATCAAGAGTTTTTTTTTCTTCTTTCGGACCATAAAGACAGTGTAACTAAACAATGCGTGTGTGCGGCGACCACGTGGCCGGTGTTTGGGGGTCTGGGGTTTAAATTATAAAATGTTAAGGGCAAAATAATTTGGAATGAATGTGAGAGCGAGCAAAGCTGGGCTGCTTTCTGTTTATATCTGTGTTGGTAATTGTGTTTTATGTGATATACAAGGTAAGCTGTAGTCCATAAGTGTGATTATGTTAGCGTTGCACAACTTTGAAAACAGGTATCTAAATGAATCTTCCGAATTTTACAACAGTTTAAAAAAAAAAAAAATGATAATAAGTAGTAATTCTCTTCAAACATGAGTTGTGTCATTGCTTTGCGTAACCCATAGACCATGTTTGTATCCAGTTACATGCGATCGAACCCTGGGACCTTGCAGAAGTAATCGTGCTGGTAAGTACAAGTTAATTTGAGATTGGGATAAATTGATGTGATTGATAAAGTAGAACATCACAGCGTTGACGAAATCTGGTTGCCACTGGTTTACGTCACTAAGAAGGTGTGTCCTTAAACTCGTATCCGCCTTGTCGAGAGCACATGTTGGACAGAATTCGCAAAAAGTCACGACTTCGTTTAAGCGTCGGTTATGCGCTCCACAGATGTTCGTGCGTTTGGGCGCATTACACAGTACTACAGTTCTGAGAATTAAGATGTTGTGGACAACACGACACATTCCATTGTACAGCTACACCGTACTGTCCCTTTGTTTGAACAAAGCTTTTATTTAACACGTGGCTGGCCACACAGATGAAAACAAATTTATTATTTTTTAATAAAATAAAAAGCCCCTCCTTTTAGCCCCGTTACAATGTCACCTGTCAATGATATTGGTTTACCTTCTGTATGGAATGTGGAAGCCGTGTACTGTTCTGGAACTTTATTTCTCCAATTTTTGCAGTCTTGCCCTTCTCTCTGTATTTTATTCTCCCAACAATCTTGGCCACATCCCCACAGCTATAACACTTCGGTCTTCTGACTCTTTCCCATCATTCAGATTGTTGTGGAGCTCTCGACTCTTTGAATTGTTTGTCTTGTAACATTTCTTTTCTGCCCCCATTGTAGCGGTAGTGTGGTACTGGGATCTTATGTCTACAGTGTGATAACAAACTCATTATTGTAGCAGGACACTGACTTAGCAGCTTCTAATTTGAGGGCATGAACAAGAACTTCTGAGCTCTTTCGGTGTCTTGCCATTTGTAACACTTGCTGAAGTTCACAGTCTCTGATCCCATCAATGCACCTCAAACCTCATTCAAAAATTCTCTGATATTTCAGGATAGGCCAGTCTAATTAGACCGTCGATGCTTGCTTCAAACTCTTGAAAACTACCCAGAATGTTGTCACCTTGCTCTCAACTGAGCGTAGTACACATCACACAAATTTTTATACCATACCATAATTCATGGTTATGATGTATGTGTATAATTCATAATTTATTGGTTAGCTTTAATCAGTTTGGCATAGATGTCTGGCTATCAGGTGGGACTTTCTGTAGTAGGTCTATATAAATGTCTGGAAGAATATTGCGTACCATGGCGTGCCCAGAATCACGTATGCACTCAGTGATGTGGTACTATTTATTTCATCAGTGTAACAATATTTAACAAGTGCAGGAATAACTATGTGTTAACACATTGCATTATGCATTGTGTACTCAGATTTCAGTGTGTTAATATAACAATCTGTTTTATATGAATTATTTTGTTTAGCAATTTATACCACTAACTTTCATTTTTGGATAAACTGTATTTTATGTGTTTTTTGTTTTGTCTGCAATTCCCTTTGTGATAATTACCACAGATAAAAAAAATGGTTCTATTTGCAGACAATTTTATCAAAGATAGTTGTTCAAATTCTTATGTTCGCTTTGGTTCCAGGATTGTACGGGTTGGTTTGATTCAAAATGAAATTGTACTTCCAACTACAGCATGTGTGAAAGATCAGGTTGCAAAACTGCATAAATATATATCTTATTTTTGTGATGCTGCTCATGCTGCAAAAGTCAATATTTTATGCTTACAGGAGGCATGGAGTAAGTACACATATACATTATATATACAGTTTGTATTTAAGACAGGAATAAAAACTTTAATTTGTGTGTATGTGAATGGGGGGGGGGGAGAGAGAGAGAAAGAGAGAGGTCAAATAATAGTTATGCAGATGAACTTCATTTCATTAGAGAAATGAATGAAATTTCAACTGGTTCTCTAAATGTCTGTGGAAGGTTTCAATGTGTCCAAACTGAAACTCATCTAGACTTAATTATCCTGAAACACGTTTATAATAGAAAACAGACAAATAAAGTGTGTAGTCACAGACAAGAGTACAAAATAATTGTAAAAACCAAAAAGTAAGATTTAAAAAAAATTAGTGGGGTAAAGGTAATTTAATGATTTTTGTTGCTATTAATTCCATCATTGTAAAATTCTCATTAGCATAGTAAATTGAACAGCTGTTATTGAACAGTCCACAGTATATACGGTATGTATCTTTGTAAGCTTCAGACCAGAACCTCAACAAAGTTTATGTTAAATGTGCTGTTGCTGATTGTGATCACCCAGTCCACTAGTTATAGGTACAATAACAGATAATACATCACAGGAAAACACATATAGTTCCTTAAGATTACAAAATTTTAAAAACCACTGTTGTTAATTTTGGTGTTATAAAAATTTATTAATTATTTATTCCACCAAATGCTTTTGGCTCTTAATTACAGCAATGCCTTTTGCATTTTGTACTCGAGAGAAAATTCCTTGGTGTGAATTTGCAGAGGACCCAGAAAATGGCAAAACAGCTATATTTTTAAAGCATGTAAGTAAAAGATAAATAAATAAAAAATAAATAAGTAAATATGCATGCACGCTTGCGCGCGCACACACACACACACACAACATGGCAATTGTGTTTACAGAATTGTTTAAGTTTTAATAATATATGGTTTGTGACAGAATACAGTACTGTACAATAGATTATTGTAGCTTTCATTAATTACATAGTACATTGCTGTGTACAGGTAATTCTGTTGAAACATGTCACTTCAGCTTTCTGCTATCTTGTGGATGATATTTGAAGATGTACGTATATTCTGCATGATTTTGATAGTGTATTCTTCATTAGGTATTATTAATAATTGTATGCAGTGAATAAAGATTAAGTGATGTATGTCTATTTAGGTGATTATGTTGATAAAATGTGTTAGTATATAGTTTTGAATATATAGGTATGTTAAATTCATGAGTATTTCAGGTGTGTACATGTGAATTTAATTATTACAGTATACACCTGCATAATATGTATGCTTGTATTATAAGCAGCACTTCATTAGGTATGACATATTATTAGTAACAGTCTAGAGACCATACCTTCAAAATTGAACATAAAATCTTATAATTAAAACCTGTTGAAATCTTGTTATATTCTTACTTCCCCTAAATGACCAAACTTGGTTATCTTCTTGGTGGCATCAGTGACCACCTGCTGACAGTATCTGATCTGAGGCAATGTGCAGGGATGACTCACACATAGTTGGAATTCCTTGTTTATGGGGCACAATTGAAAGTCTCAGTCCCTAGAATGAAGGAGGTTCAGTGGGTTGGCTGAGCCTTTTAGCCTGAGTACACATGCTGATTCCTTCAGTGTAATGCAGCCTAGAACAACTTAGGTCAGCAGAAAAAGTTGCTGGGAAAATTAAGTGATATAAGTTTATAAGTCATAAATAAAATATAAAAGATGTTTTCTCTTATTACTAATATGATTTTTTTCATAGGAACTGTTCTGTATTTAACTGTACATACTCACAGGGATTGAATACATGACCCTATCATATAGGTATTACAAAGAAGACAACCATATTACAAAAAAAAAGTATGAACATCATGTAACTCATGGTTTTCTCTAATTAGATTTTTTAGAATCTTGTCTTTTTGAATCAATCTTATAATACTTTAAAACATGAAGAAATTTCTGTTGTATAGTTGCTCATGAGAATTTTTGTAGTTTTTGAAGAATCCTATATTTTCTTTAAGAGTCATAAATCGAGTGCAGCTTATATAAGCAGAGCTGCAAGGAATCTTATTCACATGTGACCACAATTCTGTTTCTAATATGGAACCACTGATGCCTTGGTTTTTTTGTATTTCTGTCATAAATACGAGGGCTATTCAGAATATAAGTTCCAATAAGGTATTAAAGGAAACTAAGAATATATTTACAAAACATTTTTATTGCTTTTTGAAGTAGACACCGTAAACTACTTTCCTATATATTTTTTGTCATTTTTGAAATACTTTTCATAGCAAAGCACCAGGCGTTGTATACCATTGTCGTAGAAACTTTCTGCCTGATTTGAACCATATATTAATAGCTTGTTTGACATTGTTGGCCACCAAGGAAGGACTTCTCATGCTTGAAAAGGTGATATTCGCTTGGTGTGAAGTCTGGATTGTAAGACGGATGATCAAATTTTTGCCAGCCAAACTTTGTGAGGAAATGTTGCATTCCAGCGGCAGTGTGTGTGCAGTGCCATGATTCACCCAATGGTTCGGGTAAGTATCCTACGGTGCTTACTCTGGATCAGACTAAGCAAAAAAGCCGTATCCATCTTGGTGCCATTGAGTCGCTCACTACTGCTTCTTCTCCATAAATATCAAAAATCTGACAGTGATTTTCAACTGTTTTAACGCCTTTCGCATTCAAGAACTGAATCACATACTTACTTTCACACGCGGCGGGTATCTTGAATTTCTTTGACATTATAAACACGTCCAATGAAGCTTACTCAGTGCACAGTTGTTTAGAAATTGCATTGTTGGCTTCCCAATGAATCAACAAACTGGCTGTGCATCCACAACACCATGATGGCACCAATACCGTGTCAGTATTTAAAAACTGAAATTACTTTCTTAATAACTCTTGTACATGAAGTCCCTTTGCTTTACTGCTCAACATAGAATTAGAAATTTTAAACATGACTTTGTCAGTATGAGTCGGTGGTTTAATAGTAGGAATTACACTTTAAATAACTTCATATTCTTTATGCCATTCTCGAACCTGTGAACTGTTATTACACAAGGAAAAGTGCCTAGAATGGATAAGAAAATTGAGTTTTCTTTATTATATTTCTTTAAATTTTCAAGGGGATTTCTATTTAGTTTGATTATTTAGTCCAACATAATTTAGTTTGTTAATTCCATTAGAGAAATAGGTTATACATGTCAAATTCTCAGAAGTGCTCATTAACACAGTGGTGACTTCAGTATGTGTTACTAATCTCTGTATAGATAACTATGTTATTAAGTTTAAAAACAAAATGAAAGTCACATTGGAGCCAAACTAAAGAATAGGGTACATGTGAATCTAACTGAAATTTTAATTAATGCAATTTAGCTAAGGCATTTGCAGATATGTAAGCTGGTGCATTATTGTGATGAAATAACATTTTCTTCTGTGCCATATGATAGTATCAATTGTTGATTTCATCATTTAAATCAGTACTGCTGTATAATATTGTCCTTTTTACTGTGTTCCTTTTTGCAAATAGATAATAAATATAATGCCATGTGTATTCCATAAAAAGAGCTGATATTATCCCTAATCTCTCCTTTTGGACTCCTTTCTGTACAACCCACACAGCCAGCAGCCACATGTCTCCCACTGACTTCGTCCACCAGATTGCTGTATCGCTTTGATCACCAATTGAACATATAAGTGTTTATATTATCCACTAGTTTCAAGCCCTGTTTTTAAACTTCCATGATGGGCAAGCCTTCTTGAGTATGCATAATAAGTCCCTCATTTCACCTATGTTACAGTCTGTATATTTAAGTTCATGTATACCTGTGAACTCAGTTGTTTCACACATTTTCGCTCTGTGTTCACTAAATATGATTTAATAGATTTTTTTCATTTGTCTCATTTGTTACCTTGTTTAAAAGTAACACTTCTTTCCAGCCAAAATACACTGTAACTGAATCTGGCTCTGTTTTGTGTATAGAATATGTTGTTTCCTGTTATAGAATCAAAAATTTGCTATGGGAAAATTTTAAAAAGTGTTAGTTTGAATTTAGTCTATTTGAAATTTGTGATGATAGAAAAGCATTGTTTCCATGTGTGCTTTTATTTGGGGCCAGATACTTGAACCAAGGTATTTGCTGGTGACACTGTTTCTTTTAGCATTACTAAAGATACTTTGTTGAAGCAACAATTAAAAGGGATCATCAGTAGTGATTTGCCCCTTTTTGATAGACTCAGCTCCAGTAATGGCATCTTTCTCATGAAAGAATACTACTAGGAACAGGGGCATCAGCTCCCCAGAGACTTAGCTTAACAGACCCATTAGGCAAACCTCACTGGACACAGAGAATGGATTACTGTGAAGTGGCACAAAAAACAATTCAGTTCATATGCGTAATACATATTGTTACACAATACGGAACGTTCTTGTACAGTGGAGAACATTATTCTACACATATCTCGCCTAGCCCAGCAGGAGTGTGTTTCTTCAAGGTCGCAACAAGTATGCTGTACAGTTTTTGAGTCCCTGTTGATGCATATTATGGATTATTCTGGAAAAATTGTGCTACCTATTTAAACAACAGCAGCTGGCTTTGTCAATCAGTTTATGTTGGGCGATTTACTCAGTATGATTATAATCTTGTTGAATAACTTTTTGTTGATTTCAAACTTTTATTTGTGATTAATTAAAGGTGGTGAATAAATTGTAATTAATTGCAAAAATAAAAGAACAAATTAAAATTGAAGTTGAGCAGTTCATGAAGATATAACCATGCATATCAAAACAAATTGCTGAACAGACTGTACAGACAAAAAGGTAAAGACAGAAAAGGACACAGAAAATAAGACAATAGAAAAAGTCACTTTGCTGCAGTTGGGACAGTTAATGTCAAGGCTCCAACCTTTGATGGAAGCATTAACTAGGTGACGTATCTTTGGCAATTTAAAGCCAATAATTCGACAGAGAAAGACAATGCAGTTTCACTTGTTCTTGCTTTAAAAGGACCTGTGGCAGAACTACTACAGAAAGTGCCACCTGATAGCCAGAATACTTATGCCAAATTGATAAAAGCTTTAGAATTACTGTATGGTGATAAACATTTGCAAGATGTGTACTGCACTCAGTTGAGAGCAAGGCGACAGCATTCCAGGAAGAGCCTTCAAGAGTTTGAAGCAAGTATTGACAGACTAGTTAGACTGCCCTATCCTGAAGTGCCAGAAGATTTTTGAATGAGGTTTGCGATGCAGACATTTACTGCTGGTGTCCAAGATACCGAACTAGAGCAAGTGTTTTGAATGACAAGATACCAGAATAGTGCAGATGCCCTGGTACATGCTTTGCAATTTGAGGCCGCCAAGTCAGTGTCCAGTTGGACAAGTCAAAAAGTACGCATGCTAAAAGATTGTGATGGCACAGATGATGAAGAGGAAGAACAAGGAAGGACCCAATGGTCGGCGCCACAGAATAAAGTAAGAAAGAATGGAAGACTGAAGTGTTATAGATGTGGGAAACCTGGACATCTACAAGAAAATTATCGGGTTAGAGATCAGCAGCAGGGAAACAAGCAGTTGTCAGTACAATGGGGCGTGTACTGACTTACTAGAGGAACAAAACCCCTAGACAATACGCAATTTCTACACTTCAGAAAAATAGCAGGAGCTGGTGGTTACCAGATTTGATACAGGCGCAACAGTTTCCATTGGGAACAATGTGGTGAAAAATCTCAAGCTAATCTGGTGCTCTCGCAACTTGCAAACAGCTACTGGATGGTCTGTAAAAGTGTTTGGAAAAGTGGAGATACACCTACACCTCGGTCGACTTGAGTTTGAGCATCAAATACCGGTACTTGTTGCAGACATTGTGGATGAAGCATTTCTAGGTGTGAACATTATGAATGCGTATGGCTTTATAGTCAACTTCAAAATCAATGCCTTGAGAATCGGAAAAGAAGAGGTAATGTTCTCCATAATGAATACATCATAAAAATCGATGGGCATGATAAATCAAGTGGCCGTAACTGTCCCACTAAACTCTGAAAAGATGATCGTGGTTAGAACTGAGGTAGATACTAGGGGCAACCAGTGCTCTATATTCAAACCCCAGGTAGTCAGCACACTGGACACTTTAATTGCCAGACGTTTAGTAAAACCTGACAAAACTGGAAATGTACGTATTAGAATGGTGAATTTTTGGATCAAGGTGTCACTTTAAAAGGCAGTATGCTCCTAGGCAAAATGTCTCCTGTGGCCTGGGTAGCCACAATGATGCAGCAAAGATCCAATACTATGGACACTTCCAAATTATACACTGGACAACAAAATTTTGGTTTTTGTTTGTTACAAGAATGATAACAGCTGAATCTTATAGAATTTTTGACGCTGATTTCAAATATGTAAATAGTTTCTTTCTATCGGGCATAGTTTTTTTGTAATTACCATTTTTTGAAAAACGTTTATTATACATACATGCAATTTCAACATACCTAAAATCTGCTTCGTTTTGATTTTCTGGCGTAGTGTGCTGTAGGTAAATCAGTCTTCAGATTCCAGCAATAGTCAGCTAGCATTCTTGGGTTCCACTTTCCTTGGTAGCATGTCTCCATGGTGAATATTTCCTGGTGAAAGCGTTCACCATGTTCGTCACTCACAGCTCCGAGATTGGTTGGGAAAAAATCCAGATGAGAATCTAAGAAGTGGATCTTTAGTGACATATTACAGCCAAGTGCTTTATAATTTTTAAGAAGCTCAGTTATCAGTTCTTTGTAGTTATCTGCCTTATTATTTCCAAGGAAGTTATTAACAACATTTTTAAAAGATTTCCAAGCAGCACCCTCACAGTCATTCAAACTGTATTCAAATTGAATATCATTCATTAGTTTTCTTATATCAGGACCAACAAATATGCCTTCCTTAATTTTAGCGTCACTTATCTTGGGGAACTTACTTTTTAGGAACTGAAATCCACTCCCCTCACGATCCATTGCTTTAACAAAATTTTTCATTAAACCTAGCTTAATGTGTAGTGGGGGAAGGTAAACTTTTTCAGGTTTTACTAGTGCTGGGCTCACAACGTTCTTCTCTCCTACAGTCAATGTTTCTCTTTTTGGCCACTGTTTCTGAAGATAATGATTCTTCCTATCTCTGCTATCCCACTCGCACAAGAAGCAACAAAATTTAGTATATCCAAGTTGTAAACCAAGTAACAGTGCTATCACTTTCAGGTCTCCACAAACATGCCACAAATGTTTCTCATACTGAATCATATCCAACACAAGTTTCATACTTTCATATGTCTCCTTCATGTTAGCTGCATGACCTAACGGGATTGATGGGTATTTATTTCCAACATGAAGAAGGACTGCTTTCAAACTACGTTTTGAGGAGTCTATAAAAAGACGCCATTCATCAGGATGGTGCGTAAGTCCAAAACTTTCTAGTAAAGATTCCACATCACTGCAGTAAACTAAGTTCTCATACTGTAAGAAGAAACGTTCAAAATCACACTGCCTGTCACGGAAACCACTTATTTTAGTATTATGTTGTAAAAGATTCTGTAATCAATTACATTTATTGTTTTATTACTTATGGTGAAAATGTAAATTTTGTCTATACGTCAATAATTTTCAGGCGCCATGTTTGTTAAGTTAAAAGTAACATGATCGAAATCTACTTTTAGGGCCAGAATTCGTGTTAATACGTACCAGTTTAGTGGAACCAATTACCTGAAATAAAGACACATCAAATAACATATAAAAGTATTTATTAATATTAAATATTGATAAGTATTACATATTGCGCCGTGGGCGTTGTCCACATGGAATTACATTATACAAAGAATATACGCTGCATTAATACATGTTATAGGATAAGACATACATTTATTAATTCAAAGTAACTTTCATATTAATTCAACACAGATATATAGTTATATGTGTTGCTCAACCCAGCACTTAGAAATAATTACGCACGCACACAACCACTCACACTTTCATTCTCATGGTACAACTTTATGCATAGTGGAGCTCCTTTTAAATATAATGAAAAATTTAAATGATTTTTTAAATAATTGATTTAAAATTTGGTATTTGGAAATAATTAAAGGATTGAAAATGTAAAAGGAACGTTCTCACCAATTTCGTGTTGGCTTCCTCGCACTGCTAGTCTCGTTCGTACATCGGCACAATCGGTGTATTTTTACGGCGCTTGACGGGACACCTTCGTGTCAACCCACGTAACCCACCGTCGTGGGACCGATTCTATACGTCGATCTTTTACGGACGATTTAATCGGTCGAGGACGCCTACACAAAGCCGAACTCTAACTCTCCTTAATACATTTTGATTGTAGATATTATACTGTTTATACTGTTTATTAACCACCTATAGTGGTCTAAAAAGTTAAAATTCACCCGGGAGTGAATTGGTTTGGCCGGCCGGCACTGATCAGTCGCTGCAGCTAAATGACGACAATTCCTTGTTGAATTCTGCGGAAGTGGGGTGTACTGACGTCACATTTTCTTTGTCTAACGTGTTGACATCGCCGTTTTGTCGTTGTCAACACATTCTCAGCCTCTGACGTAATTAAGGCTTGGCTCTGCTTATCGCAAACTGCACACTGTTTTTATGACATTTTACAGATTCTGCTACGAATTAGTTCAAATCCTGGCAAATATTGTGATATAGTCCACTCACTGTAGATTCGATATCGGGTGTTTGAGGTTGGGTTGGGTATGTCAAAAAATAGAAAAATACAATATTTATGATCTCGTTACCATATTTTAGGTAATTATAAAATGTACCATGATTGTACCATCACAAAACCCCCTCAATGAAAGATGGTGTGACGAAGCACACAAACTTTCATTGACCCTTTCATACTTCCTAAAGGGATCAGCCAGGACAAGTCGCCACAACCCCCTTACAAATTTACATAAAAAATAACAACAACTCACTCTTGGTCTGGTGATGAGGACCGTACCTAGATGACCTTACTGGACTTCTCCTGCGAGATCCCAACACCATAAGGTCACTTAGGCTCTTAACGCCCCTGCTCTGACGCGTTGGCCAGCTCAGGACCGCTGTCACACCACCAAACACTGAAACAATATATAATAAATATTAAAATAGTGGCTTAGTAAATCACTACATCCTCAACTGATCTGGTTCCCCTTAGCTAAGTGCTGGTTTGTGCCAATAAGCACTGGGTTGGCTTAATATATTTTAATACGCTTCATAAAATTATAAGATTATATATTATAATCTTCAAGAATTAAAAAGAATATCTCTTCTTCATATTAACAAATACTTCTACCCTGAGTTGAAAAATGGTTTCGATTCCTATCGATAATATTTATCTTCATTCTTTTACAATTACTAGAATTGTAATATAAGCACATTAATATAATATAGTTACCAAAATTGAATAAAATATAATTAAAAATATAATAAGAAAATTACACATTACAATCTCCCAAATCTGGAGAAAAACAAATTATAAAAGAATTAATAACTCTATATATTTATTTATTGAATACTCTTAGTGCATGATAAAACAAAAAAAAAATTATTATTATTGTTATTATTATTAACAGGTAATTATTTGGCGCTGTTAATAATATTTATCCCCTATTCTCCTCCACACACACTATTGCCCCCCCCTGAACTGTTACGTTCAGTTGCCTCCACAAGGACTGAGGCAGAAGGAGTGAGCACTTTTTTCTTTTCTCTCTCTCCCATCCTTGCTTTAGCATTACAAAACCTTCAAGGCAAATACCCTTACTAATACATTTATAATGCACCCCTAAGGTCTACCACCCCAACCGAGGTGAAGTAGCCTCTTCAAAAAGAATAATAGATTCCCCTAAACCTCCCAATAAATTTCAAAATTTCAACCAATTTTACGGGCAACCAACCATGGTCAGTATTACAATTTCTGTCCACAGCTGGTTGTCGTCCAGATCCACGATTAGTGTTGGTAAGACAGTAATCGCCCGAAAAATGGGGAATCATAGATATTTGACACATTGTGTCTTATGTAGTCCCAATCGGGGACTGCCCTACAATTAACAAGTTATACATAAAACCATTATAAGACTATTATTAAATAAACATAATAATAATGTTCAAAATAAAGTCTCAAAAATTCACCATAGTAGCACTATGTCCTTTTTACTTTACAACAAAAATCAAAAGTGAAATATCATTTAAAAAATGTTAATTTTTTCATTAGTTACATTAATAAATTTGTAGACACTTTCCAAGTCCAAAACATCACTTTTCTAACACTCCAGGAAAACAATGGATCTTCTGATATACTTAGTTACATAAAAAATATAACTCCTTAATGAGTTAACCTCTTAAGTTACATAATTTTCAATTTCTATTCTATGATAAAACAAAATTTCATGGGATTAATGCCAAAAGATATTTTTTTTTTTTTTTTTTTTATATCCCAAGAATTAGGGGTCCCCCTCCCCGTTCAATAATAAGATTAAATTTTCAAATTTCTACCAATTTTGTGTGGAGGAAGACCATCATTGCTTTCACTTCCTTACGTCAGTTCCGCCAACCATGGTCCGCCTCCCAAACTCCAAAATCCACGATCAGAGGTGGTGAGTCTGTGATCGCCCGAAAATGGGGGAGAGTCCCTTCTGTAAACCAATAGCTAAGTTAATACTCATACACTCAAAATATAAAAACATCAATATAAAAATAACTAAGATGACCAGTACAATTTTAAATTTGTAGCATTGTGTGTTCCTACTATCTCTCCAGTTACGTTGTTCTGTAATACATAAGAATTTTGCATCTTAATTTCTATGACCTCATATGGCCCTTCGTATAAGAGAAAGAATTTCTTAATTTCTTTGTCTTGTGCACTCGATAAGTCATGTCTTTTAACTAATACCATTTGTCCTACATTATACTTAATCCACTTACCTCTTGCGTCGTGTCTACGTTTTCTCTGTTCACCCTTACTAATTAAGTGTTCATTCGCCAACCGGATTTTAATGTTTATATCAGTCGTTCTACCTTCAGGTGGATAGTCGAATAATTGTTCTAAGATTCTTGGGGGGCGTGTTCCTCTTACTAGTTCATGAGGTGTATAGCCAGTAGACTCGTGGGTGGTACTGTTCAGCCAAGTTTCCACCTTTCGTACGTACAACGGCCACTCGCTGTGTTTAGCGTGACAATAGGCTCTGAAGATCCTGCCTATTTCTCTCATTACACGCTCAGCCTGGTTGGACTGGGGATGATACACAGCCGTATGCTTCGTGAGGATGCCTTCCCATCCTAAGGTCTGACGCCATCTTCCGCTGATGAACTGCGGCCCATGGTCTGATAAAATTACTTTTGGCTTACCCACGTTAATCATATAGTCTTTGGTTACTTTTTCACTCAATACCTTACTGGTAGCTCTTTTTACGCTATACAATTTTACATATTTTGAGAAAGTGTCAAGCAATACAAATATATATACTACTCCGCCTCTACCCTTCGGCAATGGTCCAAACAAATCCACAGCAACTAAATCAAAAGGTCGATCTACCTTAATATAATTCAACTCACCTTCTACTCTGTAGTTAACCACCTTCGACTTTTGACACAAATCACAACTCCTCAGCAACTGTCTCACTCGCCTCTCCATATTTCTGAAAATACATGCTTCTTTTAAAACATTGACACACTTTTTAGCCCCAAAATGACCATATCGTATATGACAATCCCAAATAATTTTCTCTTCCAACACTGCTGTTATCACTAATTTCCAATCACGCTCACCCCCTACTACCTTCTTAAACAATAACCCTTTATAAATTTTAAAATATTGATTGTACTCAGACTCATCCAACTCCGTCTCTAAACTGTGTATTATTTTTCCAGACTTACCATCTGCTCTCTGCATGGTGTTAATATCCTTCAGCTCCTCTCCAAAGATTCTGTCTTCTCTGCTAATCTGAAAAATTTCAATTTCTTTTAAGTCCCTACCTGTTTTGTTATTTTCACAATCTACTCTGGATAGAGTGTCGGGTACCTTATTTTCTGTTCCTTTAATGTACTCCCACTCGAAGTTGTACTCCTGCAAAACAAGTACCCACCTGGTTAATCGACTATGAGCAAGTTTACAAGTGTTGAGGAATGACAAAGCTTTATGATCAGTTCTAATGATTGTTTTGTTTCCTAAGATGTACGTTCTGAATTTACCAACTGCATACACAATACTGAGCAATTCCTTCTCTGTGGTAGTATAATTCTTTTCAGCTGGTAGTAAGGATCGACTAGCGAACGCAATTGTCTTATGTTCCTTCTCCTCATCCTCCTGATACAGCTCTGCTCCTACAGCAACATTGCTGGCGTCCGTCTGTAAATAAAACATCTTATCAAAATCCGGGTGGTTCATCATAATCATGTCACTAAATTTGCGTTTTATTTCTTCAAAGGCTCCACGCTCCACTTCTCCCCATTTCCATTGTCGGTTCTTCTGCAATACCGCACTTAACTTAGCGGTTAGGTAGGCGTACTTCCTCTGAAATTTTCTATAAAAGTTGCACAGCCCAAGAAAACTCTGAAGTTGTTTGATGTTTCGCGGTTCAGGGAAACGCATTATAGATTCGACCTTATCCGGGTTTGCAGAAATTCCTTCCGATGTAATAATGAATCCTAAAAAATTAATTTTCGTTTGTAGAAATTTGGACTTATCCCAATTTACGGTTAATCCTCCCGCTTCTAATTTTCCTAAAACATATTTTAAATGTTCTAAATAATCTTCAAATGTACGTGAAGCTATTAAAATATCGTCTACATAAACTGTGAGAAAATCTAAATCTTTTGGTCTCAAAATTCTATCCAAACATTTAATGAAACTAGCTACGCTGGTATTTAGCCCAAATGGTAGTCGCTTAAACTGATAATTTTTTCCGTTAAACAAAAATGCTGTGTATTGCCTACTTACCTCTGCTAATGGTACCTGCCAATATCCAGCAGTCAGATCTAAAGATGTCATAAACCGTATGCCACTAAACTTTTGAAAGATCTCATTTATAGATTCTGGTGATTCTCGGTCTGGTATAATAATTTGATTAATTTTCCTTGCGTCTAAGCACAATCTTACTCCTCCTTCCTTCTTAATTACCACCACTAACGGATTTGAGTAGTGAGACACTGACCTCTCGATGATCCCATTATCTAACATTTTATCCAACTCCTCTTGCACCGCTCGTCTTTTAGAGTAAGGCACTGGATAGCTCCGCTGCATGAATGGTGTGTGTTCCTTTATCTGTAACATACATTCATAATTTTTTGCCCTTCCTGGAATATCGGCAAACACTCCCTTAAACTGCTCTATTACCTGCCATAACGCTATACGTTGGCCACTCCTTATCACCTCACCCCCACTACAGAATTCATCCGCCCTTATCTCCCATACTTCATTATTAATATTACTCATTCCATTATCAACATCTTCTAAATACTCACCCTCTATACAAAAATTTACTTTAGTATCTAAGTGATTCTCAACTACTTGTTTCTGTAACATTTTCACACCAGTTGTTCTGACTTTATTTATCACATTTTCAAAATTAATTTTCACAGACCGATCACCCCCATCTAACTCCAACACTTTTTCTTTAAAATTTATTACAGCTTTATTTCTTTGTAAAAAATCATTTCCCAAAATGATGTCTAAACTTAACCCCTTGACTACCAAAAATGTATTATCAAAATTCATATCTCCAATTGAGAAACTTAAATGTATCTGTTTTGTCACCCTTTTACTACGTACCCCCGTGACTCCTATTACTGTAACCCCTGCTACGGGTAAAACTGGAATATTCTTATTCAATTCTTTCAATTCACTTAAAATGTTCTCGGCTATTACTGAAATTTCGCTCCCTGTATCAACAAGTGTTTTAAAGTTTCTATTATCTATTGTTACCTGTATTTCCGTGAGTCCAGCTCTCACCTCCAATGTCGTGTTACACTCCTCCTCCAATAAATCGGCAACGATGTCTGCTTTTATAACGTTGGATTGTAGGTTCTCGGTGGGTCGGACCTCATGAGTTTCCCTGAACAGTGGTCGGGTCCTATTTACCACTGTTGACTTCAGTTTTCCGGCTGTGTCCTATTATGACTCGTAGATGGCACAGGGTGTCCTCGTGTTGGTCCCTGATGGTGATATGGTGCTCCTCGGTTACTCAGGGCTCCTCTGTTCGCAGGTATGAATTGCTTTGTGTGGTTATTTCTTGGTGCTTTGCAGAAATAACAATGCTGCATGTGAGCACGATTTTCCTTCCTGCAACTAGAACAACTCCAACCACCTGGTTTCTGTAAATCATTTCTAACATTATATTTATTCCCAGTATGATTATAATAAGGCCTTGGCTGATTAAACTCATTGGGATTGTTGTTATTGATATATATATTTGGTGGAATTGAGCGTCTACCCATTTCACGATCATTTATACTTTGTAGTACATCTAATACCCTTTCTAGTTCATCAAGATTTTCTATCTCTTTAGTCATCAAAGTGACTTGCACTTCTCTAGGTAAGTGCTTACTAACATACCTAACAAATGATTTAAATGGTATGGGTGGCTCTAAATATTTGGCTTCGTTATATAATTTTGTTACATAAATAGTAATGTTATTATTACTAAAGTTACGTCCCATGAAATTACCCGTTCCCATAATACGGCTTCTTAAAGTCTCCTGCTCCTCTTCTGTCCAATATTTACCCTTAAAAGCTTTCTCAAAAGTATTATAACAATCCCATTCTAACCTATGAGCTTCAGCCCATATGACTGAGTTACCCTTGAAACATTTAATGATTTTATTCAATTTCACTTCCCAGCTACTACTACTAAAATAATTGTAATCTCTAGTTTGATTTAGAAAACGCATTGGATGTATTACTCTGTTTTCATGGCTAAAATTCTCTAGTTCTATTTCATTATAGAAATCTCTGGTTACTACTACCCTATCACTTATGCTTGAAATATTTTTATGTATTTCTCCCCGTAATTCGTTTTTTACACTGGTCAAATTATTTGCAATCATATCATATTTATCATGCACATCCATACTATTTTGTACAGTTAAGTCATCAATTTCTTTTATCTTACTTTGTAACAAATTAAATCTACTCTTGGTACTTTTCTCATGTTCAGTTATGGTACTATCTATAGTTTCTAAATTCTTGGTGATATCTATCACATTTATTTCCATGTTTTCTAAATGACTTTGTAAAACATTGGTTTTCACTGCCACTTGTTTGCTTACTTCAATATTGGTTTTAACTTCTAATTGACTTTCTACAAAATTTAAACATTTCCGTTGTATTTCTGTACTTGTTGACTCTAATTTACTTTTAATCGTGTTATTTACTGTGTCATAAACTAGATCGATTTTAGTGTCTAAATCATGTATGGTACTACTGAACTTATCATCAACAATTGCTAGTGTAGTTTTCTGTATGTTATCACAACGTGTTTCTACTGTGTTAATTCGCTCATCAAATTGACAATTTTGTCTTTTAATTTCATCTTTCATCTCATCGAAATTAATTTTAAAACTACTTTGAATTTCTTTAATTTCACTTTTCTGAACATCAAATTTAAAATTCATGTCTTTAAAATTGCTACACATCATGTTATACAGACGTGTTAACATTTCGTCTGTTTTGTTTTCATGAAGTGAGATGGAGGTTACTTGTTCAGTCTCTACATTTTCGGTCGCACTCGCCTCGCCAACCTGACTAAGTGGGGTTAATGGAACATCCATCTCACTCATCACTATTTCGTCAGAGAGGCTGACTTTTTCAGTTTTATCTTCATCAGTATTCATGTTGTATTATTTTAGGTTACTAAAACATGTATGTTTATAACCTAGGAATTTAACCCTATTCTACGCACGTGTGCATGTACTTACGCTATTACTTCAGGTAACTATTCCACTTTCCTGGTAGGTATTACTCCACATAAAATTAAGTTTTATGTCGAGTCCCTGTTCGGGCGCCAAATGTAATCAATTACATTTATTGTTTTATTACTTATGGTGAAAATGTAAATTTTGTCTATACGTCAATAATTTTCAGGCGCCATGTTTGTTAAGTTAAAAGTAACATGATCGAAATCTACTTTTAGGGCCAGAATTCGTGTTAATACGTACCAGTTTAGTGGAACCAATTACCTGAAATAAAGACACATCAAATAACATATAAAAGTATTTATTAATATTAAATATTGATAAGTATTACATATTGCGCCATGGGCGTTGTCCACATGGAATTACATTATACAAAGAATATACGCTGCATTAATACATGTTATAGGATAAGACATACATTTATTAATTCAAAGTAACTTTCATATTAATTCAACACAGATATATAGTTATATGTGTTGCTCAACCCAGCACTTAGAAATAATTACGCACGCACACAACCACTCACCCTTTCATTCTCATGGTACAACTTTATGCATAGTGGAGCTCCTTTTAAATATAATGAAAAATTTAAATGATTTTTTAAATAATTGATTTAAAATTTGGTATTTGGAAATAATTAAAGGATTGAAAATGTAAAAGGAACGTTCTCACCAATTTCGTGTTGGCTTCCTCGCACTGCTAGTCTCGTTCGTACATCGGCACAATCGGTGTATTTTTACGGCGCTTGACGGGACACCTTCGTGTCAACCCACGTAACCCACCGTCGTGGGACCGATTCTATACGTCGATCTTTTACGGATGATTTAATCGGTCGAGGACGCCTACACAAAGCCGAACTCTAACTCTCCTTAATACATTTTGATTGTAGATATTATACTGTTTATACTATTTATTAACCACCTATAGTGGTCTAAAAAGTTAAAATTCACCCGGGAGTGAATTGGTTTGGCCGGCCGGCACTGATCAGTCGCTGCAGCTAAATGACGACAATTCCTTGTTGAATTCTGCGGAAGTGGGGTGTACTGACGTCACATTTTCTTTGTCTAACGTGTTGACATCGCCGTTTTGTCGTTGTCAACACATTCTCAGCCTCTGACGTAATTCAGGCTTGGCTCTGCTTATCGCAAACTGCACACTGTTTTTATGACATTTTACAGATTCTGCTACGAATTAGTTCAAATCCTGGCAAATATTGTGATATAGTCCACTCACTGTAGATTCGATATCGGGTGTTTGCGGTTGGGTTGGGTATGTCAAAAAATAGAAAAATACAATATTTATGATCTCGTTACCATATTTTAGGTAATTATAAAATGTACCATGATTGTACCATCACAATTCCATCCTTTCAGTCGTGATGCGAGAAGTTCAGCTTGATTCTTGGATAAATGTAGATCACGAACGAGATCATTTAATTCTGACTGATTAATTAAGTGTGGTTCAGTATTTGTAGTTTCTAAAAAGTCTGGGTCTCTCCTTTCTTCATCATCCAATGAATCTGCACAACCTTCAACATTAACAGCATCTTCGTCTAATTCCCATGTTTTCGGTGGTACTGGAATTGGAAGCTGTGGACTGTGAGGCACTGGTCTTATAGCAGAGGGAATATTAGGATATTTAACAGTGCGTCTAGTCTTCGCTGTTATCCCTGATATTTTCGTTAAACAAAAATAACAGTCCGTGGAGTGATCCTTCGGTTCTCTCCAAACCATTGGAATTGCAAATGTCATGTGACGAGATCCATTCAACCAACCAGTCAACAGCATTACACATGAATTGCAACAACTGTGAGGGACCCAGGACTTGTCCTGATCACCCAATTTACATCCAAAATATAGTTCATACGATTTTTTTAACAGTGGAGTTATATTTCTCCTCTGAGACTTTAGTGTTACCTCACCACAAATATAGCAGAAACTGTCTGGCTGGTTAATGCAACTACGTGGCATTTTTATGAAACTTTCACTGTTATACACTCACAAACACTTAATACAAAATGTTTAAACACTTTACAATACAGATTAATTTAGTATGTACATGCACTGACTGTACAGGGAAAAATTAAATTACAAACTGGTAGGAAAAGTACCACGAACTACGCCACGAGTAATACGAACTTAGACACATGAGAGCTCACACTTGACTGAAGTAGAGGTGATATTTCTTAGCCAGCATGATAGTGTTTGTTTACTGTATTACATTCAACACTGAGTCATCGAAGTCCAATGTTCTTCACAGCGTGCGAGTAACACAGTGTGACTAATAGGTGCCGTAATTTACATGAATCATATGTGTGTCATTTGTGATCATTTTCATTATTGTGTTGACATAATAAACTTATCTGTCATGGATATTAATGAACTGAAATAAATTAATATACAGTTTAAATAGCAACATAAATTTTGCAAAAAGTAAATTAATAATGTCATATATATTGCACTTGCATAGTTCGTGCCCGTGTACTTTCTAGAGAAGTAAGAAGGGCAATTGCAAAAAAACTAAGGCCGATAGGGAATTTCTGACTTCATATTCAGAATCAGCACTCAACAATACATAAGATTCAGCAAATATTAACCATGTAACAAAATCATTGTTGTCCAATGTTACCAGACAAACTTTTGTTGAACAGATCTTTTAATGAGCTCGCAAGTGGTGAGGTAAAAGAACTCAGAATCAGTTCTGGAGTAAAACACTCCATAATTTTGTGTTCCTTTACTTATTTTGTACAAAAAAGAGCTGTTGTAAAAATGCCTTTATCCAGTGTAGAAGTTGTAACATTGACTGTATTGAATTCATCAGACAGAATCCTTCTTATCCATTACTGTTTGCTCCAAAATATTGGAAACACACACATATACTCCTCGGCAAAATTAACATTTCATGTGGAAAAAATATGACCTATGGGAGTTCAGAGGCAAAAGCACAAGTTATTTCACACCACAGAGCAGTCTACGGTCATACTCAAAAGTTTGTCATTTGAGTGTTTGTTTCTCAACTGTGAATATAATGAGCATCAATTTGCATTACAAGTATAGGCTAATATTTGTCCATGTTCATATTACAGAGTTAGTCATTTGAATGTGTATTGTGAGTGTTAAGTGAACTTGTTGTCCCGGTTATAATTTAAGGGTGACAACTATTCATAATAGTAGTAGGTCACTGGAGTTTTACTTAAAATGAAAGAATAGTTGACTGTATGAGTAAATGTTTATTTCTGAATTGAATGTACACTGATTTTATACCGCACATGTAATGTGTAAATGTATGTTGATTTAAATACATCAACAAACCTTGAATAACATTTGTAGAACTTAACGAATATCTTGAATAATGTAGAATTACGCTGGACGAGATTGACGTGTGTATCGCCCGAAGGCCCATACATTACTGAAACTAAAAATAGTGGGGCGAATGAATGTCACGCGTGCTGCCCAATCAGAACTAAGCAACATATAGTCACATGTTACACACACGTACAATTGAATTTACAATATAATGTTAACATAACTGCCCACCAAAAATCGTTCCGATTTTTGTGACACTAAAAACATAAGATTATACATTATACTATGAGATTATACACACACATAAGATTGAATATGCATAACATTGACAAAACGTAAGATTGAATATACACTGATACATTGAATTGAATAACTAAACTAATAACATAGAGTTAAAGGTGCAAACAAGTATTTAGTCGTTAGAAATAGGTAAGAGGCATAACTTATGGATGGGTCAACAAAGCGTACCATTAGGAGTACGAATGTCAGCGACACGCATTAACTGATCAGCACCCAAGAAGACTCGAGTAACTACACCTAGTTTCGAATGCAACTGAGAATATCTTCAAATATGACAACTACATCACCCTCAGAAATATTTCTACTAGGTAACTGCCATTTGTTACATTGTTGAAATTGGTGTAGATAATCCTTGTACCACCTTCTCCAGACTGATGAACAAATTTTTGAAGCAATTGCCAACGACGTAATTGATTGCTTGGGGTTGATACAAGATCAGTATCTGGAAATGCAGTTAATGCAGAACCAATTAAGAAATGGCCAGGAGTAAGGGGTTGAGGATCGTTGACTTCTGATGAAATGGCAAAAAGAGGGCGATAATTCAAACATGCTTCTATCTGGGTGAGAACCATATACAATTCCTCAAAATTAAGTATGCTAGTACCAATAACACAACGTAGATGAAACTTGACACTCTTTATTCCACTCTCCCAAAGGCCACCAAAATGAGGTGAAGATGGAGGGATAATTGACCATTAATACCTTGAGAAGATGAAAAGTAGTGAATTTTTGTCTTAAAACCTTCAGAATTGAATAACGTGTATAATTTATGAAGTGTAGAACTTGCAGCCTTAAAATTAGTGCCGTTATCAGATGTCATTTCGTTTGGAATACCTGTACGAGCAATGAAGCACCTGAAAGCTGCAATGAATGCTTCTGAACTTAAATTTGACACCAGTTCCAAGTGTATAGCCTTTGTTGCTAGACAAATGAATAAACATATGTACATCTTAGAAAGTACCTTAGATCTCTGCCCGCCATGACGGATCATGATGGGACCACCGTAATCAACAGCTGATGAAGAGAAGGCCTTAGAGATAACTACTCTCGAGGATGGTAGTTTTCCGAGTTGCTGAGATTGTTTCTGAGCCTTCAAACGAAAACATTTGATGCATTTGCGAATAATTGAACGAATAGCAATTTTACCATTTATAATCCAAAATCTTTGATGAATGGAGTTATGAGTCATTTGAACACCTGCGTGAAGAAGTCGTTAAGTGTTCACTTTCAATTATTAACCTTGTTATGTGAGCCTTAGGATGAATAATGAGTTGATGTTTACTATCGTAGCACAAGTCACAATGCTGGAGACGACCACCAACTTGAAGTAACCCAGAATCATCTATGAAAGGATCAAGTGAGATGAGTTTACTATGTTTCGATAGACAATTGTTTTGAATATCATTAATTTCAGTGTTAACAGGTGTCAATTGAGACTGATGTATGAAGAAATTCAAAGTATGATTTAATTCTTCAGTACTTCAGCGGAAGTCATGTATTCTCTCAGAGTAGTCAGATTTCAATTTGAGAATGAATCTAAAGCAATAACTAATCACACAAATAAATCTTTGTAAAGTTGAGAAGCCTTCAGCTATGTTTGACGTGTTAGTGCTTGATAAAGATACAACAGTTGAAGGTTGTTTTTGTTCAGAAGAACATTCTTGAATAGTGTCAGATTCATTAAAATTATCATTGAGGTGACAAATCGGATCTTGTGAAAGCCATGAAGGACCATGCCACCACAACTGAGAAGTTTGTAATTTATCCAGAAGACAACCACGGGATAAAATGTCGGCAGGGTTTTCTTGAGACTTCACATGGTGCCGATTGGCATTTGTAGTAATTTGTTGAATTTCAGATACACGATTGGAAACAAAAACCTTCCACCTAGAGGACTCGCCGTGTATCCAGTGTAAGGCAACCATAGAGTCTGAGTACAAATGAATCTCATCAGTATGTGTGTTCAATCAATAAGTGACTTTTTGAAGCAAGTGAGTGAGGAGCAAACAACCACAAAGCTTGAGTCTAGGCAATGTAATTTGTTTTAAGGGAGCTACCCTAGATTTGGAACAAAGAAGAGTAGAAGAGACAATCATTGTTATAAACAATTCTCACATATATACAACAACCATAACCTTCAATGGATGCATCTGCGAAGCCATGAATTTGAAACAATCTTATACTAAGGTTAGAATTTATACACCCATTTACACTGATCTTACTAACTAAACTTAACTTATTGTATAATTCTTGCCATTTGGATAGAAGTGAAACTGGTAGGACATCATCCCAGTTTGTTTTTGCTTGCCAAAGTTGTTGTATGAAATGTTTGCATAAGAAAACTACGGGGCCAATTAAACCCAAAGGATCATAAATTCGTGCAATTATTGACAAGACAATTTTTTTTGTAAATGTCTCATGACAGTTTGTGAGTGTTATTTTATAAACAAATGTGTCAGACCTATTGTTCCATAGTAAACCTAAAGTGCTTACGTTCTCATTTTTATTAATGAGATAGTAACATCATTTGAATTTATAATTTCTTGACTGTTTGAAAACCATTTGTGTAGAGGAAAACCATATTGTTGGAGTAGATCACTTACATCTATCTTTAATTGTTTGATTTCATTTAGATTGTCACATCCAGTAATTAGATCATCAACATAAAAATCATGGGCTATAGCCTTACATGCTACAGGAAATTGTTCTATAACTTTTTATTTATATTATAAATTAGTACCAGTTCGGTTGCGCCATTTGTGCTCTAACTTTCACAAATTAATAATTAATAAAAATTACTCATTTTCTACACTTCTTACCTTCTATCGGTTCCCAGGTTCTTCGCATGAACTAGTGGCCTATAAACGTGATTTAAGGTACATATTACTAAGAAATTCAACTCTCATTTCTTGTGAACTAACTCAATTTTATTTAACATTCTGTTTAGTATTCTCCGTTTACGTATAACATAATTATATTACTTCTTTCTTGAATAACTTTCGGAATAGAAATCCGACAGATTTTAATATTGAGGCATATACCCCATTTAACAAAGACACTCAAAAGTTGACATTACTTCTCTTATTCTTAAAGTAAATAGTTACTTAAATCCTATAAAAACAGCCCAGCATCTGCTCATTCTCTCATTCACACACATACCCTATTTAATTAAGCACTTTTTGATTTTAAATTCTGATAATTAATTTATTAGATATACGGTTACGTGGTATCAGCGTCCCTGCCGGTTATTACTTGTTGATCTCCGCAATTTTTTGTTCACTTTTGTCCGAATAGTTTTCACTGTTGATTTAAACTTTTTACATTGTTTTATTGGTTCTAAACTCACATTTCTATAATTAAAAGATTTTTCTTTTAGCTCGTGACACTATTGTACAACCGGCCGGCTATAGGTGTGGAAAGCGACCATGCAGTTCTCTCAGCGTCTATATAAACCACGCCTTCTTGATCTATGGCAACTTGGTTCAGGATTCGTTGATACAGATCACATGATACAGTAATGAATTGCCACGTGGTATCACTAGTGAAGCGAGTCTTGGTATATTTCTCTGTGTTTTGGGGCTCGCTAAAAAGTTCGTGCTTTTTACCAATGGAAACACAATCATCCGCGCACAGGTTCGCATTCCAACGCCTCAAGAAACAGTGCTTATTGCAGGGCGCTGACAAAATGTGCGTTTTGGTGCCACAACAAAGAATGCTTATTGTTTAAAACTGAGGCCCTGTGTAGGTAACTATAGGGTGTCTCATTTACAATTGGAATAATAAAAAAAAACCCTCAAATCTGTCCCGTTACAATACCCCCCCAATGAGAGGTTTTCTGCCGAAACAGAAAAACTCTCATTGCTAACCCTAAGAGGATCGGTGAGAATATGGCGCCAACAACCCCCCTTTAATTCTTAACACATCATGGGTATACTACCCCCCTAGCTCAGCGACTATGGCTGCACCTGAACGAGATTACTGGACTTCTCTGGGCGAGATCCCAACACCATACAATCGGATGGTACTCACCATAATACCACCTTACCCTTTGTCATTTCACTAAAAAATCAAAACTGGCCTTATACCATACCAGATCCTCAACCGATAGGTCTCCCCTTACATACATACTCGGTTGTCTTTAGCAAATACTGGGTGCGTACACATATTCATTACTAAATAAAAATAAAATATTATTATGTTTGATTATAATGTTGTATTAATTATGATTAATTAT
Source organism: Magicicada septendecula (assembly GCA_034769895.1). Lineage (NCBI taxonomy): Eukaryota > Metazoa > Arthropoda > Insecta > Hemiptera > Cicadidae > Magicicada > Magicicada septendecula. Next base: position 199,139,264 of record CM068376.1, on the reverse strand, counting down.
GTTACCAAATTACACACTATCTGCTCCTTAATTATTATAATATAAAATTAACAGAAAATTCAAATTTGATTCCAACAGTTACATAAATTCACGTACCCTATCCAAAATCTACTTGGGGGTTACTATATGTTACTTGTTTCAATTAATTTAAGCATAATTTTCAAAACTCAAAGTCTTTATGCATTTATTTTTTCCTTACAACACCTCTTAATTTATCTGTTAACAATCCTGTTGTACAAAATAAAATAAACAATTTGTCCCTATTCCCTTATTCAAACACAATTACACATGATTATAAAATACATCATAATATAAACATCATATATCACCTGACACCTTCTCTACGTATAGTGAACATAAAATATTGAAATAGAATTCTTTACTGTAAAGAACAAAAAATATTTTTGTTTTTTTTCAAAAAATTTTAATTTCCAAAAAGAATTATTTTGCCAATAAAATTTATTATTCACTCATTTCGTTATTTTAATTTAAAAAATCTACAAATCAATTATAAGGCACATACTACATATCTAACACCAGTCATCAGCTATGTCTCATGGTCAGGTGAATGACCTTACCCTAGATACACTTAAAAAATTATACAATGTACAATGCATAACCCATGTTTATAATTCTTACACTCTAACATAGTACAACATAATAAACAAAATAGAATAAACACCTTCTCTCCTTGAATTAATCTTTTGCAAAATCAGTAAAGTCATTTATAAAATTATTATACAGAGCATAACATATTTAAATCAGTTACTCCTGAACAAACTATCTACTACAATAGTATCTCTTGAATCAAAATAAAATCATTTAATTAGCTTATTAGCTCATTCAGTTTATGTCAGTTTAAGATTTCAATTCGTTACTCCCCTGAGTAACCTCCTTGCCACACACACTATGACCCCCCACTGGACTGTGGCATCCAGTTGCTTCCACAAGAACGGAAGTTTATTGGGGGTAGACGCTGCCTACCCCATTCTTGCTTCAGCGTTATATAAAAATTCAGTATTACTGATGTCCGAGGACACCAGTAATCCTACTACAATGATTCACACACCCTTACCACGGCACTATCACCACCTTCAATGATAGCCACTGTTCCATAGTTACGTAGATTCCCCTGATTTACCCCTCGGTTAATTTCTATGTTCACCAATTTAGAAAATTAAGCCAAATCCACGGTCAGGGTTCGATGAAGCCGTGACCGCCCGAAAATGGAGAAACTACTAACAAAAGACATACAATTCGTTTACACTCACACTGCTACTACAATTCGCAGAAGGTAAACCATTATATGTTTGGATATCTTATCATGTAATTCTCCAAAAACACATTCAAATGTATTATCAACCTTCATGTTACATCACATTTCATTTATTATACATTTTAACTATAACTTTTCTTTTATTTAACATTTTGGTCATTAATGGGTTTGGGTGATTCTTAGTTATTCATAATAATTCGATTTATTAAAATGGCATTACAATATAACCTTACCCCCTTTTCTTCTCTTTAGCAATCACTAACAGATTTATATAGGGTGACACCAATCTCTCCAAAATATTTACCGATAATTCTCTAACTCCACTTAAATCATTCTCCACTTATAACAAAATACCCGATACCCTCTTTGCACCTAGGATGTGTGTACCCGACCTACCAGCTCATTCCCTTATCGGTTCCTGACCCTTCCAGGTAACCCGTAACCCTCTTTAAATCGTTCACCTCCCGCCATAACGCCTGTCGTTGATGACTCCTTACCACACCACCCTCTTTACAAAATTTCACCATCATCTATTTACTCTCGAATTACATTACTCCCATTACTCTGCATATATGCCCTATCGCTACTGTATCCCTACTATTAACCCGTTTCTGTGTTACTTTTACTCCCAAAATTCTTACTTCATCGAACACCCATTTAAAATTACCTTTGACCGACTTAAATGCCTCATTGAAATAATTATTGTCACCCGAACATTTTACAACATTTTACATTAATTGCTACTTCAAATTAATTTCATCATTTAATTCAAACCTTTGAAACTCATTTAAAATTTACTGTTCAAACATTAAACATTTTACTTTATTTAAATTGCGTTATAAACTTCATGCTTACAGTACATCACTCAAAACACATGATTCCTGTTATTGACACAAAATTATAAACATTCATTAAACTCCATGTATCTTCTGAAACATTATAACAATCATATGGCTCCACAACTAAACACATTTTACATTTCTTCATTTACTATTTATTATCAAGTTCAAATCTCATAAAAATAATTTAAATTCATTATAAAAATCTTTTTATACAACATTTTAAATTAATCAATTAATACTTCTCAAATTATTTAATTCAATCAAGTATTGAAAACACAAGTTATTTTAATTAGCTTACTCCAAAACAATTACAATTCATTTATTACCAACTCTCATTATTTATTTAGTCTAACAAATTATTATTATTATTATTATTAAATCAATTTCTACTACATACACATTGTTTACATAAAGTACATTTTACAACACAAACACAATTAATTTCACTATAAATTTATTTACAATTTCTTGTCATTATTTTTCTGTTTACCACACCTCATTTCCTAATTTAGCCAGGTCATTACCGTAAGCGAAATATTTAAAATGTCCATTCACTGATTTTTTTATTTAACCCCCATCATCGTATATTAACCCGATGTATTTATAACATAACTCATTCTTATCTACATACATTACATTATAAATATTATTGTAATGACTACTTTTGTTAATTATATTGACACAGTAATTAACTACATTTTTGTCTCCCATTAATTCATAAAACCTGTCTACATTGGTGATTTTAGTTCTGTCTCCTTCAGTGTTTTTTGTTAACATAAGGTACGTTCTATCATCATATTCGTTTACTATATTCATCACATCATAAGGTAAGTGTTTATCATTTCCAACCGTATCATCAAAATAATCATCCATCTCTATTTCACAAGGTAAGTATTTTATATCGTCTATTTCCTTCAATTCTAACCTCTCTTCCAACTCTTTATAATTCCTACTTAACGTAAATAACTCTATTTCCTCATCTACACACAACTCTCTCTCTAAATATCTCTCACCATAACGCCATATCACTTTGTCTCTCTCACTCCAGGCAGAGGGTACTGCTATATTAAACACCTCTTAGTTCCTCCAGGAACAACACAAAAATTCAAAGGACAATTATTGGTAGAACATTTATCTACCCAATACATTCGTGAAGACCTTTCTTCACCCCCACAACACCACGGGAAATTTTACCCTCTGCCACCCCTCTACCTGTACACTCTCTTCATACTCTCTCTCTCTAACTGATAAACATTTGTTTCTACCCCTTTACAACCCATTACTCCCTCACTCTCACTAAATATCTCTACCTCATCACTATCTATTTTCATTATATCACCTTTAAATAGCTCGTTTTCCACTATATTATCACTACTATTTATTAATTCATTATTAGAATTATCGTTATTACTCACCTTGTCTATCGCCACCTGTTTTGCATTTAAACTAACACCACTACTGCTAATACATATATCTCCGTTATTTTCATTTATTTTGCACTTACCTATATCCGTTCGCCACTCTCCCATTTTCTCAATACTCTGTTCTAATTCGTTAAATTTGCTGGCAAATATCTCATTGGTTCTTTCACAACGCTTATTAATTTCATTAATATCGTTTTTTAATTAATTATTTTGCTTTTTTAATTCATTGAATTTAACATTCTGTTCATCAAATCTAGCGTCAAATTTATTATTTTGTTCATTCAATTTCTTATTAATTTCGTTTTTCTATTCATTAAATTTGGCATTAAAATTACTATTTACTTCACTGAAATTAGCTTTCATAAAATTAAATATGTCATCTAATGATAATTCTTTTTCTTTTATTTTAGTCGCTACTGGAGTAGATTTTGCTTCTGCATTATTTATTATTACAGATTGCGTCAAACTACTTTCATCCATCAGGCTTGGAGTTGTCTCCATTCCTGAATCGTTTACATCATCTGCTCCGCATAAAACATTTTCTTTGACCACATTCGGGTCTGAATGAATTTCTACCTCCCTCGTGACAGTTACATCGATCGCACTGACTTTACTTTCATTATTATCTGTTGCGTCAAAGAAGCTCTTGATGTACTCTTGAGTTATTCTTAGGAACGCTAATTGGAGATGGCTGGTTAGAAAGAAGTTTTAAGTGGACTGTATGCTTTTCATATAATAATGGTTTATTGAAATTTTGTTGATGCGATTGCTGGCACGTGTAGAAATTACTGCGGCATGATGCCCGCTAATTAAATTAGAAATAAAAATCGAATGACATAATCGTTAGAAGCAAGGCAGAAATCGCCCAAGTAGTATTAGTGCATGCTGCACATGCTAATAATTTAAATAATGAAATCCAGTAGCCGCGGCTGGAAATAGTACGAGTGATCAGCTCGGAGTCTTGAGTATAACTAACGTAATTTTCGCTACAGTCAGCCCAGCTAAAGACCGGCTGTAGATAACAGACAAAAACGTGACGTCATCTACATGTGTCGCAATGCAGTATTTAGATTACAAAGTTTACAAGGTTCAAAGTTTGACCATACTGCCCGCACAAAATCGGGGCAATTTTGTAATTTACGCTATCAGGTTAATAATATATAGTAATTAACATTACATGCCAAAAAAACAACAACATAACAATCGACATGTACAACATAGAGCAATGACACCTAGACAATTAATAGTAACAATGTGATTAACATACCAAATTCATGTGATAATTACAAAATACATAATGATTTGTGTTATATAGTCATAGAAAACTGATAATAAAATTGCACAACACATAATAACATGGTAATGATGCACAATAATCAGGTAGACATATCAATTTGTCTCACATAATAATAGGATAATGATCACAAAAAATTCAATAATAAGTAGTAAGTAACAATACAAGGACAAGATATAATAATTTGCATGCATGATATTGGAACAACAATCCACAAAAAATTCAACAATACATAACCATTGGATAATACAATGGCAAAGACATAATAATTGATACAATAATATTATAATAATAATTCCCAAAAAAGTTTAAAAATACGTATTCATAGAATAGTACAATAGCAAAGACATAATAATTGATACAATAATATAATAATAATAATTCCCAATAAAGTTTGAAAATGCACAAAAACATGATGGTGATAGACAATATCATGCTAGATACAATAATAGCATAGTAACTATTACAATAATAACTACCAGTGGCGAAGTTACATGGAGGCAATTGAGGCAATGCCTACCCTAAAAAATGCTGTAGAATAAAAATTATAAATACATATGAACTACACAACGTAAAAACTATACATTGTTACTGTGATTGTCGAATTTACTAATTACGTGCTTTACTGAGCGACCGCTAGATGGCGACAAGTGACAGTAGACATACGGTAGTACTTTTAAAGCGAAAGAGGCAACGTGAATCTGCCTCAGCGTTTTCGTATACATCGTATATACACAATGTGTTGATGCGACTTGGAAGTGCGGGGAGGGGGGATTATCCCGGGCTCCACATACGTAGCGATGAGGCATGTCTCACTGCTGTGGTGCGAAAAGCGTGCTGTGTTCTTTATAGTCGTGTTTATTTAATGCGGTTATTAAAAGTGTGCCTGTTATTCCACATGAACTAATAGACGATCAAGATTGTCATTTAAATTATTTGTGACATTAAACATATATATAGCGTAGAAACAAATCAAGTTATAAATTTGGAAGTTAAATCAGTTATATTATTGTGTATGAATATAAGTCTGTCGCCCGAAATGAGAGAAGCGGTCTTTTAAAACTTTGTCAGATCTTTTAACTTATTAAAAAGTAAGCTGTTTTCTTCTTGGACTTACGAAGAAAAATGTGGCATTAAAAACAAGAGATTTACGCCTAATTTAGACATTAAACATTTTGATGGTAAAGTATCTAGTAAATTTCAGTTTTCTTGGTACGAGCGATATTCGTGGTTGACAGGCTGTTCCGAAACCTACAGACTTTTTTGTTATACATATATCTTCTTTTATGATGAAAAAGAATGGATTTTATATGGAGTGACGGTTACAAAATTTTCTTAGAAAAGCCGAAAAACACCAGAATTCAAATAAACATATTCAGAATGAAGAGGGGTACCGTTTGCTGGGATGCGTGAGGATTGAACATACTCTCTTTGAAGGGGCTAGAATTCAAGCTGTTAAACATAATGAAGTCGTGAAACAAAATAGGCTTGTTCTTGAAAGACTTGTTGACATTGTGTGTTTTCTCGGGAAACAGGAGCTTGAATTTCGAGGTAATTTCGAAGGGGAAGTCTCAGTCAACCGGGGTAATTATCTAGAATTGTTGGATCTTCTTTCTAAGCAGGAGCAGTACATTCGAGATCATCTCCAGTCTACGTCAGGCTTTAAAGGTACATCAAATGATATTCAGAATGAATTAGTTGAATCTGTAACTGATATAATTCAAGAGAAGATTAAGGCGGAGTTAGATTCTTGCGATTTTATTGGAATTCAGCCAGATGAAACTTTAGATATATCAACTAGATCTCAAGTCAGCATAAGTTTTAGATTTTGTTCAACAGAGGGTCCAATAGAAAGGTTCATTGGGTTTTATGATGTTTCAGTAGATAAGACTGCATCAGGCTTATCAGAATTAATTGTTAATATTTTGTAAAAGTGGGGTGTAACTGAGAAGGTAGTCTGTCAAACATATGATGGAGCCTCTGTAATGGCTGGAAAGGATGGAGGCGTTCAGCACTTTGTAAAACAGACTTGCCCAAGAGCATTATTTCTACATTCTTATGCTCACAGTTAAACCTCGTACTTCATTGCACTAAAACAGTAAGATCGGTTAGGCTCTTCATTCACAATCTGACAGCATTTCACACATTTTTTTGTAGATCCTCAAAGAGATCACAGCTTCTAGAATCTAGAGGATTTAAACTTTCACAAGCATCCACTACTCGCTGGAACTTCCATTCCAGAGCAGTTCATACCATATACCACTTTTCCCAGTATGGTGACTTGAGACAGGTTTTTGAGGACATTACAGAGAATGATGAAGGATGGGATAGTGATTCATTCAATTCTACTGTTGGATTGCTTAACATACTCAAAAAGACTTATTTCATTTACTTACTTTGTTTTTATAGAGAAATATTCGTTTATAATGACCATCTCTTTTCTCTACTGCAACACAAAACTATCTCCGATATAATTCTGTGCAACACTAAAATTAAGAAAACTAGTCCTATCCTCAAGAACATGAGATCAGAAAACGCTGTGTCGTCTTCCATTGAAAAATGTCACCAAATAAGCAGTGAGGTAAATATAGATGACAGTGACAGGAAACTGCTGAAAACGTTAACTTATGAAGTTCTTGATACTTGGATTATGCAGCTGGAGGTACGGTTCAGTGATTTTGAAAGTATCCAGTTTGTTGAGTTGTTGGATCCAAATCACTTCATCTCTTACAAAGAGAGTTTCCCTTCTACTAAATTCAACATACTTATAAATAAATACCTTTCTTTCAATAGTGAAAGACTGGAAAAGAATTAAAAAACATTTACTCAGATACTGGAAAACATTTGTTCCCTCAAAGACTTTTACATTTTATAGTTCTTAATGACTTAGAACCAGTGTACGTGGAAGTTTCAAAATTAATTCGTTTGATTTTAACGTTTCCTGTTACCACGTTAAACGTTATGGTGACGTCTGCAGAAAGGAATATGAGTAGGCCCTACTCTGAAAAGAATAAAATACTACTTGCACAATATGATGACCAATGAAAGACTTAACTCTCTTACCACCATTGCTATTGAAAAAAAAATTTGTGAAGGAATTGATGACTGACCAGCTGTTTAAAGACTGTGTAGTTGACAATTTTGCAAGCAAGAAAACTCGCCGTGTTGAACTACTCTACAAAAAAATTTAAGGCAAGACATTTGCCTACCCATTCATTAATTACTAGCTTCGCCACTGATAACTACACAATAATAATAATTATGGATCATATGATCGCCCCGGGAATGTCCTGGGAGTGATGCAAGGCAATGCGACAAAGTTCACATTCCTGATATGTGTCGCATGATGCTCATGCGACTAGTCTGATGCTACCGGAAGTGGACATAATTTATGAATGGGTCGACGTAGGATACCATGTGTGGTGCGAACGTCAGCAACGCGCACTATTGAGTCCTGACCCGAATAAACATTTGTGATTACCCCGCGTTTCCATTAAAGGGGGGGGGAGAATTGTCATCTAGAATGAGGACGAGTTGTCCAGCAGTCAAATTTCTTGACTTAAAGCGCCATTTGTTGCGCTGTTGCAACTGGTGCAAGTAATCCTTTGACCACCGTTTCCAAATGGATTGTGTGAATCTTTGGAGCAGCTGCCATCTGCCCAAACGACTAATATTAACTTGGGAATAGTTGGGTTCCGGGAGTGCTGTGAGCGGAGAACCAACCAGGAAATGAGCGGGAGTTAAAGGTTCGGGGTCCCTAAAGTCATTGGATATTGCAAATAAAGGGCGTGAGTTAAGGCAGGACTCTGTTTGAGTTAGGATGGTATAATACTCCTCGAAAGTGTGAATGGTACTGCCAATCACACGACGCAAGTGAAATTTGACACTTTTTACTCCGCTTTCCCACAGACCACTGAAATGAGGGGCTGAGGGTGGAATAAAGGACCACTTGATGCATTGGGCGCTGGTAAACTCCTGAGTTGTTTGCTCAAATCCCTTAGACTTCAACACCAGAAAGTTCGTACCATTGTCAGAGAATATCTGAACGGGGATACCTCTACGCACGATGAACTGTTTTAAAGCCGCTATGAAGGTGTCTGAGGTAAGATCTGAGACAAGTTCCAAATGGATGGCCTTAGTGATCATGCATATAAATAAAGCAATATACGCCTTTGACGTCGATTTTGAGCGCTGCCCGCCATGACGTACAAATACGGGACCAGCATAGTCGACAGCAGATTGGGAAAATGGCTTAGCAGGCGTGACCCTGGAAGGGGGTAATTGTCCTAAAATTGGTTTGCGCCCCTAGCACGGTGTCGAAAACAAGTGATGCATTTATGTATTACCGAGTGTATATAGGATTTATCGTTAATGATCCAATATTTCTGCCTTAGAGAAAACTGGGTTAATTGTACACCAGATTGTAATAAACGAAGATGTTCGTTTTCTATGATTAACTTGCTGAGATGAGAATGCGGGTGTAGTATTATTTGATGTTTGCTCGTATAGTTAAGCTGGGAGTGCTGCAGACGTCCACCCACTCGTAATATACCTGTCTTGTCCAGAAAGGGGTTAAGTGAAAGAATTTTACTGTTGTTAGGGATGCAGCGATGTGCCTCAAGTTCCTTAACCTCAATGCTGAAGTGCGAATGCTGAGACTGGCAAATAAAAACCAAAAGTGTATCATGCAACTCCTGGGCTGACAAAAAGGAAGTGTCCCTATCAGCAATGGGGAGCCTAGAGTTCCGAATGAACCGGCGGCAATATGAAAAAACGCGAATGAGTTTTGAAAGAGATGAATAGTTTCCAACATAACTGGATGTGGATGAAGCGACAATTAGTGAGGTTTGGGCCTGCTTGCGTCGTTCCTGCTCCAGATCGGGAAGAGTGCAGGGAGAATGAGTATCGAAGGCACTGATAGGCTGTGATGATGACTCGTGGGACAACCAGGACGGACCTTGCCACCATTGTGGGTGACTGTGTAAAAGTCGGTTACGCCTACGGCTACGTTTACGTTTCTGCTGGACCTTAATTTCCAGAGATTGAGATCTGCAGCTAGCACCATGAAGAGAATCGCCCAAATGAGACTTGTCTAACTTGCGAGGCAGGGATACCACAAATCTGCCATCCTTATTACGGACAGTATTGGATACAAAATGATTCTCGCATTCCGAGTCCTCAGCGGAAGGATCACGAATAGCAACGTCCTCCAACTTCCAAAATTCTTTTAGTTGAGAGGAAATGGCACTATCATTTTCACATACTATAAATGATGGAACCGGTTTCGTCATGTCGACATTAAATGGCAAGTTGGCTGCGAGAATGAATCCAAATTTTGTCTCCTGTAGGGAAATGTGGACTACAGATAAATTTAACAGGTTCAATTAATTGCAAGTAATACCGAGCACCGAGCAATAGATCGACTTGTGACGAGAAGTTGAGTTGTGGGTCGGCTAAGAATATGCCCTTTGATAAATTTAAAGATGCGACTTCAATTATTCCGCAGGGAGATTATTAGTGATACTGGGAAGCACAGCACAATGTATGTTTAAACTAAAATTCTTATAGCGTGAATACAACCTGACTCTGGTACTGAAATCAGCTTGAGACAACGAATTATTTATACCCGTTATGGGTAATTGAGATTTGATCAGTTTCAGACCCATGCGATGTGCGAAATCCATAGTGCAGAAGTTAGCCTGCGAACCTGAGTCTAATAAAATCCTAACTGGGTGCTTTCTACCTGCATGGTCAGTTGTCATGCAGACCGTGGTGGATAATAATATAGACTTATTTGTCTGTAATTTTAATGAACACTGATTTTTCCTGGACGAATTGTTTTTGTTAGATATATGAATCATTGTGTGATGGCGTTTTGCACACGTTCTGCAAGAAACTTTAGAGGGACAGTGAGCAAGATCGTGGTCTGGGCGAATGCAATTTAGGCAAAGTTTGTTTTTAATTATAATATTTTTTCTCTCCAGTGGAGTAATTGTTACAAATTGTGAACACTCAGTAAGTCAGTGTTTACCCTTTCACAGCTGACATATATTATTTCCGATATGAGAATGGAATGTTGATTTGGAAACATTTACCGGTTTAATTGCCTTGCGATAGTGAGCCTTACCGCAATCGTTTATCGTGCTTGCTGAAGTGGCCGCGCTGTCCAGGTTTTGCAATAACTGTCTACGGGTATTTAAAAATTTTATGAAAATACTAAAGTTAGGAAATCGTTCTTCCGACAAGGTTTCTTTCCAAAGACGAAGTGTGTAATTATCGAGTTTTTGGGCTAAGTAATGAATGAGAATAATTTCAAATGTATTTACGGGTAGATTTAATCAGTTTAAAGCATTGATATTCGTGGTTATCTCATCAATAAATCTGGAAATACTAATCCTGGACTCTTGTTGAACCGATTTCACACCCAAGACATTCCCTATATGATGGGCTGAGACAATTAACTTACTGTCATACCTGCGTCTTAGTAAATCAATAGCTACCGCATAATTTTCATGGGTAATTGGAAGCGTTTTTATCACATTTAATGCCTGGTCACTTAGTGAAGAGTGCAAGTAGTATAACTTTTGAATATCCATCAGGTCGGTTCTGACGTGTATTAATTCAAGAAATATATTGTAATAGTGTTGCCAATCAATAATGCTACCTGAAAAGCTAGGCAATTTAATTGGTTCCAACTGTATAGGGGAGGTTTTAATAGGCGTAATTTCGGTATTAATCAGTGGTTTTTGGTTCACCTGCTCTACTTGCTCTAACAAGTGGTGCAACTTGAATTCGATATTGGCAGAAATCATCCTCAGTTTGGACTCTGTCACTGGCTGATGCGAAATCAGCGTCATCAGACTCAATTTGAGTCTGAATATCATCATATTTAGTGGACAATTCCATTAAATGGCGAAGCTTAATTTTTAGTGCGTGATGATCGCTTGTGTCTGGATCGAAATTATCCGCGAAAGTGTTCACACAGGATATAGACGCTTTAATCGTGCCCCGTTTCTTTATTAATGCCTTCACATCAGCCATGATTGTAATTCAAAAAGAAATTTAAACGTAGATTAGGTGAACAATCGCTGCAATTTTTGAATATCTTGATAAAATCTGATATAATGCGGGAGCTACTGATCGGTATACAGCTTAACACATTACTTACTATAATAGATACTTGTTATCTCTTTTAAAAGAACAGCCATGAGCGTTATTGAAAGTATGAATTATTTAAATGATAATATACATATAGCCTTATCTCGACACTTGAACTTCTAATGAGTTATTGTACAGTTATGTAAAGAGAAGTTTATGCACAAATGTACATATGAAAATCTAGTAAGATGAAAGTTTATGCTCACATTATAATAATATTTGTTTACGTAAAAGTATAAATAATACCATATTAAATGCAAAATATTATTCAGTTTGTCATACTCATACTTATATATGAACAATTGTAAAGGAAAATGAAAGTTTATAATCACGTGGAATCCTGGCGTGTTCAAAACTGCTTCCGTCCTGTTGGTTCCATGCTGGTCCCATCCGGCAATCCTTTGAAGTTGGTGCACCGCCTGTTTGTGCTGGTTGGGTGACGCTCGATATTGTAGTTCAGCGCAATTTTACAGTTGTGGAATTTTGCTGCCGTCGAATAACTTTCTTGTAGTGTCAGATTTGACGCTCTGTAGAATCCTGCATGTCACGCATGAAGGTTGTTTTTGTGGCAACAAAGATATGCCACGGCCAGCAATCTAAATTCGAAAGTATTTAAGCTTGAAGATTGTTTGGGCCACAGGCTGTTTGAGCCCATTAAATGAAATATTTTGAGATCGTGGTGAACAAAAATGCGGTCGCGTTGGACCAAAAATGTTGTCGCTTGTGGACAAAATGCGGTCGCTTGTGGACCAAGAAATGCGGTCGCTTGTGGACCATAAAATGTAGCCCGTAAGGCGAAAATAAAATCCGGTTTGGAGGACCAGAAAATGTTGCATCAAAGAAGCTCTTGATGTACTCTTGAGTTATTCTTAGGAACGCTAATTGGAGATGGCTGGTTAGAAAGAAGTTTTAAGTGGACTGTATGCTTTTCATATAATAATGGTTTATTGAAATTTTGTTGATGCGATTGCTGGCACGTGTAGAAATTACTGCGGCATGATGCCCGCTAATTAAATTAGAAATAAAAATCGAATGACATAATCGTTAGAAGCAAGGCAGAAATCGCCCAAGTAGTATTAGTGCATGCTGCACATGCTAATAATTTAAATAATGAAATCCAGTAGCCATGGCTGGAAATAGTACGAGTGGTCAGCTCGGAGTCTTGAGTATAACTAACGTAATTTTCGCTACAGTCAGCCTAGCTAAAGACCGGCTGTAGATAACAGACAAGAACGTGACATCATCTACACGTGTCGCAATGCAGTATTTAGATTACAAAGTGTACAAGGCTCAAAGTTTGACCATTATCCATTTCTAGCTTACTTATGAGATTCTCCTCTACACAAAATCAATCTTAACCGTATTCTGTATAGTATAACATAAGTATCACTTAATTCTAACTTATTATCGTTTATACATAATTAGTACGCATACCACTTAACCTCCAAATCATGCTTATACCCACGAGTAAGTGTGGCTTGTACAAAATTTAATTTGTAAAAGCTGTCCAAGTTCGGGGGCCATTTGTCGTATAACTTTTAGTATGAATTACAATATTTAAATTTCTCCCTGTTCTCAGGCGTCATTTGTCGTATAACTTTCCCAGTACAAATTAATAATTAATAAAAATTACTCATTTTCCACACTTCTTACCTTCTATCGGGTCCCAGGTTCTTCGCACGAACTAGTGGCCTATAAACGTGATTTAGGGTAAATGTTACTAAGAAATTCAACTCTCATTTCTTGTGAACTAACTCAATTTTATTTAACATTCTGTTTAGTATTCTCCGTTTACGTATAACATAATGATATTACTTCTTTCTTGAATAACTCTCGGAATTGAAATCCGACAGATTTTAATATTGAGGCATACCCCATTTAACAAAGACGCTCAAAAGTTGACATTACTTCTCTTATTCTTAAAGTAAATAGTTACTTAAATCCTATAAAAACAACCCAGTATCTGCTCATTCTCTCATTCACACACATACCCTATTTAATTAAGCGCTTTTTGATTTTAAATTCTCATAATTAATTTATTAGATATACGGTTACGTGGTATCGGCATCCCTGTCGGTTACTTGTTGATCTCCGCAATTTTTTGTTCACTTTTGTCCGAATAGTTTTCACTGTTGATTTAAACTTTTTACATTGTTTTATTGGTTCTAAACTCACATTTCTATAATTAAAAGATTTTTCTTTTAGCTCGTGAAACTATTGTACAGCCGGCCGGCTATAGGTGTGGAAAGTGACCATGCAGTTCTCTCAGCGTCTATATAAACCACACCTTCTTGATCTATGGCAACTTGGTTCGTGATTTGTTGATAAAGATCACATGATACAGTAATGAATTGCCACGTGGTATCACTAGTGAAGCGAGTCTTGGTATATTTCTCTGTGTCTTGGGGCTCGCTAAAAAGTTCGTGCTTTTTACCAACAGAAGCGCAATCATCCGCGCACAGGTTCACATTCCAACGCCTCAAGAAACAGTACTTATTGCAGGGCGCTGACAAAATGTGCGTCTTGGTGCCATGACAAAGAATGCTTATTGTTTAAAACTGAGGCCCTGTGTAGGTAACTATACAGCGTCTCACTTACAATTGGAATAATGAAAAAAAAACCCTCAAATCTGTCCCGTTACAAAATTGATTTTGATTGTCATTAGCTATCTGTACAAGACATCTAGTAGCTAGAAATGAAGCACTAGCTGTACCATATGTTACAGTTTTTAATACAAAATGTTTCAACTCTTGATCAGGTGAATCATGCCAAAGTATTCTTTGCAAATTACAATTGTAACGGGACAGAATGGGGTGATAAAGAATTTTAATAAATGCCAACACAAATAATGTACAACCTTTGGGGAACCTCTGTTTAACCAAGAAACATGTAATCTTATTGCGAAACACCCGTCTGTGTTTGTATCTGGAGTCAGTCCGGCTATACACATTACGTAATCACCTATAGCTTGTGCTGACTGTGAATCACAGAAAACGCCAGTTTCAACAGGCGGTAAAAAGTATAGGAATTCCCGGGCTGAGCGTCTGTACATTCTAACCCATCAGAGCCCAAAATTGTGGTCAGGTGACCGACCATACGCCAGTTTAGCGTCCCCAGTCGACTAGAAACCAAAGAACCGCGCGAGTCAGTAAAATAGCGCACGGTTCCAGTAACTAGTGTGCGGAAAATAACTCCAGTGGACCTTCTACTTTGGAACCGCGCAGTCCCAGTAAATCAGTGCTCGAGCAAAAATACGGTCAGCCGACTAAAAATTTAACGTCATTGTGAATTTGAGTGCAACATATAATTGGAACAAACTACGACAGTGGTAAATATTGAAACGGTTGGAGAAGACAATTTTCGGAACTTTTAAGTGGAACATAGTGATTTGACAGCAATGGCGTAACAACTCGGAAACCGGAGAAACGATGAGTACTTAATATAAACTATTACCTAAAGTTTTGACACAGCTACAATTTGTATAACCACAAATCAAATAATCCAAGAGCGCTATAAATGGGGTTTATTAGAATATAAATTCTTGGATTTCGTTGTCCATGACGTGTCCGTTACTTAACTAAATACAACTACTATATTAACGACTCGGAACACAAAGTTTTTTATAAGTAAAAACAAAGTTTTACCTTACAACCTGAACCGGTTTTCACCTGAAGAAGCCTTTTAAAGGTGAAAACCGGTTCAGGTTGTAAGGTAAAACTTTATGTTTTTACGTATAAAAAACTTTGTGTTCTTAGTCGTTAATATAACAGTTGTAGTTAGAATATAAATGTTAAAGAAAGAGTGTGTGTGTGTGGGGGGGGGACAAATGTAAAGGTTACGTACTGATTCGTCTTAATATACACTTGTAACTAGTGATATCACTTATAACAGATTTTGAAAAAACTTAACAGAAGTAAGAATTGATGTTATGATTTAGTATAAAATAGTTTGTACAGCTTTTTATAGAACGTAAAAGAGGGGTTAGAAGTTTTGGTAACGAATAAACACAACTATTTGTTTTAGTTAGCATAAAAGGTGTTAGAGTAATTATTTCGCCACTCAAACCTAAATAACCACTCTGCAACAGTTTCGTCTATAGAACCCTGGAGGAGACCCGAAGGTAAGAAAAGTCGAAATTTTATATATTTGTGCAAACATTTATTGGATCATAAAAACGTAGAGTTACAAATGACGCATGAACAGGGACTTAATTTATTAACGAAAAAATACAAGTTATTACAAATGGCGCCACTAACTTAGGGACGGTTTATATAATTTACTTTATATAAACTAGACCTAATTTTAGTTGCAGAGACGGATTATTTGGGAGTGAGGGCATTTTTGTAAATGTGTGATGTTCTACTTTACTTATATTATAAATTTGTACCAGTTCAGGCGTCAATTGTGATGTACTTCACCTTTACCATCTTTACACATTAATATGTAACTCAAACTTACCTTGATTGAGTCCAGGGTTACAACACACGAACTGTAAAATATAAACGTGACTCAGGGTTGTGTATAGCAATAATTACACTCATTGACCATATTAATTAGTTGTTTATTAATCAATTGAATATTTGGTTTAAATTTACTTTTTACTCTTTTTTTTATATCTCAAAATTATTACTGTTCATGTGAATCATCTTTTATTAGAAACTTTTACAAAATAAACCTTTAGGCCACTTGAACATTTTCATTTTCTTTTATACTTAATTAATATTCATTTTCTTCTCAAATAGATACTGTTGATCTTAATTACTCTTCTTAAAAAAAAATACAAAAACAATCATGTAGGCTATTTAACATGGTAAATATTCTACCTTAACGTAACATTTACGTATATTATATATATCTATATAGACAGCCCAGTATCTGTATAAACACACACAGTCATTCAGAGTTTCTACCCCAGTGATTTGTATTTAAAACAAGAAATCTATATTGTGAAATTCAGATAATAAATTCAACATGATACATTTACGTTTGTAAGCGTCGTCACTGTTGACCACGTGCTGCGTCCTGCATTTTCATCCCACTATGTCCCCAAAAAGATTGTTTTAATTTTGAAAAAAATTCACTTGAGCTTAACTCGGTGCACTGTTGATTGAAACGTTTTACATTGTTTTACACATCTTGAACACACAATTTGCTGGTCGGCCGACCTTAATTTGCTCGAGCAAAGGTTTAGATGACCGTGCGCGGTCTGAAACTGTAAGTCGACTGAGGCAGCAAGCTGCCGGGGTGACGCTCTTCATTCTTTGTATGCAAATCACCATGTGGCCGCTAACCGGATGTCTCTTCCATAACTCATTCTCTCATTGGCTTAAAAGGCACCACGTCACACGATAATTAGTTATATTTTTGTGTTCCTTCCATTATCGACTTTGAGTTGGAGAGTATAGAGAGCGGCACATGTGCACACATCCACATTCCAATGTTTTATCGCTCTCGTACCTAGTGCCGCCTGGCACAAGGTGAATACAGGGTGTTACATAAATTAAGTTTTCGTGACCATAAATGGTGCCCAAACAGATTAGCCCCAAATAATTTTTAAATCAAAAAATAGACCCTTTTCTTAATTTGCCCTGTTACAATACCCCCCCCAATGAGAGGTTTTCTGCCGAAACAGAGAAACTCTCATTGCTAAACCCTAAGAGGATCGGTGAGGATATGGTGCCAACAACCCCCTTTACTTTCTAAACACATCATGGGTAAACTACCCCCCTAGCTCCAGCGACTATGGCTACTCCTGAACGAGATTACTGGACTTCTCTGTTCGAGATCCCAACACCATAAAATCGGACAGGTACTCACCATAATACTACCTAACCTTTTATCATTCCACCAACAAATCAGAAACTGGCCTTATACCATACCAGATCCTCAACCGATATGTTCCCCCTTACATGCATACTGGGTTGTCTTTAGCAAATACTGGGTGCATACACATACTCATTACTATATTATACACAATCTCCATATCTAGAATTCATAAAGTATTTTATCCTTTAAACTTCATTTCATTTCTCAACTTTTATCGACTTGACATTACTGTTTCACATAAATGGCAATTTATGTCACATACAATAAATCAAACAAATCAAACTAAATCATTTAAATTTTGTTCACCTAAAGGAATTAATCTAAGTTTCATATCAAAATTTCATATTACCATTAATTTGATCAAAATCCCAAAATCTTTTACATGAATTTACAATTCTTCTTCCCTAGCTGCCAACAATCATAATAAACAAAATACAACGAACATCTTAGTCTATCATAAACTCCATTATCACTACCTTTGTCTACAACACAATATAAATCAATTAATACAATCGCAATACACATAATCAACAATATATATATATATATATATACTGAACATCAAAACACAATATGTACTTCAAGCAAAATACAAATTTTAAATTAAGTTTTTTTTTTTTTTTTAATGTAATAATGTTTTATTAAACCTCTATTCTGACAATAAAAGAAAATACAACTTGAACTTATATTGATTATGAACGGAACATAGGAATTGGTTACATTGACTCTTATACAGTCCATCAGCTGATGTCTTACTAACAGGTGAATGACCTCACTATAGGCACACTACATACAAATAATACAATATAAAATACTGTTTATAATCCCTACCCTCCAACATAATAACATAATAAAACATAAACATTCACAAATAATACAGAACTCATTTCATTACAAAACATCTCATCTGTATCTGAATAAAATTTACCAAATTTGGGTTTAGTTTCAAAGTCTATTAACTCTTTATTTAGTTACTTTTTTATTATTACATTTCCGTTATGAATTTCTACTAGTCATTTTCATCATCAATTGGTTTGGGCAATTCCCAATTATTCACAATAATCTAATTCATTGAAAAGGCATTAAAATATAATCTTACCCCCCTTCTGACTCTAACACTCACTAACAGATTTACATAGAATGACACCAATCTCTCAAAACATTTATCTCTACTAACTTACTACTCTAGCTCACCTTGAATCATTCTACCCTTATAACAACATACCCTCTTTGTACTTAGGATGTGTTCCCTCCCTATGCTCATTCCCTTATTAGTTCCTGGTCTCCCCCAGGTAACCCCACCAACGCACATACGGTTCACCTCCCACCACAACGCCTTTCGTTGAGAACTCCTTATCACACCACCCCCTTTACAAAATTCCTCCATCATCTAATTACTCTCCAATTTCATCACTCTCATTACTTTACATATATACCCTATCGCTACTGTGTCCCTCCTAATACTCAGTTTCTATCTTACTTTTATTCCCAAGAATCTTATTCTGTTTAACACCCATTTAAAGTTAACTCTGACTGATTCAAATGCCTTATTGAAATATTTGTCACCCAAATTCTAACCTTTATTACCCATTGAAAATTCATAACTATCTCAAATTAATTTCATCATTTAACTTAAAACCTCTTAACCACATTAAAAATTTATTATTCAAACATTTAATTATATTGATAAAAAAATCTGCAAATCAATTATAAGGGACATATTATATACATAACACCAGTCATCAGGTGATATCTCATGGTCAGGTGAATGACCTTACCCTAGATACACTTCAGAATTATACAATGTAAAATACATCACATGTTTACAATTCTTACACTCTAACATAGTGAAATAATAACATAATAAAACATACTAAACAAAACATAATAAACACCTTCTCTCCTCAAACAATATTTTCAAAATCAGTAAAGTCATTTATAAAATTATTATACAGAGCATAACATATTTAAATCAGTTACTTCTGAACAAACTATCTACTACAATAGTATCTCTTGAATCACAATAAAATCATTTAATTAGCTTATTAGCCCATTCAGTTTATATCAATTTAAGATTTTAATTCGTTACTCCCCTGAGTAACCTCCTTACCACACACACTATGACCCTCCATTGGACTGTGGCGTCCAGTTGCTTCCACAAGAACGGAAGTTTTTTTTAGGGGTAGACGCTGCCTACCCCGTTCTTGCTTCAGCGTTATATAAAAATTCGGCATTACTGATGTCCGAGGACACCAGTAATCCTACTATAATGATTCACACACCCTTAATACGGCACTACCACCACCTTTGATGATAGCCGCTGTTCGATAGTTATGTAGATTCCCCTGATTTACCCCCCGGTTAATTTATAAGTTCACCAATTTAGAATATATTTACATTATAAATCCACGGTCAGGGTTCGGTGAAACCGTGACCGCCCGAAATGTAGGGGAAACTACTAAAAGATATACAAGGTTTATACTAACACTGCTACTGTAGTTCACAGATGGCAAACCATTGTATGTTTGGCTATATTATCATTTCATTTAAAACCTCTAACACTCATTTAAAAATTACTATTCAAACATTGAACATTTTACTTTATTTAAATTGCATTATAAACTTCATACTTACAGTACATCACTCAAAACACATGATTCCTGTTATTGACACAAAATTATAAACAATTCATCACCAAATAATGTACATAACTCCATGTATCTTCTGAAACATTATAACAATAATATGATTCCATAACTAAACACATTTTACATTTATTCATTTATTATTTATTATCCAGTTTAAATCATTTAAATTCATTATCAAAATTTATCTATACATTAATTAATTAATTAATCTCAAATTCTTTAATTCAATCAATTGTTCAAAACACAAATTATTTTAATTACCTTACTCCAAAACAATTACAATTCATTTATTACAAACTCTCATTATTTATTTAGTCTGCCAAAATATTATTATTATTACATCAATTTCTACTACCTACACATCTTGTTTACATAAAATATATTTTACAACACAACATAATTAATTTCTCTATAAATTTATTTACAATTCTTCGTCATTAATTTTCCTGTTTACCACACCTCATTTCATAAGTTAGCAAGGTCATTACCATAAACTAAAATATTTAAAATGTCCATTCACTTATTTTGTATTTAACCCCATCATCATATATTAGTCTGATGTATTTATAACACAACTCGTTCTTCTCGACACACATTACATTATAATTATTATTGTAATGACTACTTTCGTTAATTATATTGACACAGTAATTAACTACATATTTGTCTCCCATTATTTCATATAGCCCGTCTACATTGGTAATTTTAGTCCAGTCTCCATCAGTATTTTTGGTTAACATAAGGTACATTCTATCAGCATATTCCTCCACTATATGAATTACATCATTAGGTAAGTGTTTATCATCTACTACAGTATCATCAAAATAATCATCCATCTCTATTTCACAAGGTAAGTATTTTATATCGCCTATTTCCTTCAATTCTAACCTCTCTTTCAACTCTTGATAACTCCTACTTAACGTAAACAACTCTATTTCCGCATCTACACACAACTCTCTCTCTCTCTCTAAATATCTCTCCACATCATAACACCTGTTACAACCCCACTGACCTATTTTATACCATGCAAAGGGCACAACAAACTTACTATATTTCTTGGTTCTTCCAAGAACATTACAACAAATTAAGGGACTATTTGAAGACCCTTGGTTCTTCCACACAACTACTGGAGGAAACTCTGTCCTCATACAACACTTGTGAAACCTCTGTTTCACCATATACTTGGGGAAAATTTGCCCTTTGCCCACCTAACCTTTCATCACACTCTCTCTCAGCCTCATTAGCACTCGTTAACAACTCTACCTCACCACAATCTTCATTATCACTCTCAACATTAACTACCTTATTCTGTAATACCACGTTTTAAATTATATCATTATAATTCTCAGTTTTTTCTTCACTATAAGATTCACTACCGTAATTACTACTTACCTTGTTCTCAGTTACTTCATTATTTTTCGTCATATTACCACTGTCACTTACCTTTTTATTCATTATCTGATTTATTTTACTGTCTAACCTTTTATTCATCTCATTAATTTTCTCCTTGCTATTATTGCTTATCGATTGTAATATCTGCTCCGACATATTATTACAACGTGTTAATTTCACTCACTTGCTTACTAAAATTCAAATTTTGTTGTTTAATTTCGTTTCTAATTTCATCGAATTTACTATTTTGTTCATTGAATCTACTATTCTGTTCATCGAATTTCTCATTGAAACTACTTTTTATTTCATTGATTTTGCTTTTCTGTTCATCGAATTTGCTATTCTGAATGTCAAATTTTACGTTAATATTACTATTCATTGTTCTCATGAAATTATATATATCGTCCAATGACAACTCTTTTACTCTAGTTGTCGTTGGAGTAGATTCTGCTTTTGCTTTACTCATTATTACAGATTCGTTTATCAGGCTTGGAGTTGTCTCCATTCCTGAATCGTTTACATCATCTACTTCGCATAAAACATTTTCTTTGACCACATTCGGGTCTGACTGAATTTCTATCTCCCCCGTGACAGTTACATCACTCATACTGGCTTTACTTTCATTACTATCCATTTTAGCTTATTTATGAGATTTTCCTCTACACAAAATCAATCCAAACTGTATTCAGTATAGTATAACATAAGTATCACTTAATTCTAACTTATTACGTAAGTAATAAGTGGTAATTAGTACGTATACCACTTAACCTCCAAATCACGTTTATATTCACTTGTAGGTGTGATTTATAAATAGTCCCTGTTCGGGCGCCAATTGTGATGTTCTACTTTACTTATATTATAAATTTGTACCAGTTCGGGCGTCAATTGTGATGTACTTCATCTTTACCATCTTTACACATTAATATGTAACTCAAACTTACCTTGATTGAGTCCAGGGTTACGACACACGAACTGTGAAATATAAACGTGACTCAGGGTTGTGTATAGCAATAATTACACTCATTGACCATATTAATTAGTTGTTTATTAATCAATTGAATATTTGGTTTAAATTTACTTTTTACTCTTTTTTTTTTATATCTCAAAATTATTACTGTTCATGTGAATCATCTTTTATTAGAAACTTTTACAAAATAAACCTTTAGGCCACTTGAACGTTTTCATTTTCTTTTATACTTAATTAATATTCATTTTCTTCTCAAATAGATACTGTTGATCTTAATTACTCTTCTTAAAAAAAAAATACAAAAACAATCATTTAGGCTATTTAACATGGTAAATATTCTACCTTAACGTAACATTTACGTATATTATATATATCTATATAGACAGCCCAGTATCTGCATACACACACATACACACAGTCATTCAGAGTTTCTACCCCAGTGATTTGTATTTAAAACAAGAAATCTATATTGTGAAATTTAGATAATAAATTCAACGTGATACAATTACGTTTGTAAACGACGTCACTGTTGACCACGTGCTGTGTCCTGCATTTTCATCCCACTATGTCCCCAAAAAGATTATAGTTTTAATTTTGAAAAAAATTCACTTGAGCTTAACTCGGTGCACTGTTGATTTAAACGTTTTACATTGTTTTACACATCTTGAACAAACAATTTGCTGGTCGGCCGACCCTAATTTGCTCGAGCAAAGATTTAGATGACCGCGTGCGGTCTGAAACTAAGTCGACTGAGGCAGCAAGCTGCCGGGGTGACACTCTTCATTCTTTGTATGTAAATCACCATGTGGCCGCTAACCGGATGTCTCTTCCATAACTCGTTCTCTCATTGGCTTAAAAGGCACCACATCACACAATAATTAGTTATATTTTCGTGTTCCTTCCGTTATCGACTTTGAGTTGGAGAGTATACAGAGCGGCACACGTGCACACACATCCACATTTCAATGTTTTATCGCTCTCGTACCTAGTGCTGCCTGGCACAAGGTGAATACAGGGTGTTACATAAATTAAGTTTCCTTGACCATAAATGGTGCCCAAACAGATTAGCCCCAAATAATTATTAAATCAAAAAAAAAATAGACCCTTCTCTTAATTTGCCCTGTTACAAATGATTACAGATTGTGGTTAGAAAGTGATAAAGTATAATTGTATATGCAGATATAATAATAAAAGATGGAGAATAATAATGATGAAGGCAGCAGAATTGACTTAAATAATATTAGTACAGACAATCAAGCAAATACGGTAGTAACCGAAACAAGCTTATTAACAACGGTAGTAACTGAAACGAGCTTGACAGAGTCCGTAATAATGAACGGCGTTGCTAATCAATCGACGCCGATCCCAGTTAAGAAAGACGATAGTTATGAAAGGTTTAGAATGATACAAACAATGTTAGATAAACAGAATATAAAACTTGACAATATAAATAAATGTTTTGATAGTAATGATATTAAGTTTAAAGAACAAAGTGAAAAGCTAGAGAGTAAGTTCAATGAGTTAATGAGTGATATCCATGAACAAAAAATAAAATGTGAAAGAAATTTTGATAAAATAAATAGTCTTCTTGACATAAATGAGGTTAAATTTGAAGAATTAAATAAACGATTTGACATAAATAATGCTAAATTTGATGAATTAAAGGGGGAAGTAAATGTAAAGTTTGAGGAATTAAATAATTCACTGGGTAAACGTATTGATGAACGGTGCAATACAATTAAAAAACAAATGCAAGATGATGAGGATAACATGAGAAAAAGAGAGGAGAGTACAAGAAATACCGGTAAGTGTAGTGAGAATGAAACTATATAACTTACTTCACATTTATCATTAACTCTTCATGTCCCTAGTTCGGGGCCACTGAAACTATATAAGTTCTATGCAAATATAAAATACTCTTACCTTTGCGTTCCTCTTCAGGGTTTTACAGACGAACACAGCTGCAGAAAGGATTATTTGAGATAGACGGTACAAATATAAATACGCAGTTTATATTTGAACAAATAATGTCTGGTTTATTGTACAAATTAATTATTTCATTTTACTTTGATGTCAATAAAAGTTCTAATTTCTTTTAGGGTATTTAAATATAATTTTCATTAGTAACATAAACATGTCTTAATACGACATTTCTTAGATTACGATAAATTATTTATATTTTTTAATGAACCAATACGTTTTATTTTTTTTCTTGTTTAATTTATATCTTTTCCCTTAGAGATCTCTATTATATAAAGTTACATTTTAAATTCTTCTTTCATAGTGAGCAATCACCATTTAGTTTAAATTGGTGTTAATATAAATATTCAGTGTTTTAGTTACCCATCCGCTGCGTGTTCATATGTTTGGTTGCACAAACTCGGGTTAATCACTTTCTTCGTTCTAATGCACTCCGACACTCGTTTATTGAGTTTAGTTGTAGTTTATTTTATCACATTTTATTTACTTTGATTTAATATCCGTACACATTATAATATATATGTATATAGTCGGCTGACTTTTACTTGTTCAAACACTTAGATGGTTAATGGCCGCTCTAGTATTTATTCACTGTTAATTATTTTTTCTGGATAGGCCGACTATTATTTACAGCCTACCCTTCACGTCCGAGGCCACTGTTTTAAAGTAAACTGTATGCTGATTTTTCTGGCCGCGCTACCATGAGTTGCAATGGAACTGGACTCTTACTGCGCTAAGGCCAAGAACACGGAGTTTTTTCTGGTCACGTGATCGTCAGTCTGCGCTCCAATTGGTGCTTTTTAAAAGAGCGCTATAACACAGGCATAGCGTTTAGCAACATGTTGCCGCCTGGTGCAATATGACTTGACATCATTTTCCCCGTGATTCACAGCTGACGCAAAACTGTAGGTTATTTCATAATCTGTCTGGACTGTTTGAGTGCGGAGACAAAACACAGACGTTTTGTTTTGTAATAAACACTGCATGCGTGGTTGACTAAATCGAGGTTCCAAAAAGGTGAACGCTGGCTACATAGGGAATACACTTGATTTAAAAAATTGTTTTTCATACAATTCTGTACCGTTACAATACCTCCCCCCCCAATGAGAGGTTGGATGCCGAAGCATACAAACTCATTGCCTAAAACCTAAGAGGATCAGTGAGGATATGGCGCCACAACCCCCTGAACTCTCTACTAAAATCATGGGTACTTACCCCCCCTAGTCTGGCGACTGTGGCAGCACCCGTCCGATCTTACTGGACTTCTCTACTCGAGATCCCAACACCATAAGCTCGGACCGATACCCGCCACAGTATCACTCGACTCTAAAACATCCAATTAAAATTCAACAAAAAGGCCTTCCAATATACCGTATCCACAACTGTTGGTTTCCTCTTAGCCGTACTGGTTCATTAACAAAGTACTGGTTCATTTTTATTATAAAATATAATATGCATGTGACTACATTGTAATATGGCTTCTAAATTGTCCATCGGTTACATTGATCAATTCAAATTGAATCCTCAAGTCCATACCCATACACTATCACAATGACTCATCTTTAACAAGTTACATTGTTCAACAATATAGCTTAACCCTAGAAGATACAAGATTAACAGAACCATATAAGTTTACAGTATCCTAGCCTTAGTATATATGCATTCCAGACAAATTAAATAATGTTCCCAGCACAATATTGCCCAGCCAAAATAACATATCAATTATACAAAATCGCATTAAATCACAACAATTATAACTAAAAAATACAAGTTATATCCTTATATCCTTAACTACTATATTTATATAGAATATTTTTGTTTTGTTTTTTACTACTACTACTACCCCCCCTAATAGTCCCTTAACCCCTGATACCCGTTACAATCTGCTGTGTTCAGCACTAGGCTTCTTGGCCCTTGCAGACCTCATCCTAGCCGTAATCACATCTCCCTCGTGACCTGTAACTGGGTCACCTCCTAATCCACACTCACTATTTCCCCCCCTGGACTGTAGGGCCCAGTTGCTTCCACAAGGACTGATGCAGAAGGGGTGGACATTTTTTCTTTTATTCCACCCCATCCTTGCTTCGGCGTTACAATAAAAATTCAGTATAATACTTACTAGTATTGAATGATACACCCCTAATGGACTACCACCCCTATCTGGGTGAAAATAGCCCTGTTCCAAAATTTGGTAGATTCCCCTAAAAATAACCCCCCTACTAAATCTAACAAACCACCGGGTTAACAAAACAAAACAAACCACAAGCCGGTTATATCAAGTAAAATTTGTGATTTGTCACAATTAACTACTTTCACGGTCATGATTCGGTGAGGTCATGGCCGCACTTAGGTGGGGAATCTACAGTTAAACATAAAACATAGATTGACATTGATAAAGGTTTACATGAACAGTTATATACACATCTTTTTTTCCAAACACTATCTTAGCCTGAACATTTTTGATTATTTCTTATCCAAAATTTCCTTCAGTTTTCATCAGTTTTTATTTAATTTATCATTACAGTTGAAATTCAAATCAAAATAGATTTAAACACATCACTAACATTCACACTTTTAAGTTAATCTAGGGGCAACTCCAATTTAATTTAGTTTCTTCATCTATTCAGAACAATTTCAATTACTTTAATTACATTTTTTCAAAATGATTCTCCATTAACAAAATCCTATCACCCAGAATTTAATTGTCTTACAATCAAAACATTAAGTCATTTCCTTTCATTATAAAATATTACCTTCATTTCTTACATTTTTGTTTTGTTTTTCATAATAGGGTATACTCCTAGCAATGATTCAGCAAAATACAATATTCTTGTTGTTGTCAACTTGTAAGGATACTTCTCTTTTACCATTTACTAAATACTACACTCATCATAATATAATACTCACCACTGCCAGAATTTTACTTACCGTCATGGTCCCCGTTAAACTTACCTTAAAAGAAACTGCCCAGGTTGCCACGATGTTTTAAGGTTATACATCGAAACCTTCTACACTCTTGCCCTTATAAAAATCCCGTGATCTGACTACTCTTTAAAAATTCAGAAAACCCCCGAGAACGTTAGACGAGTTTATCAGCACAGAGTACTAGGAAGTGGTAATAACGAAATAACTACGACTAACACATTTTATATTATGGACCCAATAGTTTTACTATTCAACTTTCTTTTTCTTTAAACATTACACAAAATAGAAAACAAAAACAAAAATAGAAAATTTACACAAAAACCCAATAGAAGAAATACAATCGCTCATTTCTGTGAATTGATATGATAAATTTTATACAGATATATTTGTAAGGCTGCCCAGTAATTGCGTACACACACTTCACTCACACATATATAAATTGTCCCCTTAATCTAGAGCGCTCTTTTACATTTATGATAATTATAATAAAATTGGGTTGCCGCCTACTTAACTTTCCGCTTCCTACTTCACCTCGTGCCGCACTGTGTACATGTCCGAAGGTTTTGTCTGTCACCACTTTTCTTCACTACGCTTACGTCATTCTGCGGTATGTTTCACTATTTTTGAATATTTGAGTTTTTTCCAATTGAAATAATTTATTTTAGGCTCCTGAGTCTTACCGTGCGTCCAGCCGACGCAGCGGCGTTATCTCGACTGGTGTTACATGAGGCCGGACATCACTGCCTTGCCTGCTAACAAATTTCATCGCTGTTCCCAGCCTTCGTTGTTAAAGTCTTAGTCGTTACACACACAACACGTGTTATTTGTGTGTCTTGGACGTCGACAAAATTTCACTGCCACTGGTTTCATCACAAAGATAGGCGGGATTTCGTCAAGACTTCCGCCATCTCCCGGCAGCATTGCAAACAGATTTTATAAAATTAGCCATATTGTTTTACCATCTCGGCATCGGTTTCGCACGTGCTGGTGTTTGCGCGTGTCACTCGGCACTACAGTTCTTGGAATGGTATTGCGTTGTTGCACACCGGACGCATTCCTTTGTGGCTGGTTGTTAGCCACAAAGGTTTTGTCTCTTCTCCCCAACAGAACGCACAGGCATGTGCGCGTTGGAATTCTGTGAATTAACTCTTGTTGACCACGCCGCACCCAACGCACTGAGCCATTCTATGTAGGTGACTCGCTGTTTTGGTCCCGTATAAATTGAAATAAACAGAATGAAATTACAATAAAATAATAGCCCTTTTTGCCCCGTTACAAACTCAAGCATGAAACAAACATCAACCTGTAAACATTAGTCACACAACAGGCAACACACCTGTTTACATCAACAGTTGTATGCCAGACTGGTTTTATAAACACTGACGCAGTCTCAACAATCCAGATTACAACACCATAAATACATGTACTTCCTTCAATTTTCAAGTTAGATAACTCTTTTAGTGTTGACATATTACTCACTTACTATTTATTACACTTCAAATCACAATTAATTTGACTTCATTAATAAAATTGACCTTTTTTGAATTACTTTAATAACCTCCTACACTCAAGACAATGTAGCTTTAGTTCCAGTATTTAAAACACTTGTAATTTACACGCACAATGCAAAATAAAATTCCTTATTATCTCTTGTTCATTATTTTAGTAAATACCATTTAGTAAATATTATTATACCATTCATTCTTATTACAAACATATGTTACACATAAGCTATACTGTACATTACAACAAAATAATATTAACACTAACACATTTATTTACAAATTTTTGTCATATTTTTTCTCATTTACCACACTTCATTACCTAAATCGGCCAAGTAATTTTACCATTACTGACATAATTAAATGTTCATTCAGTATTGCTCAACCCCCATCATCAAAAATTAGTCTTTTCTTCACATAACGTTGTTCAATTTTATTGATACCCAACATATGGCTATCTTTTTTATAATAACCATACAAATTTATATGTTCCATTGTACCACAATAATAATATTTAGTGTTACCTCCCCTTATTACTATATCATAAATCAAGTCTGCATTAGTATTTTTTATAAAGTCTCCATCAGTGTTTGTTATTACAATTACATCATTATCACAATATTCGTCAGCTATTACTAATACGCTGACCCTCACTACAGGTAAACGTATATTTTGTAGCGGGGCATTTTTGGGCATACCTGGGGTAATGACATAATTTGTATTTTTTCATAAATAATAATTAACTTGTTGAGTGATAGAAAAATGTTATGACCGAGAGGTAAATTTGTTATGGGGAAGCGATCCCAACAACGGCAACACTGCTTGAGGCGTTGAAAACAAAGTTATTAGACAATATTCATATAAACAGTTTTAATAACCGGCAAACTGTACCAAAGTCAGTTCAAGGACAATGACGAACACGAAAAACGTAAACACGTTATGTAACAACAAATGACATAATCGTGTCAGGCGATGTGTTGCGTCAGCAAATTATATAACGATATGTGTCACCAGTTTTGTCAACAAGCCAAAAACAGTCCACTGGCGCAAGGATACAAACTGAAAACCAATAAGAGTTAGCGAAGAACAGTCGCTTCACAAATTAGCGCAAGTAGTTCGCCCCAGTCTAAATTCAATGCTCGCGCGAGCAACACCTGTTAAGTTTCGGAACATATTTGTGCGGGCCCGCAAAGCAAGAAAAATGTGAAAATTTTAATACATATATTTTGATCTAACAGTATTATTACAAAACAAGTAGAGACAGTGAGAAAAATTGCGATAAAATAACCGTTCAGCCATGAAGTGTAAAAGTGAGAAATACGAGAAACAGCAAACAATGAACCACGATTTGACGCCCCAGTTCTACACAACAGCAGGAAAGTAGACATTCAAAATTATTTAAATACTGACACTTTTAAAATTGAGCTCAATAAAATAAAAATGTACTATATGAAATAGCGTGAGTGTGTGTGTGTGAAAGCGCTGGTTTTCGTTATGTCGTAGTTGTAGATAATGGTCTATATTTATGTTATATTCTAGTTTGAAATTGCTTAAGCAAAATGATCATTTTTACTAATACTTAAACATACTAAAATTGCGAAAGTAAAAAAGTATGAGGGAGAGAGGAAATTTGGTGTTTTGTATCAACAATATAACTTGATGATGTTTTCTTTTCTTTTTTGAAATTAATAAAGTAATAGTGATTATAACATTCAATGTGAAGTAATAGTTATTTCAGACAACCATGTGGTTTCCAACACGTCTAACGAGATCCTGGACATGATGAGTTTAAGTTGGTACTCAACAATATGGCTGCTACTCCAGCCTAAAGTATAAAAAGTTTTACAAAGTGTAATAATAAATTTAAATAAAAAAGACGATTAATTATTAATATAACAGTGGCGCCCTTACAGCTGGACCGTTTGCATAAATTAAATTATGCAAATGTGGACCTGTTGAAGAAATGATATGGTTGTTTGGAAGGTGTATTTACGTATGTACGTAAATTAGACGTAAGAGGTTATGTTCAAGATGGGTGAGTAGAATATTTTTCAATAAGTATATGTTACGTATAATAAGATTATATGAAGATATATATATAAAAAATTTTTTTTTAAGAAAAATGGCAGACGATCATGAAACTGTCAGCGTCACTGACAGTGTAGATGAAAGCCAGATAAGCATGACTGAATCTCAAATCATGCATGAAGGTGTTCACTCAACACCAGTCGCGAATAAAACGGCTGAAGATAATGATATGATTAAGATGATGAAATTGCTTTTTAATGAACAGAAAAACGATATGCAAGAGTTCAAAAGTAGTATCAATGAAAAGTTCGATATTCAAAAGAATAGTTTTGAGGAGTTATTAAAAAATCAGAATAAAGAGTTGAAACATGAGATACAAGAAATTAACAAACATTGTGAAAATACCAAAGTAGAATTTACTAATAAAATCAGCCAAGTAGAAACTAAGTTAGATGATTCAATACAAAAGATAGATATTAAATTTAATGCCATAGATAGTCAGATAGATAGAGTTGAGAAGCAAATCAATGAAAATAACGAAATATTAATAAATTCAATGAATGAGTATAACAATGACATAGAATCTAAAATTATTAAATGTAATATTGAAACTGAATGTAAGTTGAGTAGTGTAGTAATGACAGTTGAAAAATTTAGTCAGAATATTGATGAACACCAAAATAAGATAGACTCTAAAATAAATGAAATTGAAAGTAATTATAAGACAGAGATACAAGCAGTAAATGAATCTATTGAAGTAATAGCAAAAAATAATGTACAGTCTGAATATAGTAATGATAAAAAATTATATTCACTTGAACAAAATATTAGTAATATGCGAGATGAATTAAGTTTAGTGAAAAATCAAAATGTAAACAATGTTATTGAACGAGTATTTATGACACGAGACACAAACAATGAAGTAGAATTAGAAACTTTCAATTGTGACAATCGTAGAGTACACCCAATGCAATTTTTAAATAGGGTTAGGGAATTTAATCGGTTTAATAATAGTAGCTGGGAGGTTAAGTTGCTGAAGATTATCAAATGTTTCAAAGGTAGTGCCGAGATATGGTCGGAAGTACACCATACCGAATGGGAAAGTTATGAAGATTTTGAGATAGCTTTTCGCAACAAATATTGGTCAGAAGAAGACCAAGAAATACTAAGAAGTAAAATAATGGGTAATGGGAATTTTGGTAGGATTAATAACCACCTAACCATATATGTGATGACCATTTATAACGAAGCAAAGTATTTAGAACCGCCGTTGCCATTCCGATCATTTGTACGACATATTAGCAAACACCTGCCCAGAGAGGTGCAAATAACTTTAATGACTAGAGAGATTACAAATATAAGCGAGTTAGAAAACATGTTAGATGTATTACAGAATATAGGGGAACGTGACATGGGACGACGTCCAAACACACCAGTAGTACCACCCCATAATAATAATAATAATAATAATTTCCATCATAACAGGGGTACACAGAATTTTCATAGAGGAGCGCGGGGAGGAAGTTTTGATAATAGGGGCGAGAGTTGGAGGTGTAGAGCCTGTGAAATGGATAACTATGCTAATAGAACGAATTGTTTTAGATGTCATCGAACCAGGGAGTGCGCCAGAAATGAGAGGACAAACCCACCACCAAATCAACAGTCGAGAGGAGGAGAATTTTATAGAGGAGCGCCTCGAGGAGGAGGAAATCATAATAGAGGTAGAGGAGGAAATCATCAAGCTGTGGCAGGTCCATCCACGGAAAACTGAGGAAGACAATGGGGAAGCGGACCCAGCCATTGTCAATGGAGGACCGGGTCCAAGTAATTAACGAATACACAAACAACGTCATCAAGATGGATATGGCAAAAGAGTTGTTAGAAGAAGAGGAGAACAAGGTGGTGGAACGCAGAACAGGATTGACTGAGGTGACGATTAACATTGAAGGTAAGAATTATAAAACTTTAATTGATACTGGTAGCGAGATATCAGTAATGTCTGAAAATGTCATGGGTGAATTAAAAGAGTTAAACAAGAATATACCATCATTACCAGTTGCAGGGGTCACTGTAGTGGGGGTAACTGGGGTGAGAAGTAAAAGAATAACCAGACAAGTACAATTAAATATTTTAATAAATGAAGTAGAATTTGAAAATACTTTCCTAGTAGTTAAAGGGTTAAGTCTAGATGTAATATTGGGAAATGATTTTTTGGAAATAAACGGAGCAGTGATAGATTTTAATAAACAAATAGTAAAATTTGAGAAGGGGAATAAACCAGTCAGAATAGAGTTTAAGAAAGTAGTAAATGAAGCTAAAGTCACTGGAATAAAAATGTTACATAAACAGATAAGTGATAGAGAGATAGAAACTAAAATAAATATATGTCTAGAGAGTGATGGTTTAGAAAATGAGGAGAGAGAGATGCATGAGCGTAATGAGAGTGTGTGGGCAAATAGAGCCGATAAATTTTTCAATGAAAATACAGTTGTAGGAAGTACTCAGCGAGAGGAGCTGTGGGCAGTTGTGGAGCAGTACAGAGGGGTGTTTGATGAATCACCAGGGAAAGCGAAGGACTACATCTGTGAGTTGAAAGTTCGGGACCACGCACCATACATGCAGAGAAGCTACCCGGTGCCGTTTTCGAAGAGGAGGGCTGTACAGGAGGAATTAGACCGGATGATGCAAGGAGGCATAATTGAACGCTCAGTATCACCTTATTCAAACCCTTTAGTGGTAGTGATAAAGAAGGATGGCAAGGTAAGGTTATGTTTAGATGCTAGAAAAATAAATCAAATTATTATACCGGACAGAGAATCTCCGGAACCCATAAATGAGATTTTACAAAAGTTTAGCGGAGTCAAGTACATGACGTCCTTAGATCTAACCGCTGGATACTGGCAGGTACCATTAGCAACAGAGAGTAGGAAATACACAGCTTTTCTTTTTAACGGTAAGAATTACCAGTTTAAACGCTTACCTTTTGGATTAAACACCAGTGTTGCTAGTTTTATCAAATGTTTAGATAATATTTTACAACCTAAGGACTTAGACTTTTTAACTGTGTATGTCGATGATATTTTGATAGCCTCTAGAACATTCACTGAACATTTAGAACACATAGAATATGTATTAGATAAGCTACAAGTAGGGGGTTTAACAGTGAATTGGGACAAGTCTAAGTTTCTGCAGACAGAGATACACTTTTTAGGATTTATTATTACACAGGAGGGGATATTAGCCAACCCTGACAAAGTCGAAGCAATAATGCGATTCCCTGAACCTAAAAACATTAAGCAACTACAGAGTTTTTTAGGCTTATGCAATTTTTACAGGAAATTTCAGGAGAACTACGCACACACAACATCCAAACTGAGTTCTGTCCTGCAGAAGAATAAACAGTGGAGATGGGGCGATGCGGAACGAGCTGCATTTAATGAAATTAAGAGAAAGTTCAGTCATATGATAATGATGAATCATCCTGATTTTAATAAGATCTTTTATTTGCAGACCGACGCCAGCAATGTAGCGCTAGGTGCTGAGTTATACCAAGAGAGCTGCGACAAGGAACACCTAACGATCGCC
Organism: Magicicada septendecula; assembly: GCA_034769895.1. Classification (NCBI taxonomy): domain Eukaryota; kingdom Metazoa; phylum Arthropoda; class Insecta; order Hemiptera; family Cicadidae; genus Magicicada; species Magicicada septendecula. The sequence continues at coordinate 199,104,417 of CM068376.1, read as the reverse complement.
TTCGCCAGTAGATCGCTGTTATCGGCGGAAAAGAATTACACGACAACAGAAAAGGAACTTCTGAGCATTGTGTTCGCCGTGGGTAAATTCCGCACGTACATACTAGGGAATACTACGATCATCCGGACGGACCACAAGGCACTGTCATTTCTGAATTCATGTAAGCTAACACACAGCCGATTAACCAGGTGGGTATTAGCCTTACAGGAATATAACTTTTCATGGGAGTACATAAAGGGGTCAGATAATAAGGTACCAGATACACTTTCTAGAATAGATGTTATAGATAATAAGACTGGTAGGGACCTTAAAGAAATAGAAATTTTTAGACTAACTAGGGAAGATAGGATTTTTGGGGAGGAATTAAGTGACATTAAAAACTTGCAAAGATCTGATAGCAAACTGGGTAAAATAATTGTTAGTTTAGAAACAGACGTAGAGGGATCTGAATATAATGAGCGATTTCAAATATATCAAGGCATTTTGTTTAAAAAAGTAGATGGTGGGGAGCGTGATTGGAGGTTAATTATACCTGATGTGTTAATAGATAAAATTGTTTGGGATTGTCATATAAGGTATGGTCATTTTGGTGCGAGAAAGTGTGCAAATGTTTTGAAAGAGTCATGTATATTTAAGAATATGGAGAGGAGAGTGAGAAAAGTGTTGAGAGTGTGTGATTTATGTCAAAAATCGAAAGTGGTGAATTATAGAGTGGAAGGAGAGATGAATTATATAAAAGTGGATAAGCCTTTTGATCTAGTTGCGGTTGATTTATATGGACCGTTACCCAGAGGTAGAGGGGGTGTGGTATATGTATTTGTAGTTTTAGACACTTTTTCAAAATTTGTAAAGTTATATAGTATTAAGAGGGCAACTAGTAAAGTACTTAGTGAGAGAATAGTAAAAGATTATATGCTTAATGTGGGAAAGCCGAAAATTATATTATCTGACCATGGTCCACAGTTTATAAGCGGCAAGTGGCGGCAGACGCTTGGATGGGAAGGCATCATACCCAAGCATACGGCAGTGTACCATCCTCAGTCGAACCAAGCAGAACGGGTGATGAGAGAGATTGGTAGGATATTCCGGGCGTACTGTCACGCCAAACACACAGAATGGCCATCCTACGTGAAAAAAGTAGAGGAGTGGCTGAATTGTACCACCCATGAGTCCACGGGATTTACGCCGCATGAGTTGATCAGGGGAACAAGGCCGCCCAGGATATTAGAACAACTTTTCACATACCCACCTGAAGGTCAAATTTTGGACAGGAATATGAAGATTAGATTGGCGAACGAAAATTTACTTACTAGAGGAGAGCGACGAAAACAGAAACATGATGCTAAGGGTAAATGGACCAAGTATGAGGTAGGTCAGTTAGTGTAGTAAAAAGACATGATTTGTCCAGTGCTCAAGATAGGGAAATAAAAAAGTTTTTCTTGTTATATGAAGGACCTTATGAAGTTATAGAAGTAAAAATGCAGAATGCGTATGTGCTGAGGAACCCAGCGACGCAGGAAATAGTAGGTACTCAAAATGCGACGAATTTAAAATTATATAGGTCACTTTAATTGTTATGGTTATAAATAAGTTTTTCAAATATTATTGTATGTTTTCAGAAGGGATCCTCCCCCATTTTCGGGCGGTCACGATCTTACCAGTCCTGGCCGTGGAATTCGGAAATCGGAGGCGGGCCATGGTTGGCGGATCTTCCTTCGGGCGGTGAAAACAATGATGGTCCGGCTCCACCAAAATTGGTATAAAGTAGAAAACCTAACTGCACATTTGAACGGGGAGGGGGACCCCACAGGTACGTGACACAAATTATTTTTTTATACACTCCCGGTGCAGCGGTTTTGGTGTGCCTGTCACGTGCCTGCACTGCCTTAGAGTGTTTGTAAATAATGGAGGCTGCATTTAAGTAAAAGGCAGTGCATTCAAATTAAATTTTCTAGTGTCAAGGGCAAAATTAAAATGGAGCCTTTGACAATATTTTCTGTTTGGCCCGAAACGACGAGTTTTGGGGCAAGACGTTTTGGCGCACGGTAGAAAGCGGGGTAGAAGAAATGGTAGGAGAGGGGGGGTAGTGTGTTTTAGAGGGGGGACGTGAATTCACGTAGTATATCTACCGGGTGCCGATGCGTTTTGCAGCAAGACCCGGCATTTCAGGCGGCTGCGATCTTCCTAGACGTAGAGTAAGTTTATGACAATAGAGTCAGCCTCCTATGTAAAAAAAAAAAAAAAAAAAAAAAAAAAACTTTGGATGTGTATAATTTTAAATTTAAAATATAAATTTTTTTTCTTCTAAATTTTTTAGCATTAGGTGACCAATATAATTTTTGGATTTTAGTATTAGTGAGTATAGGAACGTTTTGAAGAAATGTGTAGTAATATAAGAACTTGTTATCAATACAAGATGTGGGGATAATTTTGGGGGGTAGTTTGGTGCTCAATGAAGTGACATAACAGTGTAGTGTGGAACTGCTATGGGGGAAGGTTGTAGATTTTGTATTAATTATTTTATGTTAATAATGGTTAAGCTTCCATATAAAGTGGGTTAAAACCCCATCTAAATTAATATTGTCATTTAAATATAAATTCTTAAATTTAATATTACGAAAGATATTTTACTTGTGATTCCCCAAATTTTCGGGCGGTCACGGCCTCACCGAACCCTGACCGTGGAATTGGTTTAGCTTTAACAGCTATGGTTGGGGCACATTACGATTACGCGCTGACCACAACTGGCCATAGCTGTTATCGTTGTAAAGGTGTATTTTGAAATTGATGGGGGGTAATAAAAGGGGAATCACCAAACTATGGAACAGCGGCTGCCACTCTGTTCGAGAAGGAACAGCAGAGCCAGGTGGTAGATCCGTTTAAGGGTGCATGATTATTAACGAGAACATGTTGATGTTCACCAATTTTAAACTTAACAGCGGAAGCAGAGACACGGAGAGGTAAAAACCTGCTCCAAAATATACAGTCTCTGTGGAAGCGAAAAGGCGCCACAGTCTTACATAATTGAAATAGTGTGTGTGGCTGGGAGGTTATCCAAGGGGATAACGTATTAAAAATTTGATATATTTTAATTAATAATGATGATTTGCTACTCAATAATTTTGTTTGAATTTAAAAAATAGATGCACTAAATACTTCTTATATTGTGTTATTATGTCTTATTGTGTTTATTGCATTAGTATGTTAGGAATAAGTATTATAAAAATATAATAATATGTTTTCAATGTGTTTATAGATTTAAAAATAAAATGAAAAATAGTTGTGATAGGTAAAATTTTCAATGGGTTGTAAAAGATAGAAATGGGTGATAGTAATTAGTTGAATAAAATGTTTGAGTCAATTCAAGTTGAATTTTGTGGGACATATAGATCTGTTCAAATCGAAGTAAAAGTTAAAGAGAATGAGAGATGAAAATAATGCAATGTTGTTTTGAGTTAGTATATGTAATAGAATTTTGAGAAGTATAAGTGGAGACACAGTAGAAATGGAGAATTTATGTAGAGTCTTGAGCGATATATTGTTTATTTGTTGATGTTAATTTGTTGTAATTGTAGTGAGGTTATGAGATTGAGATTTTTTGGGGATGGCAATTTTGTAGTAGGGGTAGTGTATTTGGGGAGTCCGCAACAAGGGTTGGGACGGGATAGGGACCGATTGGCGCCGGAAAGGGTTACCTAGGGGGAGTCCAGGGACCAACATAAGGGAATGAGTTTTGAGAAGGAAACACGTATCCTATGTACAAAGGGTTAGAGAGTATTTTTTTTTTTTTTATATAAGAGTAGAAGGTGGCGATTGGAGTTAAAATAGTAAGTAGTTAGAGGTAGAGAAGGGTTAGTAAAATTTTGATAGTGGGGTGTCATACTAGTTAAAGATTTTGTAAGGGAGCGTTAGAGTAATAAAAGGGGTAAGATTATGAGTAAATGCCAAGTTGATAAAGTGAATTATAATGAGTAATGTAGAATCACCCAGATTAATGAAAGAAAATGATAAATGAAAATGATGGGTAAAACGAAGATTGAAAAAAAAAATAAAATAAAATAAAAAAATAAATTTTTGTAATTTTGAGAAACGCATTAATAAGAGTAAATCAAGTTTAAAAGTAATTTTTTGATTTTATATGCCAATTTAATGATGTAAAGTGTGTAACATTTCAAATACCAGTTGTTTATTTTAATGGGAGTTAGAAGTGTAATATGTTTCTTATTTTATGTTTTATGTCTATGTTTTCTTATGTTATGTTGTGTTTGTTAGTAGTTAAGAGAATTTTATGAATTTCAATATTTTAAATGCATTTTTAAATTGGGGATGAGAGAAATTCAATATGGTAATGGGAAATGTTTGTGAGTCAGTCGTCTGTTTGCTTAAATTCTGATGGGAATCAGGGCAATGATTTTGAATTTTGGGGTAAAGTTGATAAGGGTAAGTAGATGGAATTTTAAGAGGGGTATATATATATTGTTGGTAAATATGTTATGATATATACATGTTAGCGATAAATGAAAAACAAAACCAGTGCTTCTTAGCGCAAACCAGCACCGCTAGGGGGAAACAGATCAGTTGGGGATATGGTGTTGTATAAGGCCACTATTTAATATTTTGATTTGTTGTTTCAGTGTTTGGTGATGCTGTGGCGGCGGACCTGAGCTGGCCTGCGCGTCAGAGCAGGGGCGTGGAGTATCTGTCTGACTCTACGGTGTTGGGATCTCGAGAGAGAAGTCCAGTATTGTCATGCAGATGCGGTCACAGTCACCGGACCAAGGGTGAGTTGATTATTTTTTTTTGTTTGTAAACCGTACAGGGGGTTGTGGCGACATATCCTGGCTGATCCCTTTAGCAAGTATGAATGTGTCAATGAGATTTTTTATGCTTCGGCATAAAATATCTCATTGAGGGGGTATTGTAGCGGGGCATTTTTGGGCATACCTGGGGTAATGACATAATTTGTATTTTTTCATAAATAATAATTAACTTGTTGAGTGATAGAAAAATGTTATGACCGAGAGGTAAATTTGTTATGGGGAAGCGATCCCAACAACGGCAACACTGCTTGAGGCGTTGAAAACAAAGTTATTAGACAATATTCATATAAACAGTTTTAATAACCGGCAAACTGTACCAAAGTCAGTTCAAGGACAATGACGAACACGAAAAACGTAAACACGTTATGTAACAACAAATGACATAATCGTGTCAGGCGATGTGTTGCGTCAGCAAATTATATAACGATATGTGTCACCAGTTTTGTCAACAAGCCAAAAACAGTCCACTGGCGCAAGGATACAAACTGAAAACCAATAAGAGTTAGCGAAGAACAGTCGCTTCACAAATTAGCGCAAGTAGTTCGCCCCAGTCTAAATTCAATGCTCGCGCGAGCAACACCTGTTAAGTTTCGGAACATATTTGTGCGGGCCCGCAAAGCAAGAAAAATGTGAAAATTTTAATACATATATTTTGATCTAACAGTATTATTACAAAACAAGTAGAGACAGTGAGAAAAATTGCGATAAAATAACCGTTCAGCCATGAAGTGTAAAAGTGAGAAATACGAGAAACAGCAAACAATGAACCACGATTTGACGCCCCAGTTCTACACAACAGCAGGAAAGTAGACATTCAAAATTATTTAAATACTGACACTTTTAAAATTGAGCTCAATAAAATAAAAATGTACTATATGAAATAGCGTGAGTGTGTGTGTGTGAAAGCGCTGGTTTTCGTTATGTCGTAGTTGTAGATAATGGTCTATATTTATGTTATATTCTAGTTTGAAATTGCTTAAGCAAAATGATCATTTTTACTAATACTTAAACATACTAAAATTGCGAAAGTAAAAAAGTATGAGGGAGAGAGGAAATTTGGTGTTTTGTATCAACAATATAACTTGATGATGTTTTCTTTTCTTTTTTGAAATTAATAAAGTAATAGTGATTATAACATTCAATGTGAAGTAATAGTTATTTCAGACAACCATGTGGTTTCCAACACGTCTAACGAGATCCTGGACATGATGAGTTTAAGTTGGTACTCAACAATATGGCTGCTACTCCAGCCTAAAGTATAAAAAGTTTTACAAAGTGTAATAATAAATTTAAATAAAAAAGACGATTAATTATTAATATAACAATTACTATCATCAATATCAATATAATCATTGTTTATCCCACAAGGTAAGTCTCTACTATTTTTAATATAATCATTTCTTTCAATATTTATTCCCCTTACAAACCCTTCATAATCTCTACTTAATCGAAACAACTCTATCACTGTATCTCTTTCATAATTACTTACAATACCACACCATTTCATCTTCTCACTCCACACAGAGGGCACAAACTTACTATTTGTCTTGGCACTTCCAGGACCATCACATAAAATAAAGGGACCATTTGAAGACGCCTTGTCTTCCACACAACTACCGGAGGAAACTGTCCTCATACAACATTGGTGAAGCTTTTTCTTCACCTATACTACAAGAAAAATTTTCCCTCTTTTCACACTCTACATTTAAATTATCTCCCCATTCTTTCTCCCACTCATCAGTACTTATTACTACTTCATTACTAACGTCAACTAACTCTCTACTTTCATTATCACTACAACTGTTACTCAACATATCACCATTAATTTTATTCAATAATATTTCACTCTTGTTTACATCATCATGACTAACATTATTACTCACTTTGTTTGCAATATTTCTCCCAAGCTTCTCTAGCTGTTTTATTAGCTTAACACTCATTTCATTCAGTTTATCATCAAAACAATTCTTTTGTTCATCAAATTTAGCATCAATTTTATTATTCTGTTTTTCGAAACTACTCTTGACTTCGCTAACGTCACTGCTCAATTTCTCAAATTTACTATTTTGTTCGTCAAATTTACAATTCATTTTATCGAATTGACTTAATAAAATACTCATCATGTCATTATCAAGTTTGTTATTACATTTTGTTGAGGTTGGAGTTAACTGGACTCCAGAGTCCTCTGTGACCATTGTTTCATCTATAATATTTATCTTTCTATCTTTTTCATCTTGGCCTACATTCGTAGTTGAATGTGTTTCAAGGCTATTACAAATATCTGATTCGTTAAAATCAATTATAGTACTTTCATTATTATTACTTGCCATTTTTATCTTATTTATGGAATGTTATATAGAAATTTTAATCTTGTACTTATTCAGTATTAATTTACTGCTCTACACAATTATAACCCTCTTACTATTTACTTTTCATAATATTTCTTTAAGTTTATGTAGTTTACAAAAACATCCTCCCTCTCAAATAACCCGTTCTGCAGCTTAATTAGGTCTGATCTGTGTGATTATAATAAATCACACAAATCGTCCCTGTTTGGGCGCCACTGAAACTATATAACTTACTTCAAATTTATCAGTAACTCTTCAAGTCCCTAGTTCGGGGCCACTGAAACTATATAAGTTCTATGCAAATATAAAATACTCTTACCTTTGGGTTCCTCTTCAGGGTTTTACAGACGAACACAGCTGCAGAAAGGATTATTTGAGATAGACGGTACAAATATAAATACGCAGTTTATATTTGAACAAATAATGTGTGGTTTATTGTACAAATTAATTATTTCATTTTACTTTGATGTCAATAAAAGTTCTAATTTCTTTTAGGGTATTTAAATATAATTTTCATTAGTAACATAAACATGTCTTAATACGACATTTCTTAGATTACGATAAATTATTTATATTTTTTAATGAACCAATACGTTTTATTTTTTTTCTTGTTTAATTATTATCTTTTCCCTTAGAGATCTCTATTATATAAAGTTACATTTTAAATTCTTCTTTCATAGTGAGCAATCACCATTTAGTTTAAATTGGTGTTAATATAAATATTCAGTGTTTTAGTTACCCTTCCGCTGCGTGTTCATATGTTTGGTTGCACAAACTCGGGTTAATCACTTTCTTCGTTCTAATGCACTCCGACACTCGTTTATTGAGTTTAGTTGTATTTTATTTTATCACATTTTATTTACTTTGATTTAATATCCGTACACATTATAATATATATGTATATAGTCGGCTGACTTTTACTTGTTCAAACACTTAGATGGTTAATGGCCGCTCTAGTATTTATTCACTGTTAATTATTTTTTTTGGATAGGCCGACTATTATTTACAGCCTACCCTTCACGTCCGAGGCCACTGTTTTAAAGTAAACTGTATGCTGATTTTTCTGGCCGCGCTACCATGAGTTGCAATGGAACTGGACTCTTACTGCGCTAAGGCCAAGAACACGGAGTTTTTTCTGGTCACGTGATCGTCAGTCTGCGCTCCAATTGGTGCTTTTTAAAAGAGCGCTATAACACAGGCATAGCGTTTAGCAACATGTTGCCGCCTGGTGCAATATGACTTGACATCATTTTCCCCGTGATTCACAGCTGACGCAAAACTGTAGGTTATTTCATAATCTGTCTGGACTGTTTGAGTGCGGAGACAAAACACAGACGTTTTGTTTTGTAATAAACACTGCATGCGTGGTTGACTAAATCGAGGTTCCAAAAAGGTGAACGCTGGCTACATAGGGAATACACTTGATTTAAAAAATTGTTTTTCATACAATTCTGTACCGTTACAATACCTCCCCCCCCAATGAGAGGTTGGATGCCGAAGCATACAAACTCATTGCCTAAAACCTAAGAGGATCAGTGAGGATATGGCGCCACAACCCCCTGAACTCTCTACTAAAATCATGGGTACTTACCCCCCTAGTCTGGCGACTGTGGCAGCACCCGTCCGATCTTACTGGACTTCTCTACTCGAGATCCCAACACCATAAGCTCGGACCGATACCCGCCACAGTATCACTCGACTCTAAAACATCCAATTAAAATTCAACAAAAAGGCCTTCCAATATACCGTATCCACAACTGTTGGTTTCCTCTTAGCCGTACTGGTTCATTAACAAAGTACTGGTTCATTTTTATTATAAAATATAATATGCATGTGACTACATTGTAATATGGCTTCTAAATTGTCCATCGGTTACATTGATCAATTCAAATTGAATCCTCAAGTCCATACCCATACACTATCACAATGACTCATCTTTAACAAGTTACATTGTTCAACAATATAGCTTAACCCTAGAAGATACAAGATTAACAGAACCATATAAGTTTACAGTATCCTAGCCTTAGTATATATGCATTCCAGACAAATTAAATAATGTTCCCAGCACAATATTGCCCAGCCAAAATAACATATCAATTATACAAAATCGCATTAAATCACAACAATTATAACTAAAAAATACAAGTTATATCCTTATATCCTTAACTACTATATTTATATAGAATATTTTTTACTACTACTACCCCCCCTAATAGTCCCTTAACCCCTGATACCCGTTACAATCTGCTGTGTTCAGCACTAGGCTTCTTGGCCCTTGCAGACCTCATCCTAGCCGTAATCACATCTCCCTCGTGACCTGTAACTGGGTCACCTCCTAATCCACACTCACTATTTCCCCCCCCTGGACTGTAGGGCCCAGTTGCTTCCACAAGGACTGATGCAGAAGGGGTGGACATTTTTTCTTTTATTCCACCCCATCCTTGCTTCGGCGTTACAATAAAAATTCAGTATAATACTTACTAGTATTGAATGATACACCCCTAATGGACTACCACCCCTATCTGGGTGAAAATAGCCCTGTTCCAAAATTTGGTAGATTCCCCTAAAAATAACCCCCCTACTAAATCTAACAAACCACCGGGTTAACAAAACAAAACAAACCACAAGCCGGTTATATCAAGTAAAATTTGTGATTTGTCACAATTAACTACTTTCACGGTCATGATTCGGTGAGGTCATGGCCGCACTTAGGTGGGGAATCTACAGTTAAACATAAAACATAGATTGACATTGATAAAGGTTTACATGAACAGTTATATACACATCTTTTTTTCCAAACACTATCTTAGCCTGAACATTTTTGATTATTTCTTATCCAAAATTTCCTTCAGTTTTCATCAGTTTTTATTTAATTTATCATTACAGTTGAAATTCAAATCAAAATAGATTTAAACACATCACTAACATTCACACTTTTAAGTTAATCTAGGGGCAACTCCAATTTAATTTAGTTTCTTCATCTATTCAGAACAATTTCAATTACTTTAATTACATTTTTTCAAAATGATTCTCCATTAACAAAATCCTATCACCCAGAATTTAATTGTCTTACAATCAAAACATTAAGTCATTTCCTTTCATTATAAAATATTACCTTCATTTCTTACATTTTTGTTTTGTTTTTCATAATAGGGTATACTCCTAGCAATGATTCAGCAAAATACAATATTCTTGTTGTTGTCAACTTGTAAGGATACTTCTCTTTTACCATTTACTAAATACTACACTCATCATAATATAATACTCACCACTGCCAGAATTTTACTTACCGTCATGGTCCCCGTTAAACTTACCTTAAATGAAACTGCCCAGGTTGCCACGATGTTTTAAGGTTATACATCGAAACCTTCTACACTCTTGCCCTTATAAAAATCCCGTGATCTGACTACTCTTTAAAAATTCAGAAAACCCCCGAGAACGTTAGACGAGTTTATCAGCACAGAGTACTAGGAAGTGGTAATAACGAAATAACTACGACTAACACATTTTATATTATGGACCCAATAGTTTTACTATTCAACTTTCTTTTTCTTTAAACATTACACAAAATAGAAAACAAAAACAAAAATAGAAAATTTACACAAAAACCCAATAGAAGAAATACAATCGCTCATTTCTGTGAATTGATATGATAAATTTTATACAGATATATTTGTAAGGCTGCCCAGTAATTGCGTACACACACTTCACTCACACATATATAAATTGTCCCCTTAATCTAGAGCGCTCTTTTACATTTATGATAATTATAATAAAATTGGGTTGCCGCCTACTTAACTTTCCGCTTCCTACTTCACCTCGTGCCGCACTGTGTACATGTCCGAAGGTTTTGTCTGTCACCACTTTTCTTCACTACGCTTACGTCATTCTGCGGTATGTTTCACTATTTTTGAATATTTGAGTTTTTTCCAATTGAAATAATTTATTTTAGGCTCCTGAGTCTTACCGTGCGTCCAGCCGACGCAGCGGCGTTATCTCGACTGGTGTTACATGAGGCCGGACATCACTGCCTTGCCTGCTAACAAATTTCATCGCTGTTCCCAGCCTTCGTTGTTAAAGTCTTAGTCGTTACACACACAACACGTGTTATTTGTGTGTCTTGGACGTCGACAAAATTTCACTGCCACTGGTTTCATCACAAAGATAGGCGGGATTTCGTTAAGACTTCCGCCATCTCCCGGCAGCATTGCAAACAGATTTTATAAAATTAGCCATATTGTTTTACCATCTCGGCATCGGTTTCGCGCGTGCTGGTGTTTGCGCGTGTCACTCGGCACTACAGTTCTTGGAATGGTATTGTGTAGTTGCACACCGGACGCATTCCTTTGTGGCTGGTTGTTAGCCACAAAGGTTTTGTCTCTTCTCCCCAACAGAACGCACAGGCATGTGCGCGTTGGAATTCTGTGAATTAACTCTTGTTGACCACGCCGCACCCAACGCACTGAGCCGTTCTATGTAGGTGACTCGCTGTTTTGGTCCCGTATAAATTGAAATAAACGGAATGAAATTACAATAAAATAATACCCCTTTTTGCCCCGTTACAAACTCAAGCATGAAACAAACATCAACCTGTAAACATTAGTCACACAACAGGCAACACACCTGTTTACTGTTTACATCAACAGTTGTATGCCAGACTGGTTTTATAAACACTGACGCAGTCTCAACAATCCAGATTACAACACCATAAATACATGTACTTCCTTCAATTTTCAAGTTAGATAACTCTTTTAGTGTTGACATATTACTCACTTACTATTTATTACACTTCAAATCACAATTAATTTGACTTCATTAATAAAATTGACCTTTTTTGAATTACTTTAATAACCTCCTACACTCAAGACAATGTAGCTTTAGTTCCAGTATTTAAAACACTTGTAATTTACACGCACAATGCAAAATAAAATTCCTTATTATCTCTTGTTCATTATTTTAGTAAATACCATTTAGTAAATATTATTATACCATTCATTCTTATTACAAACATATGTTACACATAAGCTATACTGTACATTACAACAAAATAATATTAACACTAACACATTTATTTACAAATTTTTGTCATATTTTTTCTCATTTACCACACTTCATTACCTAAATCGGCCAAGTAATTTTACCATTACTCACATAATTAAATGTTCATTCAGTATTGCTCAACCCCCATCATCAAAAATTAGTCTTTTCTTCACATAACGTTGTTCAATTTTATTGATACCCAACATATGGCTATCTTTTTTATAATAACCATACAAATTTATATGTTCCATTGTACCACAATAATAATATTTAGTGTTACCTCCCCTTATTACTATATCATAAATCAAGTCTGCATTAGTATTTTTTATAAAGTCTCCATCAGTGTTTGTTATTACAATTACATCATTATCACAATATTCGTCAGCTATTACTAATACGCTGACCCTCACTACAGGTAAACGTATATTACTATCATCAATATCAATATAATCATTGTTTATCCCACAAGGTAAGTCTCTACTATTTTTAATATAATCATTTCTTTCAATATTTATTCCCCTTACAAACCCTTCATAATCTCTACTTAATCGAAACAACTCTATCACTGTATCTCTTTCATAATTACTTACAATACCACACCATTTCATCTTCTCACTCCACACAGAGGGCACAAACTTACTATTTGTCTTGGCACTTCCAGGACCATCACATAAAATAAAGGGACCATTTGAAGACGCCTTGTCTTCCACACAACTACCGGAGGAAACTGTCCTCATACAACATTGGTGAAGCTTTTTCTTCACCTATACTACAAGAAAAATTTTCCCTCTTTTCACACTCTACATTTAAATTATCTCCCCATTCTTTCTCCCACTCATCAGTACTTATTACTACTTCATTACTAACGTCAACTAACTCTCTACTTTCATTATCACTACAACTGTTACTCAACATATCACCATTAATTTTATTCAATAATATTTCACTCTTGTTTACATCATCATGACTAACATTATTACTCACTTTGTTTTCAATATTTCTCCCAAGCTTCTCTTTTTTTTTTTTTAGCTTAACACTCATTTCATTCAGTTTATCATCAAAACAATTCTTTTGTTCATCAAATTTAGCATCAATTTTATTATTCTGTTTTTCGAAACTACTCTTGACTTCGCTAACGTCACTGCTCAATTTCTCAAATTTACTATTTTGTTCGTCAAATTTACAATTCATTTTATCGAATTGACTTAATAAAATACTCATCATGTCATTATCAAGTTTGTTATTACATTTTGTTGAGGTTGGAGTTAACTGGACTCCAGAGTCCTCTGTGACCATTGTTTCATCTATAATATTTATCTTTCTATCTTTTTCATCTTGGCCTACATTCGTAGTTGAATGTGTTTCAAGGCTATTACAAATATCTGATTCGTTAAAATCAATTATAGTACTTTCATTATTATTACTTGCCATTTTTATCTTATTTATGGAATGTTATATAGAAATTTTAATCTTGTACTTATTCAGTATTAATTTACTGCTCTACACAATTATAACCCTCTTACTATTTACTTTTCATAATATTTCTTTAAGTTTATGTAGTTTACAAAAACATCCTCCCTCTCAAATAACCCGTTCTGCAGCTTAATTAGGTCTGATCTGTGTGATTATAATAAATCACACAAATCGTCCCTGTTTGGGCGCCACTGAAACTATATAACTTACTTCAAATTTATCAGTAACTCTTCAAGTCCCTAGTTCGGGGCCACTGAAACTATATAAGTTCTATGCAAATATAAAATACTCTTACCTTTGGGTTCCTCTTCAGGGTTTTACAGACGAACACAGCTGCAGAAAGGATTATTTGAGATAGACGGTACAAATATAAATACGCAGTTTATATTTGAACAAATAATGTGTGGTTTATTGTACAAATTAATTATTTCATTTTACTTTGATGTCAATAAAAGTTCTAATTTCTTTTAGGGTATTTAAATATAATTTTCATTAGTAACATAAACATGTCTTAATACGACATTTCTTAGACTACGATAAATTATTTATATTTTTTAATGAATCAATACGTTTTATTTTTTTCTTGTTTAATTTATATCTTTTGCCTTAGAGATCTCTATTATATAAAGTTACATTTTAAATTCTTCTTTCATAGTGAGCAATCACCATTTAGTTTAAATTGGTGTTAATATAAATATTCAGTGTTTTAGTTACCCATCCGGTGCGTGTTCATATGTTTGGTTGCACAAACTCGGGTTAATCACTTTCTTCGTTCTAACGCACTCCAACACTCGTTTATTGAGTTTAGTTGTAGTTTCTTTATCACATTTTATTTACTTTGATTTAATATCCGTACACATTATAATATATATGTGTATAGTCGGCTGACTTTTACTTGTTCAAACACTTAGATGTTTAATGGCTGCTCTAGTATTTATTCACTGTTAATTATTTTTTCTGGATAGGCCGACTATTATTTACGGCCTATCCTTCACGTCCGAGGCCACTGTTTGTTACAGTAAACTGTATGCTGATTTTTTTGGCCGCGCTACCATGAGTTGCAATGGAACTGGACTCTTACTGCGCTAAGGCCGAGAACACGGAGGTTTTTCTGGTCACGTGATCGTCAGTCTGCGCTCCAATTGGTGCTTTTTAAAAGAGCACTATAACACAGGCATAGCGTTTAGCAACATGTTGCCGCCTGGTGCAATATGACTTGACATCATTTTGCCCGTGATTCACAGCTGACTCAAAACTGTAGGTTATTTCATAATCTGTCTGGACTGTTTGAGTGCGGAGACAAAACACAGATGTTTTGTTTTGTAATAAACACTGCATGCGTTGGTTGACTAAATCGAGGTTCCAAAAAGGTGAACGCTGGCTACATAGGGAATACACTTGATTTAAAAAATTGTTTTTCATACAATTCTGTACCGTTACAATACCCCCGCCCCCCAATGAGATGTTGGATGCCGAAGCATACAAACTCTCATTGCCTAAAACCTAAGAGGATCAGTGAGGATATGGCGCCGCAACCCCCCTGAACTCTCTACTAAAATCATGGGTACTTACCCCCCCTAGTCTGGCGACTGTGGCAGCACCCGTCCGATCTTACTGGACTTCTCTACTCGAGATCCCAACACCATAAGCTCGTACCAATCCCGCCACATTATCACGCGACTCTAAAACATCCAATTAAAATTTTACAAAAAGGCCTTCCAATATACTGTATCCACAACTGATTGGTTTCCTCTTAGCCGTACTGGTTCATTAACAAAGTACTGGTTCATTTTTATTATAAAATATAATATGCATTTGACTACATTGTAATACGGCTTCTAAATTGTCCATCAGTTACATTGATCAATTCAAATTTAATCCTCAAGTCCATACCCATACACTATCACAATGACTCATCTTTAACAAGTTACATTGTTCAAAAATATAGCTTAACCCTAGAAGATACAAGATTAACAGAACCATATAAGTTTACAGTATCCTAGCCTTAGTATATATGCATTCCAGACAAATTAAATAATGTTCCCAGTACAATATTGCCCAGCCAAAATAACACATCAATTATACAAAATCGCATTAAATCACAACAATTATAACTAAAAAATACAAGTTATATCCTTATATCCTTAACCTTATATATTTATATAGTTTTTTATTTTTTTTTTTTTACTACTACTACCCCCCTAATAGTCCCTTAACCCCTGATACCCGTTACAATCTGCTGTGTTCAGCACTAGGCTTCTTGGCCCTTGCAGACCTCATCCTAGCCGTAATCACATCTCCCTCGTGACCTGTAACTGGGTCACCTCCTAATCCACACTCACTATTTCCCCCCCTGGACTGTAGCGCCCAGTTGCTTCCACAAGGACTGATGCGGAAGGGGTGGACATTTTTTCTTTTATTCCACCCCATCCTTGCTTCGGCGTTACAATAAAAATTCAGTATAATACTTACTAGTATTGAATGATACACCCCTAATGGACTACCACCCCTATCTGGGTGAAAATAGCCCTGTTCCAAAATTTGGTAGATTCCCCTAAAAATAACCCCCCTACTAAGTCTAACAAACCACCGGGTTAACAAAACAAAACAAACCACAAGCCGGTTATATCAAGTAAAATTTATGATTTGTCACAATTAACTACTTTCACGGTCATGATCCGGCGAGGTCATGGCCGCACTTAGGTGGGGAATCTACAGTTAAACATAAAACATAGATTGACATTGATAAAGGTTTACATGAACAGTTATATACACATCTTATTTTCCAAACACTATCTTAGCCTGAACATTTTTGATTATTTCTTATCCAAAATTTCCTTCAGTTTTCATCAGTTTTTATTTAATTTATCATTACATTTGAAATTCAAATCAAAATAGATTTAAACACATCACTAACATTCACACTTTTAAGTTAATCTAGGGGCAACTCCAATTTAATTTAGTTTCTTCATCTATTCAGAACAATTTCAATTACTTTAATTACATTTTTTCAAAATGATTCTGCATTAACAAAATCCTATCACCTGGAATTTAACTGTCTTACAATCAAAACACTAAGTCATTTCCTTTCATTATAAAAAATTACCTTCATTTCTTACATTTTTTTTTTTCATAATATGGTTTACTCCTAGCAATGATCCAGCAAAATACAACATTCTTGTTGTTGTCAACTCAAGCATGAAACAAACATCAACCTATAAACATTAGTCACACAACAGGCAACACACCTGTTTACATCAACAGTTGTATGCCAGACTGGTTTTATAAACACTGACGCAGTCTCAACAATCCAGATTACAACACCATAAATACATGTACTTCCTTTAATTTTCAAGTTAGATAACTCTTTTAGTGTTGACATATTACTCACTTACTATTTATTACACTTCAAATCACAATTAATTTGACTTCATTAATAAAATTGACCTTTTTTGAATTACTTTAATAACCTCCTACACTCAAGACAATGTAGCTTTAGTTCCAGTATTTAAAACACTTGTAATTTACACGCATAATGCAAAATAAAATTCCTTATTATCTCTTGTTCATTATTTTAGTAAATACCATTTAGTAAATATTATTATACCATCATTCTTATTACAAACATATGTTACACATAAGCTATACTGTACATTACAACAAAATAATATTAACACTAACACATTTATTTACAAATTTTCATCATATTTTTTCTTATTTACCACACTTCATTACCTAAATCGGCCAAGTAATTTTACTATTACTCACATAATTAAATGTTCATTCAGTATTGCTCAACCCTCAGCATCAAAAATTAGTCTTTTCTTCACATAACATTGTTCAATTTTATTGATACGCAACATATGGCTATCTTTTTTATAATAACCATACAAATTTATGTTCCATTGTACCACAATAATAATATTTAGTGTTACCTCCCCTTATTACTATATCATAAATCAAGTCTGCATTAGTATTTTTTATAAAGTCTCCATCAGTGTTTGTTATTACAATTACATCATTATCACAAAATTCGTCAGCTATTACTAATACGCTGACCCTCATTACAGGTAAACGTATATTACTATCATCAATATCAATATAATCATTGTTTATCACACAAGGTAAGTCTCTACTATTTTTAATATAATAATTTCTTTCAATATTTATTCCCCTTACAAACACTTCATAATCTCTACTTAATCGAAACAACTCTATCACTGTATCTCTTTCATAATTACTGACAATACCACACCATTTCATCTCCTCACTCCACACAGAGGGCAACACAAACTTACTATTTGTCTTGGCACTTCCAAGACCATCACAAAAAATAAAGGGACCATTTGAAGACACCTTGTCTTCCACACAACTACCGGAGGAAACTCTGTCCTCATACAACATTGGTGAAGCTTTTTCTTCACCTATACTACAAGAAAAATGTTCCCTCTTTTCACACTCTACATTTAAATTATCTCCCCGTTCTTTCTCCCACTCATCAGTACTTATTACTACTTCATTACTAACGTCAACTAACTCTCTACTCTCATTATCACTACAACTATTACTCAACATATCACCATTAATTTTATTCAATAATATTTCACTCTTGTTTACATCATCATGACTAACATTATTACTCACTTTGTTTTCAATATTCCTCCCAAGCTTCTCTAGCTGTTGTTTTAGCTTAACACTCATTTCATTCAGTTTATCATCAAAACAATTCTTTTGTTCGTCAAATTTAGCATCCATTTTATTATTCTGTTTTTCGAAACTACTCTTGACTTCGCTAATATCACAGCTCAATTTCTCAAATTTACTATTTTGTTCGTCAAATTTACAATTCATTTTATCGAATTGACTTAATAAAATACTCATCATGTCATTATCAAGTTTGTTATTACATTTTGTTGAGGTTGGAGTTAACTGGACTCCAGAGTCCTCTGTGACCATTGTTTCATCTATAATATTTATCTTTCTATCTTTTTCATCTTGGCCTACATTCGGAGTTGAATGTGTTTCAAGGCCATTACTAATATCTGATTCGTTAAAATCAATTACAGTACTTTCATTATTATTACTTGCCATTTCTATCTTATTTATGGAATGTTATATAGAAATTTTAATCTTGTACTTATTCAGTATTAATTTACTGCTCTACACAATTATAACCTTCTTACTATTTACTTTTCATAATATTTCTTTATGTTTATGTAGTTTACAAAGATTTCCTCCCTCTCAATAACCCGTTCTGCAGCTTAATTAGGTCTGATCTGTGTGATTATAATAAATCACACAAATCGTCCCTGTTTGGGCACCACTGAAACTATATAACTTACTTCAAATTTATCATTAACTCTTTAAGTCCCTAGTTCGGGGCCACTGAAACTATATAAGTTCTATGCAAATATAAAATACTCTTACCTTTGGGTTCCTCTCCAGGGTTTTTACAGAAGAACACAGCTGCAGAAAGGATTATTTGAGATAGACGGTACAAATATAAATACGCAGTTTATATTTGAACAAATAATGTGTGGTTTATTGTACAAATTAATTATTTCATTTTACTTTGATGTCAATAAAAGTTCTAATTTCTTTTAGGGTATTTAAATATAATTTTCATTAGTAACATAAACATGTCTTACTAAGACATTTCTTAGACTATGATAAATTATTTATATTTTTTAATGAACCAATACGTTTTATTTTTTTCTTGTTTAATTTATATCTTTTCCCTTAGAGATCTCTATTATATAAAGTTACATTTTAAATTCTTCTTTCATAGTGAGCAATCACCATTTAGTTTAAATTGGTGTTAATATAAATATTCAGTGTTTTAGTTACCCATCCGCTGCGTGTTCATATGTTTGGTTGCACAAACTCGGGTTAATCACTTTCTTCGTTCTAACGCACTCCGACACTCGTTTATTGAGTTTAGTTGTAGTTTCTTTATCACATTTTATTTACTTTGATTTAATATCCGTACACATTATAATATATATGTATATAGTCGGCTGACTTTTACTTGTTCAAACACTTAGATGTTTAATGGCTGCTCTAGTATTTATTCACTGTTAATTATTTTTTCTGGATAGGCCGACTATTATTTACGGCCTATCCTTCACGTCCGAGGCCACTGTTTGTTACAGTAAACTGTATGCTGATTTTTCTGGCCGCGCTACCATGAGTTGCAATGGAACTGGACTCTTACTGCGCTAAGGCCGAGAACACGGAGGTTTTTCTGGTCACGTGATCGTCAGTCTGCGCTCCAATTGGTGCTTTTTAAAAGAGCACTATAACACAGGCATAGCGTTTAGCAACATGTTGCCGCCTGGTGCAATATGACTTGACATCATTTTGCCCGTGATTCACAGCTGACTCAAAACTGTAGGTTATTTCATAATCTGTCTGGACTGTTTGAGTGCGGAGACAAAACACAGATGTTTTGTTTTGTAATAAACACTGCATGCGTTGGTTGACTAAATCGAGGTTCCAAAAAGGTGAACGCTGGCTACATAGGGAATACACTTGATTTAAAAAATTGTTTTTCATACAATTCTGTACCGTTACAATACCCCCCCCCCAATGAGATGTTGGATGCCGAAGCATACAAACTCTCATTGCCTAAAACCTAAGAGGATCAGTGAGGATATGGCGCCGCAACCCCCCTGAACTCTCTACTAAAATCATGGGTACTTACCCCCCCTAGTCTGGCGACTGTGGCAGCACCCGTCCGATCTTACTGGACTTCTCTACTCGAGATCCCAACACCATAAGCTCGTACCGATCCCGCCACATTATCACGCGACTCTAAAACATCCAATTAAAATTTTACAAAAAGGCCTTCCAATATACTGTATCCACAACTGATTGGTTTCCTCTTAGCCGTACTGGTTCATTAACAAAGTACTGGTTCATTTTTATTATAAAATATAATATGCATTTGACTACATTGTAATACGGCTTCTAAATTGTCCATCAGTTACATTGATCAATTCAAATTTAATCCTCAAGTCCATACCCATACACTATCACAATGACTCATCTTTAACAAGTTACATTGTTCAACAATATAGCTTAACCCTAGAAGATACAAGATTAACAGAACCATATAAGTTTACAGTATCCTAGCCTTAGTATATATGCATTCCAGACAAATTAAATAATGTTCCCAGTACAATATTGCCCAGCCAAAATAACACATCAATTATACAAAATCGCATTAAATCACAACAATTATAACTAAAAAATACAAGTTATATCCTTATATCCTTAACCTTATATATTTATATAGAATTTTTTTTTTTTTTACTACTACTACCCCCCTAATAGTCCCTGAACCCCTGATACCCGTTACAATCTGCTGTGTTCAGCACTAGGCTTCTTGGCCCTTGCAGACCTCATCCTAGCCGTAATCACATCTCCCTCGTGACCTGTAACTGGGTCACCTCCTAATCCACACTCACTATTTCCCCCCCTGGACTGTAGCGCCCAGTTGCTTCCACAAGGACTGATGCGGAAAGGGGTGGACATTTTTTCTTTTATTCCACCCCATCCTTGCTTCGGCGTTACAATAAAAATTCAGTATAATACTTACTAGTATTGAATGATACACCCCTAATGGACTACCACCCCTATCTGGGTGAAAATAGCCCTGTTCCAAAATTTGGTAGATTCCCCTAAAAATAACCCCCCTACTAAGTCTAACAAACCACCGGGTTAACAAAACAAAACAAACCACAAGCCGGTTATATCAAGTAAAATTTATGATTTGTCACAATTAACTACTTTCACGGTCATGATCCGGCGAGGTCATGGCCGCACTTAGGTGGGGAATCTACAGTTAAACATAAAACATAGATTGACATTGATAAAGGTTTACATGAACAGTTATATACACATCTTATTTTCCAAACACTATCTTAGCCTGAACATTTTTGATTATTTCTTATCAAAAATTTCCTTCACTTTTCATCAGTTTTTATTTAATTTATCATTACAGTTGAAATTCAAATCAAAATAGATTTAAACACATCACTAACATTCACACTTTTAAGTTAATCTAGGGGCAACTCCAATTTAATTTAGTTTCTTCATCTATTCAGAACAATTTCAATTACTTTAATTACATTTTTTCAAAATGATTCTGCATTAACAAAATCCTATCACCCGGAATTTAACTGTCTTACAATCAAAACACTAAGTCATTTCCTTTCATTATAAAAAATTACCTTCATTTCTTACATTTTTTTTTTTCATAATAGGGTTTACTCCTAGCAATGATCCAGCAAAATACAACATTCTTGTTGTTGTCAACTCAAGCCTGAAACAAACATCAACCTATAAACATTAGTCACACAACAGGCAACACACCTGTTTACATCAACAGTTGTATGCCAGACTGGTTTTATAAACACTGACGCAGTCTCAACAATCCAGATTACAACACCATAAATACATGTACTTCCTTTAATTTTCAAGTTAGATAACTCTTTTAGTGTTGACATATTACTCACTTACTATTTATTACACTTCAAATCACAATTAATTTGACTTCATTAATAAAATTGACCTTTTTTGAATTACTTTAATAACCTCCTACACTCAAGACAATGTAGCTTTAGTTCCAGTATTTAAAACACTTGTAATTTACACGCACAATGCAAAATAAAACTCCTTATTATCTCTTGTTCATTATTTTAGTAAATACCATTTAGTAAATATTATTATACCATCATTCTTATTACAAACATATGTTACACATAAGCTATACTGTACATTACAACAAAATAATATTAACACTAACACATTTATTTACAAATTTTCATCATATTTTTTCTCATTTACCACACTTCATTACCTAAATCGGCCAAGTAATTTTACTATTACTCACATAATTAAATGTTCATTCAGTATTGCTCAACCCTCAGCATCAAAAATTAGTCTTTTCTTCACATAACATTGTTCAATTTTATTGATACCCAACATATGGCTATCTTTTTTATAATAACCATACAAATTTATGTTCCATTGTACCACAATAATAATATTTAGTGTTACCTCCCCTTATTACTATATCATAAATCAAGTCTGCATTAGTATTTTTTATAAAGTCTCCATCAGTGTTTGTTATTACAATTACATCATTATCACAATATTCGTCAGCTATTACTAATACGCTGACCCTCATTACAGGTAAACGTATATTACTATCATCAATATCAATATAATCATTGTTTATCACACAAGGTAAGTCTCTACTATTTTTAATATAATAATTTCTTTCAATATTTATTCCCCTTACAAACACTTCATAATCTCTACTTAATCGAAACAACTCTATCACTGTATCTCTTTCATAATTACTGACAATACCACACCATTTCATCTCCTCACTCCACACAGAGGGCAACACAAACTTACTATTTGTCTTGGCACTTCCAAGACCATCACAAAAAATAAAGGGACCATTTGAAGACACCTTGTCTTCCACACAACTACCGGAGGAAACTCTGTCCTCATACAACATTGGTGAAGCTTTTTCTTCACCTATACTACAAGAAAAATGTTCCCTCTTTTCACACTCTACATTTAAATTATCTCCCCGTTCTTTCTCCCACTCATCAGTACTTATTACTACTTCATTACTAACGTCAACTAACTCTCTACTCTCATTATCACTACAACTATTACTCAACATATCACCATTAATTTTATTCAATAATATTTCACTCTTGTTTACATCATCATGACTAACATTATTACTCACTTTGTTTTCAATATTCCTCCCAAGCTTCTCTAGCTGTTGTTTTAGCTTAACACTCATTTCATTCAGTTTATCATCAAAACAATTCTTTTGTTCGTCAAATTTAGCATCCATTTTATTATTCTGTTTTTCGAAACTACTCTTGACTTCGCTAATGTCACTGCTCAATTTCTCAAATTTACTATTTTGTTCGTCAAATTTACAATTCATTTTATCGAATTGACTTAATAAAATACTCATCATGTCATTATCAAGTTTGTTATTACATTTTGTTGAGGTTGGAGTTAACTGGACTCCAGAGTCCTCTGTGACCATTGTTTCATCTATAATATTTATCTTTCTATCTTTTTCATCTTGGCCTACATTCGGAGTTGAATGTGTTTCAAGGCCATTACTAATATCTGATTCGTTAAAATCAATTACAGTACTTTCATTATTATTACTTGCCATTTCTATCTTATTTATGGAATGTTATATAGAAATTTTAATCTTGTACTTATTCAGTATTAATTTACTGCTCTACACAATTATAACCTTACTATTTACTTTTCATAATATTTCTTTATGTTTATGTAGTTTACAAAGATTTCCTCCCTCTCAATAACCCGTTCTGCAGCTTAATTAGGTCTGATCTGTGTGATTATAATAAATCACACAAATCGTCCCTGTTTGGGCGCCACTGAAACTATATAACTTACTTCAAATTTATCATTAACTCTTTATGTCCCTAGTTCGGGGCCACTGAAACTATATAAGTTCTATGCAAATATAAAATACTCTTACCTTTGGGTTCCTCTCCAGGGTTTTTACAGACGAACACAGCTGCAGAAAGGATTATTTGAGATAGACGGTACAAATATAAATACGCAGTTTATATTTGAACAAATAATGTGTGGTTTATTGTACAAATTAATTATTTCATTTTACTTTGATGTCAATAAAAGTTCTAATTTCTTTTAGGGTATTTAAATATAATTTTCATTAGTAACATAAACATGTCTTAATACGACATTTCTTAGACTATGATAAATTATTTATATTTTTTAATGAACCAATACGTTTTATTTTTTTCTTGTTTAATTTATATCTTTTCCCTTAGAGATCTCTATTATATAAAGTTACATTTTAAATTCTTCTTTCATAGTGAGCAATCACCATTTAGTTTAAATTGGTGTTAATATAAATATTCAGTGTTTTAGTTACCCATCCGCTGCGTGTTCATATGTTTGGTTGCACAGACTCGGGTTAATCACTTTCTTCGTTCTAACGCACTCCGACACTCGTTTATTGAGTTTAGTTGTAGTTTCTTTATCACATTTTATTTACTTTGATTTAATATCCGTACACATTATAATATATATGTATATAGTCGGCTGACTTTTACTTGTTCAAACACTTAGATGGTTAATGGCCGCTCTAGTATTTATTCACTGTTAATTATTTTTTCTGGATAGGCCGACTATTATTTACGGCCTATCCTTCACGTCCGAGGCCACTGTTTTTAAAGTAAACTGTATGCTGATTTTTCTGGCCGCGCTACCATGAGTTGCAATGGAACTGGACTCTTACTGCGCTAAGGCCGAGAACACGGAGTTTTTTCTGGTCACGTGATCGTCAGTCTGCGCTCCAATTGGTGCTTTTTAAAAGAGCACTATAACACAGGCATAGCGTTTAGCAACATGTTGCCGCCTGGTGCAATATGACTTGACATCATTTTGCCCGTGATTCACAGCTGACTCAAAACTGTAGGTTATTTCATAATCTGTCTGGACTGTTTGAGTGCGGAGACAAAACACAGATGTTTTGTTTTGTAATAAACACTGCATGCGTTGGTTGACTAAATCGAGGTTCCAAAAAGGTGAACGCTGGCTACATAGGGAATACACTTGATTTAAAAAATTGTTTTTCATACAATTCTGTACCGTTACAATACCCCCCCCCCCAATGAGATGTTGGATGCCGAAGCATACAAACTCTCATTGCCTAAAACCTAAGAGGATCAGTGAGGATATGGCGCCGCAACCCCCTTGAACTCTCTACTAAAATCATGGGTACTTACCCCCCCTAGTCTGGCGACTGTGGCAGCACCCGTCCGATCTTACTGGACTTCTCTACTCGAGATCCCAACACCATAAGCTCGTACCGATCCCGCCACATTATCACGCGACTCTAAAACATCCAATTAAAATTTTACAAAAAGGCCTTCCAATATACTGTATCCGCAACTGATTGGTTTCCTCTTAGCCGTACTGGTTCATTAACAAAGTACTGGTTCATTTTTATTATAAAATATAATATGCATTTGACTACATTGTAATACGGCTTCTAAATTGTCCATCAGTTACATTGATCAATTCAAATTTAATCCTCAAGTCCATACCCATACACTATCACAATGACTCATCTTTAACAAGTTACATTGTTCAACAATATAGCTTAACCCTAGAAGATACAAGATTAACAGAACCATATAAGTTTACAGTATCCTAGCCTTAGTATATATGCATTCCAGACAAATTAAATAATGTTCCCAGTACAATATTGCCCAGCCAAAATAACACATCAATTATACAAAATCGCATTAAATCACAACAATTATAACTAAAAAATACAAGTTATATCCTTATATCCTTAACCTTATATATTTATATAGAATTTTTTTTTTTTTTACTACTACTACCACCCTAATAGTCCCTTAACCCCTGATACCCGTTACAATCTGCTGTGTTCAGCACTAGGCTTCTTGGCCCTTGCAGACCTCATCCTAGCCGTAATCACATCTCCCTCATGACCTGTAACTGGGTCACCTCCTAATCAACACTCACTATTTCCCCCCCTGGACTGTAGCGCCCAGTTGGCTTCCACAAGGACTGATGCGGAAGGGGTGAACATTTTTTCTTTTATTCCACCCCATCCTTGCTTCGGCGTTACAATAAAAATTCAGTATAATACTTACTAGTATTGAATGATACACCCCTAATGGACTACCACCCCTATCTGGGTGAAAATAGCCCTGTTCCAAAATTTGGTAGATTCCCCTAAAAATAACCCCCCTACTAAGTCTAACAAACCACCGGGTTAACAAAACAAAACAAACCACAAGCCGGTTATATCAAGTAAAATTTATGATTTGTCACAATTAACTACTTTCACGGTCATGATCCGGTGAGGTCATGGCCGCACTTAGGTGGGGAATCTACAGTTAAACATAAAACATAGATTGACATTGATAAAGGTTTACATGAACAGTTATATACACATCTTATTTTCCAAACACTATCTTAGCCTGAACATTTTTGATTATTTCTTATCCAGAATTTCCTTCAGTTTTCATCAGTTTTTATTTAATTTATCATTACAGTTGAAATTCAAATCAAAATAGATTTAAACACATCACTAACATTCACACTTTTAAGTTAATCTAGGGGCAACTCCAATTTAATTTAGTTTCTTCATCTATTCAGAACAATTTCAATTACTTTAATTACATTTTTTCAAAATGATTCTGCATTAACAAAATCCTATCACCCGGAATTTAACTGTCTTACAATCAAAACACTAAGTCATTTCCTTTCATTATAAAAAATTACCTTCATTTCTTACATTTTTTTTTTCATAATAGGGTTTACTCCTAGCAATGATTCAGCAAAATACAACATTCTTGTTGTTGTCAACTCAAGCATGAAACAAACATCAACCTGTAAACATTAGTCACACAACAGGCAACACACCTGTTTACATCAACAGTTGTATGCCAGACTGGTTTTATAAACACTGACGCAGTCTCAACAATCCAGATTACAACACCATAAATACATGTACTTCCTTTAATTTTCAAGTTAGATAACTCTTTTAGTGTTGACATATTACTCACTTACTATTTATTACACTTCAAATCACAATTAATTTGACTTCATTAATAAAATTGACCTTTTTTGAATTACTTTAATAACCTCCTACACTCAATACAATGTAGCTTTAGTTCCAGTATTTAAAACACATGTAATTTACACGCACAATGCAAAATAAAATTCCTTATTATCTCTTGTTCATTATTTTAGTAAATACCATTTAGTAAATATTATTATACCATTCATTCTTATTACAAACATATGTTACACATAAGCTATACTGTACATTACAACAAAATAATATTAACACTAACACATTTATTTACAAATTTTCGTCATATTTTTTCTCATATACCACACTTCATTACCTAAATCGGCCAAGTAATTTTACTATTACTCACATAATTAAATGTTCATTCAGTATTGCTCAACCCTCATCATCAAAAATTAGTCTTTTCTTCACATAACATTGTTCAATTTTATTGATACCCAACATATGGCTATCTTTTTTATAATAACCATACAAATTTATGTTCCATTGTACCACAATAATAATATTTAGTGTTACCTCCCCTTATTACTATATCATAAATCAAGTCTGCATTAGTATTTTTTAAAAGTCTCCATCAGTGTTTGTTATTACAATTACATCATTATCACAATATACGTCAGCTATTACTAATACGCTGATCCTCATTACAGGTAAACGTATATTACTATCATCAATATCAATATAATCATTGTTTATCACACAAGGTAAGTCTCTACTATTTTTAATATAATAATTTCTTTCAATATTTATTCCCCTTACAAACACTTCATAATCTCTACTTAATCGAAACAACTCTATCACTGTATCTCTTTCATAATTACTGACAGTACCACACCATTTCATCTTCTCACTCCACACAGAGGGCAAAACAAACTTACTATTTGTCTTGGCACTTCCAAGACCATCACAAAAAATAAAGGGACCATTTGAAGACACCTTGTCTTCCACACAACTACCGGAGGAAACTCTGTCCTCATACAACAATGGTGAAGCTTTTTCTTCACCTATACTACAAGAAAAATTTTCCCTCTTTTCACACTCTACATTTAAATTATCTCCCCGTTCTTTCTCCCACTCATCAGTACTTATTACTACTTCATTACTAACGTCAACTAACTCTCTACTCTCATTATCACTACAACTATTACTCAACATATCACCATTAATTTTATTCAATAATATTTCACTCTTGTTTACATCATCATGACTAACATTATTACTCACTTTGTTTTCAATATTCCTCCCAAGCTTCTCTAGCTGTTGCATTAGCTTAACACTCATTTCATTCAGTTTATCATCAAAACAATTCTTTTGTTCGTCAAATTTAGCATCCATTTTATTATTCTGTTTTTCGAAACTACTCTTGACTTCGCTAATGTCACTGCTCAATTTCTCAAATTTACTATTTTGTTCGTCAAATTTACAATTCATTTTATCGAATTGACTTAATAAAATACTCATCATGTCATTATCAAGTTTGTTATTACATTTTGTTGAGGTTGGAGTTAACTGGACTCCAGAGTCCTCTGTGACCATTGTTTCATCTATAATATTTATCTTTCTATCTTTTTCATCTTGGCCTACATTCGGAGTTGAATGTGTTTCAAGGCCATTACTAATATCTGATTCGTTAAAATCAATTACAGTACTTTCATTATTATTACTTGCCATTTTTATCTTATTTATGGAATGTTATATAGAAATTTTAATCTTGTACTTATTCAGTATTAATTTACTGCTCTACACAATTATAACCTTCTTACTATTTACTTTTCATAATATTTCTTTATGTTTATGTAGTTTACAAAGATTTCCTCCCTCTCAATAACCCGTTCTGCAGCTTAATTTGGTCTGATCTGTGTGATTATAATAAATCACACAAATCGTCCCTGTTTGGGCGCCACTGAAACTATATAACGTACTTCAAATTTATCATTAACTCTTTAAGTCCCTAGTTCGGGGCCACTGAAACTATATAAGTTCTATGCAAATATAAAATACTCTTACCTTTGGGTTCCTCTCCAGGGTTTTTACAGACGAACACAGCTGCAGAAAGGATTATTTGAGATAGACGGTACAAATATAAATACGCAGTTTATATTTGAACAAATAATGTGTGGTTTATTGTACAAATTAATTATTTCATTTTACTTTGATGTCAATAAAAGTTCTAATTTCTTTTAGGGTATTTAAATATAATTTTCATTAGTAACATAAACATGTCTTAATACGACATTTCTTAGACTATGATAAATTATTTATATTTTTTAATGAACCAATACGTTTTATTTTTTTCTTGTTTAATTTATATCTTTTCCCTTAGAGATCTCTATTATATAAAGTTACATTTTAAATTCTTCTTTCATAGTGAGCAATCACCATTTAGTTTAAATTGGTGTTAATATAAATATTCAGTGTTTTAGTTACCCATCCGCTGCGTGTTCATATGTTTTGTTGCACAGACTCGGGTTAATCACTTTCTTCGTTCTAACGCACTCCGACACTCGTTTATTGAGTTTAGTTGTAGTTTCTTTATCACATTTTATTTACTTTGATTTAATATCCGTACACATTATAATATATATGTATATAGTCGGCTGACTTTTACTTGTTCAAACACTTAGATGGTTAATGGCCGCTCTAGTATTTATTCACTGTTAATTATTTTTTCTGGATAGGCCGACTATTATTTATGGCCTATCCTTCACGTCCGAGGCCACTGTTTTTAAAGTAAACTGTATGCTGATTTTTCTGGCTGCGCTACCATGAGTTGCAATGGAACTGGACTCTTACTGCGCTAAGGCCGAGAACACGGAGTTTTTTCTGGTCACGTGATCGTCAGTCTGCGCTCCAATTGGTGCTTTTTAAAAGAGCACTATAACACAGGCATAGCGTTTAGCAACATGTTGCCGCCTGGTGCAATATGACTTGACATCATTTTGCCCGTGATTCACAGCTGACTCAAAACTGTAGGTTATTTCATAATCTGTCTGGACTGTTTGAGTGCGGAGACAAAACACAGATGTTTTGTTTTGTAATAAACACTGCATGCGTTGGTTGACTAAATCGAGGTTCCAAAAAGGTGAACGCTGGCTACATAGGGAATACACTTGATTTAAAAAATTGTTTTTCATACAATTCTGTACCGTTACAATACCCCCCCCCAATGAGATGTTGGATGCCGAAGCATACAAACTCTCATTGCCTAAAACCTAAGAGGATCAGTGAGGATATGGCGCTGCAACCCCCCTGAACTGTCTACTAAAATCATGGGTACTTACCCCCCTAGTCTGGCGACTGTGGCAGCACCCGTCCGATCTTACTGGACTTCTCTACTCGAGATCCCAACACCATAAGCTCGTACCGATCCCGCCACATTATCACGCGACTCTAAAACATCCAATTAAAATTTTACAAAAAGGCCTTCCAATATACTGTATCCACAACTGATTGGTTTCCTCTTAGCCGTACTGGTTCATTAACAAAGTACTGGTTCATTTTTATTATAAAATATAATATGCATTTGACTACATTGTAATACGGCTTCTAAATTGTCCATCAGTTACATTGATCAATTCAAATTTAATCCTCAAGTCCATACCCATACACTATCACAATGACTCATCTTTAACAAGTTACATTGTTCAACAATATAGCTTAACCCTAGAAGATACAAGATTAACAGAACCATATAAGTTTACAGTATCCTAGCCTTAGTATATATGCATTCCAGACAAATTAAATAATGTTCCCAGTACAATATTGCCCAGCCAAAATAACACATCAATTATACAAAATCGCATTAAATCACAACAATTATAACTAAAAAATACAAGTTATATCCTTATATCCTTAACCTTATATATTTATATAGAATTTTTTTTTTTTTTTACTACTACCACCCTAATAGTCCCTTAACCCCTGATACCCGTTACAATCTGCTGTGTTCAGCACTAGGCTTCTTGGCCCTTGCAGACCTCATCCTAGCCGTAATCACATCTCCCTCGTGACCTGTAACTGGGTCACCTCCTAATCCACACTCACTATTTCCCCCCCTGGACTGTAGCGCCCAGTTGCTTCCACAAGGTCTGATGCGGCAGGGGTGGACATTTTTTCTTTTATTCCACCCCATCCTTGCTTCGGCGTTACAATAAAAATTCAGTATAATACTTACTAGTATTGAATGATACACCCCTAATGGACTACCACCCCTATCTGGGTGAAAATAGCCCTGTTCCAAAATTTGGTAGATTCCCCTAAAAATAACCCCCCTACTAAGTCTAACAAACCACTGGGTTAACAAAACAAAACAAACCACAAGCCGGTTATATCAAGTAAAATTTATGATTTGTCACAATTAACTACTTTCACGGTCATGATCCGGCGAGGTCATGGCCGCACTTAGGTGGGGAATCTACAGTTAAACATAAAACATAGATTGACATTGATAAAGGTTTACATGAACAGTTATATACACATCTTATTTTCCAAACACTATCTTAGCCTGAACATTTTTATTATTTCTTATCCAAAATTTCCTTCAGTTTTCATCAGTTTTTATTTAATGTATCATTACAGTTGAAATTCAAATCAAAATAGATTTAAACACATCACTAACATTCACACTTTTAAGTTAATCTAGGGGCAACTCCAATTTAATTTAGTTTCTTCATCTATTCAGAACAATTTCAATTACTTTAATTACATTTTTTCAAAATGATTCTGCATTAACAAAATCCTATCACCCGGAATTTAACTGTCTTACAATCAAAACACTAAGTAATTTCCTTTCATTATAAAAAATTACCTTCATTTCTTACAGTTTTTTTTCATAATAGGGTTTACTCCTAGCAATGATTCAGCAAAATACAACATTCTTGTTGTTGTCAACTCAAGCATGAAACAAACATCAACCTGTAAACATTAGTCACACAACAGGCAACACACCTGTTTACATCAACAGTTGTATGCCAGACTGGTTTTATAAACACTGACGCAGTCTCAACAATCCAGATTACAACACCATAAATACATGTACTTCCTTTAATTTTCAAGTTAGATAACTCTTTTAGTGTTGACATATTACTCACTTACTATTTATTACACTTCAAATCACAATTAATTTGACTTCATTAATAAAATTGACCTTTTTTGAATTACTTTAATAACCTCCTACACTCAAGACAATGTAGCTTTAGTTCCAGTATTTAAAACACTTGTAATTTACACGCACAATGCAAAATAAAATTCCTTATTATCTCTTGTTCATTATTTTAGTAAATACCATTTAGTAAATATTATTATACCATTCATTCTTATTACAAACATATGTTACACATAAGCTATACTGTACATTACAACAAAATAATATTAACACTAACACATTTATTTACAAATTTTCGTCATATTTTTTCTCATATACCACACTTCATTACCTAAATCGGCCAAGTAATGTTACTATTACTCACATAATTAAATGTTCATTCAGTATTGCTCAACCCTCAGCATCAAAAATTAGTCTTTTCTTCACATAACATTGTTCAATTTTATTGATACCCAACATATGGCTATCTTTTTTATAATAACCATACAAATTTATGTTCCATTGTACCACAATAATAATATTTAGTGTTACCTCCCCTTATTACTATATCATAAATCAAGTCTGCATTAGTATTTTTTATAAAGTCTCCATCAGTGTTTGTTATTACAATTACATCATTATCACAATATACGTCACCTATTACTAATACGCTGATCCTCATTACAGGTAAACGTATATTACTATCATCAATATCAATATAATCATTGTTTATCACACAAGGTAAGTCTCTACTATTTTTAATATAATAATTTCTTTCAATATTTATTCCCCTTACAAACACTTCATAATCTCTACTTAATCGAAACAACTCTATCACTGTATCTCTTTCATAATTACTGACAGTACCACACCATTTCATCTTCTCACTCCACACAGAGGGCAAAACAAACTTACTATTTGTCTTGGCACTTCCAAGACCATCACAAAAAATAAAGGGACCATTTGAAGACACCTTGTCTTCCACACAACTACCGGAGGAAACTCTGTCCTCATACAACAATGGTGAAGCTTTTTCTTCACCTATACTACAAGAAAAATTTTCCCTCTTTTCACACTCTACATTTAAATTATCTCCCCGTTCTTTCTCCCACTCATCAGTACTTATTACTACTTCATTACTAACGTCAACTAACTCTCTACTCTCATTATCACTACAACTATTACTCAACATATCACCATTAATTTTATTCAATAATATTTCACTCTTGTTTACATCATCATGACTAACATTATTACTCACTTTGTTTTCAATATTCCTCCCAAGCTTCTCTAGCTGTTGCATTAGCTTAACACTCATTTCATTCAGTTTATCATCAAAACAATTCTTTTGTTCGTCAAATTTAGCATCCATTTTATTATTCTGTTTTTCGAAACTACTCTTGACTTCGCTAATGTCACTGCTCAATTTCTCAAATTTACTATTTTGTTCGTCAAATTTACAATTCATTTTATCGAATTGACTTAATAAAATACTCATCATGTCATTATCAAGTTTGTTATTACATTTTGTTGAGGTTGGAGTTAACTGGACTCCAGAGTCCTCTGTGACCATTGTTTCATCTATAATATTTATCTTTCTATCTTTTTCATCTTGGCCTACATTCGGAGTTGAATGTGTTTCAAGGCCATTACTAATATCTGATTCGTTAAAATCAATTACAGTACTTTCATTATTATTACTTGCCATTTTTATCTTATTTATGGAATGTTATATAGAAATTTTAATCTTGTACTTATTCAGTATTAATTTACTGCTCTACACAATTATAACCTTCTTACTATTTACTTTTCATAATATTTCTTTATGTTTATGTAGTTTACAAAGATTTCCTCCCTCTCAAATAACCCGTTCTGCAGCTTAATTAGGTCTGATCTGTGTGATTATAATAAATCACACAAATCGTCCCTGTTTGGGCGCCACTGAAACTATATAACTTACTTCAAATTTATCATTAACTCTTTAAGTCCCTAGTTCGGGGCCACTGAAACTATATAAGTTCTATGCAAATATAAAATACTCTTACCTTTGGGTTCCTCTCCAGGGTTTTTACAGACGAACACAGCTGCAGAAAGGATTATTTGAGATAGACGGTACAAATATAAATACGCAGTTTATATTTGAACAAATAATGTGTGGTTTATTGTACAAATTAATTATTTCATTTTACTTTGATGTCAATAAAAGTTCTAATTTCTTTTAGGGTATTTAAATATAATTTTCATTAGTAACATAAACATGTCTTAATACGACATTTCTTAGACTATGATAAATTATTTATATTTTTTAATGAACCAATACGTTTTATTTTTTTCTTGTTTAATTTATATCTTTTCCCTTAGAGATCTCTATTATATAAAGTTACATTTAAATTCTTCTTTCATAGTGAGCAATCACCATTTAGTTTAAATTGGTGTTAGTATAAATATTCAGTGTTTTAGTTACCCATCCACTGCGTGTTCATATGTTTGGTTGCACAGACTCGGGTTAATCACTTTCTTCGTTCTAACGCACTCCGACACTCGTTTATTGAGTTTAGTTGTAGTTTCTTTATCACATTTTATTTACTTTGATTTAATATCCGTACACATTATAATATATATGTATATAGTCGGCTGACTTTTACTTGTTCAAACACTTAGATGGTTAATGGCCGCTCTAGTATTTATTCACTGTTAATTATTTTTTCTGGATAGGCCGAATATTATTTATGGCCTATCCTTCACGTCCGAGGCCACTGTTTTTAAAGTAAACTGTATGCTGATTTTTCTGGCTGCGCTACCATGAGTTGCAATGGAACTGGACTCTTACTGCGCTAAGGCCGAGAACACGGAGTTTTTTCTGGTCACGTGATCGTCAGTCTGCGCTCCAATTGGTGCTTTTTAAAAGAGCACTATAACACAGGCATAGCGTTTAGCAACATGTTGCCGCCTGGTGCAATATGACTTGACATCATTTTGCCCGTGATTCACAGCTGACTCAAAACTGTAGGTTATTTCATAATCTGTCTGGACTGTTTGAGTGCGGAGACAAAACACAGATGTTTTGTTTTTTAATAAACACTGCATGCGTTGGTTGACTAAATCGAGGTTCCAAAAAGGTGAACGCTGGCTACATAGGGAATACACTTGATTTAAAAAATTGTTTTTCATACAATTCTGTACCGTTACAATACCCCCCCCCCCAATGAGATGTTGGATGCCGAAGCATACAAACTCTCATTGCCTAAAACCTAAGAGGATCAGTGAGGATATGGCGCTGCAACCCCCCTGAACTGTCTACTAAAATCATGGGTACTTACCCCCCTAGTCTGGCGACTGTGGCAGCACCCGTCCGATCTTACTGGACTTCTCTACTCGAGATCCCAACACCATAAGCTCGTACCGATCCCGCCACATTATCACGCGACTCTAAAACATCCAATTAAAATTTTACAAAAAGGCCTTCCAATATACTGTATCCACAACTGATTGGTTTCCTCTTAGCCGTACTGGTTCATTAACAAAGTACTGGTTCATTTTTATTATAAAATATAATATGCATTTGACTACATTGTAATACGGCTTCTAAATTGTCCATCAGTTACATTGATCAATTCAAATTTAATCCTCAAGTCCATACCCATACACTATCACAATGACTCATCTTTAACAAGTTACATTGTTCAACAATATAGCTTAACCCTAGAAGATACAAGATTAACAGAACCATATAAGTTTACAGTATCCTAGCCTTAGTATATATGCATTCCAGACAAATTAAATAATGTTCCCAGTACAATATTGCCCAGCCAAAATAACACATCAATTATACAAAATCGCATTAAATCACAACAATTATAACTAAAAAATACAAGTTATATCCTTATATCCTTAACCTTATATATTTATATAGAATTTTTTTTTTTTTTACTACTACTACCACCCTAATAGTCCCTTAACCCCTGATACCCGTTACAATCTGCTGTGTTCAGCACTAGGCTTCTTGGCCCTTGCAGACCTCATCCTAGCCGTAATCACATCTCCCTCGTGACCTGTAACTGGGTCACCTCCTAATCCACACTCACTATTTCCCCCCCTGGACTGTAGCGCCCAGTTGCTTCCACAAGGACTGATGCGGCAGGGGTGGACATTTTTTCTTTTATTCCACCCCATCCTTGCTTCGGCGTTACAATAAAAATTCAGTATAATACTTACTAGTATTGAATGATACACCCCTAATGGACTACCACCCCTATCTGGGTGAAAATAGCCCTGTTCCAAAATTTGGTAGATTCCCCTAAAAATAACCCCCCTACTAAGTCTAACAAACCACCGGGTTAACAAAACAAAACAAACCACAAGCCGGTTATATCAAGTAAAATTTATGATTTGTCACAATTAACTACTTTCACGGTCATGATCCGGCGAGGTCATTGCCGCACTTAGGTGGGGAATCTACAGTTAAACATAAAACATAGATTGACATTGATAAAGGTTTATATGAACAGTTATATACACATCTTATTTTCCAAACACTATCTTAGCCTGAACATTTTTGATTATTTCTTATCCAAAATTTCCTTCAGTTTTCATCAGTTTTTATTTAATTTATCATTACAGTTGAAATTCAAATCAAAATAGATTTAAACACATCACTAACATTCACACTTTTAAGTTAATCTAGGGGCAACTCCAATTTAATTTAGTTTCTTCATCTATTCAGAACAATTTCAATTACTTTAATTACATTTTTTCAAAATGATTCTGCATTAACAAAATCCTATCACCCGGAATTTAACTGTCTTACAATCAAAACACTAAGTCATTTCCTTTCATTATAAAAAATTACCTTCATTTCTTACATTTTTTTTTTTCATAATAGGGTTTACTCCTAGCAATGATTCAGCAAAATACAACATTCTTGTTGTTGTCAACTCAAGCATGAAACAAACATCAACCTGTAAACATTAGTCACACAACAGGCAACACACCTGTTTACATCAACAGTTGTATGCCAGACTGGTTTTATAAACACTGACGCAGTCTCAACAATCCAGATTACAACACCATAAATACATGTACTTCCTTTAATTTTCAAGTTAGATAACTCTTTTAGTGTTGACATATTACTCACTTACTATTTATTACACTTCAAATCACAATTAATTTGACTTCATTAATAAAATTGACCTTTTTTGAATTACTTTAATAACCTCCTACACTCAATACAATGTAGCTTTAGTTCCAGTATTTAAAACACATGTAATTTACACGCACAATGCAAAATAAAATTCCTTATTATCTCTTGTTCATTATTTTAGTAAATACCATTTAGTAAATATTATTATACCATTCATTCTTATTACAAACATATGTTACACATAAGCTATACTGTACATTACAACAAAATAATATTAACACTAACACATTTATTTACAATTTTTCGTCATATTTTTTCTCATATACCACACTTCATTACCTAAATCGGCCAAGTAATTTTACTATTACTCACATAAATAAATGTTCATTCAGTATTGCTCAACCCTCATCATCAAAAATTAGTCTTTTCTTCACATAACATTGTTCAATTTTATTGATACCCAACATATGGCTATCTTTTTTATAATAACCATACAAATTTATGTTCCATTGTACCACAATAATAATATTTAGTGTTACCTCCCCTTATTACTATATCATAAATCAAGTCTGCATTAGTATTTTTTAAAAGTCTCCATCAGTGTTTGTTATTACAATTACATCATTATCACAATATACGTCAGCTATTACTAATACGCTGATCCTCATTACAGGTAAACGTATATTACTATCATCAATATCAATATAATCATTGTTTATCACA
This sequence comes from Magicicada septendecula, assembly GCA_034769895.1. Classification (NCBI taxonomy): domain Eukaryota; kingdom Metazoa; phylum Arthropoda; class Insecta; order Hemiptera; family Cicadidae; genus Magicicada; species Magicicada septendecula. The sequence continues at coordinate 199,066,118 of CM068376.1, read as the reverse complement.
CAAGGTAAGTCTCTACTATTTTTAATATAATAATTTCTTTCAATATTTATTCCCCTTACAAACACTTCATAATCTCTACTTAATCGAAACAACTCTATCACTGTATCTCTTTCATAATTACTGACAGTACCACACCATTTCATCTTCTCACTCCACACAGAGGGCAACACAAACTTACTATTTGTCTTGGCACTTCCAAGACCATCACAAAAAATAAAGGGACCATTTGAAGACACCTTGTCTTCCACACAACTACCGGAGGAAACTCTGTCCTCATACAACAATGGTGAAGCTTTTTCTTCACCTATACTACAAGAAAAATTTTCCCTCTTTTCACACTCTACATTTAAATTATCTCCCCGTTCTTTCTCCCACTCATCAGTACTTATTACTACTTCATTACTAACGTCAACTAACTCTCTACTCTCATTATCACTACAACTATTACTCAACATATCACCATTAATTTTATTCAATAATATTTCACTCTTGTTTACATCATCATGACTAACATTATTACTCACTTTGTTGTCAATATTCCTCCCAAGCTTCTCTAGCTGTTGTTTTAGCTTAACACTCATTTCATTCAGTTTATCATCAAAACAATTCTTTTGTTCGTCAAATTTAGCATCCATTTTATTATTCTGTTTTTCGAAACTACTCTTGACTTCGCTAATGTCACTGCTCAATTTCTCAAATTTACTATTTTGTTCGTCAAATTTACAATTCATTTTATCGAATTGACTTAATAAAATACTCATCATGTCATTATCAAGTTTGTTATTACATTTTGTTGAGGTTGGAGTTAACTGGACTCCAGAGTCCTCTGTGACCATTGTTTCATCTATAATATTTATCTTTCTATCTTTTTCATCTTGGCCTACATTCGGAGTTGAATGTGTTTCAAGGCCATTACTAATATCTGATTCGTTAAAATCAATTACAGTACTTTCATTATTATTACTTGCCATTTCTATCTTATTTATGGAATGTTATATAGAAATTTTAATCTTGTACTTATTCAGTATTAATTTACTGCTCTACACAATTATAACCTTCTTACTATTTACTTTTCATAATATTTCTTTATGTTTATGTAGTTTACAAAGATTTCCTCCCTCTCAATAACCCGTTCTGCAGCTTAATTAGGTCTGATCTGTGTGATTATAATAAATCACACAAATCGTCCCTGTTTGGGCGCCACTGAAACTATATAACTTACTTCAAATTTATCATTAACTCTTTAAGTCCCTAGTTCGGGGCCACTGAAACTATATAAGTTCTATGCAAATATAAAATACTCTTACCTTTGGGTTCCTCTCCAGGGTTTTTACAGACGAACACAGCTGCAGAAAGGATTATTTGAGATAGACGGTACAAATATAAATACGCAGTTTATATTTGAACAAATAATGTGTGGTTTATTGTACAAATTAATTATTTCATTTTACTTTGATGTCAATAAAAGTTCTAATTTCTTTTAGGGTATTTAAATATAATTTTCATTAGTAACATAAACATGTCTTAATACGACATTTCTTAGACTATGATAAATTATTTATATTTTTTAATGAACCAATACGTTTTATTTTTTTCTTGTTTAATTTATATCTTTTCCCTTAGAGATCTCTATTATATAAAGTTACATTTTAAATTCTTCTTTCATAGTGAGCAATCACCATTTAGTTTAAATTGGTGTTAATATAAATATTCAGTGTTTTAGTTACCCATCCGCTGCGTGTTCATATGTTTGGTTGCACAGACTCGGGTTAATCACTTTCTTCGTTCTAACGCACTCCGACACTCGTTTATTGAGTTTAGTTGTAGATTCTTTATCACATTTTATTTACTTTGATTTAATATCCGTACACATTATAATATATATGTATATAGTCGGCTGACTTTTACTTGTTCAAACACTTAGATGGTTAATGGCCGCTCTAGTATTTATTCACTGTTAATTATTTTTTCTGGATAGGCCGACTATTATTTATGGCCTATCCTTCACGTCCGAGGCCACTGTTTTTAAAGTAAACTGTATGCTGATTTTTCTGGCTGCGCTACCATGAGTTGCAATGGAACTGGACTCTTACTGCGCTAAGGCCGAGAACACGGAGTTTTTTCTGGTCACGTGATCGTCAGTCTGCGCTCCAATTGGTGCTTTTTAAAAGAGCACTATAACACAGGCATAGCGTTTAGCAACATGTTGCCGCCTGGTGCAATATGACTTGACATCATTTTGCCCGTGATTCACAGCTGACTCAAAACTGTAGGTTATTTCATAATCTGTCTGGACTGTTTGAGTGCGGAGACAAAACACAGATGTTTTGTTTTGTAATAAACACTGCATGCGTTGGTTGACTAAATCGAGGTTCCAAAAAGGTGAACGCTGGCTACATAGGGAATACACTTGATTTAAAAAATTGTTTTTCATACAATTCTGTACCGTTACAATACCCCCCCCCCAATGAGATGTTGGATGCCGAAGCATACAAACTCTCATTGCCTAAAACCTAAGAGGATCAGTGAGGATATGGCGCTGCAACCCCCCTGAACTGTCTACTAAAATCATGGGTACTTACCCCCCTAGTCTGGCGACTGTGGCAGCACCCGTCCGATCTTACTGGACTTCTCTACTCGAGATCCCAACACCATAAGCTCGTACCGATCCCGCCACATTATCACGCGACTCTAAAACATCCAATTAAAATTTTACAAAAAAGCCTTCCAATATACTGTATCCACAACTGATTGGTTTCCTCTTAGCCGTACTGGTTCATTAACAAAGTACTGGTTCATTTTTATTATAAAATATAATATGCATTTGACTACATTGTAATACGGCTTCTAAATTGTCCATCAGTTACATTGATCAATTCAAATTTAATCCTCAAGTCCATACCCATACACTATCACAATGACTCATCTTTAACAAGTTACATTGTTCAACAATATAGCTTAACCCTAGAAGATACAAGATTAACAGAACCATATAAGTTTACAGTATCCTAGCCTTAGTATATATGCATTCCAGACAAATTAAATAATGTTCCCAGTACAATATTGCCCAGCCAAAATAACACATCAATTATACAAAATCGCATTAAATCACAACAATTATAACTAAAAAATACAAGTTATATCCTTATATCCTTAACCTTATATATTTATATAGAATTTTTTTTTTTTTACTACTACTACCACCCTAATAGTCCCTTAACCCCTGATACCCGTTACAATCTGCTGTGTTCAGCACTAGGCTTCTTGGCCCTTGCAGACCTCATCCTAGCCGTAATCACATCTCCCTCGTGACCTGTAACTGGGTCACCTCCTAATCCACACTCACTATTTCCCCCCCTGGACTGTAGCGCCCAGTTGCTTCCACAAGGACTGATGCGGCAGGGGTGGACATTTTTTCTTTTATTCCACCCCATCCTTGCTTCGGCGTTACAATAAAAATTCAGTATAATACTTACTAGTATTGAATGATACACCCCTAATGGACTACCACCCCTATCTGGGTGAAAATAGCCCTGTTCCAAAATTTGGTAGATTCCCCTAAAAATAACCCCCCTACTAAGTCTAACAAACCACCGGGTTAACAAAACAAAACAAACCACAAACCGGTTATATCAAGTAAAATTTATGATTTGTCACAATTAACTACTTTCACGGTCATGATCCGGCGAGGTCATGGCCGCACTTAGGTGGGGAATCTACAGTTAAACATAAAACATAGATTGACATTGATAAAGGTTTACATGAACAGTTATATACACATCTTATTTTCCAAACACTATCTTAGCCTGAACATTTTTGATTATTTCTTATCCAAAATTTCCTTCAGTTTTCATCAGTTTTTATTTAATTTATCATTACAGTTGAAATTCAAATCAAAATAGATTTAAACACATCACTAACATTCACACTTTTAAGTTAATCTAGGGGCAACTCCAATTTAATTTAGTTTCTTCATCTATTCAGAACAATTTCAATTACTTTAATTACATTTTTTCAAAATGATTCTGCATTAACAAAATCCTATCACCCGGAATTTAACTGTCTTACAATCAAAACACTAAGTCATTTCCTTTCATTATAAAAAATTACCTTCATTTCTTACATTTTTTTTTTTCATAATAGGGTTTACTCCTAGCAATGATTCAGCAAAATACAACATTCTTGTTGTTGTCAACTCAAGCATGAAACAAACATCAACCTGTAAACATTAGTCACACAACAGGCAACACACCTGTTTACATCAACAGTTGTATGCCAGACTGGTTTTATAAACACTGACGCAGTCTCAACAATCCAGATTACAACACCATAAATACATGTACTTCCTTTAATTTTCAAGTTAGATAACTCTTTTAGTGTTGACATATTACTCACTTACTATTTATTACACTTCAAATCACAATTAATTTGACTTCATTAATAAAATTGACCTTTTTTGAATTACTTTAATAACCTCCTACACTCAAGACAATGTAGCTTTAGTTCCAGTATTTAAAACACTTGTAATTTACACGCACAATGCAAAATAAAATTCCTTATTATCTCTTGTTCATTATTTTAGTAAATACCATTTAGTAAATATTATTATACCATCATTCTTATTACAAACATATGTTACACATAAGCTATACTGTACATTACAACAAAATAATATTAACACTAACACATTTATTTACAAATTTTCGTCATATTTTTTCTCATTTACCACACTTCATTACCTAAATCGGCCAAGTAATTTTACTATTACTCACATAAATAAATGTTCATTCAGTATTGCTCAACCCTCATCATCAAAAATTAGTCTTTTCTTCACATAACATTGTTCAATTTTATTGATACCCAACATATGGCTATCTTTTTTATAATAACCATACAAATTTATGTTCCATTGTACCACAATAATAATATTTAGTGTTACCTCCCCTTATTACTATATCATAAATCAAGTCTGCATTAGTATTTTTTATAAAGTCTCCATCAGTGTTTGTTATTACAATTACATCATTATCACAATATTCGTCAGCTATTCTAATACGCTGACCCTCATTACAGGTAAACATATATTACTATCATCAATATCAATATAATCATTGTTTATCACACAAGGTAGTCTCTACTATTTTTAATATAATCATTTCTTTCAATATTTATTCCCCTTACAAACACTTCATAATCTCTACTTAATCGAAACAACTCTATCACTGTATCTCTTTCATAATTACTTACAATACAACACCATTTCATCTTCTCACTCCACACAGAGGGCAACACAAACTTACTATTTGTCTTGGCACTTCCAAGACCAACACAAAGAATAAAGGGAACATTTGAAGACACCTTGTCTTCCACACAACTACCGGAGGAAACTCTGTCCTCATACAACATTGGTGAAGCTTTTTCTTCACCTATACTACAAGAAAAATTTTCCCTCTTTTCACACTCTACATTTAAACTATCTCCCCGTTCTTTCTCCCAGTCATCAGTACTTATTACTACTTCATTACTAACGTCAACTAAGTCTCTACTCTCATTATCACTACAACTATTACTCAACATATCACCATTAATTTTATTCAATAATATTTCACTCTTGTTTACATCATCATCACTAACATTATTACTCACTTTGTTTTCAATATTCCTCCCAAGCTTCTCTAGCTGTTGTTTTAGCTTAACACTCATTTCATTCAGTTTATCATCAAAACAATTCTTTTGTTCGTCAAATTTAGCATCAATTTTATTATTCTGTTTTTTGAAACTACTCTGACTTCGCTAACGTCACTGCTCAATTTCTCAAATTTACTATTTTGTTCGTCAAATTTACAATTCATTTTATCGAATTGACTTAATAAAATACTCATCATGTCATTATCAAGTTTGTTATTACATTTTGTTGAGGTTGGAGTTAACTGGACTCCAGAGTCCTCTGTGACCATTGTTTCATCTATAATATTTATCTTTCTATCTTTTTCATCTTGGCCTACATTCGGAGTTGAATGTGTTTCATTCAAGGCCATTACTAATATCTGATTCGTTAAAATCAATTACAGTACTTTCATTATTATTACTTGCCATTTTTATCTTATTTATGGAATGTTATATAGAAATTTTAATCTTGTACTTATTCAGTATTAATTTACTGCTCTACACAATTATAACCTTCTTACTATTTACTTTTCATAATATTTCTTTATGTTTATGTAGTTTACAAAGATTTCCTCCCTCTCAATAACCCGTTCTGCAGCTTAATTAGGTCTGATCTGTGTGATTATAATAAATCACACAAATCGTCCCTGTTTGGGCGCCACTGAAACTATATAACTTACTTCAAATTTATCATTAACTCTTCAAGTCCCTAGTTTGGGGCCACTGAAACTATATAAGTTCTATGCAAATATAAAATACTCTTACCTTTGGGTTCCTCTCCAGGGTTTTACAGACGAACACAGCTGCAGAAAGGATTATTTGAAATAGACGGTACAAATATAAATACGCAGTTTATATTTGAACAAATAATGTGTGGTTTATTGTACAAATTAATTATTTCATTTTACTTTGATGTCAATAAAAGTTCTAATTTCTTTTAGGGTATTTAAATATAATTTTCATTAGTAACATAAACATGTCTTACTACGACATTTCTTAGACTACGATAAATTATTTATATTTTTTAATGAACCAATACGTTTTATTTTTTTCTTGTTTAATTTATATCTTTTCCCTTAGAGATCTCTATTATATAAAGTTACATTTTAAATTCTTCTTTCATAGTGAGCAATCACCATTTAGTTTAAATTGGTGTTAATATAAATATTCAGTGTTTTAGTTACCCATCCGCTGCGTGTTCATATGTTTGGTTGCACAGACTCGGGTTAATCACTTTCTTCGTTCTAACGCACTCCGACACTCGTTTATTGAGTTTAGTTGTAGTTTCTTTATCACATTTTATTTACTTTGATTTAATATCCGTACACATTATAATATATATGTATATAGTCGGCTGACTTTTACTTGTTCAAACACTTAGATGTTTAATGGCTGCTCTAGTATTTATTCACTGTTAATTATTTTTTCTGGATAGGCCGACTATTATTTACGGCCTATCCTTCACGTCCGAGGCCACTGTTTGTTACAGTAAACTGTATGCTGATTTTTCTGGCCGCGCTACCATGAGTTGCAATGGAACTGGACTCTTACTGCGCTAAGGCCGAGAACACGGAGTTTTTTCTGGTCACGTGATCGTCAGTCTGCGCTCCAATTGGTGCTTTTTAAAAGAGCACTATAACACAGGCATAGCGTTTAGCAACATGTTGCCGCCTGGTGCAATATGACTTGACGTCATTTTCCCCGTGATTCACAGCTGACTCAAAACTGTAGGTTATTTGATAATCTGTCTGGACTGTTTGAGTGCGGAGACAAAACACAGACGTTTTGTTTTGTAATAAACACTGCATGCGTGGTTGACTAAATCGAGGTTCCAAAAAGGTGAACGCTGGCTACATAGGGAATACACTTGATTTAAAAAATTGTTTTTCATACAATTCTGTACCGTTACAATACCCCCCCCCCAATGAGATATTGGATGCCGAAGCATACAAACTCTCATTGCCTAAAACCTAAGAGGATCAGTGAGGATATGGCGCCGCAACCCCCCTGAACTCTCTACTAAAATCATGGGTACTTACCCCCCTAGTCTGGCGACTGTGGCAGCACCCGTCCGATCTTACTGGACTTCTCTACTCGAGATCCCAACACCATAAGCTCGTACCGATCCCGCCACATTATCACGCGACTCTAAAACATCCAATTAAAATTTTACAAAAAGGCCTTCCAATATACTGTATCCACAACTGATTGGTTTCCTCTTAGCCGTACTGGTTCATTAACAAAGTACTGGTTCTTTTTTATTATAAAATATAATATGCATTTGACTACATTGTAATACGGCTTCTAAATTGTCCATCAGTTACATTGATCAATTCAAATTTAATCCTCAAGTCCATACCCATACACTATCACAATGACTCATCTTTAACAAGTTACATTGTTCAACAATATAGCTTAACCCTAGAAGATACAAGATTAACAGAACCATATAAGTTTACAGTATCCTAGCCTTAGTATATATGCATTCCAGACAAATTAAATAATGTTCCCAGTACAATATTGCCCAGCCAAAATAACACATCAATTATACAAAATCGCATTAAATCACAACAATTATAACTAAAAAATACAAGTTATACCTTAACCTTATATATTTATATACAATTTTTTTTTTTTTTTTTACTACTACTACCACCCTAATAGTCCCTTAACCCCTGTTACCCGTTACAATCTGCTGTGTTCAGCACTAGGCTTCTTGGCCCTTGCAGACCTCATCCTAGCCGTAATCACATCTCCCTCGTGACCTGTAACTGGGTCACCTCCTAATCCACACTCACTATTTCCCCCCCTGGACTGTAGCGCCCAGTTGCTTCCACAAGGACTGATGCGGAAGGGGTGGACATTTTTTCTTTTATTCCACCCCATCCTTGCTTCGGCGTTACAATAAAAATTCAGTATAATACTTACTAGTATTGAATGATACACCCCTAATGGACTACCACCCCTATCTGGGTGAAAATAGCCCTGTTCCAAAATTTGGTAGATTCCCCTAAAAATAACCCCCCTACTAAGTCTAACAAACCACCGGGTTAACAAAACAAAACAAACCACAAGCCGGTTATATCAAGTAAAATTTATGATTTGTCACAATTAACTACTTTCACGGTCATGAGCCGGCGAGGTCATGGCCGCACTTAGGTGGGGAATCTACAGTTAAACATAAAACATAGATTGACATTGATAAAGGTTTACATGAACAGTTATATACACATCTTATTTTCCAAACACTATCTTAGCCTGAACATTTTTGATTATTTCTTATCCAAAATTTCCTTCAGTTTTCATCAGTTTTTATTTAATTTATCATTACAGTTGAAATTCAAATCAAAATAGATTTAAACACATCACTAACATTCACACTTTTAAGTTAATCTAGGGGCAACTCCAATTTAATTTAGTTTCTTCATCTATTCAGAACAATTTCAATTACTTTAATTACATTTTTTCAAAATGATTCTGCATTAACAAAATCCTATCACCCGGAATTTAACTGTCTTACAATCAAAACACTAAGTCATTTCCTTTCATTATAAAAAATTACCTTCATTTCTTACATTTTTTTTTTTCATAATAGGGTTTACTCCTAGCAATGATTCTGCAAAATACAACATACTTGTTGTTGTCAACTCAAGCATGAAACAAACATCAACCTGTAAACATTAGTCACACAACAGGCAACACACCTGTTTACATCAACAGTTGTATGCCAGACTGGTTTTATAAACACTGACGCAGTCTCAACAATCCAGATTACAACACCATAAATACATGTACTTCCTTTAATTTTCAAGTTAGATAACTCTTTTAGTGTTGACATATTACTCACTTACTATTTATTACACTTCAAATCACAATTAATTTGACTTCATTAATAAAATTGACCTTTTTTGAATTACTTTAATAACCTCCTACACTCAAGACAATGTAGCTTTAGTTCCAGTATTTAAAACACTTGTAATTTACACGCACAATGCAAAATAAAATTCCTTATTATCTCTTGTTCATTATTTTAGTAAATACCATTTAGTAAATATTATTATACCATCATTCTTATTACAAACATATGTTACACATAAGCTATACTGTACATTACAACAAAATAATATTAACACTAACACATTTATTTACAAATTTTCATCATATTTTTTCTCATTTACCACACTTCATTACCTAAATCGGCCAAGTAATGTTACTATTACTCACATAATTAAATGTTCATTCAGTATTGCTCAACCCTCAGCATCAAAAATTAGTCTTTTCTTCACATAACATTGTTCAATTTTATTGATACCCAACATATGGCTATCTTTTTTATAATAACCATACAAATTTATGTTCCATTGTACCACAATAATAATATTTAGTGTTACCTCCCCTTATTACTATATCATAAATCAAGTCTGCATTAGTATTTTTTATAAAGTCTCCATCAGTGTTTGTTATTACAATTACATCATTATCACAATATTCGTCAGCTATTCTAATACGCTGACCCTCATTACAGGTAAACGTATATTACTATCATCAATATCAATATAATCATTGTTTATCACACAAGGTAGTCTCTACTATTTTTAATATAATCATTTCTTTCAATATTTATTCCCCTTACAAACACTTCATAATCTCTACTTAATCGAAACAACTCTATCACTGTATCTCTTTCATAATTACTTACAATACAACACCATTTCATCTTTTCACTCCACACAGAGGGCAACACAAACTTACTATTTGTCTTGGCACTTCCAAGACCATCACAAAAAATAAAGGGAACATTTGAAGACACCTTGTCTTCCACACAACTACCGGAGGAAACTCTGTCCTCATACAACATTGGTGAAGCTTTTTCTTCACCTATACTACAAGAAAAATTTTCCCTCTTTTCACACTCTACATTTAAACTATCTCCCCGTTCTTTCTCCCAGTCATCAGTACTTATTACTACTTCATTACTAACGTCAACTAAGTCTCTACTCTCATTATCACTACAACTATTACTCAACATATCACCATTAATTTTATTCAATAATATTTCACTCTTGTTTACATCATCATCACTAACATTATTACTCACTTTGTTTTCAATATTCCTCCCAAGCTTCTCTAGCTGTTGTTTTAGCTTAACACTCATTTCATTCAGTTTATCATCAAAACAATTCTTTTGTTCGTCAAATTTAGCATCAATTTTATTATTCTGTTTTTCGAAACTACTCTGACTTCGCTAACGTCACTGCTCAATTTCTCAAATTTACTATTTTGTTCGTCAAATTTACAATTCATTTTATCGAATTGACTTAATAAAATACTCATCATGTCATTATCAAGTTTGTTATTACATTTTGTTGAGGTTGGAGTTAACTGGACTCCAGAGTCCTCTGTGACCATTGTTTCATCTATAATATTTATCTTTCTATCTTTTTCATCTTGGCCTACATTCGGAGTTGAATGTATTTCAAGGCTATTACTAATATCTGATTCGTTAAAATCAATTACAGTACTTTCATTATTATTACTTGCCATTTTTATCTTATTTATGGAATGTTATATTGAAATTTTAATCTTGTACTTATTCAGTATTAATTTACTGCTCTACACAATTATAACCCTCTTACTATTTACTTTTCATAATATTTCTTTATGTTTATGTAGTTTACAAAGATTTCCTCCCTCTCAAATAACCCGTTCTGCAGCTTAATTAGGTCTGATCTGTGTGATTATAATAAATCACACAAATCGTCCCTGTTTGGGCGCCACTGAAACTATATAACTTACTTCAAATTTATCAGTAACTCTTCAAGTCCCTAGTTCGGGGCCACTGAAACTATATAAGTTCTATGCAAATATAAAATACTCTTACCTTTGGGTTCCTCTCCAGGGTTTTACAGACGAACACAGCTGCAGAAAGGATTATTTGAAATAGACGGTACAAATATAAATACGCAGTTTATATTTGAACAAATAATGTGTGGTTTATTGTACAAATTAATTATTTCATTTTACTTTGATGTCAATAAAAGTTCTAATTTCTTTTAGGGTATTTAAATATAATTTTCATTAGTAACATAAACATGTCTTACTACGACATTTCTTAGACTACGATAAATTATTTATATTTTTTAATGAACCAATACGTTTTATTTTTTTCTTGTTTAATTTATATCTTTTCCCTTAGAGATCTCTATTATATAAAGTTACATTTTAAATTCTTCTTTCATAGTGAGCAATCACCATTTAGTTTAAATTGGTGTTAATATAAATATTCAGTGTTTTAGTTACCCATCCGCTGCGTGTTCATATGGTTGGTTGCACAAACTCGGGTTAATCACTTTCTTCGTTCTAACGCACTCCGACACTCGTTTATTGAGTTTAGTTGTAGTTTCTTTATCACATTTTATTTACTTTGATTTAATATCCGTACACATTATAATATATATGTATATAGTCGGCTGACTTTTACTTGTTCAAACACTTAGATGTTTAATGGCTGCTCTAGTATTTATTCACTGTTAATTATTTTTTCTGGATAGGCCGACTATTATTTACGGCCTATCCTTCACGTCCGAGGCCACTGTTTGTTACAGTAAACTGTATGCTGATTTTTCTGGCCGCGCTACCATGAGTTGCAATGGAACTGGACTCTTACTGCGCTAAGGCCGAGAACACGGAGTTTTTTCTGGTCACGTGATCGTCAGTCTGCGCTCCAATTGGTGCTTTTTAAAAGAGCACTATAACACAGGCATAGCGTTTAGCAACATGTTGCCGCCTGGTGCAATATGACTTGACGTCATTTTCCCCGTGATTCACAGCTGACTCAAAACTGTAGGTTATTTCATAATCTGTCTGGACTGTTTGAGTGCGGAGACAAAACACAGACGTTTTGTTTTGTAATAAACACTGCATGCGTGGTTGACTAAATCGAGGTTCCAAAAAGGTGAACGCTGGCTACATAGGGAATACACTTGATTTAAAAAATTGTTTTTCATACAATTCTGTACCGTTACAATACCCCCCCCCAATGAGATATTGGATGCCGAAGCATACAAACTCTCATTGCCTAAAACCTAAGAGGATCAGTGAGGATATGGCGCCGCAACCCCCCTGAACTCTCTACTAAAATCATGGGTACTTACCCCCCTAGTCTGGCGACTGTGGCAGCACCCGTCCGATCTTACTGGACTTCTCTACTCGAGATCCCAACACCATAAGCTCGTACCGATCCCGCCACATTATCACGCGACTCTAAAACATCCAATTAAAATTTTACAAAAAGGCCTTCCAATATACTGTATCCACAACTGATTGGTTTCCTCTTAGCCGTACTGGTTCATTAACAAAGTACTGGTTCTTTTTTATTATAAAATATAATATGCATTTGACTACATTGTAATACGGCTTCTAAATTGTCCATCAGTTACATTGATCAATTCAAATTTAATCCTCAAGTCCATACCCATACACTATCACAATGACTCATCTTTAACAAGTTACATTGTTCAACAATATAGCTTAACCCTAGAAGATACAAGATTAACAGAACCATATAAGTTTACAGTATCCTAGCCTTAGTATATATGCATTCCAGACAAATTAAATAATGTTCCCAGTACAATATTGCCCAGCCAAAATAACACATCAATTATACAAAATCGCATTAAATCACAACAATTATAACTAAAAAATACAAGTTATATCCTTATATCCTTAACCTTATATATTTATATAGAATTTTTTTTTTTACTACTACTACCACCCTAATAGTCCCTTAACCCCTGATACCCGTTACAATCTGCTGTGTTCAGCACTAGGCTTCTTGGCCCTTGCAGACCTCATCCTAGCCGTAATCACATCTCCCTCGTGACCTGTAACTGGGTCACCTCCTAATCCACACTCACTATTTCCCCCCCTGGACTGTAGCGCCCAGTTGCTTCCACAAGGACTGATGCGGCAGGGGTGGACATTTTTTCTTTTATTCCACCCCATCCTTGCTTCGGCGTTACAATAAAAATTCAGTATAATACTTACTAGTATTGAATGATACACCCCTAATGGACTACCACCCCTATCTGGGTGAAAATAGCCCTGTTCCAAAATTTGGTAGATTCCCCTAAAAATAACCCCCCTACTAAGTCTAACAAACCACCGGGTTAACAAAACAAAACAAACCACAAGCCGGTTATATCAAGTAAAATTTATGATTTGTCACAATTAACTACTTTCACGGTCATGATCCGGCGAGGTCATGGCCGCACTTAGGTGGGGAATCTACAGTTAAACATAAAACATAGATTGACATTGATAAAGGTTTACATGAACAGTTATATACACATCTTATTTTCCAAACACTATCTTAGCCTGAACATTTTTGATTATTTCTTATCCAAAATTTCCTTCAGTTTTCATCAGTTTTTATTTAATTTATCATTACAGTTGAAATTCAAATCAAAATAGATTTAAACACATCACTAACATTCACACTTTTAAGTTAATCTAGGGGCAACTCCAATTTAATTTAGTTTCTTCATCTATTCAGAACAATTTCAATTACTTTAATTACATTTTTTCAAAATGATTCTGCATTAACAAAATCCTATCACCCGGAATTTAACTGTCTTACAATCAAAACACTAAGTCATTTCCTTTCATTATAAAAAATTACCTTCATTTCTTACATTTTTTTTTTTTCATAATAGGTTTTACTCCTAGCAATGATTCAGCAAAATACAACATTCTTGTTGTTGTCAACTCAAGCATGAAACAAACATCAACCTGTAAACATTAGTCACACAACAGGCAACACACCTGTTTACATCAACAGTTGTATGCCAGACTGGTTTTATAAACACTGATGCAGTCTCAACAATCCAGATTACAACACCATAAATACATGTACTTCCTTTAATTTTCAAGTTAGATAACTCTTTTAGTGTTGACATATTACTCACTTACTATTTATTACACTTCAAATCACAATTAATTTGACTTCATTAATAAAATTGACCTTTTTTGAATTACTTTAATAACCTCCTACACTCAAGACAATGTAGCTTTAGTTCCAGTATTTAAAACACTTGTAATTTACACGCACAATGCAAAATAAAATTCCTTATTATCTCTTGTTCATTATTTTAGTAAATACCATTTAGTAAATATTATTATACCATCATTCTTATTACAAACATATGTTACACATAAGCTATACTGTACATTACAACAAAATAATATTAACACTAACACATTTATTTACAAATTTTCATCATATTTTTTCTCATTTACCACACTTCATTACCTAAATCGGCCAAGTAATTTTACTATTACTCACATAATTAAATGTTCATTCAGTATTGCTCAACCCTCAGCATCAAAAATTAGTCTTTTCTTCACATAACATTGTTCAATTTTATTGATACCCAACATATGGCTATCTTTTTTATAATAACCATACAAATTTATGTTCCATTGTACCACAATAATAATATTTAGTGTTACCTCCCCTTATTACTATATCATAAATCAAGTCTGCATTAGTATTTTTTATAAAGTCTCCATCAGTGTTTGTTATTACAATAACATCATTATCACAATATTCGTCAGCTATTAATAATACGCTGACCCTCATTACAGGTAAACGTATATTACTATCATCAATATCAATATAATCATTGTTTATCACACAAGGTAGTCTCTACTATTTTTAATATAATCATTTCTTTCAATATTTATTCCCCCTTACAAACACTTCATAATCTCTACTTAATCGAAACAACTCTATCACTGTATCTCTTTCATAATTACTTACAATACAACACCATTTCATCTTCTCACTCCACACAGAGGGCAACACAAACTTACTATTTGTCTTGGCACTTCCAAGACCATCACAAAAAATAAAGGGAACATTTGAAGACACATTGTCTTCCACACAACTACCGGAGGAAACTCTGTCCTCATACAACATTGGTGAAGCTTTTTCTTCACTTATACTACAAGAAAAATTTTCCCTCTTTTCACACTCTACATTTAAACTATCTCTCCATTCTTTCTCCCAGTCATCAGTACTTATTACTACTTCATTACTAACGTCAACTAACTCTCTACTCTCATTATCACTACAACTATTACTCAACATATCACCATTAATTTTATTCAATAATATTTCACTCTTGTTTACATCATCATGACTAACATTATTACTCACTTTGTTTTCAATATTCCTCCCAAGCTTCTCTAGCTGTTGTTTTAGCTTAACACTCATTTCATTCAGTTTATCATCAAAACAATTCTTTTGTTCGTCAAATTTAGCATCAATTTTATTATTCTGTTATTCGAAACTACTCTTGACTTCGCTAACGTCACTGCTCAATTTCTCAAATTTACTATTTTGTTCGTCAAATTTACAATTCATTTTATCGAATTGACTTAATAAAATACTCATCATGTCATTATCAAGTTTGTTATTACATTTTGTTGAGGTTGGAGTTAACTGGACTCCAGAGTCCTCTGTGACCATTGTTTCATCTATAATATTTATCTTTCTATCTTTTTCATCTTGGCCTACATTCAGAGTTGAATGTGTTTCAAGGCTATTACTAATATCTGATTCGTTAAAATCAATTACAGTACTTTCATTATTATTACTTGCCATTTTTATCTTATTTATGGAATGTTATATTGAAATTTTAATCTTGTACTTATTCAGTATTAATTTACTGCTCTACACAATTATAACCCTCTTACTATTTACTTTTCATAATATTTCTTTATGTTTATGTAGTTTACAAAGATTTCCTCCCTCTCAAATAACCCGTTCTGCAGCTTAATTAGGTCTGATCTGTGTGATTATAATAAATCACACAAATCGTCCCTGTTTGGGCGCCACTGAAACTATATAACTTACTTCAAATTTATCATTAACTCTTCAAGTCCCTAGTTCGGGGCCACTGAAACTATATAAGTTCTATGCAAATATAAAATACTCTTACCTTTGGGTTCCTCTCCAGGGTTTTACAGACGAACACAGCTGCAGAAAGGATTATTTGAAATAGACGGTACAAATATAAATACGCAGTTTATATTTGAACAAATAATGTGTGGTTTATTGTACAAATTAATTATTTCATTTTACTTTGATGTCAATAAAAGTTCTAATTTCTTTTAGGGTATTTAAATATAATTTTCATTAGTAACATAAACATGTCTTACTAAGACATTTCTTAGACTACGATAAATTATTTATATTTTTTAATGAACCAATACGTTTTATTTTTTCTTGTTTAATTTATATCTTTTCCCTTAGAGATCTCTATTATATAAAGTTACATTTTAAATTCTTCTTTCATAGTGAGCAATCACCATTTAGTTTAAATTGGTGTTAATATAAATATTCAGTGTTTTAGTTACCCATCCGCTGCGTGTTCATATGGTTGGTTGCACAAACTCGGGTTAATCACTTTCTTCGTTCTAACGCACTCCGACACTCGTTTATTGAGTTTAGTTGTAGTTTCTTTATCACATTTTATTTACTTTGATTTAATATCCGTACACATTATAATATATATGTATATAGTCGGCTGACTTTTACTTGTTCAAACACTTAGATGTTTAATGGCTGCTCTAGTATTTATTCACTGTTAATTATTTTTTCTGGATAGGCCGACTATTATTTACGGCCTATCCTTCACGTCCGAGGCCACTGTTTGTTACAGTAAACTGTATGCTGATTTTTTTGGCCGCGCTACCATGAGTTGCAATGGAACTGGACTCTTACTGCGCTAAGGCCGAGAACACGGAGGTTTTTCTGGTCACGTGATCGTCAGTCTGCGCTCCAATTGGTGCTTTTTGAAAGAGCACTATAACACAGGCATAGCGTTTAGCAACATGTTGCCGCCTGGTGCAATATGACTTGACATCATTTTGCCCGTGATTCACAGCTGACTCAAAACTGTAGGTTATTTCATAATCTGTCTGGACTGTTTGAGTGCGGAGACAAAACACAGATGTTTTGTTTTGTAATAAACACTGCATGCGTTGGTTGACTAAATCGAGGTTCCAAAAAGGTGAACGCTGGCTACATAGGGAATACACTTGATTTAAAAAATTGTTTTTCATACAATTCTGTACCGTTACAATACCCCCGCCCCCCAATGAGATGTTGGATGCCGAAGCATACAAACTCTCATTGCCTAAAACCTAAGAGGATCAGTGAGGATATGGCGCCGCAACCCCCCTGAACTCTCTACTAAAATCATGGGTACTTACCCCCCCTAGTCTGGCGACTGTGGCAGCACCCGTCCGATCTTACTGGACTTCTCTACTCGAGATCCCAACACCATAAGCTCGTACCAATCCCGCCACATTATCACGCGACTCTAAAACATCCAATTAAAATTTTACAAAAAGGCCTTCCAATATACTGTATCCACAACTGATTGGTTTCCTCTTAGCCGTACTGGTTCATTAACAAAGTACTGGTTCATTTTTATTATAAAATATAATATGCATTTGACTACATTGTAATACGGCTTCTAAATTGTCCATCAGTTACATTGATCAATTCAAATTTAATCCTCAAGTCCATACCCATACACTATCACAATGACTCATCTTTAACAAGTTACATTGTTCAAAAATATAGCTTAACCCTAGAAGATACAAGATTAACAGAACCATATAAGTTTACAGTATCCTAGCCTTAGTATATATGCATTCCAGACAAATTAAATAATGTTCCCAGTACAATATTGCCCAGCCAAAATAACACATCAATTATACAAAATCGCATTAAATCACAACAATTATAACTAAAAAATACAAGTTATATCCTTATATCCTTAACCTTATATATTTATATAGTTTTTTTTTTTTTTTTTTACTACTACTACCCCCCTAATAGTCCCTTAACCCCTGATACCCGTTACAATCTGCTGTGTTCAGCACTAGGCTTCTTGGCCCTTGCAGACCTCATCCTAGCCGTAATCACATCTCCCTCGTGACCTGTAACTGGGTCACCTCCTAATCCACACTCACTATTTCCCCCCCTGGACTGTAGCGCCCAGTTGCTTCCACAAGGACTGATGCGGAAGGGGTGGACATTTTTTCTTTTATTCCACCCCATCCTTGCTTCGGCGTTACAATAAAAATTCAGTATAATACTTACTAGTATTGAATGATACACCCCTAATGGACTACCACCCCTATCTGGGTGAAAATAGCCCTGTTCCAAAATTTGGTAGATTCCCCTAAAAATAACCCCCCTACTAAGTCTAACAAACCACCGGGTTAACAAAACAAAACAAACCACAAGCCGGTTATATCAAGTAAAATTTATGATTTGTCACAATTAACTACTTTCACGGTCATGATCCGGCGAGGTCATGGCCGCACTTAGGTGGGGAATCTACAGTTAAACATAAAACATAGATTGACATTGATAAAGGTTTACATGAACAGTTATATACACATCTTATTTTCCAAACACTATCTTAGCCTGAACATTTTTGATTATTTCTTATCCAAAATTTCCTTCAGTTTTCATCAGTTTTTATTTAATTTATCATTACATTTGAAATTCAAATCAAAATAGATTTAAACACATCACTAACATTCACACTTTTAAGTTAATCTAGGGGCAACTCCAATTTAATTTAGTTTCTTCATCTATTCAGAACAATTTCAATTACTTTAATTACATTTTTTCAAAATGATTCTGCATTAACAAAATCCTATCACCTGGAATTTAACTGTCTTACAATCAAAACACTAAGTCATTTCCTTTCATTATAAAAAATTACCTTCATTTCTTACATTTTTTTTTTTCATAATATGGTTTACTCCTAGCAATGATCCAGCAAAATACAACATTCTTGTTGTTGTCAACTCAAGCATGAAACAAACATCAACCTATAAACATTAGTCACACAACAGGCAACACACCTGTTTACATCAACAGTTGTATGCCAGACTGGTTTTATAAACACTGACGCAGTCTCAACAATCCAGATTACAACACCATAAATACATGTACTTCCTTTAATTTTCAAGTTAGATAACTCTTTTAGTGTTGACATATTACTCACTTACTATTTATTACACTTCAAATCACAATTAATTTGACTTCATTAATAAAATTGACCTTTTTTGAATTACTTTAATAACCTCCTACACTCAAGACAATGTAGCTTTAGTTCCAGTATTTAAAACACTTGTAATTTACACGCACAATGCAAAATAAAATTCCTTATTATCTCTTGTTCATTATTTTAGTAAATACCATTTAGTAAATATTATTATACCATCATTCTTATTACAAACATATGTTACACATAAGCTATACTGTACATTACAACAAAATAATATTAACACTAACACATTTATTTACAAATTTTCATCATATTTTTTCTTATTTACCACACTTCATTACCTAAATCGGCCAAGTAATTTTACTATTACTCACATAATTAAATGTTCATTCAGTATTGCTCAACCCTCAGCATCAAAAATTAGTCTTTTCTTCACATAACATTGTTCAATTTTATTGATACGCAACATATGGCTATCTTTTTTATAATAACCATACAAATTTATGTTCCATTGTACCACAATAATAATATTTAGTGTTACCTCCCCTTATTACTATATCATAAATCAAGTCTGCATTAGTATTTTTTATAAAGTCTCCATCAGTGTTTGTTATTACAATTACATCATTATCACAATATTCGTCAGCTATTACTAATACGCTGACCCTCATTACAGGTAAACGTATATTACTATCATCAATATCAATATAATCATTGTTTATCACACAAGGTAAGTCTCTACTATTTTTAATATAATAATTTCTTTCAATATTTATTCCCCTTACAAACACTTCATAATCTCTACTTAATCGAAACAACTCTATCACTGTATCTCTTTCATAATTACTGACAATACCACACCATTTCATCTCCTCACTCCACACAGAGGGCAACACAAACTTACTATTTGTCTTGGCACTTCCAAGACCATCACAAAAAATAAAGGGACCATTTGAAGACACCTTGTCTTCCACACAACTACCGGAGGAAACTCTGTCCTCATACAACATTGGTGAAGCTTTTTCTTCACCTATACTACAAGAAAAATGTTCCCTCTTTTCACACTCTACATTTAAATTATCTCCCCGTTCTTTCTCCCACTCATCAGTACTTATTACTACTTCATTACTAACGTCAACTAACTCTCTACTCTCATTATCACTACAACTATTACTCAACATATCACCATTAATTTTATTCAATAATATTTCACTCTTGTTTACATCATCATGACTAACATTATTACTCACTTTGTATTCAATATTCCTCCCAAGCTTCTCTAGCTGTTGTTTTAGCTTAACACTCATTTCATTCAGTTTATCATCAAAACAATTCTTTTGTTCGTCAAATTTAGCATCCATTTTATTATTCTGTTTTTCGAAACTACTCTTGACTTCGCTAATGTCACTGCTCAATTTCTCAAATTTACTATTTTGTTCGTCAAATTTACAATTCATTTTATCGAATTGACTTAATAAAATACTCATCATGTCATTATCAAGTTTGTTATTACATTTTGTTGAGGTTGGAGTTAACTGGACTCCAGAGTCCTCTGTGACCATTGTTTCATCTATAATATTTATCTTTCTATCTTTTTCATCTTGGCCTACATTCGGAGTTGAATGTGTTTCAAGGCCATTACTAATATCTGATTCGTTAAAATCAATTACAGTACTTTCATTATTATTACTTGCCATTTCTATCTTATTTATGGAATGTTATATAGAAATTTTAATCTTGTACTTATTCAGTATTAATTTACTGCTCTACACAATTATAACCTTCTTACTATTTACTTTTCATAATATTTCTTTATGTTTATGTAGTTTACAAAGATTTCCTCCCTCTCAATAACCCGTTCTGCAGCTTAATTAGGTCTGATCTGTGTGATTATAATAAATCACACAAATCGTCCCTGTTTGGGCGCCACTGAAACTATATAACTTACTTCAAATTTATCATTAACTCTTTATGTCCCTAGTTCGGGGCCACTGAAACTATATAAGTTCTATGCAAATATAAAATACTCTTACCTTTGGGTTCCTCTCCAGGGTTTTTACAGACGAACACAGCTGCAGAAAGGATTATTTGAGATAGACGGTACAAATATAAATACGCAGTTTATATTTGAACAAATAATGTGTGGTTTATTGTACAAATTAATTATTTCATTTTACTTTGATGTCAATAAAAGTTCTAATTTCTTTTAGGGTATTTAAATATAATTTTCATTAGTAACATAAACATGTCTTAATACGACATTTCTTAGACTATGATAAATTATTTATATTTTTTAATGAACCAATACGTTTTATTTTTTTCTTGTTTAATTTATATCTTTTCCCTTAGAGATCTCTATTATATAAAGTTACATTTTAAATTCTTCTTTCATAGTGAGCAATCACCATTTAGTTTAAATTGGTGTTAATATAAATATTCAGTGTTTTAGTTACCCATCCGCTGCGTGTTCATATGTTTGGTTGCACAGACTCGGGTTAATCACTTTCTTCGTTCTAACGCACTCCGACACTCGTTTATTGAGTTTAGTTGTAGTTTCTTTATCACATTTTATTTACTTTGATTTAATATCCGTACACATTATAATATATATGTATATAGTCGGCTGACTTTTACTTGTTCAAACACTTAGATGGTTAATGGCCGCTCTAGTATTTATTCACTGTTAATTATTTTTTCTGGATAGGCCGACTATTATTTACGGCCTATCCTTCACGTCCGAGGCCACTGTTTTTAAAGTAAACTGTATGCTGATTTTTCTGGCCGCGCTACCATGAGTTGCAATGGAACTGGACTCTTACTGCGCTAAGGCCGAGAACACGGAGTTTTTTCTGGTCACGTGATCGTCAGTCTGCGCTCCAATTGGTGCTTTTTAAAAGAGCACTATAACACAGGCATAGCGTTTAGCAACATGTTGCCGCCTGGTGCAATATGACTTGACATCATTTTGCCCGTGATTCACAGCTGACTCAAAACTGTAGGTTATTTCATAATCTGTCTGGACTGTTTGAGTGCGGAGACAAAACACAGATGTTTTGTTTTGTAATAAACACTGCATGCGTTGGTTGACTAAATCGAGGTTCCAAAAAGGTGAACGCTGGCTACATAGGGAATACACTTGATTTAAAAAATTGTTTTTCATACAATTCTGTACCGTTACAATACCCCCCCCCCAATGAGATGTTGGATGCCGAAGCATACAAACTCTCATTGCCTAAAACCTAAGAGGATCAGTGAGGATATGGCGCCGCAACCCCCTTGAACTCTCTACTAAAATCATGGGTACTTACCCCCCCTAGTCTGGCGACTGTGGCAGCACCCGTCCGATCTTACTGGACTTCTCTACTCGAGATCCCAACACCATAAGCTCGTACCGATCCCGCCACATTATCACGCGACTCTAAAACATCCAATTAAAATTTTACAAAAAGGCCTTCCAATATACTGTATCCACAACTGATTGGTTTCCTCTTAGCCGTACTGGTTCATTAACAAAGTACTGGTTCATTTTTATTATAAAATATAATATGCATTTGACTACATTGTAATACGGCTTCTAAATTGTCCATCAGTTACATTGATCAATTCAAATTTAATCCTCAAGTCCATACCCATACACTATCACAATGACTCATCTTTAACAAGTTACATTGTTCAACAATATAGCTTAACCCTAGAAGATACAAGATTAACAGAACCATATAAGTTTACAGTATCCTAGCCTTAGTATATATGCATTCCAGACAAATTAAATAATGTTCCCAGTACAATATTGCCCAGCCAAAATAACACATCAATTATACAAAATCGCATTAAATCACAACAATTATAACTAAAAAATACAAGTTATATCCTTATATCCTTAACCTTATATATTTATATAGAATTTTTTTTTTTTTTTACTACTACTACCACCCTAATAGTCCCTTAACCCCTGATACCCGTTACAATCTGCTGTGTTCAGCACTAGGCTTCTTGGCCCTTGCAGACCTCATCCTAGCCGTAATCACATCTCCCTCATGACCTGTAACTGGGTCACCTCCTAATCAACACTCACTATTTCCCCCCCTGGACTGTAGCGCCCAGTTGGCTTCCACAAGGACTGATGCGGAAGGGGTGAACATTTTTTCTTTTATTCCACCCCATCCTTGCTTCGGCGTTACAATAAAAATTCAGTATAATACTTACTAGTATTGAATGATACACCCCTAATGGACTACCACCCCTATCTGGGTGAAAATAGCCCTGTTCCAAAATTTGGTAGATTCCCCTAAAAATAACCCCCCTACTAAGTCTAACAAACCACCGGGTTAACAAAACAAAACAAACCACAAGCCGGTTATATCAAGTAAAATTTATGATTTGTCACAATTAACTACTTTCACGGTCATGATCCGGTGAGGTCATGGCCGCACTTAGGTGGGGAATCTACAGTTAAACATAAAACATAGATTGACATTGATAAAGGTTTACATGAACAGTTATATACACATCTTATTTTCCAAACACTATCTTAGCCTGAACATTTTTGATTATTTCTTATCCAGAATTTCCTTCAGTTTTCATCAGTTTTTATTTAATTTATCATTACAGTTGAAATTCAAATCAAAATAGATTTAAACACATCACTAACATTCACACTTTTAAGTTAATCTAGGGGCAACTCCAATTTAATTTAGTTTCTTCATCTATTCAGAACAATTTCAATTACTTTAATTACATTTTTTCAAAATGATTCTGCATTAACAAAATCCTATCACCCGGAATTTAACTGTCTTACAATCAAAACACTAAGTCATTTCCTTTCATTATAAAAAATTACCTTCATTTCTTACATTTTTTTTTTCATAATAGGGTTTACTCCTAGCAATGATTCAGCAAAATACAACATTCTTGTTGTTGTCAACTCAAGCATGAAACAAACATCAACCTGTAAACATTAGTCACACAACAGGCAACACACCTGTTTACATCAACAGTTGTATGCCAGACTGGTTTTATAAACACTGACGCAGTCTCAACAATCCAGATTACAACACCATAAATACATGTACTTCCTTTAATTTTCAAGTTAGATAACTCTTTTAGTGTTGACATATTACTCACTTACTATTTATTACACTTCAAATCACAATTAATTTGACTTCATTAATAAAATTGACCTTTTTTGAATTACTTTAATAACCTCCTACACTCAATACAATGTAGCTTTAGTTCCAGTATTTAAAACACATGTAATTTACACGCACAATGCAAAATAAAATTCCTTATTATCTCTTGTTCATTATTTTAGTAAATACCATTTAGTAAATATTATTATACCATTCATTCTTATTACAAACATATGTTACACATAAGCTATACTGTACATTACAACAAAATAATATTAACACTAACACATTTATTTACAAATTTTCGTCATATTTTTTCTCATATACCACACTTCATTACCTAAATCGGCCAAGTAATTTTACTATTACTCACATAATTAAATGTTCATTCAGTATTGCTCAACCCTCATCATCAAAAATTAGTCTTTTCTTCACATAACATTGTTCAATTTTATTGATACCCAACATATGGCTATCTTTTTTATAATAACCATACAAATTTATGTTCCATTGTACCACAATAATAATATTTAGTGTTACCTCCCCTTATTACTATATCATAAATCAAGTCTGCATTAGTATTTTTTAAAAGTCTTTATCAGTGTTTGTTATTACAATTACATCATTATCACAATATACGTCAGCTATTACTAATACGCTGATCCTCATTACAGGTAAACGTATATTACTATCATCAATATCAATATAATCATTGTTTATCACACAAGGTAAGTCTCTACTATTTTTAATATAATAATTTCTTTCAATATTTATTCCCCTTACAAACACTTCATAATCTCTACTTAATCGAAACAACTCTATCACTGTATCTCTTTCATAATTACTGACAGTACCACACCATTTCATCTTCTCACTCCACACAGAGGGCAAAACAAACTTACTATTTGTCTTGGCACTTCCAAGACCATCACAAAAAATAAAGGGACCATTTGAAGACACCTTGTCTTCCACACAACTACCGGAGGAAACTCTGTCCTCATACAACAATGGTGAAGCTTTTTCTTCACCTATACTACAAGAAAAATTTTCCCTCTTTTCACACTCTACATTTAAATTATCTCCCCGTTCTTTCTCCCACTCATCAGTACTTATTACTACTTCATTACTAACGTCAACTAACTCTCTACTCTCATTATCACTACAACTATTACTCAACATATCACCATTAATTTTATTCAATAATATTTCACTCTTGTTTACATCATCATGACTAACATTATTACTCACTTTGTTTTCAATATTCCTCCCAAGCTTCTCTAGCTGTTGCATTAGCTTAACACTCATTTCATTCAGTTTATCATCAAAACAATTCTTTTGTTCGTCAAATTTAGCATCCATTTTATTATTCTGTTTTTCGAAACTACTCTTGACTTCGCTAATGTCACTGCTCAATTTCTCAAATTTACTATTTTGTTCGTCAAATTTACAATTCATTTTATCGAATTGACTTAATAAAATACTCATCATGTCATTATCAAGTTTGTTATTACATTTTGTTGAGGTTGGAGTTAACTGGACTCCAGAGTCCTCTGTGACCATTGTTTCATCTATAATATTTATCTTTCTATCTTTTTCATCTTGGCCTACATTCGGAGTTGAATGTGTTTCAAGGCCATTACTAATATCTGATTCGTTAAAATCAATTACAGTACTTTCATTATTATTACTTGCCATTTTTATCTTATTTATGGAATGTTATATAGAAATTTTAATCTTGTACTTATTCAGTATTAATTTACTGCTCTACACAATTATAACCTTCTTACTATTTACTTTTCATAATATTTCTTTATGTTTATGTAGTTTACAAAGATTTCCTCCCTCTCAATAACCCGTTCTGCAGCTTAATTTGGTCTGATCTGTGTGATTATAATAAATCACACAAATCGTCCCTGTTTGGGCGCCACTGAAACTATATAACGTACTTCAAATTTATCATTAACTCTTTAAGTCCCTAGTTCGGGGCCACTGAAACTATATAAGTTCTATGCAAATATAAAATACTCTTACCTTTGGGTTCCTCTCCAGGGTTTTTACAGACGAACACAGCTGCAGAAAGGATTATTTGAGATAGACGGTACAAATATAAATACGCAGTTTATATTTGAACAAATAATGTGTGGTTTATTGTACAAATTAATTATTTCATTTTACTTTGATGTCAATAAAAGTTCTAATTTCTTTTAGGGTATTTAAATATAATTTTCATTAGTAACATAAACATGTCTTAATACGACATTTCTTAGACTATGATAAATTATTTATATTTTTTAATGAACCAATACGTTTTATTTTTTTCTTGTTTAATTTATATCTTTTCCCTTAGAGATCTCTATTATATAAAGTTACATTTTAAATTCTTCTTTCATAGTGAGCAATCACCATTTAGTTTAAATTGGTGTTAATATAAATATTCAGTGTTTTAGTTACCCATCCGCTGCGTGTTCATATGTTTTGTTGCACAGACTCGGGTTAATCACTTTCTTCGTTCTAACGCACTCCGACACTCGTTTATTGAGTTTAGTTGTAGTTTCTTTATCACATTTTATTTACTTTGATTTAATATCCGTACACATTATAATATATATGTATATAGTCGGCTGACTTTTACTTGTTCAAACACTTAGATGGTTAATGGCCGCTCTAGTATTTATTCACTGTTAATTATTTTTTCTGGATAGGCCGACTATTATTTATGGCCTATCCTTCACGTCCGAGGCCACTGTTTTTAAAGTAAACTGTATGCTGATTTTTCTGGCTGCGCTACCATGAGTTGCAATGGAACTGGACTCTTACTGCGCTAAGGCCGAGAACACGGAGTTTTTTCTGGTCACGTGATCGTCAGTCTGCGCTCCAATTGGTGCTTTTTAAAAGAGCACTATAACACAGGCATAGCGTTTAGCAACATGTTGCCGCCTGGTGCAATATGACTTGACATCATTTTGCCCGTGATTCACAGCTGACTCAAAACTGTAGGTTATTTCATAATCTGTCTGGACTGTTTGAGTGCGGAGACAAAACACAGATGTTTTGTTTTGTAATAAACACTGCATGCGTTGGTTGACTAAATCGAGGTTCCAAAAAGGTGAACGCTGGCTACATAGGGAATACACTTGATTTAAAAAATTGTTTTTCATACAATTCTGTACCGTTACAATACCCCCCCCCCAATGAGATGTTGGATGCCGAAGCATACAAACTCTCATTGCCTAAAACCTAAGAGGATCAGTGAGGATATGGCGCTGCAACCCCCCTGAACTGTCTACTAAAATCATGGGTACTTACCCCCCTAGTCTGGCGACTGTGGCAGCACCCGTCCGATCTTACTGGACTTCTCTACTCGAGATCCCAACACCATAAGCTCGTACCGATCCCGCCACATTATCACGCGACTCTAAAACATCCAATTAAAATTTTACAAAAAGGCCTTCCAATATACTGTATCCACAACTGATTGGTTTCCTCTTAGCCGTACTGGTTCATTAACAAAGTACTGGTTCATTTTTATTATAAAATATAATATGCATTTGACTACATTGTAATACGGCTTCTAAATTGTCCATCAGTTACATTGATCAATTCAAATTTAATCCTCAAGTCCATACCCATACACTATCACAATGACTCATCTTTAACAAGTTACATTGTTCAACAATATAGCTTAACCCTAGAAGATACAAGATTAACAGAACCATATAAGTTTACAGTATCCTAGCCTTAGTATATATGCATTCCAGACAAATTAAATAATGTTCCCAGTACAATATTGCCCAGCCAAAATAACACATCAATTATACAAAATCGCATTAAATCACAACAATTATAACTAAAAAATACAAGTTATATCCTTATATCCTTAACCTTATATATTTATATAGAATTTTTTTTTTTTTTTACTACTACCACCCTAATAGTCCCTTAACCCCTGATACCCGTTACAATCTGCTGTGTTCAGCACTAGGCTTCTTGGCCCTTGCAGACCTCATCCTAGCCGTAATCACATCTCCCTCGTGACCTGTAACTGGGTCACCTCCTAATCCACACTCACTATTTCCCCCCCTGGACTGTAGCGCCCAGTTGCTTCCACAAGGTCTGATGCGGCAGGGGTGGACATTTTTTCTTTTATTCCACCCCATCCTTGCTTCGGCGTTACAATAAAAATTCAGTATAATACTTACTAGTATTGAATGATACACCCCTAATGGACTACCACCCCTATCTGGGTGAAAATAGCCCTGTTCCAAAATTTGGTAGATTCCCCTAAAAATAACCCCCCTACTAAGTCTAACAAACCACTGGGTTAACAAAACAAAACAAACCACAAGCCGGTTATATCAAGTAAAATTTATGATTTGTCACAATTAACTACTTTCACGGTCATGATCCGGCGAGGTCATGGCCGCACTTAGGTGGGGAATCTACAGTTAAACATAAAACATAGATTGACATTGATAAAGGTTTACATGAACAGTTATATACACATCTTATTTTCCAAACACTATCTTAGCCTGAACATTTTTATTATTTCTTATCCAAAATTTCCTTCAGTTTTCATCAGTTTTTATTTAATGTATCATTACAGTTGAAATTCAAATCAAAATAGATTTAAACACATCACTAACATTCACACTTTTAAGTTAATCTAGGGGCAACTCCAATTTAATTTAGTTTCTTCATCTATTCAGAACAATTTCAATTACTTTAATTACATTTTTTCAAAATGATTCTGCATTAACAAAATCCTATCACCCGGAATTTAACTGTCTTACAATCAAAACACTAAGTAATTTCCTTTCATTATAAAAAATTACCTTCATTTCTTAGTTTTTTTTCATAATAGGGTTTACTCCTAGCAATGATTCAGCAAAATACAACATTCTTGTTGTTGTCAACTCAAGCATGAAACAAACATCAACCTGTAAACATTAGTCACACAACAGGCAACACACCTGTTTACATCAACAGTTGTATGCCAGACTGGTTTTATAAACACTGACGCAGTCTCAACAATCCAGATTACAACACCATAAATACATGTACTTCCTTTAATTTTCAAGTTAGATAACTCTTTTAGTGTTGACATATTACTCACTTACTATTTATTACACTTCAAATCACAATTAATTTGACTTCATTAATAAAATTGACCTTTTTTGAATTACTTTAATAACCTCCTACACTCAAGACAATGTAGCTTTAGTTCCAGTATTTAAAACACTTGTAATTTACACGCACAATGCAAAATAAAATTCCTTATTATCTCTTGTTCATTATTTTAGTAAATACCATTTAGTAAATATTATTATACCATTCATTCTTATTACAAACATATGTTACACATAAGCTATACTGTACATTACAACAAAATAATATTAACACTAACACATTTATTTACAAATTTTCGTCATATTTTTTCTCATATACCACACTTCATTACCTAAATCGGCCAAGTAATGTTACTATTACTCACATAATTAAATGTTCATTCAGTATTGCTCAACCCTCAGCATCAAAAATTAGTCTTTTCTTCACATAACATTGTTCAATTTTATTGATACCCAACATATGGCTATCTTTTTTATAATAACCATACAAATTTATGTTCCATTGTACCACAATAATAATATTTAGTGTTACCTCCCCTTATTACTATATCATAAATCAAGTCTGCATTAGTATTTTTTATAAAGTCTCCATCAGTGTTTGTTATTACAATTACATCATTATCACAATATACGTCAGCTATTACTAATACGCTGATCCTCATTACAGGTAAACGTATATTACTATCATCAATATCAATATAATCATTGTTTATCACACAAGGTAAGTCTCTACTATTTTTAATATAATAATTTCTTTCAATATTTATTCCCCTTACAAACACTTCATAATCTCTACTTAATCGAAACAACTCTATCACTGTATCTCTTTCATAATTACTGACAGTACCACACCATTTCATCTTCTCACTCCACACAGAGGGCAAAACAAACTTACTATTTGTCTTGGCACTTCCAAGACCATCACAAAAAATAAAGGGACCATTTGAAGACACCTTGTCTTCCACACAACTACCGGAGGAAACTCTGTCCTCATACAACAATGGTGAAGCTTTTTCTTCACCTATACTACAAGAAAAATTTTCCCTCTTTTCACACTCTACATTTAAATTATCTCCCCGTTCTTTCTCCCACTCATCAGTACTTATTACTACTTCATTACTAACGTCAACTAACTCTCTACTCTCATTATCACTACAACTATTACTCAACATATCACCATTAATTTTATTCAATAATATTTCACTCTTGTTTACATCATCATGACTAACATTATTACTCACTTTGTTTTCAATATTCCTCCCAAGCTTCTCTAGCTGTTGCATTAGCTTAACACTCATTTCATTCAGTTTATCATCAAAACAATTCTTTTGTTCGTCAAATTTAGCATCCATTTTATTATTCTGTTTTTCGAAACTACTCTTGACTTCGCTAATGTCACTGCTCAATTTCTCAAATTTACTATTTTGTTCGTCAAATTTACAATTCATTTTATCGAATTGACTTAATAAAATACTCATCATGTCATTATCAAGTTTGTTATTACATTTTGTTGAGGTTGGAGTTAACTGGACTCCAGAGTCCTCTGTGACCATTGTTTCATCTATAATATTTATCTTTCTATCTTTTTCATCTTGGCCTACATTCGGAGTTGAATGTGTTTCAAGGCCATTACTAATATCTGATTCGTTAAAATCAATTACAGTACTTTCATTATTATTACTTGCCATTTTTATCTTATTTATGGAATGTTATATAGAAATTTTAATCTTGTACTTATTCAGTATTAATTTACTGCTCTACACAATTATAACCTTCTTACTATTTACTTTTCATAATATTTCTTTATGTTTATGTAGTTTACAAAGATTTCCTCCCTCTCAAATAACCCGTTCTGCAGCTTAATTAGGTCTGATCTGTGTGATTATAATAAATCACACAAATCGTCCCTGTTTGGGCGCCACTGAAACTATATAACTTACTTCAAATTTATCATTAACTCTTTAAGTCCCTAGTTCGGGGCCACTGAAACTATATAAGTTCTATGCAAATATAAAATACTCTTACCTTTGGGTTCCTCTCCAGGGTTTTTACAGACGAACACAGCTGCAGAAAGGATTATTTGAGATAGACGGTACAAATATAAATACGCAGTTTATATTTGAACAAATAATGTGTGGTTTATTGTACAAATTAATTATTTCATTTTACTTTGATGTCAATAAAAGTTCTAATTTCTTTTAGGGTATTTAAATATAATTTTCATTAGTAACATAAACATGTCTTAATACGACATTTCTTAGACTATGATAAATTATTTATATTTTTTAATGAACCAATACGTTTTATTTTTTTCTTGTTTAATTTATATCTTTTCCCTTAGAGATCTCTATTATATAAAGTTACATTTAAATTCTTCTTTCATAGTGAGCAATCACCATTTAGTTTAAATTGGTGTTAGTATAAATATTCAGTGTTTTAGTTACCCATCCACTGCGTGTTCATATGTTTGGTTGCACAGACTCGGGTTAATCACTTTCTTCGTTCTAACGCACTCCGACACTCGTTTATTGAGTTTAGTTGTAGTTTCTTTATCACATTTTATTTACTTTGATTTAATATCCGTACACATTATAATATATATGTATATAGTCGGCTGACTTTTACTTGTTCAAACACTTAGATGGTTAATGGCCGCTCTAGTATTTATTCACTGTTAATTATTTTTTCTGGATAGGCCGAATATTATTTATGGCCTATCCTTCACGTCCGAGGCCACTGTTTTTAAAGTAAACTGTATGCTGATTTTTCTGGCTGCGCTACCATGAGTTGCAATGGAACTGGACTCTTACTGCGCTAAGGCCGAGAACACGGAGTTTTTTCTGGTCACGTGATCGTCAGTCTGCGCTCCAATTGGTGCTTTTTAAAAGAGCACTATAACACAGGCATAGCGTTTAGCAACATGTTGCCGCCTGGTGCAATATGACTTGACATCATTTTGCCCGTGATTCACAGCTGACTCAAAACTGTAGGTTATTTCATAATCTGTCTGGACTGTTTGAGTGCGGAGACAAAACACAGATGTTTTGTTTTTTAATAAACACTGCATGCGTTGGTTGACTAAATCGAGGTTCCAAAAAGGTGAACGCTGGCTACATAGGGAATACACTTGATTTAAAAAATTGTTTTTCATACAATTCTGTACCGTTACAATACCCCCCCCCCAATGAGATGTTGGATGCCGAAGCATACAAACTCTCATTGCCTAAAACCTAAGAGGATCAGTGAGGATATGGCGCTGCAACCCCCCTGAACTGTCTACTAAAATCATGGGTACTTACCCCCCTAGTCTGGCGACTGTGGCAGCACCCGTCCTATCTTACTGGACTTCTCTACTCGAGATCCCAACACCATAAGCTCGTACCGATCCCGCCACATTATCACGCGACTCTAAAACATCCAATTAAAATTTTACAAAAAGGCCTTCCAATATACTGTATCCACAACTGATTGGTTTCCTCTTAGCCGTACTGGTTCATTAACAAAGTACTGGTTCATTTTTATTATAAAATATAATATGCATTTGACTACATTGTAATACGGCTTCTAAATTGTCCATCAGTTACATTGATCAATTCAAATTTAATCCTCAAGTCCATACCCATACACTATCACAATGACTCATCTTTAACAAGTTACATTGTTCAACAATATAGCTTAACCCTAGAAGATACAAGATTAACAGAACCATATAAGTTTACAGTATCCTAGCCTTAGTATATATGCATTCCAGACAAATTAAATAATGTTCCCAGTACAATATTGCCCAGCCAAAATAACACATCAATTATACAAAATCGCATTAAATCACAACAATTATAACTAAAAAATACAAGTTATATCCTTATATCCTTAACCTTATATATTTATATAGAATTTTTTTTTTTTTTACTACTACTACCACCCTAATAGTCCCTTAACCCCTGATACCCGTTACAATCTGCTGTGTTCAGCACTAGGCTTCTTGGCCCTTGCAGACCTCATCCTAGCCGTAATCACATCTCCCTCGTGACCTGTAACTGGGTCACCTCCTAATCCACACTCACTATTTCCCCCCCTGGACTGTAGCGCCCAGTTGCTTCCACAAGGACTGATGCGGCAGGGGTGGACATTTTTTCTTTTATTCCACCCCATCCTTGCTTCGGCGTTACAATAAAAATTCAGTATAATACTTACTAGTATTGAATGATACACCCCTAATGGACTACCACCCCTATCTGGGTGAAAATAGCCCTGTTCCAAAATTTGGTAGATTCCCCTAAAAATAACCCCCCTACTAAGTCTAACAAACCACCGGGTTAACAAAACAAAACAAACCACAAGCCGGTTATATCAAGTAAAATTTATGATTTGTCACAATTAACTACTTTCACGGTCATGATCCGGCGAGGTCATTGCCGCACTTAGGTGGGGAATCTACAGTTAAACATAAAACATAGATTGACATTGATAAAGGTTTATATGAACAGTTATATACACATCTTATTTTCCAAACACTATCTTAGCCTGAACATTTTTGATTATTTCTTATCCAAAATTTCCTTCAGTTTTCATCAGTTTTTATTTAATTTATCATTACAGTTGAAATTCAAATCAAAATAGATTTAAACACATCACTAACATTCACACTTTTAAGTTAATCTAGGGGCAACTCCAATTTAATTTAGTTTCTTCATCTATTCAGAACAATTTCAATTACTTTAATTACATTTTTTCAAAATGATTCTGCATTAACAAAATCCTATCACCCGGAATTTAACTGTCTTACAATCAAAACACTAAGTCATTTCCTTTCATTATAAAAAATTACCTTCATTTCTTACATTTTTTTTTTCATAATAGGGTTTACTCCTAGCAATGATTCAGCAAAATACAACATTCTTGTTGTTGTCAACTCAAGCATGAAACAAACATCAACCTGTAAACATTAGTCACACAACAGGCAACACACCTGTTTACATCAACAGTTGTATGCCAGACTGGTTTTATAAACACTGACGCAGTCTCAACAATCCAGATTACAACACCATAAATACATGTACTTCCTTTAATTTTCAAGTTAGATAACTCTTTTAGTGTTGACATATTACTCACTTACTATTTATTACACTTCAAATCACAATTAATTTGACTTCATTAATAAAATTGACCTTTTTTGAATTACTTTAATAACCTCCTACACTCAATACAATGTAGCTTTAGTTCCAGTATTTAAAACACATGTAATTTACACGCACAATGCAAAATAAAATTCCTTATTATCTCTTGTTCATTATTTTAGTAAATACCATTTAGTAAATATTATTATACCATTCATTCTTATTACAAACATATGTTACACATAAGCTATACTGTACATTACAACAAAATAATATTAACACTAACACATTTATTTACAAATTTTCGTCATATTTTTTCTCATATACCACACTTCATTACCTAAATCGGCCAAGTAATGTTACTATTACTCACATAATTAAATGTTCATTCAGTATTGCTCAACCCTCAGCATCAAAAATTAGTCTTTTCTTCACATAACATTGTTCAATTTTATTGATACCCAACATATGGCTATCTTTTTTATAATAACCATACAAATTTATGTTCCATTGTACCACAATAATAATATTTAGTGTTACCTCCCCTTATTACTATATCATAAATCAAGTCTGCATTAGTATTTTTTATAAAGTCTCCATCAGTGTTTGTTATTACAATTACATCATTATCACAATATACGTCAGCTATTACTAATACGCTGATCCTCATTACAGGTAAACGTATATTACTATCATCAATATCAATATAATCATTGTTTATCACACAAGGTAAGTCTCTACTATTTTTAATATAATAATTTCTTTCAATATTTATTCCCCTTACAAACACTTCATAATCTCTACTTAATCGAAACAACTCTATCACTGTATCTCTTTCATAATTACTGACAGTACCACACCATTTCATCTTCTCACTCCACACAGAGGGCAAAACAAACTTACTATTTGTCTTGGCACTTCCAAGACCATCACAAAAAATAAAGGGACCATTTGAAGACACCTTGTCTTCCACACAACTACCGGAGGAAACTCTGTCCTCATACAACAATGGTGAAGCTTTTTCTTCACCTATACTACAAGAAAAATTTTCCCTCTTTTCACACTCTACATTTAAATTATCTCCCCGTTCTTTCTCCCACTCATCAGTACTTATTACTACTTCATTACTAACGTCAACTAACTCTCTACTCTCATTATCACTACAACTATTACTCAACATATCACCATTAATTTTATTCAATAATATTTCACTCTTGTTTACATCATCATGACTAACATTATTACTCACTTTGTTTTCAATATTCCTCCCAAGCTTCTCTAGCTGTTGCATTAGCTTAACACTCATTTCATTCAGTTTATCATCAAAACAATTCTTTTGTTCGTCAAATTTAGCATCCATTTTATTATTCTGTTTTTCGAAACTACTCTTGACTTCGCTAATGTCACTGCTCAATTTCTCAAATTTACTATTTTGTTCGTCAAATTTACAATTCATTTTATCGAATTGACTTAATAAAATACTCATCATGTCATTATCAAGTTTGTTATTACATTTTGTTGAGGTTGGAGTTAACTGGACTCCAGAGTCCTCTGTGACCATTGTTTCATCTATAATATTTATCTTTCTATCTTTTTCATCTTGGCCTACATTCGGAGTTGAATGTGTTTCAAGGCCATTACTAATATCTGATTCGTTAAAATCAATTACAGTACTTTCATTATTATTACTTGCCATTTTTATCTTATTTATGGAATGTTATATAGAAATTTTAATCTTGTACTTATTCAGTATTAATTTACTGCTCTACACAATTATAACCTTCTTACTATTTACTTTTCATAATATTTCTTTATGTTTATGTAGTTTACAAAGATTTCCTCCCTCTCAAATAACCCGTTCTGCAGCTTAATTAGGTCTGATCTGTGTGATTATAATAAATCACACAAATCGTCCCTGTTTGGGCGCCACTGAAACTATATAACTTACTTCAAATTTATCATTAACTCTTTAAGTCCCTAGTTCGGGGCCACTGAAACTATATAAGTTCTATGCAAATATAAAATACTCTTACCTTTGGGTTCCTCTCCAGGGTTTTTACAGACGAACACAGCTGCAGAAAGGATTATTTGAGATAGACGGTACAAATATAAATACGCAGTTTATATTTGAACAAATAATGTGTGGTTTATTGTACAAATTAATTATTTCATTTTACTTTGATGTCAATAAAAGTTCTAATTTCTTTTAGGGTATTTAAATATAATTTTCATTAGTAACATAAACATGTCTTAATACGACATTTCTTAGACTATGATAAATTATTTATATTTTTTAATGAACCAATACGTTTTATTTTTTTCTTGTTTAATTTATATCTTTTCCCTTAGAGATCTCTATTATATAAAGTTACATTTAAATTCTTCTTTCATAGTGAGCAATCACCATTTAGTTTAAATTGGTGTTAGTATAAATATTCAGTGTTTTAGTTACCCATCCACTGCGTGTTCATATGTTTGGTTGCACAGACTCGGGTTAATCACTTTCTTCGTTCTAACGCACTCCGACACTCGTTTATTGAGTTTAGTTGTAGTTTCTTTATCACATTTTATTTACTTTGATTTAATATCCGTACACATTATAATATATATGTATATAGTCGGCTGACTTTTACTTGTTCAAACACTTAGATGGTTAATGGCCGCTCTAGTATTTATTCACTGTTAATTATTTTTTCTGGATAGGCCGAATATTATTTATGGCCTATCCTTCACGTCCGAGGCCACTGTTTTTAAAGTAAACTGTATGCTGATTTTTCTGGCTGCGCTACCATGAGTTGCAATGGAACTGGACTCTTACTGCGCTAAGGCCGAGAACACGGAGTTTTTTCTGGTCACGTGATCGTCAGTCTGCGCTCCAATTGGTGCTTTTTAAAAGAGCACTATAACACAGGCATAGCGTTTAGCAACATGTTGCCGCCTGGTGCAATATGACTTGACATCATTTTGCCCGTGATTCACAGCTGACTCAAAACTGTAGGTTATTTCATAATCTGTCTGGACTGTTTGAGTGCGGAGACAAAACACAGATGTTTTGTTTTTTAATAAACACTGCATGCGTTGGTTGACTAAATCGAGGTTCCAAAAAGGTGAACGCTGGCTACATAGGGAATACACTTGATTTAAAAAATTGTTTTTCATACAATTCTGTACCGTTACAATACCCCCCCCCCAATGAGATGTTGGATGCCGAAGCATACAAACTCTCATTGCCTAAAACCTAAGAGGATCAGTGAGGATATGGCGCTGCAACCCCCCTGAACTGTCTACTAAAATCATGGGTACTTACCCCCCTAGTCTGGCGACTGTGGCAGCACCCGTCCTATCTTACTGGACTTCTCTACTCGAGATCCCAACACCATAAGCTCGTACCGATCCCGCCACATTATCACGCGACTCTAAAACATCCAATTAAAATTTTACAAAAAGGCCTTCCAATATACTGTATCCACAACTGATTGGTTTCCTCTTAGCCGTACTGGTTCATTAACAAAGTACTGGTTCATTTTTATTATAAAATATAATATGCATTTGACTACATTGTAATACGGCTTCTAAATTGTCCATCAGTTACATTGATCAATTCAAATTTAATCCTCAAGTCCATACCCATACACTATCACAATGACTCATCTTTAACAAGTTACATTGTTCAACAATATAGCTTAACCCTAGAAGATACAAGATTAACAGAACCATATAAGTTTACAGTATCCTAGCCTTAGTATATATGCATTCCAGACAAATTAAATAATGTTCCCAGTACAATATTGCCCAGCCAAAATAACACATCAATTATACAAAATCGCATTAAATCACAACAATTATAACTAAAAAATACAAGTTATATCCTTATATCCTTAACCTTATATATTTATATAGAATTTTTTTTTTTTTTACTACTACTACCACCCTAATAGTCCCTTAACCCCTGATACCCGTTACAATCTGCTGTGTTCAGCACTAGGCTTCTTGGCCCTTGCAGACCTCATCCTAGCCGTAATCACATCTCCCTCGTGACCTGTAACTGGGTCACCTCCTAATCCACACTCACTATTTCCCCCCCTGGACTGTAGCGCCCAGTTGCTTCCACAAGGACTGATGCGGCAGGGGTGGACATTTTTTCTTTTATTCCACCCCATCCTTGCTTCGGCGTTACAATAAAAATTCAGTATAATACTTACTAGTATTGAATGATACACCCCTAATGGACTACCACCCCTATCTGGGTGAAAATAGCCCTGTTCCAAAATTTGGTAGATTCCCCTAAAAATAACCCCCCTACTAAGTCTAACAAACCACCGGGTTAACAAAACAAAACAAACCACAAGCCGGTTATATCAAGTAAAATTTATGATTTGTCACAATTAACTACTTTCACGGTCATGATCCGGCGAGGTCATTGCCGCACTTAGGTGGGGAATCTACAGTTAAACATAAAACATAGATTGACATTGATAAAGGTTTATATGAACAGTTATATACACATCTTATTTTCCAAACACTATCTTAGCCTGAACATTTTTGATTATTTCTTATCCAAAATTTCCTTCAGTTTTCATCAGTTTTTATTTAATTTATCATTACAGTTGAAATTCAAATCAAAATAGATTTAAACACATCACTAACATTCACACTTTTAAGTTAATCTAGGGGCAACTCCAATTTAATTTAGTTTCTTCATCTATTCAGAACAATTTCAATTACTTTAATTACATTTTTTCAAAATGATTCTGCATTAACAAAATCCTATCACCCGGAATTTAACTGTCTTACAATCAAAACACTAAGTCATTTCCTTTCATTATAAAAAATTACCTTCATTTCTTACATTTTTTTTTTCATAATAGGGTTTACTCCTAGCAATGATTCAGCAAAATACAACATTCTTGTTGTTGTCAACTCAAGCATGAAACAAACATCAACCTGTAAACATTAGTCACACAACAGGCAACACACCTGTTTACATCAACAGTTGTATGCCAGACTGGTTTTATAAACACTGACGCAGTCTCAACAATCCAGATTACAACACCATAAATACATGTACTTCCTTTAATTTTCAAGTTAGATAACTCTTTTAGTGTTGACATATTACTCACTTACTATTTATTACACTTCAAATCACAATTAATTTGACTTCATTAATAAAATTGACCTTTTTTGAATTACTTTAATAACCTCCTACACTCAATACAATGTAGCTTTAGTTCCAGTATTTAAAACACATGTAATTTACACGCACAATGCAAAATAAAATTCCTTATTATCTCTTGTTCATTATTTTAGTAAATACCATTTAGTAAATATTATTATACCATTCATTCTTATTACAAACATATGTTACACATAAGCTATACTGTACATTACAACAAAATAATATTAACACTAACACATTTATTTACAAATTTTCGTCATATTTTTTCTCATATACCACACTTCATTACCTAAATCGGCCAAGTAATGTTACTATTACTCACATAATTAAATGTTCATTCAGTATTGCTCAACCCTCAGCATCAAAAATTAGTCTTTTCTTCACATAACATTGTTCAATTTTATTGATACCCAACATATGGCTATCTTTTTTATAATAACCATACAAATTTATGTTCCATTGTACCACAATAATAATATTTAGTGTTACCTCCCCTTATTACTATATCATAAATCAAGTCTGCATTAGTATTTTTTATAAAGTCTCCATCAGTGTTTGTTATTACAATTACATCATTATCACAATATACGTCAGCTATTACTAATACGCTGATCCTCATTACAGGTAAACGTATATTACTATCATCAATATCAATATAATCATTGTTTATCACACAAGGTAAGTCTCTACTATTTTTAATATAATAATTTCTTTCAATATTTATTCCCCTTACAAACACTTCATAATCTCTACTTAATCGAAACAACTCTATCACTGTATCTCTTTCATAATTACTGACAGTACCACACCATTTCATCTTCTCACTCCACACAGAGGGCAAAACAAACTTACTATTTGTCTTGGCACTTCCAAGACCATCACAAAAAATAAAGGGACCATTTGAAGACACCTTGTCTTCCACACAACTACCGGAGGAAACTCTGTCCTCATACAACAATGGTGAAGCTTTTTCTTCACCTATACTACAAGAAAAATTTTCCCTCTTTTCACACTCTACATTTAAATTATCTCCCCGTTCTTTCTCCCACTCATCAGTACTTATTACTACTTCATTACTAACGTCAACTAACTCTCTACTCTCATTATCACTACAACTATTACTCAACATATCACCATTAATTTTATTCAATAATATTTCACTCTTGTTTACATCATCATGACTAACATTATTACTCACTTTGTTTTCAATATTCCTCCCAAGCTTCTCTAGCTGTTGCATTAGCTTAACACTCATTTCATTCAGTTTATCATCAAAACAATTCTTTTGTTCGTCAAATTTAGCATCCATTTTATTATTCTGTTTTTCGAAACTACTCTTGACTTCGCTAATGTCACTGCTCAATTTCTCAAATTTACTATTTTGTTCGTCAAATTTACAATTCATTTTATCGAATTGACTTAATAAAATACTCATCATGTCATTATCAAGTTTGTTATTACATTTTGTTGAGGTTGGAGTTAACTGGACTCCAGAGTCCTCTGTGACCATTGTTTCATCTATAATATTTATCTTTCTATCTTTTTCATCTTGGCCTACATTCGGAGTTGAATGTGTTTCAAGGCCATTACTAATATCTGATTCGTTAAAATCAATTACAGTACTTTCATTATTATTACTTGCCATTTTTATCTTATTTATGGAATGTTATATAGAAATTTTAATCTTGTACTTATTCAGTATTAATTTACTGCTCTACACAATTATAACCTTCTTACTATTTACTTTTCATAATATTTCTTTATGTTTATGTAGTTTACAAAGATTTCCTCCCTCTCAAATAACCCGTTCTGCAGCTTAATTAGGTCTGATCTGTGTGATTATAATAAATCACACAAATCGTCCCTGTTTGGGCGCCACTGAAACTATATAACTTACTTCAAATTTATCATTAACTCTTTAAGTCCCTAGTTCGGGGCCACTGAAACTATATAAGTTCTATGCAAATATAAAATACTCTTACCTTTGGGTTCCTCTCCAGGGTTTTTACAGACGAACACAGCTGCAGAAAGGATTATTTGAGATAGACGGTACAAATATAAATACGCAGTTTATATTTGAACAAATAATGTGTGGTTTATTGTACAAATTAATTATTTCATTTTACTTTGATGTCAATAAAAGTTCTAATTTCTTTTAGGGTATTTAAATATAATTTTCATTAGTAACATAAACATGTCTTAATACGACATTTCTTAGACTATGATAAATTATTTATATTTTTTAATGAACCAATACGTTTTATTTTTTTCTTGTTTAATTTATATCTTTTCCCTTAGAGATCTCTATTATATAAAGTTACATTTAAATTCTTCTTTCATAGTGAGCAATCACCATTTAGTTTAAATTGGTGTTAGTATAAATATTCAGTGTTTTAGTTACCCATCCACTGCGTGTTCATATGTTTGGTTGCACAGACTCGGGTTAATCACTTTCTTCGTTCTAACGCACTCCGACACTCGTTTATTGAGTTTAGTTGTAGTTTCTTTATCACATTTTATTTACTTTGATTTAATATCCGTACACATTATAATATATATGTATATAGTCGGCTGACTTTTACTTGTTCAAACACTTAGATGGTTAATGGCCGCTCTAGTATTTATTCACTGTTAATTATTTTTTCTGGATAGGCCGAATATTATTTATGGCCTATCCTTCACGTCCGAGGCCACTGTTTTTAAAGTAAACTGTATGCTGATTTTTCTGGCTGCGCTACCATGAGTTGCAATGGAACTGGACTCTTACTGCGCTAAGGCCGAGAACACGGAGTTTTTTCTGGTCACGTGATCGTCAGTCTGCGCTCCAATTGGTGCTTTTTAAAAGAGCACTATAACACAGGCATAGCGTTTAGCAACATGTTGCCGCCTGGTGCAATATGACTTGACATCATTTTGCCCGTGATTCACAGCTGACTCAAAACTGTAGGTTATTTCATAATCTGTCTGGACTGTTTGAGTGCGGAGACAAAACACAGATGTTTTGTTTTTTAATAAACACTGCATGCGTTGGTTGACTAAATCGAGGTTCCAAAAAGGTGAACGCTGGCTACATAGGGAATACACTTGATTTAAAAAATTGTTTTTCATACAATTCTGTACCGTTACAATACCCCCCCCCCAATGAGATGTTGGATGCCGAAGCATACAAACTCTCATTGCCTAAAACCTAAGAGGATCAGTGAGGATATGGCGCTGCAACCCCCCTGAACTGTCTACTAAAATCATGGGTACTTACCCCCCTAGTCTGGCGACTGTGGCAGCACCCGTCCTATCTTACTGGACTTCTCTACTCGAGATCCCAACACCATAAGCTCGTACCGATCCCGCCACATTATCACGCGACTCTAAAACATCCAATTAAAATTTTACAAAAAGGCCTTCCAATATACTGTATCCACAACTGATTGGTTTCCTCTTAGCCGTACTGGTTCATTAACAAAGTACTGGTTCATTTTTATTATAAAATATAATATGCATTTGACTACATTGTAATACGGCTTCTAAATTGTCCATCAGTTACATTGATCAATTCAAATTTAATCCTCAAGTCCATACCCATACACTATCACAATGACTCATCTTTAACAAGTTACATTGTTCAACAATATAGCTTAACCCTAGAAGATACAAGATTAACAGAACCATATAAGTTTACAGTATCCTAGCCTTAGT
The DNA here is from genome assembly GCA_034769895.1 of Magicicada septendecula. NCBI lineage: Eukaryota > Metazoa > Arthropoda > Insecta > Hemiptera > Cicadidae > Magicicada > Magicicada septendecula. Next base: position 199,022,111 of record CM068376.1, on the reverse strand, counting down.
ATATATGCATTCCAGACAAATTAAATAATGTTCCCAGTACAATATTGCCCAGCCAAAATAACACATCAATTATACAAAATCGCATTAAATCACAACAATTATAACTAAAAAATACAAGTTATATCCTTATATCCTTAACCTTATATATTTATATAGAATTTTTTTTTTTTTTACTACTACTACCACCCTAATAGTCCCTTAACCCCTGATACCCGTTACAATCTGCTGTGTTCAGCACTAGGCTTCTTGGCCCTTGCAGACCTCATCCTAGCCGTAATCACATCTCCCTCGTGACCTGTAACTGGGTCACCTCCTAATCCACACTCACTATTTCCCCCCCTGGACTGTAGCGCCCAGTTGCTTCCACAAGGACTGATGCGGCAGGGGTGGACATTTTTTCTTTTATTCCACCCCATCCTTGCTTCGGCGTTACAATAAAAATTCAGTATAATACTTACTAGTATTGAATGATACACCCCTAATGGACTACCACCCCTATCTGGGTGAAAATAGCCCTGTTCCAAAATTTGGTAGATTCCCCTAAAAATAACCCCCCTACTAAGTCTAACAAACCACCGGGTTAACAAAACAAAACAAACCACAAGCCGGTTATATCAAGTAAAATTTATGATTTGTCACAATTAACTACTTTCACGGTCATGATCCGGCGAGGTCATTGCCGCACTTAGGTGGGGAATCTACAGTTAAACATAAAACATAGATTGACATTGATAAAGGTTTATATGAACAGTTATATACACATCTTATTTTCCAAACACTATCTTAGCCTGAACATTTTTGATTATTTCTTATCCAAAATTTCCTTCAGTTTTCATCAGTTTTTATTTAATTTATCATTACAGTTGAAATTCAAATCAAAATAGATTTAAACACATCACTAACATTCACACTTTTAAGTTAATCTAGGGGCAACTCCAATTTAATTTAGTTTCTTCATCTATTCAGAACAATTTCAATTACTTTAATTACATTTTTTCAAAATGATTCTGCATTAACAAAATCCTATCACCCGGAATTTAACTGTCTTACAATCAAAACACTAAGTCATTTCCTTTCATTATAAAAAATTACCTTCATTTCTTACATTTTTTTTTTCATAATAGGGTTTACTCCTAGCAATGATTCAGCAAAATACAACATTCTTGTTGTTGTCAACTCAAGCATGAAACAAACATCAACCTGTAAACATTAGTCACACAACAGGCAACACACCTGTTTACATCAACAGTTGTATGCCAGACTGGTTTTATAAACACTGACGCAGTCTCAACAATCCAGATTACAACACCATAAATACATGTACTTCCTTTAATTTTCAAGTTAGATAACTCTTTTAGTGTTGACATATTACTCACTTACTATTTATTACACTTCAAATCACAATTAATTTGACTTCATTAATAAAATTGACCTTTTTTGAATTACTTTAATAACCTCCTACACTCAATACAATGTAGCTTTAGTTCCAGTATTTAAAACACATGTAATTTACACGCACAATGCAAAATAAAATTCCTTATTATCTCTTGTTCATTATTTTAGTAAATACCATTTAGTAAATATTATTATACCATTCATTCTTATTACAAACATATGTTACACATAAGCTATACTGTACATTACAACAAAATAATATTAACACTAACACATTTATTTACAATTTTTCGTCATATTTTTTCTCATATACCACACTTCATTACCTAAATCGGCCAAGTAATTTTACTATTACTCACATAAATAAATGTTCATTCAGTATTGCTCAACCCTCATCATCAAAAATTAGTCTTTTCTTCACATAACATTGTTCAATTTTATTGATACCCAACATATGGCTATCTTTTTTATAATAACCATACAAATTTATGTTCCATTGTACCACAATAATAATATTTAGTGTTACCTCCCCTTATTACTATATCATAAATCAAGTCTGCATTAGTATTTTTTAAAAGTCTCCATCAGTGTTTGTTATTACAATTACATCATTATCACAATATACGTCAGCTATTACTAATACGCTGATCCTCATTACAGGTAAACGTATATTACTATCATCAATATCAATATAATCATTGTTTATCACACAAGGTAAGTCTCTACTATTTTTAATATAATAATTTCTTTCAATATTTATTCCCCTTACAAACACTTCATAATCTCTACTTAATCGAAACAACTCTATCACTGTATCTCTTTCATAATTACTGACAGTACCACACCATTTCATCTTCTCACTCCACACAGAGGGCAACACAAACTTACTATTTGTCTTGGCACTTCCAAGACCATCACAAAAATAAAGGGACCATTTGAAGACACCTTGTCTTCCACACAACTACCGGAGGAAACTCTGTCCTCATACAACAATGGTGAAGCTTTTTCTTCACCTATACTACAAGAAAAATTTTCCCTCTTTTCACACTCTACATTTAAATTATCTCCCCGTTCTTTCTCCCACTCATCAGTACTTATTACTACTTCATTACTAACGTCAACTAACTCTCTACTCTCATTATCACTACAACTATTACTCAACATATCACCATTAATTTTATTCAATAATATTTCACTCTTGTTTACATCATCATGACTAACATTATTACTCACTTTGTTGTCAATATTCCTCCCAAGCTTCTCTAGCTGTTGTTTTAGCTTAACACTCATTTCATTCAGTTTATCATCAAAACAATTCTTTTGTTCGTCAAATTTAGCATCCATTTTATTATTCTGTTTTTCGAAACTACTCTTGACTTCGCTAATGTCACTGCTCAATTTCTCAAATTTACTATTTTGTTCGTCAAATTTACAATTCATTTTATCGAATTGACTTAATAAAATACTCATCATGTCATTATCAAGTTTGTTATTACATTTTGTTGAGGTTGGAGTTAACTGGACTCCAGAGTCCTCTGTGACCATTGTTTCATCTATAATATTTATCTTTCTATCTTTTTCATCTTGGCCTACATTCGGAGTTGAATGTGTTTCAAGGCCATTACTAATATCTGATTTGTTAAAATCAATTACAGTACTTTCATTATTATTACTTGCCATTTCTATCTTATTTATGGAATGTTATATAGAAATTTTAATCTTGTACTTATTCAGTATTAATTTACTGCTCTACACAATTATAACCTTCTTACTATTTACTTTTCATAATATTTCTTTATGTTTATGTAGTTTACAAAGATTTCCTCCCTCTCAATAACCCGTTCTGCAGCTTAATTAGGTCTGATCTGTGTGATTATAATAAATCACACAAATCGTCCCTGTTTGGGCGCCACTGAAACTATATAACTTACTTCAAATTTATCATTAACTCTTTAAGTCCCTAGTTCGGGGCCACTGAAACTATATAAGTTCTATGCAAATATAAAATACTCTTACCTTTGGGTTCCTCTCCAGGGTTTTTACAGACGAACACAGCTGCAGAAAGGATTATTTGAGATAGACGGTACAAATATAAATACGCAGTTTATATTTGAACAAATAATGTGTGGTTTATTGTACAAATTAATTATTTCATTTTACTTTGATGTCAATAAAAGTTCTAATTTCTTTTAGGGTATTTAAATATAATTTTCATTAGTAACATAAACATGTCTTAATACGACATTTCTTAGACTATGATAAATTATTTATATTTTTTAATGAACCAATACGTTTTATTTTTTTCTTGTTTAATTTATATCTTTTCCCTTAGAGATCTCTATTATATAAAGTTACATTTTAAATTCTTCTTTCATAGTGAGCAATCACCATTTAGTTTAAATTGGTGTTAATATAAATATTCAGTGTTTTAGTTACCCATCCGCTGCGTGTTCATATGTTTGGTTGCACAGACTCGGGTTAATCACTTTCTTCGTTCTAACGCACTCCGACACTCGTTTATTGAGTTTAGTTGTAGATTCTTTATCACATTTTATTTACTTTGATTTAATATCCGTACACATTATAATATATATGTATATAGTCGGCTGACTTTTACTTGTTCAAACACTTAGATGGTTAATGGCCGCTCTAGTATTTATTCACTGTTAATTATTTTTTCTGGATAGGCCGACTATTATTTATGGCCTATCCTTCACGTCCGAGGCCACTGTTTTTAAAGTAAACTGTATGCTGATTTTTCTGGCTGCGCTACCATGAGTTGCAATGGAACTGGACTCTTACTGCGCTAAGGCCGAGAACACGGAGTTTTTTCTGGTCACGTGATCGTCAGTCTGCGCTCCAATTGGTGCTTTTTAAAAGAGCACTATAACACAGGCATAGCGTTTAGCAACATGTTGCCGCCTGGTGCAATATGACTTGACATCATTTTGCCCGTGATTCACAGCTGACTCAAAACTGTAGGTTATTTCATAATCTGTCTGGACTGTTTGAGTGCGGAGACAAAACACAGATGTTTTGTTTTGTAATAAACACTGCATGCGTTGGTTGACTAAATCGAGGTTCCAAAAAGGTGAACGCTGGCTACATAGGGAATACACTTGATTTAAAAAATTGTTTTTCATACAATTCTGTACCGTTACAATACCCCCCCCCCAATGAGATGTTGGATGCCGAAGCATACAAACTCTCATTGCCTAAAACCTAAGAGGATCAGTGAGGATATGGCGCTGCAACCCCCCTGAACTGTCTACTAAAATCATGGGTACTTACCCCCCTAGTCTGGCGACTGTGGCAGCACCCGTCCGATCTTACTGGACTTCTCTACTCGAGATCCCAACACCATAAGCTCGTACCGATCCCGCCACATTATCACGCGACTCTAAAACATCCAATTAAAATTTTACAAAAAAGCCTTCCAATATACTGTATCCACAACTGATTGGTTTCCTCTTAGCCATACTGGTTCATTAACAAAGTACTGGTTCATTTTTATTATAAAATATAATATGCATTTGACTACATTGTAATACGGCTTCTAAATTGTCCATCAGTTACATTGATCAATTCAAATTTAATCCTCAAGTCCATACCCATACACTATCACAATGACTCATCTTTAGCAAGTTACATTGTTCAACAATATAGCTTAACCCTAGAAGATACAAGATTAACAGAACCATATAAGTTTACAGTATCCTAGCCTTAGTATATATGCATTCCAGACAAATTAAATAATGTTCCCAGTACAATATTGCCCAGCCAAAATAACACATCAATTATACAAAATCGCATTAAATCACAACAATTATAACTAAAAAATACAAGTTATATCCTTATATCCTTAACCTTATATATTTATATAGAATTTTTTTTTTTTTACTACTACTACCACCCTAATAGTCCCTTAACCCCTGATACCCGTTACAATCTGCTGTGTTCAGCACTAGGCTTCTTGGCCCTTGCAGACCTCATCCTAGCCGTAATCACATCTCCCTCGTGACCTGTAACTGGGTCACCTCCTAATCCACACTCACTATTTCCCCCCCTGGACTGTAGCGCCCAGTTGCTTCCACAAGGACTGATGCGGCAGGGGTGGACATTTTTTCTTTTATTCCACCCCATCCTTGCTTCGGCGTTACAATAAAAATTCAGTATAATACTTACTAGTATTGAATGATACACCCCTAATGGACTACCACCCCTATCTGGGTGAAAATAGCCCTGTTCCAAAATTTGGTAGATTCCCCTAAAAATAACCCCCCTACTAAGTCTAACAAACCACCGGGTTAACAAAACAAAACAAACCACAAGCCGGTTATATCAAGTAAAATTTATGATTTGTCACAATTAACTACTTTCACGGTCATGATCCGGCGAGGTCATGGCCGCACTTAGGTGGGGAATCTACAGTTAAACATAAAACATAGATTGACATTGATAAAGGTTTACATGAACAGTTATATACACATCTTATTTTCCAAACACTATCTTAGCCTGAACATTTTTGATTATTTCTTATCCAAAATTTCCTTCAGTTTTCATCAGTTTTTATTTAATTTATCATTACAGTTGAAATTCAAATCAAAATAGATTTAAACACATCACTAACATTCACACTTTTAAGTTAATCTAGGGGCAACTCCAATTTAATTTAGTTTCTTCATCTATTCAGAACAATTTCAATTACTTTAATTACATTTTTTCAAAATGATTCTGCATTAGCAAAATCCTATCACCCGGAATTTAACTGTCTTACAATCAAAACACTAAGTCATTTCCTTTCATTATAAAAAATTACCTTCATTTCTTACATTTTTTTTTTTCATAATAGGGTTTACTCCTAGCAATGATTCAGCAAAATACAACATTCTTGTTGTTGTCAACTCAAGCATGAAACAAACATCAACCTGTAAACATTAGTCACACAACAGGCAACACACCTGTTTACATCAACAGTTGTATGCCAGACTGGTTTTATAAACACTGACGCAGTCTCAACAATCCAGATTACAACACCATAAATACATGTACTTCCTTTAATTTTCAAGTTAGATAACTCTTTTAGTGTTGACATATTACTCACTTACTATTTATTACACTTCAAATCACAATTAATTTGACTTCATTAATAAAATTGACCTTTTTTGAATTACTTTAATAACCTCCTACACTCAAGACAATGTAGCTTTAGTTCCAGTATTTAAAACACTTGTAATTTACACGCACAATGCAAAATAAAATTCCTTATTATCTCTTGTTCATTATTTTAGTAAATACCATTTAGTAAATATTATTATACCATCATTCTTATTACAAACATATGTTACACATAAGCTATACTGTACATTACAACAAAATAATATTAACACTAACACATTTATTTACAAATTTTCGTCATATTTTTTCTCATTTACCACACTTCATTACCTAAATCGGCCAAGTAATGTTACTATTACTCACATAATTAAATGTTCATTCAGTATTGCTCAACCCTCAGCATCAAAAATTAGTCTTTTCTTCACATAACATTGTTCAATTTTATTGATACCCAACATATGGCTATCTTTTTTATAATAACCATACAAATTTATGTTCCATTGTACCACAATAATAATATTTAGTGTTACCTCCCCTTATTACTATATCATAAATCAAGTCTGCATTAGTATTTTTTATAAAGTCTCCATCAGTGTTTGTTATTACAATTACATCATTATCACAATATTCGTCAGCTATTCTAATACGCTGACCCTCATTACAGGTAAACGTATATTACTATCATCAATATCAATATAATCATTGTTTATCACACAAGGTAGTCTCTACTATTTTTAATATAATCATTTCTTTCAATATTTATTCCCCTTACAAACACTTCATAATCTCTACTTAATCGAAACAACTCTATCACTGTATCTCTTTCATAATTACTTACAATACAACACCATTTCATCTTCTCACTCCACACAGAGGGCAACACAAACTTACTATTTGTCTTGGCACTTCCAAGACCAACACAAAGAATAAAGGGAACATTTGAAGACACCTTGTCTTCCACACAACTACCGGAGGAAACTCTGTCCTCATACAACATTGGTGAAGCTTTTTCTTCACCTATACTACAAGAAAAATTTTCCCTCTTTTCACACTCTACATTTAAACTATCTCCCCGTTCTTTCTCCCAGTCATCAGTACTTATTACTACTTCATTACTAACGTCAACTAAGTCTCTACTCTCATTATCACTACAACTATTACTCAACATATCACCATTAATTTTATTCAATAATATTTCACTCTTGTTTACATCATCATCACTAACATTATTACTCACTTTGTTTTCAATATTCCTCCCAAGCTTCTCTAGCTGTTGTTTTAGCTTAACACTCATTTCATTCAGTTTATCATCAAAACAATTCTTTTGTTCGTCAAATTTAGCATCAATTTTATTATTCTGTTTTTCGAAACTACTCTGACTTCGCTAACGTCACTGCTCAATTTCTCAAATTTACTATTTTGTTCGTCAAATTTACAATTCATTTTATCGAATTGACTTAATAAAATACTCATCATGTCATTATCAAGTTTGTTATTACATTTTGTTGAGGTTGGAGTTAACTGGACTCCAGAGTCCTCTGTGACCATTGTTTCATCTATAATATTTATCTTTCTATCTTTTTCATCTTGGCCTACATTCGGAGTTGAATGTGTTTCATTCAAGGCCATTACTAATATCTGATTCGTTAAAATCAATTACAGTACTTTCATTATTATTACTTGCCATTTTTATCTTATTTATGGAATGTTATATAGAAATTTTAATCTTGTACTTATTCAGTATTAATTTACTGCTCTACACAATTATAACCTTCTTACTATTTACTTTTCATAATATTTCTTTATGTTTATGTAGTTTACAAAGATTTCCTCCCTCTCAATAACCCGTTCTGCAGCTTAATTAGGTCTGATCTGTGTGATTATAATAAATCACACAAATCGTCCCTGTTTGGGCGCCACTGAAACTATATAACTTACTTCAAATTTATCATTAACTCTTCAAGTCCCTAGTTTGGGGCCACTGAAACTATATAAGTTCTATGCAAATATAAAATACTCTTACCTTTGGGTTCCTCTCCAGGGTTTTACAGACGAACACAGCTGCAGAAAGGATTATTTGAAATAGACGGTACAAATATAAATACGCAGTTTATATTTGAACAAATAATGTGTGGTTTATTGTACAAATTAATTATTTCATTTTACTTTGATGTCAATAAAAGTTCTAATTTCTTTTAGGGTATTTAAATATAATTTTCATTAGTAACATAAACATGTCTTACTACGACATTTCTTAGACTACGATAAATTATTTATATTTTTTAATGAACCAATACGTTTTATTTTTTTCTTGTTTAATTTATATCTTTTCCCTTAGAGATCTCTATTATATAAAGTTACATTTTAAATTCTTCTTTCATAGTGAGCAATCACCATTTAGTTTAAATTGGTGTTAATATAAATATTCAGTGTTTTAGTTACCCATCCGCTGCGTGTTCATATGTTTGGTTGCACAGACTCGGGTTAATCACTTTCTTCGTTCTAACGCACTCCGACACTCGTTTATTGAGTTTAGTTGTAGTTTCTTTATCACATTTTATTTACTTTGATTTAATATCCGTACACATTATAATATATATGTATATAGTCGGCTGACTTTTACTTGTTCAAACACTTAGATGTTTAATGGCTGCTCTAGTATTTATTCACTGTTAATTATTTTTTCTGGATAGGCCGACTATTATTTACGGCCTATCCTTCACGTCCGAGGCCACTGTTTGTTACAGTAAACTGTATGCTGATTTTTCTGGCCGCGCTACCATGAGTTGCAATGAAACTGGACTCTTACTGCGCTAAGGCCGAGAACACGGAGTTTTTTCTGGTCACGTGATCGTCAGTCTGCGCTCCAATTGGTGCTTTTTAAAAGAGCACTATAACACAGGCATAGCGTTTAGCAACATGTTGCCGCCTGGTGCAATATGACTTGACGTCATTTTCCCCGTGATTCACAGCTGACTCAAAACTGTAGGTTATTTGATAATCTGTCTGGACTGTTTGAGTGCGGAGACAAAACACAGACGTTTTGTTTTGTAATAAACACTGCATGCGTGGTTGACTAAATCGAGGTTCCAAAAAGGTGAACGCTGGCTACATAGGGAATACACTTGATTTAAAAAATTGTTTTTCATACAATTCTGTACCGTTACAATACCCCCCCCCCCAATGAGATATTGGATGCCGAAGCATACAAACTCTCATTGCCTAAAACCTAAGAGGATCAGTGAGGATATGGCGCCGCAACCCCCCTGAACTCTCTACTAAAATCATGGGTACTTACCCCCCTAGTCTGGCGACTGTGGCAGCACCCGTCCGATCTTACTGGACTTCTCTACTCGAGATCCCAACACCATATGCTCGTACCGATCCCGCCACATTATCACGCGACTCTAAAACATCCAATTAAAATTTTACAAAAAGGCCTTCCAATATACTGTATCCACAACTGATTGGTTTCCTCTTAGCCGTACTGGTTCATTAACAAAGTACTGGTTCTTTTTTATTATAAAATATAATATGCATTTGACTACATTGTAATACGGCTTCTAAATTGTCCATCAGTTACATTGATCAATTCAAATTTAATCCTCAAGTCCATACCCATACACTATCACAATGACTCATCTTTAACAAGTTACATTGTTCAACAATATAGCTTAACCCTAGAAGATACAAGATTAACAGAACCATATAAGTTTACAGTATCCTAGCCTTAGTATATATGCATTCCAGACAAATTAAATAATGTTCCCAGTACAATATTGCCCAGCCAAAATAACACATCAATTATACAAAATCGCATTAAATCACAACAATTATAACTAAAAAATACAAGTTATACCTTAACCTTATATATTTATATACAATTTTTTTTTTTTTTTTTACTACTACTACCACCCTAATAGTCCCTTAACCCCTGTTACCCGTTACAATCTGCTGTGTTCAGCACTAGGCTTCTTGGCCCTTGCAGACCTCATCCTAGCCGTAATCACATCTCCCTCGTGACCTGTAACTGGGTCACCTCCTAATCCACACTCACTATTTCCCCCCCTGGACTGTAGCGCCCAGTTGCTTCCACAAGGACTGATGCGGAAGGGGTGGACATTTTTTCTTTTATTCCACCCCATCCTTGCTTCGGCGTTACAATAAAAATTCAGTATAATACTTACTAGTATTGAATGATACACCCCTAATGGACTACCACCCCTATCTGGGTGAAAATAGCCCTGTTCCAAAATTTGGTAGATTCCCCTAAAAATAACCCCCCTACTAAGTCTAACAAACCACCGGGTTAACAAAACAAAACAAACCACAAGCCGGTTATATCAAGTAAAATTTATGATTTGTCACAATTAACTACTTTCACGGTCATGAGCCGGCGAGGTCATGGCCGCACTTAGGTGGGGAATCTACAGTTAAACATAAAACATAGATTGACATTGATAAAGGTTTACATGAACAGTTATATACACATCTTATTTTCCAAACACTATCTTAGCCTGAACATTTTTGATTATTTCTTATCCAAAATTTCCTTCAGTTTTCATCAGTTTTTATTTAATTTATCATTACAGTTGAAATTCAAATCAAAATAGATTTAAACACATCACTAACATTCACACTTTTAAGTTAATCTAGGGGCAACTCCAATTTAATTTAGTTTCTTCATCTATTCAGAACAATTTCAATTACTTTAATTACATTTTTTCAAAATGATTCTGCATTAACAAAATCCTATCACCCGGAATTTAACTGTCTTACAATCAAAACACTAAGTCATTTCCTTTCATTATAAAAAATTACCTTCATTTCTTACATTTTTTTTTTTCATAATAGGGTTTACTCCTAGCAATGATTCAGCAAAATACAACATACTTGTTGTTGTCAACTCAAGCATGAAACAAACATCAACCTGTAAACATTAGTCACACAACAGGCAACACACCTGTTTACATCAACAGTTGTATGCCAGACTGGTTTTATAAACACTGACGCAGTCTCAACAATCCAGATTACAACACCATAAATACATGTACTTCCTTTAATTTTCAAGTTAGATAACTCTTTTAGTGTTGACATATTACTCACTTACTATTTATTACACTTCAAATCACAATTAATTTGACTTCATTAATAAAATTGACCTTTTTTGAATTACTTTAATAACCTCCTACACTCAAGACAATGTAGCTTTAGTTCCAGTATTTAAAACACTTGTAATTTACACGCACAATGCAAAATAAAATTCCTTATTATCTCTTGTTCATTATTTTAGTAAATACCATTTAGTAAATATTATTATACCATCATTCTTATTACAAACATATGTTACACATAAGCTATACTGTACATTACAACAAAATAATATTAACACTAACACATTTATTTACAAATTTTCATCATATTTTTTCTCATTTACCACACTTCATTACCTAAATCGGCCAAGTAATGTTACTATTACTCACATAATTAAATGTTCATTCAGTATTGCTCAACCCTCAGCATCAAAAATTAGTCTTTTCTTCACATAACATTGTTCAATTTTATTGATACCCAACATATGGCTATCTTTTTTATAATAACCATACAAATTTATGTTCCATTGTACCACAATAATAATATTTAGTGTTACCTCCCCTTATTACTATATCATAAATCAAGTCTGCATTAGTATTTTTTATAAAGTCTCCATCAGTGTTTGTTATTACAATTACATCATTATCACAATATTCGTCAGCTATTCTAATACGCTGACCCTCATTACAGGTAAACGTATATTACTATCATCAATATCAATATAATCATTGTTTATCACACAAGGTAGTCTCTACTATTTTTAATATAATCATTTCTTTCAATATTTATTCCCCTTACAAACACTTCATAATCTCTACTTAATCGAAACAACTCTATCACTGTATCTCTTTCATAATTACTTACAATACAACACCATTTCATCTTTTCACTCCACACAGAGGGCAACACAAACTTACTATTTGTCTTGGCACTTCCAAGACCATCACAAAAAATAAAGGGAACATTTGAAGACACCTTGTCTTCCACACAACTACCGGAGGAAACTCTGTCCTCATACAACATTGGTGAAGCTTTTTCTTCACCTATACTACAAGAAAAATTTTCCCTCTTTTCACACTCTACATTTAAACTATCTCCCCGTTCTTTCTCCCAGTCATCAGTACTTATTACTACTTCATTACTAACGTCAACTAAGTCTCTACTCTCATTATCACTACAACTATTACTCAACATATCACCATTAATTTTATTCAATAATATTTCACTCTTGTTTACATCATCATCACTAACATTATTACTCACTTTGTTTTCAATATTCCTCCCAAGCTTCTCTAGCTGTTGTTTTAGCTTAACACTCATTTCATTCAGTTTATCATCAAAACAATTCTTTTGTTCGTCAAATTTAGCATCAATTTTATTATTCTGTTTTTCGAAACTACTCTGACTTCGCTAACGTCACTGCTCAATTTCTCAAATTTACTATTTTGTTCGTCAAATTTACAATTCATTTTATCGAATTGACTTAATAAAATACTCATCATGTCATTATCAAGTTTGTTATTACATTTTGTTGAGGTTGGAGTTAACTGGACTCCAGAGTCCTCTGTGACCATTGTTTCATCTATAATATTTATCTTTCTATCTTTTTCATCTTGGCCTACATTCGGAGTTGAATGTGTTTCAAGGCTATTACTAATATCTGATTCGTTAAAATCAATTACAGTACTTTCATTATTATTACTTGCCATTTTTATCTTATTTATGGAATGTTATATTGAAATTTTAATCTTGTACTTATTCAGTATTAATTTACTGCTCTACACAATTATAACCCTCTTACTATTTACTTTTCATAATATTTCTTTATGTTTATGTAGTTTACAAAGATTTCCTCCCTCTCAAATAACCCGTTCTGCAGCTTAATTAGGTCTGATCTGTGTGATTATAATAAATCACACAAATCGTCCCTGTTTGGGCGCCACTGAAACTATATAACTTACTTCAAATTTATCAGTAACTCTTCAAGTCCCTAGTTCGGGGCCACTGAAACTATATAAGTTCTATGCAAATATAAAATACTCTTACCTTTGGGTTCCTCTCCAGGGTTTTACAGACGAACACAGCTGCAGAAAGGATTATTTGAAATAGACGGTACAAATATAAATACGCAGTTTATATTTGAACAAATAATGTGTGGTTTATTGTACAAATTAATTATTTCATTTTACTTTGATGTCAATAAAAGTTCTAATTTCTTTTAGGGTATTTAAATATAATTTTCATTAGTAACATAAACATGTCTTACTACGACATTTCTTAGACTACGATAAATTATTTATATTTTTTAATGAACCAATACGTTTTATTTTTTTCTTGTTTAATTTATATCTTTTCCCTTAGAGATCTCTATTATATAAAGTTACATTTTAAATTCTTCTTTCATAGTGAGCAATCACCATTTAGTTTAAATTGGTGTTAATATAAATATTCAGTGTTTTAGTTACCCATCCGCTGCGTGTTCATATGGTTGGTTGCACAAACTCGGGTTAATCACTTTCTTCGTTCTAACGCACTCCGACACTCGTTTATTGAGTTTAGTTGTAGTTTCTTTATCACATTTTATTTACTTTGATTTAATATCCGTACACATTATAATATATATGTATATAGTCGGCTGACTTTTACTTGTTCAAACACTTAGATGTTTAATGGCTGCTCTAGTATTTATTCACTGTTAATTATTTTTTCTGGATAGGCCGACTATTATTTACGGCCTATCCTTCACGTCCGAGGCCACTGTTTGTTACAGTAAACTGTATGCTGATTTTTCTGGCCGCGCTACCATGAGTTGCAATGGAACTGGACTCTTACTGCGCTAAGGCCGAGAACACGGAGTTTTTTCTGGTCACGTGATCGTCAGTCTGCGCTCCAATTGGTGCTTTTTAAAAGAGCACTATAACACAGGCATAGCGTTTAGCAACATGTTGCCGCCTGGTGCAATATGACTTGACGTCATTTTCCCCGTGATTCACAGCTGACTCAAAACTGTAGGTTATTTCATAATCTGTCTGGACTGTTTGAGTGCGGAGACAAAACACAGACGTTTTGTTTTGTAATAAACACTGCATGCGTGGTTGACTAAATCGAGGTTCCAAAAAGGTGAACGCTGGCTACATAGGGAATACACTTGATTTAAAAAATTGTTTTTCATACAATTCTGTACCGTTACAATACCCCCCCCAATGAGATATTGGATGCCGAAGCATACAAACTCTCATTGCCTAAAACCTAAGAGGATCAGTGAGGATATGGCGCCGCAACCCCCCTGAACTCTCTACTAAAATCATGGGTACTTACCCCCCTAGTCTGGCGACTGTGGCAGCACCCGTCCGATCTTACTGGACTTCTCTACTCGAGATCCCAACACCATAAGCTCGTACCGATCCCGCCACATTATCACGCGACTCTAAAACATCCAATTAAAATTTTACAAAAAGGCCTTCCAATATACTGTATCCACAACTGATTGGTTTCCTCTTAGCCGTACTGGTTCATTAACAAAGTACTGGTTCTTTTTTATTATAAAATATAATATGCATTTGACTACATTGTAATACGGCTTCTAAATTGTCCATCAGTTACATTGATCAATTCAAATTTAATCCTCAAGTCCATACCCATACACTATCACAATGACTCATCTTTAACAAGTTACATTGTTCAACAATATAGCTTAACCCTAGAAGATACAAGATTAACAGAACCATATAAGTTTACAGTATCCTAGCCTTAGTATATATGCATTCCAGACAAATTAAATAATGTTCCCAGTACAATATTGCCCAGCCAAAATAACACATCAATTATACAAAATCGCATTAAATCACAACAATTATAACTAAAAAATACAAGTTATATCCTTATATCCTTAACCTTATATATTTATATAGAATTTTTTTTTTTACTACTACTACCACCCTAATAGTCCCTTAACCCCTGATACCCGTTACAATCTGCTGTGTTCAGCACTAGGCTTCTTGGCCCTTGCAGACCTCATCCTAGCCGTAATCACATCTCCCTCGTGACCTGTAACTGGGTCACCTCCTAATCCACACTCACTATTTCCCCCCCTGGACTGTAGCGCCCAGTTGCTTCCACAAGGACTGATGCGGCAGGGGTGGACATTTTTTCTTTTATTCCACCCCATCCTTGCTTCGGCGTTACAATAAAAATTCAGTATAATACTTACTAGTATTGAATGATACACCCCTAATGGACTACCACCCCTATCTGGGTGAAAATAGCCCTGTTCCAAAATTTGGTAGATTCCCCTAAAAATAACCCCCCTACTAAGTCTAACAAACCACCGGGTTAACAAAACAAAACAAACCACAAGCCGGTTATATCAAGTAAAATTTATGATTTGTCACAATTAACTACTTTCACGGTCATGATCCGGCGAGGTCATGGCCGCACTTAGGTGGGGAATCTACAGTTAAACATAAAACATAGATTGACATTGATAAAGGTTTACATGAACAGTTATATACACATCTTATTTTCCAAACACTATCTTAGCCTGAACATTTTTGATTATTTCTTATCCAAAATTTCCTTCAGTTTTCATCAGTTTTTATTTAATTTATCATTACAGTTGAAATTCAAATCAAAATAGATTTAAACACATCACTAACATTCACACTTTTAAGTTAATCTAGGGGCAACTCCAATTTAATTTAGTTTCTTCATCTATTCAGAACAATTTCAATTACTTTAATTACATTTTTTCAAAATGATTCTGCATTAACAAAATCCTATCACCCGGAATTTAACTGTCTTACAATCAAAACACTAAGTCATTTCCTTTCATTATAAAAAATTACCTTCATTTCTTACATTTTTTTTTTTCATAATAGGGTTTACTCCTAGCAATGATTCAGCAAAATACAACATTCTTGTTGTTGTCAACTCAAGCATGAAACAAACATCAACCTGTAAACATTAGTCACACAACAGGCAACACACCTGTTTACATCAACAGTTGTATGCCAGACTGGTTTTATAAACACTGACGCAGTCTCAACAATCCAGATTACAACACCATAAATACATGTACTTCCTTTAATTTTCAAGTTAGATAACTCTTTTAGTGTTGACATATTACTCACTTACTATTTATTACACTTCAAATCACAATTAATTTGACTTCATTAATAAAATTGACCTTTTTTGAATTACTTTAATAACCTCCTACACTCAAGACAATGTAGCTTTAGTTCCAGTATTTAAAACACTTGTAATTTACACGCACAATGCAAAATAAAATTCCTTATTATCTCTTGTTCATTATTTTAGTAAATACCATTTAGTAAATATTATTATACCATCATTCTTATTACAAACATATGTTACACATAAGCTATACTGTACATTACAACAAAATAATATTAACACTAACATATTTATTTACAAATTTTCGTCATATTTTTTCTCATTTACCACACTTCATTACCTAAATCGGCCAAGTAATGTTACTATTACTCACATAATTAAATGTTCATTCAGTATTGCTCAACCCTCAGCATCAAAAATTAGTCTTTTCTTCACATAACATTGTTCAATTTTATTGATACCCAACATATGGCTATCTTTTTTATAATAACCATACAAATTTATGTTCCATTGTACCACAATAATAATATTTAGTGTTACCTCCCCTTATTACTATATCATAAATCAAGTCTGCATTAGTATTTTTTATAAAGTCTCCATCAGTGTTTGTTATTACAATTACATCATTATCACAATATTCGTCAGCTATTCTAATACGCTGACCCTCATTACAGGTAAACGTATATTACTATCATCAATATCAATATAATCATTGTTTATCACACAAGGTAGTCTCTACTATTTTTAATATAATCATTTCTTTCAATATTTATTCCCCTTACAAACACTTCATAATCTCTACTTAATCGAAACAACTCTATCACTGTATCTCTTTCATAATTACTTACAATACAACACCATTTCATCTTCTCACTCCACACAGAGGGCAACACAAACTTACTATTTGTCTTGGCACTTCCAAGACCATCACAAAAAATAAAGGGAACATTTGAAGACACCTTGTCTTCCACACAACTACCGGAGGAAACTCTGTCCTCATACAACATTGGTGAAGCTTTTTCTTCACCTATACTACAAGAAAAATTTTCCCTCTTTTCACACTCTACATTTAAACTATCTCCCCGTTCTTTCTCCCAGTCATCAGTACTTATTACTACTTCATTACTAACGTCAACTAAGTCTCTACTCTCATTATCACTACAACTATTACTCAACATATCACCATTAATTTTATTCAATAATATTTCACTCTTGTTTACATCATCATCACTAACATTATTACTCACTTTGTTTTCAATATTCCTCCCAAGCTTCTCTAGCTGTTGTTTTAGCTTAACACTCATTTCATTCAGTTTATCATCAAAACAATTCTTTTGTTCGTCAAATTTAGCATCAATTTTATTATTCTGTTTTTCGAAACTACTCTGACTTCGCTAACGTCACTGCTCAATTTCTCAAATTTACTATTTTGTTCGTCAAATTTACAATTCATTTTATCGAATTGACTTAATAAAATACTCATCATGTCATTATCAAGTTTGTTATTACATTTTGTTGAGGTTGGAGTTAACTGGACTCCAGAGTCCTCTGTGACCATTGTTTCATCTATAATATTTATCTTTCTATCTTTTTCATCTTGGCCTACATTCGGAGTTGAATGTGTTTCATTCAAGGCCATTACTAATATCTGATTCGTTAAAATCAATTACAGTACTTTCATTATTATTACTTGCCATTTTTATCTTATTTATGGAATGTTATATAGAAATTTTAATCTTGTACTTATTCAGTATTAATTTACTGCTCTACACAATTATAACCTTCTTACTATTTACTTTTCATAATATTTCTTTATGTTTATGTAGTTTACAAAGATTTCCTCCCTCTCAATAACCCGTTCTGCAGCTTAATTAGGTCTGATCTGTGTGATTATAATAAATCACACAAATCGTCCCTGTTTGGGCGCCACTGAAACTATATAACTTACTTCAAATTTATCATTAACTCTTCAAGTCCCTAGTTTGGGGCCACTGAAACTATATAAGTTCTATGCAAATATAAAATACTCTTACCTTTGGGTTCCTCTCCAGGGTTTTACAGACGAACACAGCTGCAGAAAGGATTATTTGAAATAGACGGTACAAATATAAATACGCAGTTTATATTTGAACAAATAATGTGTGGTTTATTGTACAAATTAATTATTTCATTTTACTTTGATGTCAATAAAAGTTCTAATTTCTTTTAGGGTATTTAAATATAATTTTCATTAGTAACATAAACATGTCTTACTACGACATTTCTTAGACTACGATAAATTATTTATATTTTTTAATGAACCAATACGTTTTATTTTTTTCTTGTTTAATTTATATCTTTTCCCTTAGAGATCTCTATTATATAAAGTTACATTTTAAATTCTTCTTTCATAGTGAGCAATCACCATTTAGTTTAAATTGGTGTTAATATAAATATTCAGTGTTTTAGTTACCCATCCGCTGCGTGTTCATATGTTTGGTTGCACAGACTCGGGTTAATCACTTTCTTCGTTCTAACGCACTCCGACACTCGTTTATTGAGTTTAGTTGTAGTTTCTTTATCACATTTTATTTACTTTGATTTAATATCCGTACACATTATAATATATATGTATATAGTCGGCTGACTTTTACTTGTTCAAACACTTAGATGTTTAATGGCTGCTCTAGTATTTATTCACTGTTAATTATTTTTTCTGGATAGGCCGACTATTATTTACGGCCTATCCTTCACGTCCGAGGCCACTGTTTGTTACAGTAAACTGTATGCTGATTTTTCTGGCCGCGCTACCATGAGTTGCAATGGAACTGGACTCTTACTGCGCTAAGGCCGAGAACACGGAGTTTTTTCTGGTCACGTGATCGTCAGTCTGCGCTCCAATTGGTGCTTTTTAAAAGAGCACTATAACACAGGCATAGCGTTTAGCAACATGTTGCCGCCTGGTGCAATATGACTTGACGTCATTTTCCCCGTGATTCACAGCTGACTCAAAACTGTAGGTTATTTCATAATCTGTCTGGACTGTTTGAGTGCGGAGACAAAACACAGACGTTTTGTTTTGTAATAAACACTGCATTCGTGGTTGACTAAATCGAGGTTCCAAAAAGGTGAACGCTGGCTACATAGGGAATACACTTGATTTAAAAAATTGTTTTTCATACAATTCTGTACCGTTACAATACCCCCCCCCAATGAGATATTGGATGCCGAAGCATACAAACTCTCATTGCCTAAAACCTAAGAGGATCAGTGAGGATATGGCGCCGCAACCCCCCTGAACTCTCTACTAAAATCATGGGTACTTACCCCCCTAGTCTGGCGACTGTGGCAGCACCCGTCCGATCTTACTGGACTTCTCTACTCGAGATCCCAACACCATAAGCTCGTACCGATCCCGCCACATTATCACGCGACTCTAAAACATCCAATTAAAATTTTACAAAAAGGCCTTCCAATATACTGTATCCACAACTGATTGGTTTCCTCTTAGCCGTACTGGTTCATTAACAAAGTACTGGTTCTTTTTTATTATAAAATATAATATGCATTTGACTACATTGTAATACGGCTTCTAAATTGTCCATCAGTTACATTGATCAATTCAAATTTAATCCTCAAGTCCATACCCATACACTATCACAATGACTCATCTTTAACAAGTTACATTGTTCAACAATATAGCTTAACCCTAGAAGATACAAGATTAACAGAACCATATAAGTTTACAGTATCCTAGCCTTAGTATATATGCATTCCAGACAAATTAAATAATGTTCCCAGTACAATATTGCCCAGCCAAAATAACACATCAATTATACAAAATCGCATTAAATCACAACAATTATAACTAAAAAATACAAGTTATACCTTAACCTTATATATTTATATAGAATTTTTTTTTTTTACTACTACTACCACCCTAATAGTCCCTTAACCCCTGTTACCCGTTACAATCTGCTGTGTTCAGCACTAGGCTTCTTGGCCCTTGCAGACCTCATCCTAGCCGTAATCACATCTCCCTCGTGACCTGTAACTGGGTCACCTCCTAATCCACACTCACTATTTCCCCCCCTGGACTGTAGCGCCCAGTTGCTTCCACAAGGACTGATGCGGAAGGGGTGGACATTTTTTCTTTTATTCCACCCCATCCTTGCTTCGGCGTTACAATAAAAATTCAGTATAATACTTACTAGTATTGAATGATACACCCCTAATGGACTACCACCCCTATCTGGGTGAAAATAGCCCTGTTCCAAAATTTGGTAGATTCCCCTAAAAATAACCCCCCTACTAAGTCTAACAAACCACCGGGTTAACAAAACAAAACAAACCACAAGCCGGTTATATCAAGTAAAATTTATGATTTGTCACAATTAACTACTTTCACGGTCATGAGCCGGCGAGGTCATGGCCGCACTTAGGTGGGGAATCTACAGTTAAACATAAAACATAGATTGACATTGATAAAGGTTTACATGAACAGTTATATACACATCTTATTTTCCAAACACTATCTTAGCCTGAACATTTTTGATTATTTCTTATCCAAAATTTCCTTCAGTTTTCATCAGTTTTTATTTAATTTATCATTACAGTTGAAATTCAAATCAAAATAGATTTAAACACATCACTAACATTCACACTTTTAAGTTAATCTAGGGGCAACTCCAATTTAATTTAGTTTCTTCATCTATTCAGAACAATTTCAATTACTTTAATTACATTTTTTCAAAATGATTCTGCATTAACAAAATCCTATCACCCGGAATTTAACTGTCTTACAATCAAAACACTAAGTCATTTCCTTTCATTATAAAAAATTACCTTCATTTCTTACATTTTTTTTTTTCATAATAGGGTTTACTCCTAGCAATGATTCAGCAAAATACAACATACTTGTTGTTGTCAACTCAAGCATGAAACAAACATCAACCTGTAAACATTAGTCACACAACAGGCAACACACCTGTTTACATCAACAGTTGTATGCCAGACTGGTTTTATAAACACTGACGCAGTCTCAACAATCCAGATTACAACACCATAAATACATGTACTTCCTTTAATTTTCAAGTTAGATAACTCTTTTAGTGTTGACATATTACTCACTTACTATTTATTACACTTCAAATCACAATTAATTTGACTTCATTAATAAAATTGACCTTTTTTGAATTACTTTAATAACCTCCTACACTCAAGACAATGTAGCTTTAGTTCCAGTATTTAAAACACTTGTAATTTACACGCACAATGCAAAATAAAATTCCTTATTATCTCTTGTTCATTATTTTAGTAAATACCATTTAGTAAATATTATTATACCATCATTCTTATTACAAACATATGTTACACATAAGCTATACTGTACATTACAACAAAATAATATTAACACTAACACATTTATTTACAAATTTTCATCATATTTTTTCTCATTTACCACACTTCATTACCTAAATCGGCCAAGTAATGTTACTATTACTCACATAATTAAATGTTCATTCAGTATTGCTCAACCCTCAGCATCAAAAATTAGTCTTTTCTTCACATAACATTGTTCAATTTTATTGATACCCAACATATGGCTATCTTTTTTATAATAACCATACAAATTTATGTTCCATTGTACCACAATAATAATATTTAGTGTTACCTCCCCTTATTACTATATCATAAATCAAGTCTGCATTAGTATTTTTTATAAAGTCTCCATCAGTGTTTGTTATTACAATTACATCATTATCACAATATTCGTCAGCTATTCTAATACGCTGACCCTCATTACAGGTAAACGTATATTACTATCATCAATATCAATATAATCATTGTTTATCACACAAGGTAGTCTCTACTATTTTTAATATAATCATTTCTTTCAATATTTATTCCCCTTACAA
This sequence comes from Magicicada septendecula, assembly GCA_034769895.1. NCBI lineage: Eukaryota > Metazoa > Arthropoda > Insecta > Hemiptera > Cicadidae > Magicicada > Magicicada septendecula. Next base: position 198,999,474 of record CM068376.1, on the reverse strand, counting down.
ACACTTCATAATCTCTACTTAATCGAAACAACTCTATCACTGTATCTCTTTCATAATTACTTACAATACAACACCATTTCATCTTCTCACTCCACACAGAGGGCAACACAAACTTACTATTTGTCTTGGCACTTCCAAGACCATCACAAAAAATAAAGGGAACATTTGAAGACACCTTGTCTTCCACACAACTACCGGAGGAAACTCTGTCCTCATACAACATTGGTGAAGCTTTTTCTTCACCTATACTACAAGAAAAATTTTCCCTCTTTTCACACTCTACATTTAAACTATCTCCCCGTTCTTTCTCCCAGTCATCAGTACTTATTACTACTTCATTACTAACGTCAACTAAGTCTCTACTCTCATTATCACTACAACTATTACTCAACATATCACCATTAATTTTATTCAATAATATTTCACTCTTGTTTACATCATCATCACTAACATTATTACTCACTTTGTTTTCAATATTCCTCCCAAGCTTCTCTAGCTGTTGTTTTAGCTTAACACTCATTTCATTCAGTTTATCATCAAAACAATTCTTTTGTTCGTCAAATTTAGCATCAATTTTATTATTCTGTTTTTCGAAACTACTCTGACTTCGCTAACGTCACTGCTCAATTTCTCAAATTTACTATTTTGTTCGTCAAATTTACAATTCATTTTATCGAATTGACTTAATAAAATACTCATCATGTCATTATCAAGTTTGTTATTACATTTTGTTGAGGTTGGAGTTAACTGGACTCCAGAGTCCTCTGTGACCATTGTTTCATCTATAATATTTATCTTTCTATCTTTTTCATCTTGGCCTACATTCGGAGTTGAATGTGTTTCAAGGCTATTACTAATATCTGATTCGTTAAAATCAATTACAGTACTTTCATTATTATTACTTGCCATTTTTATCTTATTTATGGAATGTTATATTGAAATTTTAATCTTGTACTTATTCAGTATTAATTTACTGCTCTACACAATTATATAACCCTCTTACTATTTACTTTTCATAATATTTCTTTATGTTTATGTAGTTTACAAAGATTTCCTCCCTCTCAAATAACCCGTTCTGCAGCTTAATTAGGTCTGATCTGTGTGATTATAATAAATCACACAAATCGTCCCTGTTTGGGCGCCACTGAAACTATATAACTTACTTCAAATTTATCATTAACTCTTCAAGTCCCTAGTTCGGGGCCACTGAAACTATATAAGTTCTATGCAAATATAAAATACTCTTACCTTTGGGTTCCTCTCCAGGGTTTTACAGACGAACACAGCTGCAGAAAGGATTATTTGAAATAGACGGTACAAATATAAATACGCAGTTTATATTTGAACAAATAATGTGTGGTTTATTGTACAAATTAATTATTTCATTTTACTTTGATGTCAATAAAAGTTCTAATTTCTTTTAGGGTATTTAAATATAATTTTCATTAGTAACATAAACATGTCTTACTACGACATTTCTTAGACTACGATAAATTATTTATATTTTTTAATGAACCAATACGTTTTATTTTTTTCTTGTTTAATTTATATCTTTTCCCTTAGAGATCTCTATTATATAAAGTTACATTTTAAATTCTTCTTTCATAGTGAGCAATCACCATTTAGTTTAAATTGGTGTTAATATAAATATTCAGTGTTTTAGTTACCCATCCGCTGCGTGTTCATATGGTTGGTTGCACAAACTCGGGTTAATCACTTTCTTCGTTCTAACGCACTCCGACACTCGTTTATTGAGTTTAGTTGTAGTTTCTTTATCACATTTTATTTACTTTGATTTAATATCCGTACACATTATAATATATATGTATATAGTCGGCTGACTTTTACTTGTTCAAACACTTAGATGTTTAATGGCTGCTCTAGTATTTATTCACTGTTAATTATTTTTTCTGGATAGGCCGACTATTATTTACGGCCTATCCTTCACGTCCGAGGCCACTGTTTGTTACAGTAAACTGTATGCTGATTTTTCTGGCCGCGCTACCATGAGTTGCAATGGAACTGGACTCTTACTGCGCTAAGGCCGAGAACACGGAGTTTTTTCTGGTCACGTGATCGTCAGTCTGCGCTCCAATTGGTGCTTTTTAAAAGAGCACTATAACACAGGCATAGCGTTTAGCAACATGTTGCCGCCTGGTGCAATATGACTTGACGTCATTTTCCCCGTGATTCACAGCTGACTCAAAACTGTAGGTTATTTCATAATCTGTCTGGACTGTTTGAGTGCGGAGACAAAACACAGACGTTTTGTTTTGTAATAAACACTGCATGCGTGGTTGACTAAATCGAGGTTCCAAAAAGGTGAACGCTGGCTACATAGGGAATACACTTGATTTAAAAAATTGTTTTTCATACAATTCTGTACCGTTACAATACCCCCCCCCCAATGAGATATTGGATGCCGAAGCATACAAACTCTCATTGCCTAAAACCTAAGAGGATCAGTGAGGATATGGCGCCGCAACCCCCCTGAACTCTCTACTAAAATCATGGGTACTTACCCCCCTAGTCTGGCGACTGTGGCAGCACCCGTCCGATCTTACTGGACTTCTCTACTCGAGATCCCAACACCATAAGCTCGTACCGATCCCGCCACATTATCACGCGACTCTAAAACATCCAATTAAAATTTTACAAAAAGGCCTTCCAATATACTGTATCCACAACTGATTGGTTTCCTCTTAGCCGTACTGGTTCATTAACAAAGTACTGGTTCTTTTTTATTATAAAATATAATATGCATTTGACTACATTGTAATACGGCTTCTAAATTGTCCATCAGTTACATTGATCAATTCAAATTTAATCCTCAAGTCCATACCCATACACTATCACAATGACTCATCTTTAACAAGTTACATTGTTCAACAATATAGCTTAACCCTAGAAGATACAAGATTAACAGAACCATATAAGTTTACAGTATCCTAGCCTTAGTATATATGCATTCCAGACAAATTAAATAATGTTCCCAGTACAATATTGCCCAGCCAAAATAACACATCAATTATACAAAATCGCATTAAATCACAACAATTATAACTAAAAAATACAAGTTATATCCTTATATCCTTAACCTTATATATTTATATAGAATTTTTTTTTTTTTTTACTACTACTACTACCACCCTAATAGTCCCTTAACCCCTGATACCCGTTACAATCTGCTGTGTTAAGCACTAGGCTTCTTGGCCCTTGCAGACCTCATCCTAGCCGTAATCACATCTCCCTCGTGACCTGTAACTGGGTCACCTCCTAATCCACACTCACTATTTCCCCCCCTGGACTGTAGCGCACAGTTGCTTCCACAAGGACTGATGCGGAAGGGGTGGACATTTTTTCTTTTATTCCACCCCATCCTTGCTTCGGCGTTACAATAAAAATTCAGTATAATACTTACTAGTATTGAATGATACACCCCTAATGGACTACCACCCCTATCTGGGTGAAAATAGCCCTGTTCCAAAATTTGGTAGATTCCCCTAAAAATAACCCCCCTACTAAGTCTAACAAACCACCGGGTTAACAAAACAAAACAAACCACAAGCCGGTTATATCAAGTAAAATTTATGATTTGTCACAATTAACTACTTTCACGGTCATGATCCGGCGAGGTCATGGCCGCACTTAGGTGGGGAATCTACAGTTAAACATAAAACATAGATTGACATTGATAAAGGTTTACATGAACAGTTATATACACATCTTATTTTCCAAACACTATCTTAGCCTGAACATTTTTGATTATTTCTTATCCAAAATGTCCTTCAGTTTTCATCAGTTTTTATTTAATTTATCATTACAGTTGAAATTCAAATCAAAATAGATTTAAACACATCACTAACATTCACACTTTTAAGTTAATCTAGGGGCAACTCCAATTTAATTTAGTTTCTTCATCTATTCAGAACAATTTCAATTACTTTAATTACATTTTTTCAAAATGATTCTGCATTAACAAAATCCTATCACCCGGAATTTAACTGTCTTACAATCAAAACACTAAGTCATTTCCTTTCATTATAAAAAATTACCTTCATTTCTTACATTTTTTTTTTTTCATAATAGGGTTTACTCCTAGCAATGATTCAGCAAAATACAACATTCTTGTTGTTGTCAACTCAAGCATGAAACAAACATCAACCTGTAAACATTAGTCACACAACAGGCAACACACCTGTTTACATCAACAGTTGTATGCCAGACTGGTTTTATAAACACTGACGCAGTCTCAACAATCCAGATTACAACACCATAAATACATGTACTTCCTTTAATTTTCAAGTTAGATAACTCTTTTAGTGTTGACATATTACTCACTTACTATTTATCACACTTCAAATCACAATTAATTTGACTTCATTAATAAAATTGACCTTTTTTGAATTACTTTAATAACCTCCTACACTCAAGACAATGTAGCTTTAGTTCCAGTATTTAAAACACTTGTAATTTACACGCACAATGCAAAATAAAATTCCTTATTATCTCTTGTTCATTATTTTAGTAAATACCATTTAGTAAATATTATTATACCATCATTCTTATTACAAACATATGTTACACATAAGCTATACTGTACATTACAACAAAATAATATTAACACTAACACATTTATTTACAAATTTTCGTCATATTTTTTCTCATTTACCACACTTCATTACCTAAATCGGCCAAGTAATTTTACTATTACTCACATAATTAAATGTTCATTCAGTATTGCTCAACCCTCAGCATCAAAAATTAGTCATTTCTTCACACAACATTGTTCAATTTTATTGATACCCAACATATGGCTATCTTTTTTATAATAACCATACAAATTTATGTTCCATTGTACCACAATTATAATATTTAGTGTTACCTCCCCTTATTACTATATCATAAATGAAGTCTGCATTAGTATTTTTTATAAAGTCTCCATCAGTGTTTGTTATTACAATTACATCATTATCACAATATTCGTCAGCTATTACTAATACGCTGACCCTCATTACAGGTAAACGTATATTACTATCATCAATATCAATATAATCATTGTTTATCACACAAGGTAGTCTCTACTATTTTTAATATAATCATTTCTTTCAATATTTATTCCCCTTACAAACACTTCATAATCTCTACTTAATCGAAACAACTCTATCACTGTATCTCTTTCATAATTACTTACAATACAACACCATTTCATCTTCTCACTCCACACAGAGGGCAACACAAACTTACTATTTGTCTTGGCACTTCCAAGACCATCACAAAAAATAAAGGGAACATTTGAAGACACCTTGTCTTCCACACAACTACCGGAGGAAACTCTGTCCTCATACAACATTGGTGAAGCTTTTTCTTCACCTATACTACAAGAAAAATTTTCCCTCTTTTCACACTCTACATTTAAACTATCTCTCCGTTCTTTCTCCCAGTCATCAGTACTTATTACTACTTCATTACTAACGTCAACTAACTCTCTACTCTCATTATCACTACAACTATTACTCAACATATCACCATTAATTTTATTCAATAATATTTCACTCTTGTTTACATCATCATGACTAACATTATTACTCACTTTGTTTTCAATATTCCTCCCAAGCTTCTCTAGCTGTTGTTTTAGCTTAACACTCATTTCATTCAGTTTATCATCAAAACAATTCTTTTGTTCGTCAAATTTAGCATCAATTTTATTATTCTGTTTTTCGAAACTACTCTTGACTTCGCTAACGTCACTGCTCAATTTCTCAAATTTACTATTTTGTTCGTCAAATTTACAATTCATTTTATCGAATTGACTTAATAAAATACTCATCATGTCATTATCAAGTTTGTTATTACATTTTGTTGAGGTTGGAGTTAACTGGACTCCAGAGTCCTCTGTGACCATTGTTTCATCTATAATATTTATCTTTCTATCTTTTTCATCTTGGCCTACATTCGGAGTTGAATGTGTTTCAAGGCTATTACTAATATCTGATTCATTAAAATCAATTACAGTACTTTCATTATTATTACTTGCCATTTTTATCTTATTTATGGAATGTTATATTGAAATTTTAATCTTGTACTTATTCAGTATTAATTTACTGCTCTACACAATTATAACCCTCTTACTATTTACTTTTCATAATATTTCTTTATGTTTATGTAGTTTACAAAGATTTCCTCCCTCTCAAATAACCCGTTCTGCAGCTTAATTAGGTCTGATCTGTGTGATTATAATAAATCACACAAATCATCCCTGTTTGGGCGCCACTGAAACTATATAACTTACTTCAAATTTATCATTAACTCTTCAAGTCCCTAGTTCGGGGCCACTGAAACTATATAAGTTCTATGCAAATATAAAATACTCTTACCTTTGGGTTCCTCTCCAGGGTTTTACAGACGAACACAGCTGCAGAAAGGATTATTTGAAATAGACGGTACAAATATAAATACGCAGTTTATATTTGAACAAATAATGTGTGGTTTATTGTACAAATTAATTATTTCATTTTACTTTGATGTCAATAAAAGTTCTAATTTCTTTTAGGGTATTTAAATATAATTTTCATTAGTAACATAAACATGTCTTACTACGACATTTCTTAGACTACGATAAATTATTTATATTTTTTAATGAACCAATACGTTTTATTTTTTTCTTGTTTAATTTATATCTTTTCCCTTAGAGATCTCTATTATATAAAGTTACATTTTAAATTCTTCTTTCATAGTGAGCAATCACCATTTAGTTTAAATTGGTGTTAATATAAATATTCAGTGTTTTAGTTACCCATCCGCTGCGTGTTCATATGGTTGGTTGCACAAACTCGGGTTAATCACTTTCTTCGTTCTAACGCACTCCGACACTCGTTTATTGAGTTTAGTTGTAGTTTCTTTATCACATTTTATTTACTTTGATTTAATATCCGTACACATTATAATATATATGTATATAGTCGGCTGACTTTTACTTGTTCAAACACTTAGATGTTTAATGGCTGCTCTAGTATTTATTCACTGTTAATTATTTTTTCTGGATAGGCCGACTATTATTTACGGCCTATCCTTCACGTCCGAGGCCACTGTTTGTTACAGTAAACTGTATGCTGATTTTTCTGGCCGCGCTACCATGAGTTGCAATGGAACTGGACTCTTACTGCGCTAAGGCCGAGAACACGGAGTTTTTTCTGGTCACGTGATCGTCAGTCTGCGCTCCAATTGGTGCTTTTTAAAAAAGCACTATAACACAGGCATAGCGTTTAGCAACATGTTGCCGCCTGGTGCAATATGACTTGACGTCATTTTCCCCGTGATTCACAGCTGACTCAAAACTGTAGGTTATTTCATAATCTGTCTGGACTGTTTGAGTGCGGAGACAAAACACAGACGTTTTGTTTTGTAATGAACACTGCATGCGTGGTTGACTAAATCGAGGTTCCAAAAAGGTGAACGCTGGCTACATAGGGAATACACTTGATTTAAAAAATTGTTTTTCATACAATTCTGTACCGTTACAATACCCCCCCCCAATGAGATATTTGATGCCTAAGCATACAAACTCTCATTGCCTAAAACCTAAGAGGATCAGTGAGGTATGGCGCCGCAACCCCCCTGAACTCTCTTCTAAAATCATGGGTACTTTCCCCCCTAGTCTGGCGACTGTGGCAGCACCCGTCCGATCTTACTGGACTTCTCTACTCGAGATCCCAACACCATAAGCTCGTACCGATCCCGCCACATTATCACGCGACTCTAAAACATCCAATTAAAATTTCACAAAAAGGCCTTCCAATATACTGTATCCACAACTGATTGGTTTCCTCTTAGCCGTACTGGTTCATTAACAAAGTACTGGTTCATTTTTATTATAAAATATAATATGCATTTGACTACATTGTAATACGGCTTCTAAATTGTCCATCAGTTACATTGATCAATTCAAATTTAATCCTCAAGTCCATACCCATACACTATCACAATGACTCATCTTTAACAAGTTACATTGTTCAACAATATAGCTTAACCCTAGAAGATAAGAGATTAACAGAACCATATAAGTTTACAGTATCCTAGCCTTAGTATATATGCATTCCAGACAAATTAAATAATGTTCCCAGTACAATATTGCCCAGCCAAAATAACACATCAATTATACAAAATCGCATTAAATCACAACAATTATAACTAAAAAATACAAGTTATATCCTTATATCCTTAACCTTATATATTTATATAGAATTTTTTTTTTTTTTTACTACTACTACTACCACCCTAATAGTCCCTTAACCCCTGATACCCGTTACAATCTGCTGTGTTAAGCACTAGGCTTCTTGGCCCTTGCAGACCTCATCCTAGCCGTAATCACATCTCCCTCGTGACCTGTAACTGGGTCACCTCCTAATCCACACTCACTATTTCCCCCCCCCTGGACTGTAGCGCACAGTTGCTTCCACAAGGACTGATGCGGAAGGGGTGGACATTTTTTCTTTTATTCCACCCCATCCTTGCTTCGGCGTTACAATAAAAATTCAGTATAATACTTACTAGTATTGAATGATACACCCCTAATGGACTACCACCCCTATCTGGGTGAAAATAGCCCTGTTCCAAAATTTGGTAGATTCCCCTAAAAATAACCCCCCTACTAAGTCTAACAAACCACCGGGTTAACAAAACAAAACAAACCACAAGCCGGTTATATCAAGTAAAATTTATGATTTGTCACAATTAACTACTTTCACGGTCATGATCCGGCGAGGTCATGGCCGCACTTAGGTGGGGAATCTACAGTTAAACATAAAACATAGATTGACATTGATAAAGGTTTACATGAACAGTTATATACACATCTTATTTTCCAAACACTATCTTAGCCTGAACATTTTTGATTATTTCTTATCCAAAATTTCCTTCAGTTTTCATCAGTTTTTATTTAATTTATCATTACAGTTGAAATTCAAATCAAAATAGATTTAAACACATCACTAACATTCACACTTTTAAGTTAATCTAGGGGCAACTCCAATTTAATTTAGTTTCTTCATCTATTCAGAACAATTTCAATTACTTTAATTACATTTTTTCAAAATGATTCTGCATTAACAATATCCTATCACCCGGAATTTAACTGTCTTACAATCAAAACACTAAGTCATTTCCTTTCATTATAAAAAATTACCTTCATTTCTTACATTTTTTTTTTCATAATAGGGTTTACTCCTAGCAATGATTCAGCAAAATACAACATTCTTGTTGTTGTCAACTCAAGCATGAAACAAACATCAACCTGTAAACATTAGTCACACAACAGGCAACACACCTGTTTACATCAACAGTTGTATGCCAGACTGGTTTTATAAACACTGACGCAGTCTCAACAATCCAGATTACAACACCATAAATACATGTACTTCCTTTAATTTTCAAGTTAGATAACTCTTTTAGTGTTGACATATTACTCACTTACTATTTATTACACTTCAAATCACAATTAATTTGACTTCATTAATAAAATTGACCTTTTTTGAATTACTTTAATAACCTCCTACACTCAAGACAATGTAGCTTTAGTTCCAGTATTTAAAACACTTGTAATTTACACGCACAATGCAAAATAAAATTCCTTATTATCTCTTGTTCATTATTTTAGTAAATACCATTTAGTAAATATTATTATACCATCATTCTTATTACAAACATATGTTACACATAAGCTATACTGTACATTACAACAAAATAATATTAACACTAACACATTTATTTACAAATTTTCGTCATATTTTTTCTCATTTACCACACTTCATTACCTAAATCGGCCAAGTAATTTTACTATTACTCACATAATTAAATGTTCATTCAGTATTGCTCAACCCTCAGCATCAAAAATTAGTCTTTTCTTCACATAACATTGTTCAATTTTATTGATACCCAACATATGGCTATCTTTTTTAAAATAACCATACAAATTTATGTTCCATTGTACCACAATTATAATATTTAGTGTTACCTCCCCTTATTACTATATCATAAATCAAGTCTGCATTAGTATTTTTTATAAAGTCTCCATCAGTGTTTGTTATTACAATTACATCATTATCACAATATTCGTCAGCTATTACTAATACGCTGACCCTCATTACAGGTAAACGTATATTACTATCATCAATATCAATATAATCATTGTTTATCACACAAGGTAGTCTCTACTATTTTTAATATAATCATTTCTTTCAATATTTATTCCCCTTACAAACACTTCATAATCTCTACTTAATCGAAACAACTCTATCACTGTATCTCTTTCATAATTACTTACAATACAACACCATTTCATCTTCTCACTCCACACAGAGGGCAACACAAACTTACTATTTGTCTTGGCACTTCCAAGACCATCACAAAAAATAAAGGGAACATTTGAAGACACCTTGTCTTCCACACAACTACCGGAGGAAACTCTGTCCTCATACAACATTGGTGAAGCTTTTTCTTCACCTATACTACAAGAAAAATTTTCCCTCTTTTCACACTCTACATTTAAACTATCTCCCCGTTCTTTCTCCCAGTCATCAGTACTTATTACTACTTCATTACTAACGTCAACTAACTCTCTACTCTCATTATCACTACAACTATTACTCAACATATCACCATTAATTTTATTCAATAATATTTCACTCTTGTTTACATCATCATGACTAACATTATTACTCACTTTGTTTTCAATATTCCTCCCAAGCTTCTCTACCTGTTGTTTTAGCTTAACACTCATTTCATTCAGTTTATCATCAAAACAATTCTTTTGTTCGTCAAATTTAGCATCAATTTTATTATTCTGTTTTTCGAAACTACTCTTGACTTCGCTAACGTCACTGCTCAATTTCTCAAATTTACTATTTTGTTCGTCAAATTTACAATTCATTTTATCGAATTGACTTAATAAAATACTCATCATGTCATTATCAAGTTTGTTATTACATTTTGTTGAGGTTGGAGTTAACTGGACTCCAGAGTCCTCTGTGACCATTGTTTCATCTATAATATTTATCTTTCTATCTTTTTCATCTTGGCCTACATTCGGAGTTGAATGTGTTTCAAGGCTATTACTAATATCTGATTCGTTAAAATCAATTACAGTACTTTCATTATTATTACTTGCCATTTTTATCTTATTTATGGAATGTTATATTGAAATTTTAATCTTGTACTTATTCAGTATTAATTTACTGCTCTACACAATTATAACCCTCTTACTATTTACTTTTCATAATATTTCTTTATGTTTATGTAGTTCACAAAGATTTCCTCCCTCTTAAATAACCCGTTCTGCAGCTTAATTAGGTCTGATCTGTGTGATTATAATAAATCACACAAATCGTCCCTGTTTGGGCGCCACTGAAACTATATAACTTACTTCAAATTTATCATTAACTCTTCAAGTCCCTAGTTCGGGGCCACTGAAACTATATAAGTTCTATGCAAATATAAAATACTCTTACCTTTGGGTTCCTCTCCAGGGTTTTACAGACGAACACAGCTGCAGAAAGGATTATTTGAAATAGACGGTACAAATATAAATACGCAGTTTATATTTGAACAAATAATGTGTGGTTTATTGTACAAATTAATTATTTCATTTTACTTTGATGTCAATAAAAGTTCTAATTTCTTTTAGGGTATTTAAATATAATTTTCATTAGTAACATAAACATGTCTTACTACGACATTTCTTAGACTACGATAAATTATTTATATTTTTTAATGAACCAATACGTTTTATTTTTTTCTTGTTTAATTTATATCTTTTCCCTTAGAGATCTCTATTATATAAAGTTACATTTTAAATTCTTCTTTCATAGTGAGCAATCACCATTTAGTTTAAATTGGTGTTAATATAAATATTCAGTGTTTTAGTTACCCATCCGCTGCGTGTTCATATGGTTGGTTGCACAAACTCGGGTTAATCACTTTCTTCGTTCTAACGCACTCCGACACTCGTTTATTGAGTTTAGTTGTAGTTTCTTTATCACATTTTATTTACTTTGATTTAATATCCGTACACATTATAATATATATGTATATAGTCGGCTGACTTTTACTTGTTCAAACACTTAGATGTTTAATGGCTGCTCTAGTATTTATTCACTGTTAATTATTTTTTCTGGATAGGCCGACTATTATTTACGGCCTATCCTTCACGTCCGAGGCCACTGTTTGTTACAGTAAACTGTATGCTGATTTTTCTGGCCGCGCTACCATGAGTTGCAATGGAACTGGACTCTTACTGCGCTAAGGCCGAGAACACGGAGTTTTTTCTGGTCACGTGATCGTCAGTCTGCGCTCCAATTGGTGCTTTTTAAAAGAGCACTATAACACAGGCATAGCGTTTAGCAACATGTTGCCGCCTGGTGCAATATGACTTGACGTCATTTTCCCCGTGATTCACAGCTGACTCAAAACTGTAGGTTATTTCATAATCTGTCTGGACTGTTTGAGTGCGGAGACAAAACACAGACGTTTTGTTTTGTAATGAACACTGCATGCGTGGTTGACTAAATCGAGGTTCCAAAAAGGTGAACGCTGGCTACATAGGGAATACACTTGATTTAAAAAATTGTTTTTCATACAATTCTGTACCGTTACAATACCCCCCCCCCCAATGAGATATTTGATGCCTAAGCATACAAACTCTCATTGCCTAAAACCTAAGAGGATCAGTGAGGATATGGCGCCGCAACCCCCCTGAACTCTCTACTAAAATCATGGGTACTTTCCCCCCTAGTCTGGCGACTGTGGCAGCACCCGTCCGATCTTACTGGACTTCTCTACTCGAGATCCCAACACCATAAGCTCGTACCGATCCCGCCACATTATCACGCGACTCTAAAACATCCAATTAAAATTTCACAAAAAGGCCTTCCAATATACTGTATCCACAACTGATTGGTTTCCTCTTAGCCGTACTGGTTCATTAACAAAGTACTGGTTCATTTTTATTATAAAATATAATATGCATTTGACTACATTGTAATACGGCTTCTAAATTGTCCATCAGTTACATTGATCAATTCAAATTTAATCCTCAAGTCCATACCCATACACTATCACAATGACTCATCTTTAACAAGTTACATTGTTCAACAATATAGCTTAACCCTAGAAGATACAAGATTAACAGAACCATATAAGTTTACAGTATCCTAGCCTTAGTATATATGCATTCCAGACAAATTAAATAATGTTCCCAGTACAATATTGCCCAGCCAAAATAACACATCAATTATACAAAATCGCATTAAATCACAACAATTATAACTAAAAAATACAAGTTATATCCTTATATCCTTAACCTTATATATTTATATAGAATTTTTTTTTTTTTTTACTACTACTACTACCACCCTAATAGTCCCTTAACCCCTGATACCCGTTACAATCTGCTGTGTTAAGCACTAGGCTTCTTGGCCCTTGCAGACCTCATCCTAGCCGTAATCACATCTCCCTCGTGACCTGTAACTGGGTCACCTCCTAATCCACACTCACTATTTCCCCCCCCTGGACTGTAGCGCACAGTTGCTTCCACAAGGACTGATGCGGAAGGGGTGGACATTTTTTCTTTTATTCCACCCCATCCTTGCTTCGGCGTTACAATAAAAATTCAGTGTAATACTTACTAGTATTGAATGATACACCCCTAATGGACTACCACCCCTATCTGGGTGAAAATAGCCCTGTTCCAAAATTTGGTAGATTCCCCTAAAAATAACCCCCCTACTAAGTCTAACAAACCACCGGGTTAACAAAACAAAACAAACCACAAGCCGGTTATATCAAGTAAAATTTATGATTTGTCACAATTAACTACTTTCACGGTCATGATCCGGCGAGGTCATGGCCGCACTTAGGTGGGGAATCTACAGTTAAACATAAAACATAGATTGACATTGATAAAGGTTTACATGAACAGTTATATACACATCTTATTTTCCAAACACTATCTTAGCCTGAACATTTTTGATTATTTCTTATCCAAAATTTCCTTCAGTTTTCATCAGTTTTTATTTAATTTATCATTACAGTTGAAATTCAAATCAAAATAGATTTAAACACATCACTAACATTCACACTTTTAAGTTAATCTAGGGGCAACTCCAATTTAATTTAGTTTCTTCATCTATTCAGAACAATTTCAATTACTTTAATTACATTTTTTCAAAATGATTCTGCATTAACAAAATCCTATCACCCGGAATTTAACTGTCTTACAATCAAAACACTAAGTCATTTCCTTTCATTATAAAAAATTACCTTCATTTCTTACATTTTTTTTTTCATAATAGGGTTTACTCCTAGCAATGATTCAGCAAAATACAACATTCTTGTTGTTGTCAACTCAAGCATGAAACAAACATCAACCTGTAAACATTAGTCACACAACAGGCAACACACCTGTTTACATCAACAGTTGTATGCCAGACTGGTTTTATAAACACTGACGCAGTCTCAACAATCCAGATTACAACACCATAAATACATGTACTTCCTTTAATTTTCAAGTTAGATAACTCTTTTAGTGTTGACATATTACTCACTTACTATTTATTACACTTCAAATCACAATTAATTTGACTTCATTAATAAAATTGACCTTTTTTGAATTACTTTAATAACCTCCTACACTCAAGACAATGTAGCTTTAGTTCCAGTATTTAAAACACTTGTAATTTACACGCACAATGCAAAATAAAATTCCTTATTATCTCTTGTTCATTATTTTAGTAAATACCATTTAGTAAATATTATTATACCATCATTCTTATTACAAACATATGTTACACATAAGCTATACTGTACATTACAACAAAATAATATTAACACTAACACATTTATTTACAAATTTTTGTCATATTTTTTCTCATTTACCACACTTCATTACCTAAATCGGCCAAGTAATTTTACTATTACTCACATAATTAAATGTTCATTCAGTATTGCTCAACCCTCAGCATCAAAAATTAGTCTTTTCTTCACATAACATTGTTCAATTTTATTGATACCCAACATATGGCTATCTTTTTTAAAATAACCATACAAATTTATGTTCCATTGTACCACAATTATAATATTTAGTGTTACCTCCCCTTATTACTATATCATAAATCAAGTCTGCATTAGTATTTTTTATAAAGTCTCCATCAGTGTTTGTTATTACAATTACATCATTATCACAATATTCGTCAGCTATTACTAATACGCTGACCCTCATTACAGGTAAACGTATATTACTATCATCAATATCAATATAATCATTGTTTATCACACAAGGTAGTCTCTACTATTTTTAATATAATCATTTCTTTCAATATTTATTCCCCTTACAAACACTTCATAATCTCTACTTAATCGAAACAACTCTATCACTGTATCTCTTTCATAATTACTTACAATACAACACCATTTCATCTTCTCACTCCACACAGAGGGCAACACAAACTTACTATTTGTCTTGGCACTTCCAAGACCATCACAAAAAATAAAGGGAACATTTGAAGACACCTTGTCTTCCACACAACTACCGGAGGAAACTCTGTCCTCATACAACATTGGTGAAGCTTTTTCTTCACCTATACTACAAGAAAAATTTTCCCTCTTTTCACACTCTACATTTAAACTATCTCCCCGTTCTTTCTCCCAGTCATCAGTACTTATTACTACTTCATTACTAACGTCAACTAACTCTCTACTCTCATTATCACTACAACTATTACTCAACATATCACCATTAATTTTATTCAATAATATTTCACTCTTGTTTACATCATCATGACTAACATTATTACTCACTTTGTTTTCAATATTCCTCCCAAGCTTCTCTACCTGTTGTTTTAGCTTAACACTCATTTCATTCAGTTTATCATCAAAACAATTCTTTTGTTCGTCAAATTTAGCATCAATTTTATTATTCTGTTTTTCGAAACTACTCTTGACTTCGCTAACGTCACTGCTCAATTTCTCAAATTTACTATTTTGTTCGTCAAATTTACAATTCATTTTATCGAATTGACTTAATAAAATACTCATCATGTCATTATCAAGTTTGTTATTACATTTTGTTGAGGTTGGAGTTAACTGGACTCCAGAGTCCTCTGTGACCATTGTTTCATCTATAATATTTATCTTTCTATCTTTTTCATCTTGGCCTACATTCGGAGTTGAATGTGTTTCAAGGCTATTACTAATATCTGATTCGTTAAAATCAATTACAGTACTTTCATTATTATTACTTGCCATTTTTATCTTATTTATGGAATGTTATATTGAAATTTTAATCTTGTACTTATTCAGTATTAATTTACTGCTCTACACAATTATAACCCTCTTACTATTTACTTTTCATAATATTTCTTTATGTTTATGTAGTTCACAAAGATTTCCTCCCTCTTAAATAACCCGTTCTGCAGCTTAATTAGGTCTGATCTGTGTGATTATAATAAATCACACAAATCGTCCCTGTTTGGGCGCCACTGAAACTATATAACTTACTTCAAATTTATCATTAACTCTTCAAGTCCCTAGTTCGGGGCCACTGAAACTATATAAGTTCTATGCAAATATAAAATACTCTTACCTTTGGGTTCCTCTCCAGGGTTTTACAGACGAACACAGCTGCAGAAAGGATTATTTGAAATAGACGGTACAAATATAAATACGCAGTTTATATTTGAACAAATAATGTGTGGTTTATTGTACAAATTAATTATTTCATTTTACTTTGATGTCAATAAAAGTTCTAATTTCTTTTAGGGTATTTAAATATAATTTTCATTAGTAACATAAACATGTCTTACTACGACATTTCTTAGACTACGATAAATTATTTATATTTTTTAATGAACCAATACGTTTTATTTTTTTCTTGTTTAATTTATATCTTTTCCCTTAGAGATCTCTATTATATAAAGTTACATTTTAAATTCTTCTTTCATAGTGAGCAATCACCATTTAGTTTAAATTGGTGTTAATATAAATATTCAGTGTTTTAGTTACCCATCCGCTGCGTGTTCATATGGTTGGTTGCACAAACTCGGGTTAATCACTTTCTTCGTTCTAACGCACTCCGACACTCGTTTATTGAGTTTAGTTGTAGTTTCTTTATCACATTTTATTTACTTTGATTTAATATCCGTACACATTATAATATATATGTATATAGTCGGCTGACTTTTACTTGTTCAAACACTTAGATGTTTAATGGCTGCTCTAGTATTTATTCACTGTTAATTATTTTTTCTGGATAGGCCGACTATTATTTACGGCCTATCCTTCACGTCCGAGGCCACTGTTTGTTACAGTAAACTGTATGCTGATTTTTCTGGCCGCGCTACCATGAGTTGCAATGGAACTGGACTCTTACTGCGCTAAGGCCGAGAACACGGAGTTTTTTCTGGTCACGTGATCGTCAGTCTGCGCTCCAATTGGTGCTTTTTAAAAGAGCACTATAACACAGGCATAGCGTTTAGCAACATGTTGCCGCCTGGTGCAATATGACTTGACGTCATTTTCCCCGTGATTCACAGCTGACTCAAAACTGTAGGTTATTTCATAATCTGTCTGGACTGTTTGAGTGCGGAGACAAAACACAGACGTTTTGTTTTGTAATGAACACTGCATGCGTGGTTGACTAAATCGAGGTTCCAAAAAGGTGAACGCTGGCTACATAGGGAATACACTTGATTTAAAAAATTGTTTTTCATACAATTCTGTACCGTTACAATACCCCCCCCCCAATGAGATATTTGATGCCTAAGCATACAAACTCTCATTGCCTAAAACCTAAGAGGATCAGTGAGGATATGGCGCCGCAACCCCCCTGAACTCTCTACTAAAATCATGGGTACTTTCCCCCCTAGTCTGGCGACTGTGGCAGCACCCGTCCGATCTTACTGGACTTCTCTACTCGAGATCCCAACACCATAAGCTCGTACCGATCCCGCCACATTATCACGCGACTCTAAAACATCCAATTAAAATTTCACAAAAAGGCCTTCCAATATACTGTATCCACAACTGATTGGTTTCCTCTTAGCCGTACTGGTTCATTAACAAAGTACTGGTTCATTTTTATTATAAAATATAATATGCATTTGACTACATTGTAATACGGCTTCTAAATTGTCCATCAGTTACATTGATCAATTCAAATTTAATCCTCAAGTCCATACCCATACACTATCACAATGACTCATCTTTAACAAGTTACATTGTTCAACAATATAGCTTAACCCTAGAAGATACAAGATTAACAGAACCATATAAGTTTACAGTATCCTAGCCTTAGTATATATGCATTCCAGACAAATTAAATAATGTTCCCAGTACAATATTGCCCAGCCAAAATAACACATCAATTATACAAAATCGCATTAAATCACAACAATTATAACTAAAAAATACAAGTTATATCCTTATATCCTTAACCTTATATATTTATATAGAATTTTTTTTTTTTTTTACTACTACTACTACCACCCTAATAGTCCCTTAACCCCTGATACCCGTTACAATCTGCTGTGTTAAGCACTAGGCTTCTTGGCCCTTGCAGACCTCATCCTAGCCGTAATCACATCTCCCTCGTGACCTGTAACTGGGTCACCTCCTAATCCACACTCACTATTTCCCCCCCCTGGACTGTAGCGCACAGTTGCTTCCACAAGGACTGATGCGGAAGGGGTGGACATTTTTTCTTTTATTCCACCCCATCCTTGCTTCGGCGTTACAATAAAAATTCAGTGTAATACTTACTAGTATTGAATGATACACCCCTAATGGACTACCACCCCTATCTGGGTGAAAATAGCCCTGTTCCAAAATTTGGTAGATTCCCCTAAAAATAACCCCCCTACTAAGTCTAACAAACCACCGGGTTAACAAAACAAAACAAACCACAAGCCGGTTATATCAAGTAAAATTTATGATTTGTCACAATTAACTACTTTCACGGTCATGATCCGGCGAGGTCATGGCCGCACTTAGGTGGGGAATCTACAGTTAAACATAAAACATAGATTGACATTGATAAAGGTTTACATGAACAGTTATATACACATCTTATTTTCCAAACACTATCTTAGCCTGAACATTTTTGATTATTTCTTATCCAAAATTTCCTTCAGTTTTCATCAGTTTTTATTTAATTTATCATTACAGTTGAAATTCAAATCAAAATAGATTTAAACACATCACTAACATTCACACTTTTAAGTTAATCTAGGGGCAACTCCAATTTAATTTAGTTTCTTCATCTATTCAGAACAATTTCAATTACTTTAATTACATTTTTTCAAAATGATTCTGCATTAACAAAATCCTATCACCCGGAATTTAACTGTCTTACAATCAAAACACTAAGTCATTTCCTTTCATTATAAAAAATTACCTTCATTTCTTACATTTTTTTTTTTCATAATAGGGTTTACTCCTAGCAATGATTCAGCAAAATACAACATTCTTGTTGTTGTCAACTCAAGCATGAAACAAACATCAACCTGTAAACATTAGTCACACAACAGGCAACACACCTGTTTACATCAACAGTTGTATGCCAGACTGGTTTTATAAACACTGACGCAGTCTCAACAATCCAGATTACAACACCATAAATACATGTACTTCCTTTAATTTTCAAGTTAGATAACTCTTTTAGTGTTGACATATTACTCACTTACTATTTATTACACTTCAAATCACAATTAATTTGACTTCATTAATAAAATTGACCTTTTTTGAATTACTTTAATAACCTCCTACACTCAAGACAATGTAGCTTTAGTTCCAGTATTTAAAACACTTGTAATTTACACGCACAATGCAAAATAAAATTCCTTATTATCTCTTGTTCATTATTTTAGTAAATACCATTTAGTAAATATTATTATACCATCATTCTTATTACAAACATATGTTACACATAAGCTATACTGTACATTACAACAAAATAATATTAACACTAACACATTTATTTACAAATTTTTGTCATATTTTTTCTCATTTACCACACTTCATTACCTAAATCGGCCAAGTAATTTTACTATTACTCACATAATTAAATGTTCATTCAGTATTGCTCAACCCTCAGCATCAAAAATTAGTCTTTTCTTCACATAACATTGTTCAATTTTATTGATACCCAACATATGGCTATCTTTTTTAAAATAACCATACAAATTTATGTTCCATTGTACCACAATTATAATATTTAGTGTTACCTCCCCTTATTACTATATCATAAATCAAGTCTGCATTAGTATTTTTTATAAAGTCTCCATCAGTGTTTGTTATTACAATTACATCATTATCACAATATTCGTCAGCTATTACTAATACGCTGACCCTCATTACAGGTAAACGTATATTACTATCATCAATATCAATATAATCATTGTTTATCACACAAGGTAGTCTCTACTATTTTTAATATAATCATTTCTTTCAATATTTATTCCCCTTACAAACACTTCATAATCTCTACTTAATCGAAACAACTCTATCACTGTATCTCTTTCATAATTACTTACAATACAACACCATTTCATCTTCTCACTCCACACAGAGGGCAACACAAACTTACTATTTGTCTTGGCACTTCCAAGACCATCACAAAAAATAAAGGGAACATTTGAAGACACCTTGTCTTCCACACAACTACCGGAGGAAACTCTGTCCTCATACAACATTGGTGAAGCTTTTTCTTCACCTATACTACAAGAAAAATTTTCCCTCTTTTCACACTCTACATTTAAACTATCTCCCCGTTCTTTCTCCCAGTCATCAGTACTTATTACTACTTCATTACTAACGTCAACTAACTCTCTACTCTCATTATCACTACAACTATTACTCAACATATCACCATTAATTTTATTCAATAATATTTCACTCTTGTTTACATCATCATGACTAACATTATTACTCACTTTGTTTTCAATATTCCTCCCAAGCTTCTCTACCTGTTGTTTTAGCTTAACACTCATTTCATTCAGTTTATCATCAAAACAATTCTTTTGTTCGTCAAATTTAGCATCAATTTTATTATTCTGTTTTTCGAAACTACTCTTGACTTCGCTAACGTCACTGCTCAATTTCTCAAATTTACTATTTTGTTCGTCAAATTTACAATTCATTTTATCGAATTGACTTAATAAAATACTCATCATGTCATTATCAAGTTTGTTATTACATTTTGTTGAGGTTGGAGTTAACTGGACTCCAGAGTCCTCTGTGACCATTGTTTCATCTATAATATTTATCTTTCTATCTTTTTCATCTTGGCCTACATTCGGAGTTGAATGTGTTTCAAGGCTATTACTAATATCTGATTCGTTAAAATCAATTACAGTACTTTCATTATTATTACTTGCCATTTTTATCTTATTTATGGAATGTTATATTGAAATTTTAATCTTGTACTTATTCAGTATTAATTTACTGCTCTACACAATTATAACCCTCTTACTATTTACTTTTCATAATATTTCTTTATGTTTATGTAGTTCACAAAGATTTCCTCCCTCTTAAATAACCCGTTCTGCAGCTTAATTAGGTCTGATCTGTGTGATTATAATAAATCACACAAATCGTCCCTGTTTGGGCGCCACTGAAACTATATAACTTACTTCAAATTTATCATTAACTCTTCAAGTCCCTAGTTCGGGGCCACTGAAACTATATAAGTTCTATGCAAATATAAAATACTCTTACCTTTGGGTTCCTCTCCAGGGTTTTACAGACGAACACAGCTGCAGAAAGGATTATTTGAAATAGACGGTACAAATATAAATACGCAGTTTATATTTGAACAAATAATGTGTGGTTTATTGTACAAATTAATTATTTCATTTTACTTTGATGTCAATAAAAGTTCTAATTTCTTTTAGGGTATTTAAATATAATTTTCATTAGTAACATAAACATGTCTTACTACGACATTTCTTAGACTACGATAAATTATTTATATTTTTTAATGAACCAATACGTTTTATTTTTTTCTTGTTTAATTTATATCTTTTCCCTTAGAGATCTCTATTATATAAAGTTACATTTTAAATTCTTCTTTCATAGTGAGCAATCACCATTTAGTTTAAATTGGTGTTAATATAAATATTCAGTGTTTTAGTTACCCATCCGCTGCGTGTTCATATGGTTGGTTGCACAAACTCGGGTTAATCACTTTCTTCGTTCTAACGCACTCCGACACTCGTTTATTGAGTTTAGTTGTAGTTTCTTTATCACATTTTATTTACTTTGATTTAATATCCGTACACATTATAATATATATGTATATAGTCGGCTGACTTTTACTTGTTCAAACACTTAGATGTTTAATGGCTGCTCTAGTATTTATTCACTGTTAATTATTTTTTCTGGATAGGCCGACTATTATTTACGGCCTATCCTTCACGTCCGAGGCCACTGTTTGTTACAGTAAACTGTATGCTGATTTTTCTGGCCGCGCTACCATGAGTTGCAATGGAACTGGACTCTTACTGCGCTAAGGCCGAGAACACGGAGTTTTTTCTGGTCACGTGATCGTCAGTCTGCGCTCCAATTGGTGCTTTTTAAAAAAGCACTATAACACAGGCATAGCGTTTAGCAACATGTTGCCGCCTGGTGCAATATGACTTGACGTCATTTTCCCCGTGATTCACAGCTGACTCAAAACTGTAGGTTATTTCATAATCTGTCTGGACTGTTTGAGTGCGGAGACAAAACACAGACGTTTTGTTTTGTAATGAACACTGCATGCGTGGTTGACTAAATCGAGGTTCCAAAAAGGTGAACGCTGGCTACATAGGGAATACACTTGATTTAAAAAATTGTTTTTCATACAATTCTGTACCGTTACAATACCCCCCCCCCAATGAGATATTTGATGCCTAAGCATACAAACTCTCATTGCCTAAAACCTAAGAGGATCAGTGAGGTATGGCGCCGCAACCCCCCTGAACTCTCTACTAAAATCATGGGTACTTTCCCCCCTAGTCTGGCTACTGTGGCAGCACCCGTCCGATCTTACTGGACTTCTCTACTCGAGATCCCAACACCATAAGCTCGTACCGATCCCGCCACATTATCACGCGACTCTAAAACATCCAATTAAAATTTCACAAAAAGGCCTTCCAATATACTGTATCCACAACTGATTGGTTTCCTCTTAGCCGTACTGGTTCATTAACAAAGTACTGGTTCATTTTTATTATAAAATATAATATGCATTTGACTACATTGTAATACGGCTTCTAAATTGTCCATCAGTTACATTGATCAATTCAAATTTAATCCTCAAGTCCATACCCATACACTATCACAATGACTCATCTTTAACAAGTTACATTGTTCAACAATATAGCTTAACCCTAGAAGATACAAGATTAACAGAACCATATAAGTTTACAGTATCCTAGCCTTAGTATATATGCATTCCAGACAAATTAAATAATGTTCCCAGTACAATATTGCCCAGCCAAAATAACACATCAATTATACAAAATCGCATTAAATCACAACAATTATAACTAAAAAATACAAGTTATATCCTTATATCCTTAACCTTATATATTTATATAGAATTTTTTTTTTTTTTTTACTACTACTACTACCACCCTAATAGTCCCTTAACCCCTGATACCCGTTACAATCTGCTGTGTTCAGCACTAGGCTTCTTGGCCCTTGCAGACCTCATCCTAGCCGTAATCACATCTCCCTCGTGACCTGTAACTGGGTCACCTCCTAATCCACACTCACTATTTCCCCCCCCTGGACTGTAGCGCACAGTTGCTTCCACAAGGACTGATGCGGAAGGGGTGGACATTTTTTCTTTTATTCCACCCCATCCTTGCTTCGGCGTTACAATAAAAATTCAGTATAATACTTACTAGTATTGAATGATACACCCCTAATGGACTACCACCCCTATCTGGGTGAAAATAGCCCTGTTCCAAAATTTGGTAGATTCCCCTAAAAATAACCCCCCTACTAAGTCTAACAAACCACCGGGTTAACAAAACAAAACAAACCACAAGCCGGTTATATCAAGTAAAATTTATGATTTGTCACAATTAACTACTTTCACGGTCATGATCCGGCGAGGTCATGGCCGCACTTAGGTGGGGAATCTACAGTTAAACATAAAACATAGATTGACATTGATAAAGGTTTACATGAACAGTTATATACACATCTTATTTTCCAAACACTATCTTAGCCTGAACATTTTTGATTATTTCTTATCCAAAATTTCCTTCAGTTTTCATCAGTTTTTATTTAATTTATCATTACAGTTGAAATTCAAATCAAAATAGATTTAAACACATCACTAACATTCACACTTTTAAGTTAATCTAGGGGCAACTCCAATTTAATTTAGTTTCTTCATCTATTCAGAACAATTTCAATTACTTTAATTACATTTTTTCAAATTGATTCTGCATTAACAAAATCCTATCACCCGGAATTTAACTGTCTTACAATCAAAACACTAAGTCATTTTCTTTCATTATAAAAAATTACCTTCATTTCTTACATTTTTTTTTTCATAATA
This sequence comes from Magicicada septendecula, assembly GCA_034769895.1. NCBI lineage: Eukaryota > Metazoa > Arthropoda > Insecta > Hemiptera > Cicadidae > Magicicada > Magicicada septendecula. The sequence goes on along the minus strand of CM068376.1, from coordinate 198,974,873 downwards.
GGGTTTACTCCTAGCAATGATTCAGCAAAATACAACATTCTTGTTGTTGTCAACTCAAGCATGAAACAAACATCAACCTGTAAACATTAGTCACACAACAGGCAACACACCTGTTTACATCAACAGTTGTATGCCAGACTGGTTTTATAAACACTGACGCAGTCTCAACAATCCAGATTACAACACCATAAATACATGTACTTCCTTTAATTTTCAAGTTAGATAACTCTTTTAGTGTTGACATATTACTCACTTACTATTTATTACACTTCAAATCACAATTAATTTGACTTCATTAATAAAATTGACCTTTTTTGAATTACTTTAATAACCTCCTACACTCAAGACAATGTAGCTTTAGTTCCAGTATTTAAAACACTTGTAATTTACACGCACAATGCAAAATAAAATTCCTTATTATCTCTTGTTCATTATTTTAGTAAATACCATTTAGTAAATATTATTATACCATCATTCTTATTACAAACATATGTTACACATAAGCTATACTGTACATTACAACAAAATAATATTAACACTAACACATTTATTTACAAATTTTCGTCATATCTTTTCTCATTTACCACACTTCATTACCTAAATCGGCCAAGTAATTTTACTATTACTCACATAATTAAATGTTCATTCAGTATTGCTCAACCCTCAGCATCAAAAATTAGTCTTTTCTTCACATAACATTGTTCAATTTTATTGATACCCAACATATGGCTATCTTTTTTAAAATAACCATACAAATTTATGTTCCATTGTACCACAATTATAATATTTAGTGTTACCTCCCCTTATTACTATATCATAAATCAAGTCTGCATTAGTATTTTTTATAAAGTCTCCATCAGTGTTTGTTATTACAATTACATCATTATCACAATATTCGTCAGCTATTACTAATACGCTGACCCTCATTACAGGTAAACGTATATTACTATCATCAATATCAATATAATCATTGTTTATCACACAAGGTAGTCTCTACTATTTTTAATATAATCATTTCTTTCAATATTTATTCCCCTTACAAACACTTCATAATCTCTACTTAATCGAAACAACTCTATCACTGTATCTCTTTCATAATTACTTACAATACAACACCATTTCATCTTCTCACTCCACACAGAGGGCAACACAAACTTACTATTTGTCTTGGCACTTCCAAGACCATCACAAAAAATAAAGGGAACATTTGAAGACACCTTGTCTTCCACACAACTACCGGAGGAAACTCTGTCCTCATACAACATTGGTGAAGCTTTTTCTTCACCTATACTACAAGAAAAATTTTCCCTCTTTTCACACTCTACATTTAAACTATCTCTCCGTTCTTTCTCCCAGTCATCAGTACTTATTACTACTTCATTACTAACGTCAACTAACTCTCTACTCTCATTATCACTACAACTATTACTCAACATATCACCATTAATTTTATTCAATAATATTTCACTCTTGTTTACATCATCATGACTAACATTATTACTCACTTTGTTTTCAATATTCCTCCCAAGCTTCTCTAGCTGTTGTTTTAGCTTAACACTCATTTCATTCAGTTTATCATCAAAACAATTCTTTTGTTCGTCAAATTTAGCATCAATTTTATTATTCTGTTTTTCGAAACTACTCTTGACTTCGCTAACGTCACTGCTCAATTTCTCAAATTTACTATTTTGTTCGTCAAATTTACAATTCATTTTATCGAATTGACTTAATAAAATACTCATCATGTCATTATCAAGTTTGTTATTACATTTTGTTGAGGTTGGAGTTAACTGGACTCCAGAGTCCTCTGTGACCATTGTTTCATCTATAATATTTATCTTTCTATCTTTTTAATCTTGGCCTACATTCGGAGTTGAATGTGTTTCAAGGCTATTACTAATATCTGATTCGTTAAAATCAATTACAGTACTTTCATTATTATTACTTGCCATTTTTATCTTATTTATGGAATGTTATATTGAAATTTTAATCTTGTACTTATTCAGTATTAATTTACTGCTCTACACAATTATAACCCTCTTACTATTTACTTTTCATAATATTTCTTTATGTTTATGTAGTTTACAAAGATTTCCTCCCTCTCAAATAACCCGTTCTGCAGCTTAATTAGGTCTGATCTGTGTGATTATAATAAATCACACAAATCATCCCTGTTTGGGCGCCACTGAAACTATATAACTTACTTCAAATTTATCATTAACTCTTCAAGTCCCTAGTTCGGGGCCACTGAAACTATATAAGTTCTATGCAAATATAAAATACTCTTACCTTTGGGTTCCTCTCCAGGGTTTTACAGACGAACACAGCTGCAGAAAGGATTATTTGAAATAGACGGTACAAATATAAATACGCAGTTTATATTTGAACAAATAATGTGTGGTTTATTGTACAAATTAATTATTTCATTTTACTTTGATGTCAATAAAAGTTCTAATTTCTTTTAGGGTATTTAAATATAATTTTCATTAGTAACATAAACATGTCTTACTACGACATTTCTTAGACTACGATAAATTATTTATATTTTTTAATGAACCAATACGTTTTATTTTTTTCTTGTTTAATTTATATCTTTTCCCTTAGAGATCTCTATTATATAAAGTTACATTTTAAATTCTTCTTTCATAGTGAGCAATCACCATTTAGTTTAAATTGGTGTTAATATAAATATTCAGTGTTTTAGTTACCCATCCGCTGCGTGTTCATATGGTTGGTTGCACAAACTCGGGTTAATCACTTTCTTCGTTCTAACGCACTCCGACACTCGTTTATTGAGTTTAGTTGTAGTTTCTTTATCACATTTTATTTACTTTGATTTAATGTCCGTACACATTATAATATATATGTATATAGTCGGCTGACTTTTACTTGTTCAAACACTTAGATGTTTAATGGCTGCTCTAGTATTTATTCACTGTTAATTATTTTTTCTGGATAGGCTGACTATTATTTACGGCCTATCCTTCACGTCCGAGGCCACTGTTTCTTACAGTAAACTGTATGCTGATTTTTCTGGCCGCGCTACCATGAGTTGCAATGGAACTGGACTCTTACTGCGCTAAGGCCGAGAACACGGAGTTTTTTCTGGTCACGTGATCGTCAGTCTGCGCTCCAATTGGTGCTTTTTAAAAGAGCACTATAACACAGGCATAGCGTTTAGCAACATGTTGCCGCCTGGTGCAATATGACTTGACGTCATGTTCCCCGTGATTCACAGCTGACTCAAAACTGTAGGTTATTTCATAATCTGTCTGGACTGTTTGAGTGCGGAGACAAAACACAGACGTTTTGTTTTGTAATGAACACTGCATGCGTGGTTGACTAAATCGAGGTTCCAAAAAGGTGAACGCTGGCTACATAGGGAATACACTTGATTTAAAAAATTGTTTTTCATACAATTCTGTACCGTTACAATACCCCCCCCCCAATGAGATATTGGATGCCTAAGCATACAAACTCTCATTGCCTAAAACCTAAGAGGATCAGTGAGGATATGGCGCCGCAACCCCCCTGAACTCTCTACTAAAATCATGGGTACTTTCCCCCCTAGTCTGGCGACTGTGGCAGCACCCGTCCGATCTTACTGGACTTCTCTACTCGAGATCCCAACACCATAAGCTCGTACCGATCCCGCCACATTATCACGCGACTCTAAAACATCCAATTAAAATTTCACAAAAAGGCCTTCCAATATACTGTATCCACAACTGATTGGTTTCCTCTTAGCCGTACTGGTTCATTAACAAAGTACTGGTTCATTTTTATTATAAAATATAATATGCATTTGACTACATTGTAATACGGCTTCTAAATTGTCCATCAGTTACATTGATCAATTCAAATTTAATCCTCAAGTCCATACCCATACACTATCACAATGACTCATCTTTAACAAGTTACATTGTTCAACAATATAGCTTAACCCTAGAAGATACAAGATTAACAGAACCATATAAGTTTACAGTATCCTAGCCTTAGTATATATGCATTCCAGACAAATTAAATAATGTTCCCAGTACAATATTGCCCAGCCAAAATAACACATCAATTATACAAAATCGCATTAAATCACAACAATTATAACTAAAAAATACAAGTTATATCCTTATATCCTTAACCTTATATATTTATATAGAATTTTTTTTTTTTTTTACTACTACTACTACCACCCTAATAGTCCCTTAACCCCTGATACCCGTTACAATCTGCTGTGTTCAGCACTAGGCTTCTTGGCCCTTGCAGACCTCATCCTAGCCGTAATCACATCTCCCTCGTGACCTGTAACTGGGTCACCTCCTAATCCACACTCACTATTTCCCCCCCTGGACTGTAGCGCACAGTTGCTTCCACAAGGACTGATGCGGAAGGGGTGGACATTTTTTCTTTTATTCCACCCCATCCTTGCTTCGGCGTTACAATAAAAATTCAGTATAATACTTACTAGTATTGAATGATACACCCCTAATGGACTACCACCCCTATCTGGGTGAAAATAGCCCTGTTCCAAAATTTGGTAGATTCCCCTAAAAATAACCCCCCTACTAAGTCTAACAAACCACCGGGTTAACAAAACAAAACAAACCACAAGCCGGTTATATCAAGTAAAATTTATGATTTGTCACAATTAACTACTTTCACGGTCATGATCCGGCGAGGTCATGGCCGCACTTAGGTGGGGAATCTACAGTTAAACATAAAACATAGATTGACATTGATAAAGGTTTACATGAACAGTTATATACACATCTTATTTTCCAAACACTATCTTAGCCTGAACATTTTTGATTATTTCTTATCCAAAATTTCCTTCAGTTTTCATCAGTTTTTATTTAATTTATCATTACAGTTGAAATTCAAATCAAAATAGATTTAAACACATCACTAACATTCACACTTTTAAGTTAATCTAGGGGCAACTCCAATTTAATTTAGTTTCTTCATCTATTCAGAACAATTTCAATTACTTTAATTACATTTTTTCAAATTGATTCTGCATTAACAAAATCCTATCACCCGGAATTTAACTGTCTTACAATCAAAACACTAAGTCATTTTCTTTCATTATAAAAAATTACCTTCATTTCTTACATTTTTTTTTTCATAATAGGGTTTACTCCTAGCAATGATTCAGCAAAATACAACATTCTTGTTGTTGTCAACTCAAGCATGAAACAAACATCAACCTGTAAACATTAGTCACACAACAGGCAACACACCTGTTTACATCAACAGTTGTATGCCAGACTGGTTTTATAAACACTGACGCAGTCTCAACAATCCAGATTACAACACCATAAATACATGTACTTCCTTTAATTTTCAAGTTAGATAACTCTTTTAGTGTTGACATATTACTCACTTACTATTTATTACACTTCAAATCACAATTAATTTGACTTCATTAATAAAATTGACCTTTTTTGAATTACTTTAATAACCTCCTACACTCAAGACAATGTAGCTTTAGTTCCAGTATTTAAAACACTTGTAATTTACACGCACAATGCAAAATAAAATTCCTTATTATCTCTTGTTCATTATTTTAGTAAATACCATTTAGTAAATATTATTATACCATCATTCTTATTACAAACATATGTTACACATAAGCTATACTGTACATTACAACAAAATAATATTAACACTAACACATTTATTTACAAATTTTCATCATATTTTTTCTCATTTACCACACTTCATTACCTAAATCGGCCAAGTAATTTTACTATTACTCACATAATTAAATGTTCATTCAGTATTGCTCAACCCTCAGCATCAAAAATTAGTCTTTTCTTCACATAACATTGTTCAATTTTATTGATACCCAACATATGGCTATCTTTTTTAAAATAACCATACAAATTTATGTTCCATTGTACCACAATTATAATATTTAGTGTTACCTCCCCTTATTACTATATCATAAATCAAGTCTGCATTAGTATTTTTTATAAAGTCTCCATCAGTGTTTGTTATTACAATTACATCATTATCACAATATTCGTCAGCTATTACTAATACGCTGACCCTCATTACAGGTAAACGTATATTACTATCATCAATATCAATATAATCATTGTTTATCACACAAGGTAGTCTCTACTATTTTTAATATAATCATTTCTTTCAATATTTATTCCCCTTACAAACACTTCATAATCTCTACTTAATCGAAACAACTCTATCACTGTATCTCTTTCATAATTACTTACAATACAACACCATTTCATCTTCTCACTCCACACAGAGGGCAACACAAACTTACTATTTGTCTTGGCACTTCCAAGACCATCACAAAAAATAAAGGGAACATTTGAAGACACCTTGTCTTCCACACAACTACCGGAGGAAACTCTGTCCTCATACAACATTGGTGAAGCTTTTTCTTCACCTATACTACAAGAAAAATTTTCCCTCTTTTCACACTCTACATTTAAACTATCTTCCCGTTCTTTCTCCCACTTAGCAGTACTTATTACTACTTCATTACTAACGTCAACTAACTCTCTACTCTCATTATCACTACAACTATTACTCAACATATCACCATTAATTTTATTCAATAATATTTCACTCTTGTTTACATCATCATGACTAACATTATTACTCACTTTGTTTTCAATATTCCTCCCAAGCTTCTCTAGCTGTTGTTTTAGCTTAACACTCATTTCATTCAGTTTATCATCAAAACAATTCTTTTGTTCGTCAAATTTAGCATCAATTTTATTATTCTGTTTTTCGAAACTACTCTTGACTTCACTAACGTCACTGCTCAATTTCTCAAATTTACTGTTTTGTTCGTCAAATTTACAATTCATTTTATCGAATTGACTTAATAAAATACTCATCATGTCATTATCAAGTTTGTTATTACATTTTGTTGAGGTTGGAGTTAACTGGACTCCAGAGTCCTCTGTGACCATTGTTTCATCTATAATATTTATCTTTCTATCTTTTTCATCTTGGCCTACATTCGGAGTTGAATGTGTTTCAAGGCTATTACTAATATCTGATTCGTTAAAATCAATTACAGTACTTTCATTATTATTACTTGCCATTTTTATCTTATTTATGGAATGTTATATTGAAATTTTAATCTTGTACTTATTCAGTATTAATTTACTGCTCTACACAATTATAACCCTCTTACTATTTACTTTTCATAATATTTCTTTATGTTTATGTAGTTTACAAAGATTTCCTCCCTCTCAAATAACCCGTTCTGCAGCTTAATTAGGTCTGATCTGTGTGATTATAATAAATCACACAAATCATCCCTGTTTGGGCGCCACTGAAACTATATAACTTACTTCAAATTTATCATTAACTCTTCAAGTCCCCAGTTCGGGGCCACTGAAACTATATAAGTGCTATGCAAATATAAAATACTCTTACCTTTGGGTTCCTCTCCAGGGTTTTACAGACGAACACAGCTGCAGAAAGGATTATTTGAGATAGACGGTACAAATATAAATACGCAGTTTATATTTGAACAAATAATGTGTGGTTTATTGTACAAATTAATTATTTCATTTTACTTTGATGTCAATAAAAGTTCTAATTTCTTTTAGGGTATTTAAATATAATTTTCATTAGTAACATAAACATGTCTTACTACGACATTTCTTAGACTACGATAAATTATTTATATTTTTTAATGAACCAATACGTTTTATTTTTTTCTTGTTTAATTTATATCTTTTCCCTTAGAGATCTCTATTATATAAAGTTACATTTTAAATTCTTCTTTCATAGTGAGCAATCACCATTTAGTTTAAATTGGTGTTAATATAAATATTCAGTGTTTTAGTTACCCATCCGCTGCGTGTTCATATGGTTGGTTGCACAAACTCGGGTTAATCACTTTCTTCGTTCTAACGCACTCCGACACTCGTTTATTGAGTTTAGTTGTAGTTTCTTTATCACATTTTATTTACTTTGATTTAATGTCCGTACACATTATAATATATATGTATATAGTCGGCTGACTTTTACTTGTTCAAACACTTAGATGTTTAATGGCTGCTCTAGTATTTATTCACTGTTAATTATTTTTTCTGGATAGGCTGACTATTATTTACGGCCTTTCCTTCACGTCCGAGGCCACTGTTTGTTACAGTAAACTGTATGCTGATTTTTCTGGCCGCGCTACCATGAGTTGCAATGGAACTGGACTCTTACTGCGCTAAGGCCGAGAACACGGAGTTTTTTCTGGTCACGTGATCGTCAGTCTGCGCTCCAATTGGTGCTTTTTAAAAGAGCACTATAACACAGGCATAGCGTTTAGCAACATGTTGCCGCCTGGTGCAATATGACTTGACGTCATGTTCCCCGTGATTCACAGCTGACTCAAAACTGTAGGTTATTTCATAATCTGTCTGGACTGTTTGAGTGCGGAGACAAAACACAGACGTTTTGTTTTGTAATGAACACTGCATGCGTGGTTGACTAAATCGAGGTTCCAAAAAGGTGAACGCTGGCTACATAGGGAATACACTTGATTTAAAAAATTGTTTTTCATACAATTCTGTACCGTTACAATACCCCCCCCCCAATGAGATATTGGATGCCTAAGCATACAAACTCTCATTGCCTAAAACCTAAGAGGATCAGTGAGGATATGGCGCCGCAACCCCCCTGAACTCTCTACTAAAATCATGGGTACTTTCCCCCCTAGTCTGGCGACTGTGGCAGCACCCGTCCGATCTTACTGGACTTCTCTACTCGAGATCCCAACACCATAAGCTCGTACCGATCCCGCCACATTATCACGCGACTCTAAAACATCCAATTAAAATTTCACAAAAAGGCCTTCCAATATACTGTATCCACAACTGATTGGTTTCCTCTTAGCCGTACTGGTTCATTAACAAAGTACTGGTTCATTTTTATTATAAAATATAATATGCATTTGACTACATTGTAATACGGCTTCTAAATTGTCCATCAGTTACATTGATCAATTCAAATTTAATCCTCAAGTCCATACCCATACACTATCACAATGACTCATCTTTAACAAGTTACATTGTTCAACAATATAGCTTAACCCTAGAAGATACAAGATTAACAGAACCATATAAGTTTACAGTATCCTAGCCTTAGTATATATGCATTCCAGACAAATTAAATAATGTTCCCAGTACAATATTGCCCAGCCAAAATAACACATCAATTATACAAAATCGCATTAAATCACAACAATTATAACTAAAAAATACAAGTTATATCCTTATATCCTTAACCTTATATATTTATATAGAATTTTTTTTTTTTTTACTACTACTACTACCACCCTAATAGTCCCTTAACCCCTGATACCCGTTACAATCTGCTGTGTTCAGCACTAGGCTTCTTGGCCCTTGCAGACCTCATCCTAGCCGTAATCACATCTCCCTCGTGACCTGTAACTGGGTCACCTCCTAATCCACACTCACTATTTCCCCCCCCTGGACTGTAGCGCACAGTTGCTTCCACAAGGACTGATGCGGAAGGGGTGGACATTTTTTCTTTTATTCCACCCCATCCTTGCTTCGGCGTTACAATAAAAATTCAGTATAATACTTACTAGTATTGAATGATACACCCCTAATGGACTACCACCCCTATCTGGGTGAAAATAGCCCTGTTCCAAAATTTGGTAGATTCCCCTAAAAATAACCCCCCTACTAAGTCTAACAAACCACCGGGTTAACAAAACAAAACAAACCACAAGCCGGTTATATCAAGTAAAATTTATGATTTGTCACAATTAACTACTTTCACGGTCATGATCCGGCGAGGTCATGGCCGCACTTAGGTGGGGAATCTACAGTTAAACATAAAACATAGATTGACATTGATAAAGGTTTACATGAACAGTTATATACACATCTTATTTTCCAAACACTATCTTAGCCTGAACATTTTTGATTATTTCTTATCCAAAATTTCCTTCAGTTTTCATCAGTTTTTATTTAATTTATCATTACAGTTGAAATTCAAATCAAAATAGATTTAAACACATCACTAACATTCACACTTTTAAGTTAATCTAGGGGCAACTCCAATTTAATTTAGTTTCTTCATCTATTCAGAACAATTTCAATTACTTTAATTACATTTTTTCAAAATGATTCTGCATTAACAAAATCCTATCACCCGGAATTTAACTGTCTTACAATCAAAACACTAAGTCATTTTCTTTCATTATAAAAAATTACCTTCATTTCTTACATTTTTTTTTTCATAATAGGGTTTACTCCTAGCAATGATTCAGCAAAATACAACATTCTTGTTGTTGTCAACTCAAGCATGAAACAAACATCAACCTGTAAACATTAGTCACACAACAGGCAACACACCTGTTTACATCAACAGTTGTATGCCAGACTGGTTTTATAAACACTGACGCAGTCTCAACAATCCAGATTACAACACCATAAATACATGTACTTCCTTTAATTTTCAAGTTAGATAACTCTTTTAGTGTTGACATATTACTCACTTACTATTTATTACACTTCAAATCACAATTAATTTGACTTCATTAATAAAATTGACCTTTTTTGAATTACTTTAATAACCTCCTACACTCAAGACAATGTAGCTTTAGTTCCAGTATTTAAAACACTTGTAATTTACACGCACAATGCAAAATAAAATTCCTTATTATCTCTTGTTCATTATTTTAGTAAATACCATTTAGTAAATATTATTATACCATCATTCTTATTACAAACATATGTTACACATAAGCTATACTGTACATTACAACAAAATAATATTAACACTAACACATTTATTTACAAATTTTCATCATATTTTTTCTCATTTACCACACTTCATTACCTAAATCGGCCAAGTAATTTTACTATTACTCACATAATTAAATGTTCATTCAGTATTGCTCAACCCTCAGCATCAAAAATTAGTCTTTTCTTCACATAACATTGTTCAATTTTATTGATACCCAACATATGGCTATCTTTTTTAAAATAACCATACAAATTTATGTTCCATTGTACCACAATTATAATATTTAGTGTTACCTCCCCTTATTACTATATCATAAATCAAGTCTGCATTAGTATTTTTTATAAAGTCTCCATCAGTGTTTGTTATTACAATTACATCATTATCACAATATTCGTCAGCTATTACTAATACGCTGACCCTCATTACAGGTAAACGTATATTACTATCATCAATATCAATATAATCATTGTTTATCACACAAGGTAGTCTCTACTATTTTTAATATAATCATTTCTTTCAATATTTATTCCCCTTACAAACACTTCATAATCTCTACTTAATCGAAACAACTCTATCACTGTATCTCTTTCATAATTACTTACAATACAACACCATTTCATCTTCTCACTCCACACAGAGGGCAACACAAACTTACTATTTGTCTTGGCACTTCCAAGACCATCACAAAAAATAAAGGGAACATTTGAAGACACCTTGTCTTCCACACAACTACCGGAGGAAACTCTGTCCTCATACAACATTGGTGAAGCTTTTTCTTCACCTATACTACAAGAAAAATTTTCCCTCTTTTCACACTCTACATTTAAACTATCTTCCCGTTCTTTCTCCCACTTAGCAGTACTTATTACTACTTCATTACTAACGTCAACTAACTCTCTACTCTCATTATCACTACAACTATTACTCAACATATCACCATTAATTTTATTCAATAATATTTCACTCTTGTTTACATCATCATGACTAACATTATTACTCACTTTGTTTTCAATATTCCTCCCAAGCTTCTCTAGTTGTTGTTTTAGCTTAACACTCATTTCATTCAGTTTATCATCAAAACAATTCTTTTGTTCGTCAAATTTAGCATCAATTTTATTATTCTGTTTTTCGAAACTACTCTTGACTTCACTAACGTCACTGCTCAATTTCTCAAATTTACTGTTTTGTTCGTCAAATTTACAATTCATTTTATCGAATTGACTTAATAAAATACTCATCATGTCATTATCAAGTTTGTTATTACATTTTGTTGAGGTTGGAGTTAACTGGACTCCAGAGTCCTCTGTGACCATTGTTTCATCTATAATATTTATCTTTCTATCTTTTTCATCTTGGCCTACATTCGGAGTTGAATGTGTTTCAAGGCTATTACTAATATCTGATTCGTTAAAATCAATTACAGTACTTTCATTATTATTACTTGCCATTTTTATCTTATTTATGGAATGTTATATTGAAATTTTAATCTTGTACTTATTCAGTATTAATTTACTGCTCTACACAATTATAACCCTCTTACTATTTACTTTTCATAATATTTCTTTATGTTTATGTAGTTTACAAAGATTTCCTCCCTCTCAAATAACCCGTTCTGCAGCTTAATTAGGTCTGATCTGTGTGATTATAATAAATCACACAAATCATCCCTGTTTGGGCGCCACTGAAACTATATAACTTACTTCAAATTTATCATTAACTCTTCAAGTCCCCAGTTCGGGGCCACTGAAACTATATAAGTGCTATGCAAATATAAAATACTCTTACCTTTGGGTTCCTCTCCAGGGTTTTACAGACGAACACAGCTGCAGAAAGGATTATTTGAGATAGACGGTACAAATATAAATACGCAGTTTATATTTGAACAAATAATGTGTGGTTTATTGTACAAATTAATTATTTCATTTTACTTTGATGTCAATAAAAGTTCTAATTTCTTTTAGGGTATTTAAATATAATTTTCATTAGTAACATAAACATGTCTTAATACGACATTTCTTAGACTACGATAAATTATTTATATTTTTTAATGAACCAATACGTTTAATTTTTGTCTTGTTTAATTTATATCTTTTCCCTTAGAGATCTCTATTATATAAAGTTACATTTTAAATTCTTCTTTCATAGTGAGCAATCACCATTTAGTTTAAATTGGTGTTAATATAAATATTCAGTGTTTTAGTTACCCATCCGCTGCGTGTTCATATGTTTGGTTGCACAAACTCGGGTTAATCACTTTCTTCGTTCTAACGCACTCCGACACTCGTTTATTGAGTTTAGTTGTAGTTTCTTTATCACATTTTATTTACTTTGATTTAATATCCGTACACATTATAATATATATGTATATAGTCGGCTGACTTTTACTTGTTCAAACACTTAGATGTTTAATGGCCGCTCTAGTATTTATTCACTGTTAATTATTTTTTCTGGATAGGCCGACTATTATTTACGGCCTATCCTTCACGTCCGAGGCCACTGTTTGTTACAGTAAACTGTATGCTGATTTTTCTGGCCGCGCTACCATGAGTTGCAATGGAACTGGACTCTTACTGCGCTAAGGCCGAGAACACGGGAGTTTTTTTCTGGTCACGTGATCGTCAGTCTGCGCTCTAATTGGTGCTTTTTAAAAGAGCACTATAACACAGGCATAGCGTTTAGCAACATGTTGCCGCCTGGTGCAATATGACTTGACATCATTTTCCCCGTGATTCACAGCTGACTCAAAACTGTATGTTATTTCATAATCTGTCTGGACTGTTTGAGTGTGGAGACAAAACACAGACGTTTTGTTTTGTAATAAACACTGCATGCGTGGTTGACTAAATCGAGGTTCCAAAAAGGTGAACGCTGGCTACATAGGGAATACACTTGATTTAAAAAATTGTTTTTCATACAATTCTGTACCGTTACAAGAATATAATTAATAAAGTAACGGAGAACAAGGTGAGTAATGTGTTTGAAATAAGTGTTGATTCTAATGGGGAGACAATTATGAATCATAATGGTGTTAATTTAAATGCAAAACAGGTGACAGTAGACAAGGTGAGTAATAATGTTAATTCTGAGCATGATAACAAAGTAGTTGAAAATAAGGTATCGAAGTATGATATGGTGAATAATATTAGTGATAATGAGAGTAGAAAACCAGTTGAGGTTAGTCATGGTGTGTTAGTGAGTGTCATTGAATTAGAAAGGGAGTACGAAGAGAGTTTAAATGTAGAGTGGGTACAGGGGGCAAATTTTTCCCGTAATGTAGGTGAAGTAGAGACTTCACAAGTGATTCTGGAGGACGAGAGTTCCTCGATAGTTTTTGTAGAAGACAAAAGGTCTTTAAAATATCCCTTGGTTTTTTGTGCATCGGTAGGGCCATATGGAGGTTAAATAGTGTGGTATTGCCCTCTGCATGGAGTGAGAATGTGAAATGGGGATGGGAGAGGGAAAATAATAAAGAGAGTGAGAGAGTGGTAGAGATATTTAAGTTAAACAGAGGCTATAAATGATTAGTTAAGAAGGTAAATAATGAGAGAATTATTACAAACAATAAAGACTTACCTTGTGCAGCAGTAAACGATGATATTGATGATGATGATGATAAACACTCACCTGTTGTGAGAATTAGCGTACTAGTAACAGATGATGGCCATGATGATGAAAATATAAACTATATAATTGTGACAAATGATACCGAAGGAGACAACTATACCCGATGTAGAGATGGCATTTGACAAAATAATAATGGGCGATAACCTTGGGGATTATTATTATGGTAAAATGGATAAAAAAGATTTAAATGGTTATTACATAAATGGTAAGCATATAATGTATATAAATGAAAACGAAATGTGTAATGTGGGCATAAGACTAATTTTCGATGATGGCGGTTGGACATTTATTACTAATGAACATTTAATTATTTGAGTTAATGGTATAATTACTGGGCTTACTTATGTAATAAGGTGTGGTAAACAATAACAGGATATGACAAAAATTGTAAATAAATTTGTATTGGTGTTAAATGTATTGTGTTAAGGTTATGTACATTGTATTTAATGTAATCAATTTACAGGTTAGTTCGGCAATAATATTTTGTTTGAATTGAATAATTAACAGGAGGTAATCATAAACTTTATAATGAAAATTAAATGAATGTAAAATGTCTTAAGTAATGCAATTAAAGTAATTAATTAAAAGAGATGGTCTAATTAATTTAAAAAATAGAAAAAGGCATAATAAATTTGAATTTTGAAATGGAAAATAAATAGTAAACAATTAAAATCAAATGATTAAATTATGGAATCTAAATTTGAGCCGAACGGTGTAATGTCTGTAAATTTTATTTAAATTCAAAGGTGAAACTAAATAAATTAGATGAACTGTAATCATTTTGAATAAGGTAATTAAAATAACTTAAACTGTTTTGAAAAAATGAGGAAATTAAATTAAAGTTGAGTAGGAATTAAATTAATTTAAAATGTGAATTTTGGTAATGAACTTAAATTTATTTTGTTTGAATTGTGTAATAGATGATTGAATAATTTAATAATGTATTAATAATTGAAGTCTTAGGATCAAAATGTTTAAAATCAATACAAAAGAGAAAGTAAAATGGGAACGTTTGTAATGTTAAATTTTATTCAAGGTCAGAATGGAAAAGTCTATTATAATGTAGTACTTGCGAAACAAGCTGTTTATTTAACTGATGATGTAAATAGGTAAAAGGAAAAACCTATGTTATGTGTTTAATTGTAGATTCCCCATTTAAATGTGGCCACAGCCTCACCGAACCGTGACCGTGGAGTTAGTTGATCTATAGCAAGCCATGAATAGAATTATTGTAACCGGATCATGGTTTGTCTTTTGTCAACTAGGTGTATTGTGAAACATAATTGGGGGGTAGTTTAGGGGAATCTACAAAAATGTTATGTTAAAGACTATGCACCGAAAGAGGTGATAGACCACTTAAGGGCTTACGAATAATTACTGTAGTAGGATTACTGGTACTAAGTAGACCAGTCATACCGAATTTTATTTTAATGCTAAAGCAAGGACAGGGTGAAATAAAAGAAAATATGTTCAGCCCTTCCGCCTCAGTCCTTGTGGAGGCAACTGGGCGCCACAGTCCAGCGGGGGACAATAGAGTGTGTGGAAGGGTGCTGGCCATGTTACAAGCCAGGGCATTGATGTGATGTCAGTGCGTGTGAATGGGCAGATATCGGCTTGTCCGTGAGGTCATTTGCACAATTGTAACGGGATATCAGGGGTTGAAATAAAAAGGGGGGAAAAAAGTATAGGCGACCATATGCCAGTTTAGCGTCCCCAGTCGACTAGAAACAAAAAACCGCATGAGTCAGTAAAATAGCGCGCGGTTCCAGTAACCAGTGTGTGGAAAATAACACCAGTGGACCTTCTACTTTGGAACCGCACGGTCCCGGTAAATCAGTGCTCAAGCAAAAATACGGTCAGCCGACTAAAAATTTAATGTTGTCAATGTGAATGTGAGTGCAACATATAATTGAAACAAACTACGACAGTGGTAAATATTGAAACGGTTGATAAAGACAATTTTCGGAACTTTTAAGTGGAACATAGTGAATTGACAGCAATGGCGTAACAACTCGGAAACCGGAGAAACGATGAGTACTTAATATAAACTATTACCTAAAGTTTTGACACAGCTACAATTTGTATAACCACAAATCAAATAATTCAAGAGCGCTATAAATGGGGTTTATTAAAATGTAAATGTAAAAGAAAGAGTGTGTGTGTGTGTGTGTGTGTGTGTGTGTGTGTGTGTGGGACAAATGTAAATGTTATGTACTGGTTCGTCTTAATATACACTGTAACTAGTGATATCACTCATAACAGATTTTGAAAAAAACAACAGAAGTAAGAATTGATGTCATGATTTAGTATAAAATAGTTTGTTCAGCTTTTTATAGAACGTGAAAGAAGGGTTTGAAGTTTTGGTAACGAATAAACACAACTATTTGTTTTAGTCAGTATAAAAGGTGTTAGCGTAATTATTTCGCCACTCAAACCTAAATAACCACTCTGCAACAGTTTCGTCTATAGAACCCTGGAGGAGACCCGAAGGTAAGAAAAGTCGAAATTGTATGTATTTGTGCAAACATTTATTGGATCATAAAAATGTAGAGTTACAAATGACGCACGAACAGGGACTTAATTTATTAACGAAAAAAATGAGTTGTTACACAATCTGTGGAATCCACTAGTATATAGTTGTCTTGATTATTCATCTCTTCTTTCACAGCACTAACACTTAACTAAAAATGAACTTTTTTCATGTGAAAAACTTACTATTTTATCGGACGCGTTTCGGCTTAGTATCCGCCTTCTTCAGCTTTGGTAACAGACTGCCAGCATTTTGTAACGGTTGTGTGGAAGGTGAAGTGGGGGTGGTGTGTGGCGGAAGGGGATTGGCGCGGGGATTCAATTTACTGTGGATTCAATCCCCGCGCCAATCCCCTTCCGCCACACACCACCCCCACTTCACCTTCCACACAACCGTTACAAAATGCTGGCAGTCTGTTACCAAAGCTGAAGAAGGCGGATACTAAGCCGAAACGCGTCCGATAAAATAGTAAGTTTTTCACATGAAAAAAGTTCATTTTTAGTTAAGTGTCCACTAGTATATGTCTGTACATTTTGTCAATGTCAGATGCTAAGACATAAATATGATTTCTAAATCTCAAAATGATTGAGAATATATCTTGCTGTATTGTTGGTCCCACTAAGAGTGTATCATTGAGGGACAAGCCATTAGTAGTTTTTGCAGAACCATCGAAAACTACACAAATTTTTGTGGTCAAGCTGGAGTCCTTGAAAACCGCATGATAAAACACCTTTGATTGATCAACTAAACGGTCGTTGGAATTGAGTAACGACATATGACCTAAAACTTGGTATTCATTGATGAACTTAGTATAATTATCCTTTAAATTAGGATTTTTATTGAATTTGCATTCTAAAGTTAGAAATCGCTGCTTGGCATGAACTAGCAAATCACCTATTCCTATATTGTCAGCGTTACAAGGAAGCTTACCAATGAATCTGCCATCATTGTTTCTTAAAGAACGAGGGTCATTCAGTAAGTAATAAGACAAATTGCTCTAGCTCAAAAACTACTTGATAAATCAATACGATACTTTCAGGAGTACAAGTTGGCATCTTTGTAATGACTTCTGATCAGCTGTTTAATAAAATTGTGTAAACATAACATCTAATTTACTCAGTCAACAATGGAGAGTCCGCTTGATAATTGCACCACGGAAGAACAACGTTCAGTGATTAGATTTTTAGTCTCAGAAGGTGTCAAACCTTCTGAAATTCATGAAAGGATGTTAAAAGTGTACGGAAATCATTGTTTGCACCATTCAAACATTTACAAATGGGTAGAACAGTTTAAAAGTGGTCGTACAAATGTCAGCGATGAGCAGCGGCGTGGCCGATCGGTCGAAGTTTCAAATCCCTCGCTTGAAACCCGCATTGATGTGCTTCTTCGGGCTAACAGGTGTATAACCGTTGAAATGATTGTTGAAGAAGTCTCAGTAAGTGTTGGTACTGTCCATAAAATTATTCAGAATAAGCTGCAATATAAGAAAACCTGCGCGAGATGGGTGCCAAGACAACTTACGGATGCCCACAAAGAAACCAGGCTTCAAATTTGTAGACAGTTGAAATCACGTGGTTTAACTGAAAAAGAATCGTTTTTTGAAAGAATTGTTATGTGCGATGAAACCTGGATCCACCATTTTCAGCCGGAATCGAAAAGACAAAGCCTTGAATGGAAGCACACCAGCTTTCCCACTCGAAACAAATTGAAGACGCAGCTATCAGCAGGTAAAGTCATGGTGACGATCTTTTGGGACTTTCAAGGCCCTATTTTCTGTGATTATCTGGAAGACCAACGAACAATCAACAGTCAGTATTACAGTGATATGCTGGAAAACAAGGTAAAGCCTGCCATCAGGACCAAACGTCGTGGACTCTTGACAAAAGGCGTGATTCTCCTTCAAGACAACGCTCACCCACACACGGCTCAACTGACCCAAGAAATGCTTACAAAACTTGGCTGGGAGGTCCTGCCACATCCACCTTATAGCCCAGATCTCGCTCCAAACAAAAATTTGGTTCCAATGAAGAGGTCAAAATTCATGTGCAAAACTGGCTCCGTCAGCAACCCACAGAATTTTATGCCAGGGGCATTCGGAAGTTAAAAAAACAATGGGATAAGTGTATTACAGTTGGGGGGGATTATGTTGAAAAGTAACCATCACTTTGTATTGATTCAGTAAACGAGTTTTAAGCTAGAGCAATTTGTCTCGTTACTTATTGAATGACCCTCGTATTATCAGTAAAGTGTTTTTCACATAATGTATCTTCTGAAGATGGTATATCAGTTGGATATTCTACAACTTGGCAGAACCTTTCAACCATAGAGGAAAGATTTTTGTAGTCATCTCTAACAAAAAATGATGAAACAGAGTTAGAAGACTTGAGTTTGATTGGAAGATTTCCGGAAAGAGAATGTAACCAAGTTTGGTTTCTTGAATAATTGGAAAATTTACATCTCTGATAAACTTACCAGGTTTGATAAGGCTCAAGAAGAATTGAGCTCCTAATAGAATGTCAATATTAGATGAAATATTGGAGTTTGGATCTGCCAGAAATATATCTTGAGGCAAGCCAAGTTGTGAAGGATCAAACGATTCTGTAGGAAGACTGTCAGTCAGGTTAGGTAGAATAGACCACTGAACGTTAAAATTTAAGTTTTCATAGAGAGACTGTAAATTGATGGTTGTACTGTAATGAGATTGACAAGAAGAATTAATTATTAATACCTGAGATTGGCAATTCATTTTTTATGAAATCCAATTTTGAGTTTTCTAGCGAAAGCTTGGGTACAGAAATTAGCTTGACTGCCAGATCCAGAAGAATCCTACAAAGATGATGATTGCCAAACTTGTCTGTAGTTTTACATATTGCTGTAGATAGTAAAATGGTTTTATTAGTTTGTAGTTTAAGAGCACAATAAGTGCTGCTTTCGGCCTTGTTTGTATTACTTTCAGCCATATGCTGCTCTGTGTGGATTAAGGAATGATGCCCTTTGGAACAAGTTTTGCAAACATGCTTGTTACGACATTCATTTACAGAATGACCGATACGTAAACAGTTGAAGCAACATTTGTTTTTGATTAGGAATTCCTTGCGTTTTTCAACTGATAAACCTTAAAATTGTTTGCAAGCATATAAATAGTGATCAGCCTTGCACATGGTACATTGAATAGTCTTAGACTTAATGTGATGACTGTAATGTGACCAACTTATTTTGCTTAAATTTATTTGTTTGTGCAGGTGTTTGTTTAAACTTGGGTGAGTTATTTATCTGTCTACTTTCTATGTTTGCAGTTATATTTTCAAGTACGTGTCTTCTAGTGTTCAAAAATTCAGTAAATTTGTCAAAATCAGGAAAATTTTCACTTGAAAGTGTTTCTTTCCAGCGTTTGGAAGTAGTTTGGCCTAGTTTGGACGTTAGAAATTGAGTAACAATAAGCTCAAAAATAATTACAGGCACATGCATGACCTTAAGTGCATTTACAGTTGAATTTATTTTATTGATAAAGTTAGATATATTATTCGCTGATACTTTGTCAATTGGATTGATTTAAATATGCTCTCAACATGATGAAGAGAAATAATCAACTTGTTATCAAATCTGTTTTTAAGTAGATCTAGAGTTACATGATAATTTTCATTAGTAATAGGCAGGTTTTTTTATTATTTCGAGTGCCTCTCCCTTTAGGGAAGTATGGAAGTAAAGTAATTTTTGAATGTTAGTGAGATCCCACCCTAGAATCTACTAGATCATTAAACATAGGTATGTATATAATGTTGTCATTCCAAAACATTTCCACTAAAATCTGGAAGTTTGATAGGCTTTAATTGTATTGGATGAACAAGCCTTTTTCTGTCTTAAATTCATTAGGGGTTGTGTTAGCATTGTCGGTAGGATTAGCTGAAAACTTATCTAAGACGTTGTGTAACTTACATTCTGCATTACATAAATCATTTTCGACTTGAATTATGTCATTCTCTAAATCTGCTATCGTTTCTTCAGATATTTCTAATTCAGACTGAATGGCATCGTATTTTCGCTGAAGATCACCTAACGATCTCAATTTTATGCGTAATGAATGAACATTATTTTTTTTAACGTTAAAGTTATCAGCAAAGTTATTAATCCTAGTAATTGAGACTTTAACAACAGCTCTTTGTGTTATTAGCTGTTTTGTGTCAGTCATTTTGAATCTTATTAATTAGTAGACTAATGCAAGTATGAACACAATATAAATATATATTAGAATAATGGTATAATAATAATATATAACTAATAATGCTCGATGATATGAATGTTGTATTTGAGTATCTTCCATAACTTGCAATAAGAAATATAGAATGTCAATACATACAGTTTGAGAACGAAGATCATCATTACTGGAAATCAGAAAAGGTTAAGTTTATTATGACATAAACAGCTGAGTAGAATCCATGAGATGCGTAGTATGTGGGTGCGTCTTGGGAGTAATAACCGAAGCCAAGGTTGCGCTGCTGAGGCTCAAGTGGGTAACTCGTGTGCCGTGTTCTGCGGCCGTGTTGCACAACTGCTGATGAACGATTGCTTAATATTGGAACACTAATGTGTATTATGGATTTAATACACCGATTTCAGTTTTTGAATGGGCACATATGATTTGGACCTCACTTAAGTATTTATTTTCACTTCACACTTGTATTTATTGTATTACACTTGGCACATATGTTTACATGCTGAACGTTTGAACATCTTCAATCATCCAGCCCGGAGGACCAATGTTAAGTGAACTTGTTATCCCTGTTATAAATTAAGGGTGACAACTATTCATAATAGTAGTAGGTCGCTGGAGTTTTACTTAAAATAAAAGAATAGTGGACTGTATGAGTAAATGTTTATTTCTTACTTGAATGTACACTGATTTTACACTGCACATGTAACGTGTAAATGTATGTTGATTTAAATACATCACCGAACCTTGAATAACATTTGTAGAACTTAACGAATATCTTGAATAATGTAGAATTACGCTGGACGAGATTGACGTGCGTATTGCCCAAAGGCCCTTACATTACTGAAACTAAAAATAGTGGGGCGAATGAACATCACGTGTGCTGCCCAATCAGAACTAAGCAACATACAGTCACGTGTTACACGCGCATACAATTGAATTTACAATATAATCTTAACAGTGAGATTTGTAGACTATGAGTATTGTGAGCAGAACTTTGCAGTATAATTAATACTTGTGCTTGTTCATGTTACAGTTTTCATTTAAATTTATGTTTACTAACTATAAGTATCGTGTATGTGTTGGTTGGGGATAACATAATATATTACAACATCGGTTGGAGAAGAATCTTCTGACAGTTATACCAATACAGACAATGACTACCATTTAGATCTGTGTGCCACTTAATGTGAAGACTTTTCAGTGCCTTCATGACATAAAATTTGTGTTGAGGAAGTCCAACTATTTTTTCTACCGATCTTTTACAATTTTGTATTTATTTCTGGCACAAATTAACATGTACGTTCAATTTATTCTTGTGGTATTGTGTTTATAAAATAAGACAAAATCATACTTTCATCCATAATTGTTTGAAAGACATTTGAATTCAACTTCTCAAGAAACACATACGCTTCTAAAAGTTTCATCAAACTAAGTTTTTTTTTTTTATTTTCCATAGTGTATTAAATAGTAATTTAATTGACATCCATGAATTAAGTCATGATAATTAATAAATAGTACATGCATATTATTATCCACGCTGAGAATAAAAATATGTAAAAAGTAAAGTGTCATTACTTAATTTTTTACATCAAGTTTAAAATAAAT
This sequence comes from Magicicada septendecula, assembly GCA_034769895.1. Taxonomy (NCBI): domain Eukaryota; kingdom Metazoa; phylum Arthropoda; class Insecta; order Hemiptera; family Cicadidae; genus Magicicada; species Magicicada septendecula. The sequence goes on along the minus strand of CM068376.1, from coordinate 198,952,143 downwards.
ACAGTCATGCTTTATGTAACTGATACTCATTGACAGTTGTTATCTACATAAAACCTATTTTATTGGAGACAGGTTCTGTAATAAAATCAGTAATTTTGTTTGTAATATTTCTCTTATATATTCCAACTGAAAAACAATTATTGAAATAACTTTTAAATAATAAATTATATAGATTGGTAATTACCTTTATCTAATTCCTTCCTTGCAACTTAATTATTTGCATAACGACGCATTTCAGGAACACAGTCCCATCATCAGGTTATAAAATTAAATCATGCACTAGTCACTCGTCGTTAAGTTTTAAAAATAAAATCACTGCACAACATTTGTATTCGCGCAAACACATAGCTATGTGTATTCACTCACGTGCGCGTCGTCGTAAAGTTAAAAGTCGACTGATTTGTTATCACAAACTTACACAGGCAGTCGTCTGCTTTCTTCTTGTTGTGTGCTTATTTACTGTGTCAAAGAAGATGTTGGATTTAAATGACAACATATCATTCAATAACTCATCACGCTGGAATTTACTTGCTTTGTAAAGTAAATTATAAATTCTTCCATTGCATCCATGAAACGTCCTTTCTTACAGTAATGTAGAGGTTTTAAATTTACCAAAATGTACAAAACTGGTATAATTATGGTTGTATTCCATTAAATGCTGCACGTAACTGGACTTTATATTATTGACATTCTTCCTGGGCTGATGTTCTATATATCTATCTTTAAAACCAATATCTTTAGAATTAGATAAAGGTAAATTACCAATCTATATAATTTATTAAATTACGCAACTTGGAGACCGAACCAAAAATGAACTTTTAAATAGTTTCTGACAGAAGTAACTTACTTGACTGGCCCACAACAATAACACCATACCCTTTAACAATATACTGTGACAACTGTCTAACTGATCGTCGTATGGTACAGTGGAAAACAAAATACAAGACCAATACACCAATGAAGTCACTAAAAACCATATTTAATTATCACAATTAATAATTTGTAATCAACAAGATAGTCTCTTACAACAATTCAAGTAAAAATTGTCCACACGCAATAATAATGTCAATTACAAAGAATTCCGCACTAATTAGAACACAACACTTCACTACAAACACTTGATCCAACGCTAATGAAATCGCTCAACACTACTGAACTCATAAGCCAGCTGCTATGGCTTTTTGTAGGTAGTGCACGCTTTCTAGAACAATCTTCCATCCTCAGTGTGCACGCTACTTAATGCTGATGCTAATGCGTATGTCAAGTGGCCTCTTGTCAAGAACAAACTTGAAAGGCCTTGACTGAGGCAACATCTGCCACACTAGGTGGGGGACGGGTCGGGGAAGCTCTCGGCTATTCTGCGCGTTCGATACGATTGTCATTAAAATACCCTTATTCCTTTGTACGATTAACCTCTGTGTTCAGTCCCATAAATGCCTACTGACTTGTCAACCTGTCTTCAATGGAATGACCTATTTCCAGCTTCTTCCTGCCTGCTATTATTGTTTTTTTAATATTATTATTTCTAATAGATTTAAACATTTTTAATAAATAAATTTATTTAAAATAGTATACCAAGTGGTAAGTAAGACCACAGTAAATATTACTATATCCGAACTGTGCATTTGGTAAACACTATCAAGCTATTCACAGCAGAATGCCTAGGTTGTACATAAATCCGCTCAAAATGTTTATGTCTTGAATAGATATAATATCAAGTTTGAAACTTGCTAATTGAATAGAAATTAAATTCACTCGATTCTCATAATTTCATTTGCTTATACTAGATACCTATCTGTAATAAGAAAAACTTTCTCTATCAGACTGACTTTTCATGTTGTAATTTGAAAAAATCGTGATAAAAAAATAACAAAAATTATTTATATTGTTACGCCATTACACAACATTCTACGTGTTTCTGTAGTGGAGCCCGGCTATAATGTGTGTGTGCGTACATATTGCTGCTACTTTGAGATGAAGGATAGTTACGTGACACTTGTCATGCGTCCATAGCCGAAACTGATCCAGATTTCACCAGTCCACGCACAGTGTTCAAGGTGGCAAGCGATTACGCTCTAGTGTTTTCTAGTAGCATTGACGCATAGTATGGATTATTCTGGAATCTCAGCGGGATATAAATACAAGCATTCAGCGATGCTTAGTTTCAGTTTAAGTGGTGATTTATTCAAGTGAGGTTTGAGTTATTGTCGGGTGATTTACACAGTGTGTTTCAAGTCTTGTATTAGTAAAAAGTGATTATTGTGCGGGACTTTATTAGTTGACATTATTAATTATGTGGGCAGATTAATTTGAATTATTATACGAGTATAATCTTGTTCAATAACTTGTTGAATAAAAACTGTTAATTGTGATAATTAAATCTGGTTTTTAGTGACTCTATTGGTGTCTTGTATTTTGTTTTGCACTGCACCATACGACAATCAGTGAGACCATCGTAACAATATCTATGAAGAGTACATCAAAAAATTAAGTATTTCTTCACCTTAGTGTCATATTAAACTAAAGAATAACGTAAAAATTATCTGTTTACATTGGTGAACAATGGAAACACAATGAGTTGTATTTTACAGTTCAATAAATTATTGAAATGTGCAGTTTATTACTTACATATTAGTATAGCTTTGTTTATGGTTAAAATAATTAAACATTTTTTAAACAATGCAGAATAATAACTTTAATACTACAAAAGTTTAAGTATTATAATGCTCTAACTTTAATTTTTGGAGAAGTAAATTTTCAAGCCATGTATATTTTTTAAGTTGACCACAAATATCAAGCAGCACAGTATGTATCCCCACACAACTCACAGTGCTAGTGCTGTTACGCTGCCCTTCTTCAGATTAAATCTTAACAGAACCGAGTTATATTTATTTATTTGTATATAATTATATTGTCTGAGTTACTGCTTTCTTTCACTTGAAACATGTTACACCATGAATAATTTTTGGTATAGTTCAAAGAGCCCTTTTCTTGCACTGTGTGTGTGTGTGTATCAATTTCATACCTTTCAAGCACATATCTGCTCAAGCAAGCATCTTTAGTGTGATTAAGATTTATTTCTATTATTTATAGTAATTTGCCTTCATTATTTCTAACATGGTTACACCATTATCACTTTACAGCATCTTAAGAGTAAAGTGAAGTATGAATGTTTATTTTTTTAAATAAATTTTAATGTTTTCTGGTTAGTGATTACTTTTTTTAAGATAAATTCAATGTGTTGATATGTCTTGAATTTTTCAATAGATTGCTGCTAAGTACAACATGGTAATTATATCTCCTATTCTAGAAAGAGAAAGAAACACAGATCTTTTATGGAACACTGCTGTCATTTTTGACAATCATGGTCACATTCTCGGCAAACATAGGAAAAATCATATACCACGTGTGGGAGATTTCAATGAATCAACATACTATATGGAAGGCAACACAGGACATCCAGTGTTCCAGGTGAACATATGAATTTTTAAGATCATTTTACTTGTTTACATCCATCCATTATTAATTTAATGTTAAGTTATGATTGCCTAACTGTAGTCATGCAGACTTTACTACTGTAGGCATGTAGGATCATCATTTACTTATTTACTGATGGCTCTAACTTCCAGTTGTTCACCTTTCTTGATTGTCCCATAAGATATCCATGAGTCCTCTCTGACTGACTGTCTGTCTGTCTGTCTCTCTGTCTGTCTCTCTCTCTCTCTCTCTCTCTCTCTCTCTCTCTCTCTCTCTCTCTCTCTCTCTCTCTCTCTCTCTCTCTCTCTCTCTCTCTCTCTCTCTCTCGTGTTCTATCTGTTCCTCTTCTCTAAGTATTTATTAATCTTTTCTTTCTGGCTTTCTTGTATCATTTCATTGCCAGTACTATACTTTTTTGAGATTCCATGTTTGGTCATTCGTTGAACATTTCTGTACAGAATTAACTGTTTATTTTTGATGTCACCTATAATCATCTACATGATACCCTCCCATCATATGGTTCCAGACATTCACCTCCAGAAATCTACTTTAGCTGCTTTTATTTCTTCTTTTACTTCTTCCTGTTAGCCTTCATTGCCAAATCTAAAGAAAACTATTATAAATATCATTTAATTTATCATAAATCCTTTTGTAGCTGATCATCACAGCAAAGAAATCTTGCTGTGATTTCCTGATTAACATGAACTAGACTCAATCCAATAATTACTATATTTAGCCAACTATAATTATTTTTTCTAGTGCCTGAATAATATAACAAACTGTGCATTCTCTATAAATTTCTCATGTATTGTTAATGAAACCAACTATCTTCTACTTGGTTTCCTTTCTAACATGTTAAATCCGTAGCCATTAGGCTGTGAACTCCATTCTTATTTAAGTAATCACAAATAAGATATTACTCTTTTTCAGTAGCGTGGCGTCCATGTAACCGCTGTTGCCAGCAGCAACAGTCCTGGAAATTAAAGAAAATAATATTAATTATATCACAGAATAAATAGTTTAGTTATTGAATAATTTTAAATCCGAACAATATTAGTAGGGAAACTTGAAGAAAAGCATAGCATTGCTTTCGAACTGCTGGGCACTTCCACCATCTTGTGTTGCCAGCTCAGACATTGGCAGTGTTTTACTGCATGTGATCATTGACCTTGTAGTAGTTGTCACTACTGTACAAATGGCAGGGGGACATATTCGTTCACCCAATGTGTTGCCGCTGTATAAATCAGCAAAACACTCAGTTAGCAGCTATGTTCATTTCGGAACCAACATGCAGCAGCGCAGCAGTTGCTACCTACCTATTTGTGTTTTGCTCGATTAGTTATGTATTTCTCTGTTTGTCTTTATTATTATTAATTCGATTTTTTGTGTCCTCATTTATTCTGTGTCAGTATAATGGAGTCAGATCCCGTTGAGCCGGGACCCTCTTATTCTGCCAGCGAAAGATAGAAAATACTCTAAAAAAGAAAATATTTTGGCTCTAAAAAGAACACTTAGTACTAGGAAAAATTCGAATTAATTTTTAGGCTGTTTTATGCCTATCACAACCGGCAACAGCTTTTATGTAGCCGCACCACGCCACTGCTCTTTTTATTGTTTTTTATCAATAAATTATCCAGTCAGATTTGAATCCTAGGTATTTAAAGTAGTCCACATGCTAATTTGGGCAGTCAGATAGCTTCTTAGAATAAACAACACAAGGTTTTGTCATATCGCTATCTAATTATCATAATAGTGTAATTGTTTTGGTGGCACTCACTACCTTTCTGAGCGTGTTTGTTTTGAATGTTGACTTGCTCTCTCAGACTGTTGTTCAAAACAGCCTAGCCAAGGTTGGTGGTGCAAAAATTGTACGATTATAATAATAAATTAGTGGTATGACAACATCTTGTGTTGTTTATTTTGATATAGAGAAAGACCATAATATATTTGCATCAGCAGTAGATTTTATAAGATAGCTTTACTTTTATACTCTGAAATTTCTTGCTCACTCAGATATTCAAATGAGATTATTGAATTACACCATTAAAGAAAAGCATGCAGTTAACTAATGTCCCTTAAACAGAAATATATTACCTGTAATATGTAATGAGTCAAAAAGGGGGACATAAATTTTCAATTAGCAAAACAAATGTTCGAAATAAGATCGATCCCAGTGTGAGAATCGAGTCAGCTATGGTGACGGCGAGTCATTATTATTTTTGTGTATTCCAGCAGTGACGCTACTTGTTATCGAAATAAGGGGAAATAATCCAGGGACTGTCAATAATAACCGTATACAGACAGTAATACGTATGGAACCATTAATTTGTCGTATTATATTATGATGTGAACGATGGAAATCTAGTGGGCTGTGCAGGACGTAAACGGCAAGGTGAAGCGCCTGGTTTCCGGCATCCCGTTCACGAGTCCCCTCCAACCCGGCCGGGTGACATATTAACAAGTTCGCTAAAAAGGACTCAATTCACAGTATAAAAAATGTAGTCAATTACTACAACTTATAAATAAAATCAAGTGGACAGTGTGTGGTCGAAAGGCGAAACATCACGAACCGATTTTGGACAGTTTTAACAGAAATAAGAAAACGGCGTATATCATGGAGTGACCACGTGCAACGAATCAGGCGTAAAGTGTTTCGGAGACAGTGGCCAGGTACCTGGTGAACAAATCACCACAAAATTTATTGTTTTCATATTAATAAAAAAGAGCTCTAGTAACAATTAAGGGGAACGAAATTAATTTGATTTTTCTACACTGATTATTACGTAGTAACAATTAAGGGGGACCAAAATTGTAACAGTATGAAAGTGTGTTTGTAATTGGGTGAATGAAGAATACATATAAGAAGTGTTGGGTTTGCGGTGTAGGTAGTTAACTACAATGATGATGTAGTCTAATCCAATGTGGATATAATATTCTTTTGTAACTTGTTTTACGCCTCAGGGCCGAGTAGTTTAATCCAATGTGGATATCATAATTTTTTATAATTTGTTTTAGGCCTCAGGGCAGAATAGTTGTATTCATTTTGAATGAAATAATGCCATAAAGAAAAAGTCATTAAACTCGATTTTTCAGAACTAATAAGGTGTTGTGCAATTTGTTTGCTAGCGCGCGTATTGCGTAATCAATCACTGTTTCCTACGTTTCGCATAAACGACCCTGGGAACTTTTGAACGTGATATTTTAATAAGGCAGATGCGTAAATTGGTTGAGTGTCAGCCTAAAACACTCTGGCGACCCTGGACACTTACGAAGGTAAGCGGGTGAGTATTTTACAGGTACCATGTCTGCAGGTGGGAATTGGCGGTAAGATCGCCTGCTAGGATTTTTTAAGAGTGAAAGGAAGGTAAGTTTACAAACAGAGAAACTGCCCATAGTTGAGAAGTTCCCCAAAACATTAGTCACTTCAAATTAGAAATTTTCGTATAAGACTCGTCAGTTTTCTCATGAACACTTGTAGGCATTTTTATGTTTTAATAAGTAATATTCTAAGTGCAGTACAAAATGTTGCACAGTTTTGCTGCTGTTCCTCTCCTGTTTTGCAGTTACATCTGTTCGATATTTCCGATCGAACAGGTCAACAATTTTCATTTTACCGAAGTTGGCACTATGACGTTTGTAGGGTCCATTCATGCACTGGACCTGAAGCCTTTGTCGTACGCCAACCATCTTAGTGTTAACATCCACGAGTCGGGACTCCTCGGCAGGTAGAAATCCTTGCATGTAACCTCTCCTCTTCCCAACCAGTCTATCCTGCCTGAGTGTCAGGATCAACCCAGTCGTGAGATTACAGTAAGTCATTTCAATATTATTTATTTCTTGTTAGCAATTCTGCATGCTACACTGCTATAGAGCTCACCAGAGGCTATTAAATCATACAGTAAGAAAGCCGTCTTACTTTCAATCTTTCAAAATAATATCGTACATCTAATTACTACCAGAGGTTTCATGAGGTTGCTAGCTTTTTCAATTAAATTGCTTGCCGTCACGACTGGGAGCACATGTTTCATAATTTTGTGCATGTTGCTGCTGGTGGTTTGAGTAAGTGAGTAAATGGGTTATAAGCCAGTTTTGGCTGCGCGATTTTTATTTTAATTACCAACGTGCCGTGCCGTTTCGTTTTTTGTGCCTGCTCGTGGTTGTTTTGCATGCCGTTAATTTTTAAATTACATGAATGTTCATCATTTGCATGCTATCGCACGGAAGCACGTTGGTATAATACACATGTGAACTACGAGTTTGCGGTTATTGCTGTTGGTTGTGTGCAGCTGTTATTGCAGTTTCGTCGCGCGTGCATGGCCAGGTGGGCAAATATTGTTTCAAAATTTTGCACCTTGTTTTGTGGGTAATCGTTTGATTACTGGGTCAAGTCTGGTGAAGTTTGTTTCCGTCCTGTTAAGGTCTGCTGTCCACGTGAAATTGCGCGTTAAGTGTTTGCGACTGTCAGGCGTAAAGGGAACGGTTTGGTTTTAGGTTATCCGGGTTTCGGTATAGCCTGCCTTTATATTTAATTTTTTTGGCATTGACCATTACCTTTTGGTGCGGTTTATATTTTCCATATGCGATATCCTGTCCATACACGCCGCGTTGATAATCATTTTTTGCATTTAATGTGTCCAAGTTATTGTGTTTGGTTCGGTAACTGGTGAATTGTTGTACATTGTACTTTGCTGTGTTTTGTGTGTATTTATTCTATTTGGTATTATACATGTTTTTTGGGTACACTTTTGTGTACCATTATTTTGCACCGTATGTGCTGTAATCTTGTGCAACTTGTGATTTTTTGTCGTGCTTTTGCACTGTGTAAATCAATTTGTTGCGTGTTTTTTGAGTCTGTAGTTTATTGTGTTTGGTACTATTGCCGGTTGGATTGTGTAAGTTGTATTTTGCCTTGCACTAATTTACTTTTGTATTTATCTTGCTCGGTATTGTTTATGAAAACTAGTTGTGTCAGACGCCTAGTTATCTCGATCACTGTTAGGCTAGGTCTGTTCGTGATTATTGTTCAATTTCTAATTTTCTCATTCAGGGTGGTTGTCGGTTGCGCGACATTTTTTAAGTCAGTATGCCTGCTAAATTGTCGCTGGCAGCTTTTGACCGGACCACTTCGATGGGAATACTTGCGTTGCAACATTTAATAAATAGGTTGGAAGGGTTGCCGCAATTGAGGGTCGTGGATCAACATGAAGCCGGTATCTTGGCCTCCAGGTTGTCCGAAAAATATCAAGATCTTCTAGGTAAGGTGGATCCTTACCTATCGGCCGAGTCATTGCCTGAGGGATTGGACGAGGACCACATTTTTTCAGTGGTAGCGCAAATTGAGGATATTTATGTCCGGGGTAGCGTTTTAGCATCTAAACTAACTAAACCGGAGATACCGGTTGGTTCCGGTCGGTTTTCATCAGCAAGTGGCGGGCACTCAGGTGTTCTCGTTCATGAGTTGCCGAAGCTTTCTTTACCTTGTTTTGATGGCCAGGCCAAATGTTGGTCCGAGTTTACGAAAGTCCTGCCCTCACTCCAAAGCAGAAATTGTTATATTTACTGACTCATCTTAAAGGTGAGGCTTATGAGAAGGTTGCCGCGCTTCCCATAGTTGACGATAGTTATTCGCTTGCACTGTCAACTCTTAAAAGTCGTTATCACAATCCTCGTTTGGCCACCCGGGTCTATTGTACCAATCTGCTTCAGTTACCAGCCGCTTCTATGCGATCAGCTGCGTCTATTAGAAAATTGGTGGACAGCTTCAATGCTAACTTTTCAGCGTTGTCAGCTCAACGATATAAACATTGCTGATATATATCAAGCAATATATGCGTCTTTTGTATTGTCAAGGCTGGATCTATCATTGCATGAACGCTTTGAGGCCTCTGCTACGGACAAAGAGAATCTCCCTGCCCTAACAGAAATTACAATATTTTTAACCGCTATGGCGGAACAAAAAGAACAGGCATCTTTGGAATCGGCTTTACCTGCTCTTCCTAGCACTAGCCACCAGAAAACCCAGAAGGTTTCCTTTTCTAAGGCTACTCCTCTTGCTGTGTCTACGTTATCTGCGGAGGTTACGCAATGGGATGCATCTAGTTCACGTTGCCTTCATTGCGATTCCCAGACCCATGTGCTTCTCAAGTGTCCGGCGTGGCTGAGTAAGGACCCTAGGGCTCGATTTCAAAGTCTTAAAAATAAAAAATGTTGTCTTTCGTGCCTCCAACATAAACATTCGGGATGGTGCAAAACATGTGGCTCTAAGTACCACCACACTTTACTGCATTTCAAAAATGCCCGTCCGTCTCCGTCTCGTTCACAGATTTCTGAAACAGCTGAACTCAAGGCTTCGGGGTCATTGCTTGTTGACCAAGTTGATCTGTCTAGCACTACTCTGACCGTGTCTCTGCCCCATCCTGCAGGGGTTCTGTTAGCCACATGTCTGGCAGTCTTGTCGTCTCCCAATGGTGGTTATATTGTAGTTAGGGCCATCCTGGATAGCGCGTCCCATGCTTCTTTCATAACTGAAGCATGTGCATCTCGCTTAAAGTGCGCTTGTTTTGATGCTTCAGTAAGTGTCAATGGGGTAGGTGATATTGCCACCAAAGCAAAAAAAGTGTGCCATCTGTCCTTGGAAACTTTAAAACGCGAGGTTGTGGCATCTAACCATGCTTCCATAATTCTGTCTAAGATTTCGTCGGACTCACCTAGGTTCCAGGTGTTGCCTGAATTTAAGCAGGCTACAAAAGACCTTTTGTTAGCTGACCCTACCTTCGATGTAGCAGCCCGAATTGATGCGTTGTTTGGAGCCGATATTGTAGCGGCTATTCTTATGGGAGAGACTATTCCCTTGGGTGCAGGTTTGCCTGTTGCAGTTAGGACACGTTTTGGGTTTGTGATTATGGGTAGAGCCCCAATTTCACTTAATTGTGCATTGACTTGTGCTAGCGGTCTCACTGGCCTTCCTTTGGATCTAGTATCTGCTCATCAGCTTCACTGTCATTTCCACCACTTTTATCCTTCCGTCACAACATTATCAACGGATACAACAAACCTACTTGAGCAGGTTCATCAGTTTTGGGAGGTCGAAGAGCCTCCAGCTGTGCCCCACCAATTATCTGAAGAGGATCACTTTGCTGAAAGGTTTTACATGGAGTCGACAAGTCGGTTGCCATCGGGTCGTTACCAGGTGCGCTTGCCGTTCTTCAAAAACTCTTCTCACATTTTGGGAAATTCCCTTAAGGGAGCCATGTCTCGGTTTTTTGCGTTAGAAAGAAAATTTGCGTCTAACAGTCAGTTTAAGAGCCAGTATGTGCAATTTATAACGGATTATGTCGCTCAGGGGCATATGTCGTTGGTGTCTGACCCCAATTTTCCAAAATATTTCATCCCTCATCATGGTATCTTTAAAGTTAGAGGTGATACTTAAAAAATAAGGGTGGTGTTTGACGCCAGCATGAAGACATCCTCTGGGATTTCCTTAAATGACGTGTTATGTGTCGGCCCCAAGTTACAGACCTTACTGTCCGACGTTTTGACTTTGTTTCGACGGTTTAGCCATGTTTTCACGTGCGACATCGAACAGATGTATCGCCAAATTGCTATGCATCCTGATGACTCGGCGTACCTGTGTATTTTATGGCGTGAGGAGGTTACCGCCCCACTAAGGGTTTTCGCTTTGCGTTCCGTTACTTACGGGCTGGCTTGCGCCCCTTTTCAGGCGTTGCGAACCTTACAGCGGCTGGCTCAGGATGAGGCAATTAATTTTCCTGCGGGAGCGGCGGTACTTAGCCGTAATATTTTTGTTGATGATATTGCTGCTGGTGCTGATTCAAAATAAGAGCTTTGCAAATTACAACAGGAACTAATTCTGTTGTTGTCGTCAGGAGGGTTCAATTTGAAAAAATGGTGTACTAATCAACCCGATTGCCTACCTGAATCAGCCGCTCCGAGTGATTCCGTCATTGCTAAGGATAAGGATATTCTGGGTTTAAGTTGGGACCATTCAACCGATTGCTTCTCATTTCCTCCATTGGCCTGTTGCAGCAATGCTCAGGTTCAATTTACCAAACGTGTCGTGTTATCCCAGATGGCACAATTATTTGACCCATGTGGTTGGCTTTCGCCAGTGATTTTCAGGGCCAAGGCTTTTTTCCAAAAACTCTGGGCTGAGGGCTTGGAATGGGATGCTCCTCTAAGTGATGACTTAAATGATTATTGGAGTCAATTCCTGTCCTCTTTGAATCATCTTTCGGTAATAACTATTTCTCGGCCATTCCTCCCTAAAGGTGGGCGTATTGCAAGGGTTATATTACATGGTTTCTGTGATGCTTCCCAGTTGGGTTACGTGGCCGTCCTTTACCTGTCCATTTATACTGACTCTGGTCCTCCGGTGGTTTCGTTGGTGTCTTCTAAAACTAAAGTGGCACCTCTTAAAACTTTATCAATCCCACGTTTGGAGTTGTTGGGAGCTTATCTTTTAGCCAGACTTGTTCGTCATTATGTTGGCTTATTCTCGTCATGTATTCAATTGAGTCAAGTTTTCTTATGGACGGACTCGACGATTGTTTTGGATTGGCTGAATATGCCTACTTTTAAATTGAAGACGTTTATTGCTAATCGGGTGGCTGCCATTACCGAGTGGACCGATACTAAGGCTTGGCGTCATGTTCATGGTGTTTCTAACCCCGCTGATTTAGCCTCTAGAGGTACGTCACTCTCCAGCCTCCAGTCGTCGACATTGTGGTGGTCAGGGCCAGATTGGTTAAAGCTTGATGCTCTGCACTGGCCCCCTATGGATTATCGCCCGAATCACGACGTGCAAGATGTTGCCTTGGAGACCAAGGTCTCTTCGTTTCTCACTCAGGAGCCCCGGGTGGAATTGTTTGAGCACTTGTCCTCGTGGCCCTTAGTGGTGGGGGTTACCTCAGTCATCTTAAGGTGGGCTATGCCTTCGCGGATTGAAGCTTCCACAGCCATGGGTTGGAAGAAGTTGGCTGTTAAGTATATTTTATGCTACATTCAGCGCAGCATGTTTGGACAGGAGCTTGCGGCTCTTCGTTTAGGTAAGCGGCTCCCGGTCCGCATTCAGCGCCTGGTCCCGTTTATAGATGATTTTGGCCTCATTCGAGTACGCGGTCGCTTGACCAACTCTGCGGTTACTAAAAATCGTTTTCCGGTTTTACTGCCAAAGCATCACCACCTAGTAGGGTTGCTAATTCATCACAACCATGTGTGGTTAGGTCATGCCGGGCCCTTGCAAGTTCAATTTCAGCTTGCCGAAAATTATTGGATTTTGTCCGCACGTCAGGTCATACGAACCATAATTTGGAAATGTCTTCCTTGTTTCAGGGCGCGTCCTCGTCCCACCAACCCGTTAATGGGGGATCTGCCAATTCCTAGAGTTAATCCGGCACCTCCATTTTATTCTTCCGGCATGGATTATGCTGGCCCCTTTTTGGTACGGGCTTACGCTGTTCGGAAGGCACCTATGGTCAAAGCCTATCTATGCATTTTCATCTGCTTAGCCACTAAAGCAGTTCACTTTGAAGTAGCTATGGATCTTTCAATGCCCCAGTTTATTGATGTGTTGAGGCGGTTTATTAGTCGTCGTGGTGGTCCGAAAACACTGTATTCGGATTGTGGTAGGAATTTTGTGGGGTCGCGCTCCGAACTTAAACGGGAGCTCAAAAATGTTCTTTCCAATCCTGACCTGTCAGCTCAGATAACAGCTTTTGCTGTTGACAACGACATTGAGTTTAAATTTATCCCTCCGTCTGCCCCTCATCAGGGTGGCTTGTGGGAACGGGCTGTCCAGTCGGCCAAGTTTCACATGAAATGCATGATTGGGACCAGGTCGTTGACTGTAGCAGAATTTTCGTCTTTGTGCATTCGCATTGAGGCAATCTTAAATTCCCATCCTTTAACTGCCCTATCTTCAGATCTAAGTGATTACCAGGCTCTAACGCCTGGTCATTTTTTGGTTGGCCACCCCATTACCGCGCCCCCGGAAGCTGAAGTCTCGTTAAATGAAGGGACCTTCCGTCATTACCAACAAATTGCCGCTTTGCACCAAGCATTTTGGAAAAGGTGGCGTTTGGAATACTTGACGGCACTTCATGCCAGATCGAAGTGGTCGTCTAAGTCCAGAAACTTAATGGTTGGGGACCTGGTGGTTATGGAGGAACAGAATTCTCCTCCCCTGATGTGGCCTCTTGGCCGTGTTTCAGCTGTGTTCCGGGGAGCGACGGGGTTGTTCGTCGCGCTTCAGTTAAAACTTCCACAGGTTCTTTTGAACGACCTGCTATTAAATTATACAGGTTGCCTATATCTTCTTGATTGGGTTTGTCTTGTTTTTCGGGTGAGCAGAATTAGTTTCAATGATTGTGTTGTGGACTTACTTGACACTTTTCTGGGATTTCCCAGGTGATTCCTTCCAGCTGTTGTCTGCAGTGAAGTTTACATTGTGGAATGTTTCTGGCATGGCGTTGTGCCAGTTTATTGGGAGTTATGGATGCTCAACAAATCAACAACAACAAAAATAAGTAAAAAAAAAAAATGATAAAAAAATGGGAATAAAGGGAACAAAAAATAAAAAAGGAAAAAAAAATGTAAAAACTAGGGAATATTAACTAAGTTGATTTGCTGAGTTTTACATTGTGTTTGGCTGGGCCATTGTTCATTGCATGTTGTTGGGTTTTGTCTGCTCTACCCGAACCTTTCGGATTGCTCGCCTGGACGATGCGCCCGCGGCGGAGTTATTCGGCATGGTTTTCTAATTAATTGCATGTTTCGCATGTTTTTCTGTATGTTTAGGGTAATTTTCAGAGAGTGTTCCTGTTCACCAAAAGCCAAATTTTTTGTAATGTATTTTGGCCATGTCTTTTGGTGTAGTTGGTGGTTGACCCATTGCGGTCAACGGGGGCCGGTGTTCGATATTTCCGATCGAACCGGTCAACAATTTTCATTTTTCCGAAGTTGGCACTATGACGTTTGTAGGGTTCATTCATGCACTGGACCTGAAGCCTTTGTCGTACACCAACCATCTTAGTGTTAACATCCACGAGTCGGGACTCCTCGGCAGGTAGAAATCCTTGCATGTAACCTCTCCTCTTCCCAACCAGTCTATCCTGCCTGAGTGTCAGGATCAACCCATTCGTGAGATTACGGTAAGTCATTTCAATATTATTTATTTCTTGTTAGCAATTCTGCATGCTACACTGCTATAGAGCTCACCAGAAGCTATTAAATCATACAGTAAGAAAGCCGTCTTACTTTCAATATTTCAAAATAATATCGTACAACATCTTTTAATGTGCAGATTTTGTGTTTGTGCTTTGAACTGGTTATGACAGTTTTTGCATCATATTACGTTGAAATTCAGTTGTATTTGTAATTTATATGGATGTAATATTTTTCACACAAACAAAATATGACATGAAAAACACTGAAAAATTTTATATGTACTTACAGTTGCTGTAACGTTTTAGAAAATTGCAGCTCAGATAATATATTGTTACAACGGTCTACTTGATCGTCGTAGGTACAGTGGAAAACAAAATAAGTACAAGACGCCAATTAAGTCACTAATCACCAGCTTTAATTTTTACAGTTAAACAGTTCGTAATTAACAACACAGTCTACTACAACAAATCAAATATAAATTGTTCATACGCAATAAAATGTCACTAATATTAAACACAATTGTATTACAATTATACCGCCCAATTATAAAATGCAACATTTCACTAATAACCACTTGAACGTACGCAGTAATGTCGCCCGATAATAACTCTCAAACCGAACTGTAAATATATCGCTGCTATACTGACTTGAGTAGCCCTGAGTAATTGTATTTATAGCCGCCAAAAATCTAGACGATTCCTAATTTGTGTCTTAGCGTCCGTATGAACTATGTAATTAACTGCGGCCTTGACACAGTCCGCACGGCTGGCGGCATCGAGAAGACTCTCGCAAATGCGTCTACAAGCACGTACACCACACACACAGTAGAGGGATGATTCTTCTGGCACATTCGACAAGTACATAGATTGTTCTGTGATGTCCTAACACTGCCCCCTCCTTAAGCCTGTTCGTCCCGAACTGGCAAACTGTCTCTGAAGTAGTACTTAGCCAGGCGATCTAGGTGGACGACCTTGAACTTTTGCTGTCCTTCCTGTTGAATCCGATAAACAACATCGTTAATTCTTTTTTTCACAGTGTAGGGTCCTTCCCAGTTAGACTGAAGCTTAGGTGAGCAACCACGATGGCGCTTTGGATTGAACAACCAGACCTGATCTCCTTCTTGGAAACCCACACTATTGCTGCGAATGTCATAACACACAAAAAAACAAATACATCACACTCACATACTACAACTCTAACACACACAAAATTGCCAACACATTCAGAAAACACAATTACAAAATAGCATACTAACAATACCATCAAGAGACGCATTAACGACACAAACAAAGACATAGACATATACAAAAAAACAGGCGTATATAAATTAAACTGCAACAATTGTAATAAATTATAGGCCAGACAGGAAGATCTTTTTACTCCAGATTTTCTGAACACACAAAAGCTTTATCCAATAACAACTTACAATCCACATTTGCCACACACATCCAAACAGAAAACCACAGTTACACCAACATAAAAAACAATCTTGAAATTTTACACTACATGCCCAAAAGTCGCAAACTCAACACCGCAGAACAATATGAAATATACAAACACAACCAAACAACATACTCAATGAACAATTACAATTTAAATCCAACACACTATTCGACACAATAATACACAATGGACACGGACACAATTCAGAATCGCGCCAACCCCCTTCCATCTACACACACCCCCACACACATCCAATCCCCAAAAAATCGTTACAGATAACCAACGCCTTGACGCTTTCTGCATTTATACCTCACTGATGAAGGAGCAAACTACTCCGAAACGTGCATATGGGGATATAACAAAAAGTAAGTTTTTTCACAAGTGAAAGTGCATTTAATTATTAATTGTCATACCGAGTTTTCATTTTATCACTGGCAATCTTCAGCCATCCTCTTACCAAGCGATTCATTTCTCGCAGTTGGTTTTCTAATTGTGAGGAATAGTTCTGCGGCTCTTGGGGCTGAGTCTCAGGTGATCCGAACATTAAGTCCCCAGGAAGACGAACCTCCCGCCCAAACACCAATTTAGCTGGGGTCATGCTGGTAGTGTCGTGTACTGATGCTCTATACTCCATGAGGAATAGTGGTATACGTTGGCCCCAGTCTGTTTAGTTCTCATCAACAACCTTCGAAAGATGCTGCTCAAGTGTCCTTTTGAATCTCTCAACCAAATCGTCCGACTGAGGATGGAGAGGCGTTGTCCTGGTCTTTCGAATTCCGAGTAGACGGCATAATTCTTTAAAGACTCTTGATTCGAAATTTCTCCCTTGATCCATATGGATTTCCATAGGGGCTCCATAACGGCAACAGAAGTTGTGAACTAACTGCTTTGCCACAGTGGTAACCTCCTGATTTGGAATTGCGTAGGCTTCCACCCACTTAGTAAAGTAGTCACCTACAACCATGATGTAACTTTACAATTTAAATATGATAGGCAATACTTTACTTACCCCCGATTCTGACAAACTTACTTACGACTTACCTTATTATAAAAACCAGAAGATCCCAAACTCTCAAGGTCGCCACGATATTTTGAGGTTCAATATTGAAACCATAACACTCTTCCCATTAAATAATTTAGGTTATTTAATTCCCTTAATTCATAAACTCACAGGTTCGTTTAGGCGAGTTTTTCGGCACACAATATAGGTTTTTGGTAATTAGGCGTAATAATTATACTCAACACATGGTTATTGTAATATAGAAATCTGATTTTATTTTCTTTGTATGCAAATCAAAAATTACTAATCAAATTCATTTTTTTAACAAATTACTCAATATTGAAAACACAAAAATTATTCAGACGAAAACTATAAAGGACTAATTATAATGGCGCAAACTAGTACTTTGGACTCTCTCTCTCTCTCTCTCTCTCTCTCTCTCTCTCTCTCTCTCTCTCTCTCTCTCTCTCTCTCTCTCGATTTGAGCTCATTATTATGAATATTAAGGTTTTACTCTATAAATATTATTTCACTTTTGGCCAATTAAATCTATTTTCTTTTTGCACTGTACTTATCTGCCGACGATATCCCAACTGTTGCGTATTATGTTAATCAACCTTTTATCACTCGAACACCATCAGAAATGTTTTCAAATGGTTCACTTATGTTCACTGTTTTAATTGATGCTTTTAAACTGCTGTATTATATCTCTCTACTCTTTCTACTCTTTGGTAAGCCTACTGTACTTATTTCGGCCTACCAAAAAGACACCCGAGGCTACTACGGTATTACGTCCTTACGATCTTATAGTGGGCTGCAGACTGCTGTTACTTTAAAACGTTTTTAACACTTCCTTACTCTCTTTTAAACTTAACTTTGAGGCAGGCCTACCACGCTTGCATGCGTAGGCCTCCCGACACTATTACAATGCAACCGTACTGTTTGATTGTGAACTGGCGACTGGGGCGATCTGAGATGGCGTGGGCACGCTATCCGTGTTTCAAACAGATGTCCACCCATCTCCTGCCTTCAAGCATCGAAGATTCTAGACGTTTCTCGGCCCCAGAAGTTCGTTGTAACATCGAAAACACGTGGAGCTCTCATGATCCAAGAGTAATGTGATGGTAATTAAACACATACTTCACCTTATATGGTAAGTTCTGTTCGACTTGAGACGTGAGTCACCTACTTTGTTATAACTTCCAATACGTCTCTAACAATGGATTTCATAAAATTAGTATATAAAATGGTTCTGCCAGTTTTGTCCCATTACAATGATCTACCGGTTTCCATTGTCAGTAACTGGGAATGGTCCAGCAATGTCTATGGCAATTCTCTCGAAAGGTGGTAGTCCAATGTTATACTGTCTCATTTTTCCTCTGCTTCTGGTTTGTGGGCCCTTGCTTGCAGCACATATTTCACACGTCCGAACCCATTCCTCTACGTTGTGGGGAAGATGAAGCCAATAGAATCGCTTCCATATTTTGTCAAGGGTTTTGTTAATGCCAAGATGGCCTCCAGATGTTCCATCATGCATCTCTTTCAAAACAGACTGCACTTTACTTCGGCGAACTATCAACTGCATGACCACATCTCGTCCATCTGCACTTTCCCAAACCCTTTTCAGCAATCCGTTTTCTAAGGTGAGAGATTCCCATTGTGCCCAGTAGCCCTTCAGCACTTCGGAACCATGGCAGATATATTGCCAATCCGGCCAGCGACCTTCCTCTTTTGCTGTCGAGATCGGTCCGATGTCTTCATCAGTCATCTGTTCTTGTCGACAGTCTTGTGTTGTCCAGCCGTCTACCAGGAAATCTACCATGATGGCTTGAACATCTTCGCTTGAGTTTTGTTCTTCCTTTTTGTGGCAATGTCAGCAGTCTTCCGGGTTAGGTCTTCGTGATAAGCCATCTGCATTACCATGCAGGCGCCCCCGCCGATGTTGTACCTTGAAGTTGTACTCTTGCAGACGTTCGAGCCACCTTGCCAACTGTTCTTCCGGATTTTTAAATCTCAAGAGCCATGCAAGCGCGGCATGGTCGGTACATAGTGAAAACCCTCTCCTATAGAGGTATTTATGGAAGTGCTCCAGAACTCTGACAATTGCCAACAACTCTCTCCTTGTAACACAATTTCTCCCTGGTTTAGAAAGCATCTTGCTGTAATATGCTATTACTCGTTCTTCACCGTTCTGCACTTGGGACAAAACTGCTCCTGGACCAGTATTGCTTGCGTCTGTGTCTACGATGTACTTCCCTCTGGAAGCTGGAAAAGCGAGAATTGGTTGCGAATATAATGCAATCTTCAAAGTCCTAAATGCTTGGTCACACTCTCTCGACTACTGGAAGTTTCGTTTATTTTATGTTAGCTCATGTAGTGGCTTAGCAATAGTAGTGAAGCCATTCACAAAATGTCGGAAATATGAGCATAACCCCAGGAAAATTCGAACTTCATGTTTACTCTTCGGAACTGGCCACTCTCTTACGGTGTCTACTTTATTAGGATCCATGCTAACACCCGATGCCAAAACCAGATGGCCCAGATACTGTACTTCCTTCTGGAATAGAGAACACTTCTTCGGGCTCAGCTTCAGTTGTGCACCATGAATTCTAGTTAGAACTTCCTTAAGGTTTTCCAAATGGTCTTCGAAAGCCTTCCCAATCACTATGACTTCGTCTAAGTAAACAAGGCAAGTTTTCCATGTCAGGCCTTGGAGTACCAGGTCCATCAATCTCTCATATGTAGCCGGTGCATTACAGAGTCCAAATGGCATGACGTTAAATTGGAATAAGCCACTTGGGGTCGAGAAAGCGATCTTTTCCTTGTCTTCTTGATGAAGACCCACTTCCCAATATCCACTCTTCAGGTCCATTGTGGAAACCCACTGTGCTCCGGACAACGTGTCAAGTGTATCGTCAACGCGAGGTAATGGATAGCAGTCTTTCTTTGTAACATCATTTAGCCTCCGGTAGTCTATGCAGAAACGCAATCCACCATCCTTCTTCGCTTCCAGCACTACAGGAGAAGACCAAGCACTTGACCAAGGTTCGATTACTCCCTCTGTCAACATGTCCTGTACTAAAAGAGACATTTCCTCTTGTTTAGATAATGGAGGCCTTCGAGGAGGTTGGCGTATCGGTGTTGTGTCCCCGGTATTGATGTGATGATGCACAAGAGAGGTTCTTCCCAGTAACTGTCCCTGAACTGCAAAACAATCTTTGAATTCGTATAAAAACTGTCTGGGTTCTTTTACCTCACCACTTGAGAGGTCGTTAGAAGATCTATTCAATAATTCTAGCAGTTCCTCTGGTAATTTGGAATTATCCGAAGCACTGGATCTTAGTTGCGTTATTCCGGCTACCCAGGCCACAGGAGTCAATTTGTCTAGGAGCGTATTGCTTTGTAAAGTGATAGCTTGATCCAAAATATTTGCCACTCTAATAGGTACATTTCAAGTTTTTACTAAACTTCTGGCAATTAGTAGGCCCAGTGTGCTGACTACCTTGGGTTCGAATATAGAGCACTGGTTGCCCCTAGTATCTACCTCGGTTCTAACCATGATGATCTTTTCGGAGTTTGGCGGAACAGTTATGGCCACTTGGTTTATGACGTCCATCGATTTTTCTGCTGTCGTCATTGTTGATAGCATTACCTCTTCGCCTCCGATTCTCAAGACATTGTTTTTGAAGTCGACTATAAATCCGTATGCGTTCATAATGTCCACACCAAGAATTGCTTCATCCACAATGTCTGCAACAAGTACTTGATGATTAAACTCAAGTCGACCGAGGCGTAGGTGTATCTCCACTTTTCCAAACACTTTTACAGGCCGTCCAGTAGTTGTTCGTAAGCTGCAAGAGCACCAGATTGACTTGAGATCTTTCACCACGTCGGGGCGCACAGTAGAAATTGTTGTGCCTGTGTCAACTGTAATCGAGGTTGGCCTTTCTTGAACAAATCCGGTAACTACCAAACTCCCGCTGTTTTTCTGAAGTGTAGAAATTGCGTATTGTCTAGGGGCTTCGTTCTTCCAGTTATTCAGCACATGCCCCGTTGTACCGACTATTGCTCATTTCCCTGCTGCTGAATTCTAACCCGACAATCTTGTTGTAGATGTCCTGGTTTCCCACATCTATAACACTTTGGTCTTCCATCCTTTCGTATTTTATTCTGTGGCACCGACCGTCGAGTCTCTGTTCTTGTTCTTCTTCTTCATCGTCTGTGCCGTCGCGATATTTTAGTGCGCACACTTTATGACTTGTCCAACCAGACGCTGATTTGGCGGCCTCAAATTGCAAAGCATGTACCAGTGCATCCGCACTGTTCTGGTGTCTTGCCATTCGTAACACTTGCTGTAGTTCGTTATCTCGGACATCGGCAGTAAATGTCTGCATCGTAAAACTTGTTTGAAAATCTTCTGGCGCTTCAGGATAGGCCAGTCTAATTAGTCTGTTGATACTTGCTTCAAACTCTTGAAAGCTCTCCCCAGAATAATGTCGCCTTGCTCTCAACTGGATGCAGTACACGTCTCGCAAATGTTTATCACCATACCATAATTCCAGAGCTTTTATCAATTCGGCATAGGTGTTTTGGCTGTCAGGTGGCACTTTCTGTAGTAATTCTGCCGTAGGACCCTTTTAATGCAAGAATAAGTGAAACAGCCTTGTCTTTCTCTGTCCAATTATTTGCACATGCAGCAGCTTCAAATTGGCGGAGGTACGTTGCCCAGTGACTGCTTCCATCAAAGGTTGGAGCTTTAACATGAACTGTCCCTACTGCAGGCAAAGTGACTTTCTCTATTAACTTATTTTCTGCGTCTCTTTCTGTCTTTATCATTGGTACAGTCTGTTCACAAAGTTGTTTTGGTTGTAACTTCAGGCACTGCTCGACTTAATTTTTAATCTGCTATTTTATATTTGTAATCGAGTCTTCTATTTTTGTTGACATAGATTTTTCTACACTCGTGACTGATTTTTCTACTTCAGCTATTTTATTAGACATCGATTCTTCAACACTCGAGACAGATTTTTCTATGTCAGCTATTTTTAGTGTCATTGATTCTTGTACCTCTGATATTTTAGTAACTTGTTTATTAAGCTCACCTCGTAGGAGACTCAATTCTGCGTTACTATGTTCTTGCATCTGTTTCTGCTCCGGTATTAATGCTTTGATGTCTTCTGTTTCACGTTTATGTCATTCCTCTGTTTATTCCCTTTCTTGTCTTCATTCCGCCTCCTGTCTGCATTTCTCATCCTGTCGTTTTTCTGCTTCCTGTGTCTGCCGCAGCAGTGTTTGTAAAGCTTCCATCATGTGACTGGGATCCATGTTTCCGATTAATCACGAATTACACTAGTCTTGTACAAAGTGTCCACTGTTTCCACTGTTAACCGTTCTTTCCCATTTCTGACACCACTGTTATGACAGTCTACTTGAGCATCGTAGGTACAGTGGAAAACAAAATAAGTATAAGACGCCAATTAAGTCACTAATCACCAGCTTTAATTTTTACAGTTAAACAGTTTGTAATTAACAACATTACAACAAATCAAATATAAATTGTTCATACGCAATAAAATGTCACTAATATTAAACACAATTGTATTACAATTATACAGCTCGATTATAAAACGCAACACTTCACTAATAACCACTTGAACGTACACAGTAATGTCGCCCGATAATAACTCTCAAACCGAACTGTAAATATATCGCTGCTATACTGACTTGAGCGGCCCTGAGTAATTGTATTTATAGCCACCGAAAATCTAGATGATTCCTAATTGCGTCTTAGCGTCCGTATGAACTACATAATTAACTGTGGCCTTGACACAGTCCGCACGGCTGGCAGCATCGAGAAGACTCTCGCAAATGCATCTACAAGCACGTACGCCACACACAGTAGTGCGAGATTCTTCTGACACATTCGACAAACACGTAGATTGTTCTGTGATGTCGTAACAATATGTAAAAACTGAATTGCACAAAACTTAGACATTTTGACTACAGTTCTCATTCAGGTACTAAATATGTATCAAGTTCATATATGATCCATAAATTTTAATGTATTTGCAAAAATTCAATTTAATTGATGTACATTTAAAATATAAATTAATTGTAACAGACTGATTTTGGCAAGATTGCGGTGAACATCTGTTATGGCCGTCATCATCCGTTAAATTGGCTGATGTTTGGATTAAATGGTGCTGAAATTGTTTTCAACCCAAGTGCTACTGTTGGTCATCTCAGGTAAATTAGTGTTGGCAAACTTATATTTACAAATGAAAAGTATTAACTATAATTGTTCTGAAAATTAAACTAGTGTTTTATGGCCAGTTTATAAACCCACTCTTCATATACTTGTCCCTAAAACAGATTCAAGTTGCATTTAAAAATGTATAATTTGTAATAAAAACACATTTTGTTCTCAAAATTTATACATCTGATAAATCTTTATGGTCTGTTAAAAATGTTATATATTTTTATAAGTTCTGTATGGGCTTGTGTACATACTTGTGTAGTATTTAAAAAAAAATTAAAAAATTATTTATTTCCAAAAGTGTATGGTAAATAAAAATTTATAGTATAAAAAAGTAAAAAGTAATAATATTTATAATTACATTTATCTTTTACTTTGTACACTAATGTGGAGAAAAAAACATCTAATTATTGGAATGGTGTGCATTAAATGTGTTAAATAATATTATGTAAAACTCAGTAAGGTAATTGTTAGTATCTTAAAAACTAATTACTTTTATCAGTTTAGTAAATTTCTTCTCCAAGCTGTAACATGTCACAATCAGATTTCTACAATCTGTCCAATTAGCTGGACAATAAGCACATATTATATTACATAATAAGCATCTTGTTGGTAGTGCTTCTTTAAAGAACTCTCCTTTCTTTTTCTTGTTTGTGAATGTCTTTACAGAGTAACGGTTTTACGGTATTTACTCCCACTGAAGAAGACGTACACCACGTTGAAACGTATGGGAAATAAAACCATAAAGTAAGTTCATAGTGAAAGTTTATATATATATATATATATATATATTGCAACGTATTTATATTTTTGTTAAAATTAATTTCAAATACAAATACACATCTATTTGTGTTTGCAGAGCCCCACGATCTTGGAGCGCCATTTTATACATAAACACATATACATATACACAAATTTAGCGTGACCGGTCTCACGTTCAAGATTGACAAATTATGTAACAATATAACATTTAAATTGGGTTTCAGGTGTATCTGCAATAATAACTCTATATAACTTGTAACGGTATTTCCAATTTATTTGATATTATTAAAAATTTGTGCACATGGCACTGACTTCGATTTAAAACATTCGTTATTATTTGTTATTATGCCGTAAGGCTTATGCTATATATATCCTTACTGACTAAATATTCTACTCTACTAATTATTGTATTAAAGAAAAATCTCATTTTCATACTACTCAGTCAATTAATGTGTTTCAAAATATCAATATTTAAATCTCTTTTTATATATTGTAATGTACTCAAAATATTAATAGTTATTGAATTTATCTTTTGTTTCTCAGTACTGTTTTATCTCAAATACTAATTGTTTTCATTTAAATGCTTTGTTTTCATTTTATTTCACATTAATTTGAGCTCTTGTTACGTTAATCGTATTTCTAAAACATCTATGTTTTTAATTCTACTTTACAAGAACATTGGCTCTTACTTTAAAATAAAATAGAAATGTCTTTAATTGTCTTTGAGTTCATTGTACGATTAAGATATAAATAAGTTGTTTATCACCTTATTGTCGTCAATCATACTCGATCATTTTGATACATCTGTAGTCGTCCTCGTCTCGTACTCCAGCGTCGGCTGTCTCTCTTCTCCTCTTGTCCAGCGTTGAATCACTTCTTCTTGTCCAGCGTCGTATCACTCTCTCTTGTCCACGTCGTATCACTCTCTGGAACTCTCCTCTTGTCCAGCGTCGAATCACTCTCTGGAACTCTCCTCGTGCTGTTTCTGACGTCAATGGATCTTCTTATGTAATTCTTCTTATGTACTGCTGTTATTATTTAAAAATGATTGTATTTATAACTTAGTTACATAGTTGTATGTAACTGGAAAATTTAAATTATTTACAAAAAAATAAATACGCCGTGCGGACGGGCATAAGCTCCCGCTGCACCGTGGATGATTTAAGAAAGAGAACCACTGTAGCTTGCATGTTCTATTTATACCCATGTCTTGGTTGACACCTGTAGTGGTACGAAATTGACATGTCAGAAACTGTCTCTGGATTCAGTTCCCCCACTCTTTGTCAAATTCGCTATTTCTTATATTTCTGCGAATTGCAGAGTCCTGTAAGTATACTCTTATACTTATCTTATAACTATTTTTACAACACATGTTCACTGTAATTTTGGACATTGCAACTTAACCCTTTCGATTTGTACACAGTTATTTCACTATTACACTCGTACGGTGTGTCACTTTCACGTGGTTTTCGTACACAGTATTTAGTAAATTTTATTACATTTTATTGTGTTTTTGGATTTTAATTCTTAATTATAGTTTATGAATAATTACGGAAAAACAGTAATTGTGCAATTATTCATCTTGGGGTGGCAAACTCGCCTGCATAGACCTGCGTTCACACACACTAGCAAAATACTGGTGTACACACTTTCAGTTACATTTGTGTGTGTGTGCACGTCGATTCAGGTCGAAACACCTGTTCATATTTTTGTCTGAGCCAAGCTTGCAATCCCTGACATGCTTATTTCTAATATATTATTAATTATTTACAGTTTATTAGGTAAATTTAAATTTTTATATTCAATGCTCAGTACATCACTTATTTGTACTGTCGCATTATCCCTCTGCTTGGTAACAAAAAAATTTAATAAATTTATTTATTATAATTTTTTTTTATTATTATTATTACATTTGCAAAAAAAATGTAACAAATAATAAAGAATAATATTTGTCATTTCACCCTTAATTGGAGTGTATACAAATGTCTTACCTCCCCTCTTCACACGCTCACTGCTCGTGACCTTGTAGTAGGGTGGCTTTAACAAACAGCTTATCTGACCGGTTTCATTGACCTCGTCGTTTTCATGTGTAGAACTTCCTAAATGACATTGCGTGGAATTTACCTATTTCTTTCTTCTGTATCTTATCATATACGATGAAAGTGTGTTGTCCTACTCGCTGTCTTAATGTATACGGTCCATTATAAAGTCTGAAGAATTTATTCGCCGTATTATCACTCCGTTTTCCCACTGGATTTGCTTTGAGTATTATACTTTCTCCCACGTTGAATTGTTGTAGCTTGTAAGTTAGATTAAATCTCTCTACTCTCATTAGTTTGGCTTAGTGCACCAACCTGAACAGCTGTCGATGGTTTTTTCATTCGACGTTTATGATAATACTCACCATAGTTCTCATACTTGCAGATATAATTGTCGTGCGTATATCTAACATCATACTTACCACAATTTTGCGTAGTGTTTTGTATAGATAATTTACTACGTTTATTGTTATACCTACAGTGATATTTATCTCCGTAAGTGTAGTGTCTTAAGTGTTTCATCTTATGTGACTTACTAGTGTGTGTGTGTCTCACAATAGGGATATCGCCATTAATAAGGTATCTTTTATTAACCTTTATTTGCTTCTCCTCCTTAATGTTAATTACTTTTTTATAATTATCGTTATTAATTACGAACGTATTTTCTCTCTTATTTTTAATTCTTATGGTTTGTTTATATTCTACTGCTGCAATGTGCGTATTAGAATCGTCAATTCTTTCTACTAATTCCTCTTTTGCTTTCCTTTCTTCTCTTAATTTTTCGGTCTGTTTTGTAAAAAATTCTGTTAACTCTTCTATTTGCGTTCTAATATTATTTTCTTTTACTTTTTATGTTTGTTTGTTCTCTACTTCACCAAATACGGCTTGCATCATAGCTTCAAGTGCTTCTCCCATCCTTAAACTTCCTGATATTGCCATGGTGAATTATTATTAAAATATTTATTTAGTAGTAATTCTTTAACAATTATAATTGATAACCGTTCCCTACTTATTTATTTATTTCTGTATTTTTATTAATAGTTATTATTAATACTCATTACAGTTACACCTGTTACATAGACAAACAATATTATTTGTGGGCGCCAGCTGTGTGATTACACAACAATTAACATTACATTCAGTTACTGTTTAATATAAATAATTATTACATATAATACATTTTTTATTTAACACACTCTTTATATTTTAGAGCAACCATTTAGCTACATAAAAAATTTTAATAGTTAAATGATGGGGATCGGGCCATACGTTCATGGGCTACAATTTATGTAACAAATTTTTGTACATAAATTTAGGCATGTCGTGCCCCACGTTGGGCGCCAAATATATGCAACGTATTTATATTTTTGTTAAAATTAATTTCAAATACAAATACACATCTATTTGTGTTTGCGGAGCCCCATGATCTTGGAGCGCCATTTTATACATAAACACATATACATATACACAAATTTAGCGTGACTGGTCTCACGTTCAAGATTGACAAATTATGTAACAATATAACATTTAAATTGGGTTTCAGGTGTATCTGCAATAATAACTCTATATAACTTGTAACGGTATTTCCAATTTATTTGATATTGTTACGACGGTCTGCTCGATCGTCGTAGGTACAGTGGAAACAAAATAAGTACAAGACACCAATCAAGTCACTAATCACACCTTTAATTGTTATAGTAAAACAGTTCGTAATTAACAACACAGTATCTACAACAAATCAAATGAAAATTGTTCATACGCAATAAAATGTCCACTAATATTAAAACTCAACTGTATTACAATTATACCGTCCGAATATAAAACGCAACACTTCACTAATAACTACTTGAACGTGCACCGTAATAACTCGAACCGCTCTGTAAATATATCGCACTAATACTCTCGAACCGCACAGTCAAAAATCTCGCACTGAACTGAAAACTAACGCCGCGACGCGATGTATTTATAGTTACGCTCACACACCAGAAGCTTCCAAACTGCATCTTATCTCTCGCGAACTACGTAATTGCTACAGCCTTGACACAGTCCGAGCGCCCGAGCGAAGCCTGGCACAGTCGAGAAAATTCTCGCAAAATGCGTCTAGTAGCACGTACACCACACGCTTACGTCGAGATCTTTCTGGCGCATTCGATAAACGCGTAGATTGTTCTGTGCTGTCGTAGCACTGCCCCCTCCTTAAGCCTGTTCGTCCCGAACTGGCAAAGCGTCTTCGAAGTAATACTCGACCAGGCGATATAGGTGGCCGTCCTTGCGAAGGATAATTTTCCCGTTCTTCGAATTCAGTCTCGTGTGATCCGAACATCACGTTCCCAGGAATGCGAATCTTTCGCGTAACCACTAGCTTCGCTGGAATGACTCTCGTTGCGTCGTGTCCTAATGACCTAAATACCACTGGCTGATCCAAGTTTGTTTGGTTCTCATCAACAACCTCTTGCGTAACCTCATCTTCAGCCACTTTACCCTCGGGCGCTTCTATCAGCTCAGGAACAAGCAAGAGTTTTGTCTCGACACCCATAGTTGGCTCTCCAATCACTTCTTTTGTCGTTATACTTATTTGTACTTCCTCTGCTAGTTCTTCCTCCATTTCTGCTTGCAACAGGGAGGTTTCCTCTTGACCAGACTTGTTGACTTTTTCTTCGACTAATGCCACTCGCTTAATCGAATGGTTGGTAGACCCTGTCATTTTAGCCATGCAAAGCTTTATCTTCTCTTGGCCAACTTTAAGGACATTCTCTCTTAAGTCCACAATGAATCCGTAGGCATTCATAATGTCCGTGCCAAGAATCACTTCATCGACAATGTCTGCAACGAGCATTTGGTGGCTAAACTCAAGAAGACCCAGGCGTACACGTACGTCTACCTTTCCTAGCACCTTGACGGGGCTTCCAGTCACAGTCTGTATTGTACAAGAGCTAATTAGAGGATGGCGGTTACAGACTAAGTCAGGGCGCACAATGGACACTGTTGCGCCCGTGTCAACTGTAAATGATGTTGGTTTACCATCCGCAAATCCACTAACAATCAAGTTTCCACTGATCTTATGTAGCGTGGAAACTGTGTGCTGTTCTGGGCCTTTACTTCTCCAATTGGTGCGATCAGTCTCTTCTCTCGGTATCTTCTTCTCCCAACAGTCTACCTGTAGATGACCACGTTTTCCACAGTTGTAACATTTCGGCCTTCTGTCTTTTTCAAATCGTTGCGACTCTCTTGAACTTTTGAATTGTTTGTCCGACAACACTGTTTTTCTGCACCCATCGTAACGGTAATGTGATACAGGGATCTTCGGACTGCAACGTGATGGCACAAACCCATTAATGTAGCGGGACGCTGACTTGGCAGCTTCAAACTCTAGGGCATGAACAAGAGCTTCTGAGCTATCTCGGTGTCTTGCCATTCGTAACACTTGCTGAAGTTCACAATCTCCGATGCCATCAATAAATGTCTGCACCGTAAACCTTATTCGGAAGTCTTCTGGTGCTTCAGGATAGGCCAATCTAATCAATCTGTCGATACTTGCTTCAAATTCTTGAAGACTTTCCCCGGAACGTTGTCGTCTTGTTCTCAACTGAGCGTAGTACACATCTCGCAAATGTTTATCACCATACCGTAATTCTAGAGCTTTTATCAACTCGGCATAGATGTTCTGGCTGTCAGGTGGCACTTTCTGTAGTAGTTCTGCCGCGGGTCCTTTTAATGAGAGAACGAGTGAAACAGCCTTGTCTTTCTCTATCCAATTATTTGCGCATGCAGCAGCTTCAAATTGGCGGAGGTACGTTGCCCAGTGACTGTTTCCGTCAAAGGTTGGAGCTTTGACATGAACTGTCCCTACTGCAGGCAAAGTGACTTTCTCTGTTAACTTATTTTCTGTGTATTTTTCTGTCTTTATCACTGGTACAGTCTGTTCAGAAATTTGTTTTGGTTGAATCTTCATGCACTGTTCGACTTCACTTTTAATTTGTTCTCTTATGTTTGCCATTGAGTTTTCTACTGCAGATATTTTTGTTGACATAACTTCTTCCACAGTCAAGACAGATTTTTCTACTTTAGCTATTTTATTTGACATGGATTCTTCTACGTCAGATATTCTGGTAATCTGATTATTGAGCTCACCTCGTAATTCACCTACGTCACCACGTAGGAGACCCAATTCTGCGGTAGTATGTTCTTGTAACTGTTTCTGCATAGTTTCAAAGAGAGCTTCCGTTTTATCTTTTTGTCTTTCTTCTGTCTCTAGCATTAGTGCTTTCTGACGTTCCTCAGCTTCTTCTCTTTCCTGCCTGCGTTTTTCATCCTGTCGTTTTTCTGCTTCTTCTCTTTCTTGTCTTCGTTCTTCTTTTTGTCGTCTTTCTGCTTCCAGCAGGAGGGTTTTCTGTCTCTCTTCCGCTTTCTCTGCATCCTGTCGTCGTCGTTCTTCTGTCTGCAACAACAGCGCCTGGAAATTTTCCATCATCTGACTGGCATCCATTGTTTTTTGATTAATTACGAATTACACTCGTCTTGTACAAAGTATCCACTGTTTCCACTGTTAACCGTTCTATCCCAGTTCTGACACCACTGTTACGACGGTCTACTCGATCGTCATAGGTACAGTGCAAACAAAATAAGTACAAGACACCAATCAAGTCACTAATCACACCTTTAATTGTTATAGTAAAACAGTTCGTAATTAACAACACAGTGTCTACAACAAATCAAATGAAAATTGTTCATACGCAATAAAATGTCCACTAATATTAAAACTCAACTTTATTACAATTATACCGTCCGAATATAAAACGCAACACTTCACTAATAACTACTTGAATGTACACCGTAATAACTCGAACCACTCTGTAAATATATCGCACTAATACTCTTGAACTGCACAGTCAAAAATCTCGCACTGAACTGAAAACTAAGGCCGCGACGCGATGTATTTATAGTTACGCTCACACACCAGAAGCTTCCAAACTGCGTCTCATCTCTCGCGAACTACGTAATTGCTACGGCCTTGACACAGTCCGAGCGCCCGAGCGAAGCCTGGCACAGTCGAGAAAATTCTCGCAAAATGCGTCTAGTAGCACGTACACCACACGCTTACGTCGAGATCTTTCTGGCGCATTCGATAAACGCGTAGATTGTTCTGTGCTGTCGTAGCAATATTATTAAAAATTTGTGCACATGGCACTGACTTTGATTTAAAACATTCGTTATTATTTGTTATTATGCCGTAAGGCTTATGCTATATACATCCTTACTGACTAAATATTCTATTCTACTAATTATTGTATTGAAGAAAAATCTCATTTTCATACTACTCAGTCAATTAATGTGTTTCAAAATATCAATATTTAAATCTCTTTTTATATATTGTAATGTACTCAAAATATTAATAGTTATTGAATTTATCTTTTGTTTCTCAGTACTGTTTTATCTCAAATACTAATTGTTTTCATTTAAATGCTTTGTATTCATTTTATTTCACATTAATTTGAGCTCTTGTTACGTTAATCGTATTTCTAAAACATCTATGTTTTTAATTCTACTTTACAAGAACATTGGCTCTTACTTTAAAATAAAATAGAAATGTCTTTAATTGTCTTTGAGTTCATTGTACGATTAAGATATAAATAAGTTGTTTATCACCTTATTGTCGTCAATCATACTCGATCATTTTGATACATCTGTAGTCGTCCTTGTCTCGCACTCCAGCGTCGGCTGTCTCTCTTCTCCTCTTGTCCAGCGTCGAATCACTTTTTCTTGTCCAGCGTCGTATCACTCTCTCTTATCCAGCGTCATATCACTCTCTGGAACTCTCCTCTTGTCCAGCGTCGTATCACTCTCTCTCTTGTCCAGCGTCGTATCACTCTCTCTTTTCCAGCGTCGAATCACTCTCTGGAACTCTCTCGTGCTGTTTCTGATGTCAATGGATCTTCTTATGTAATTCTTCTTATGTACTGCTGTTATTATTTAAAAATGATTGTATTTATAACTTAGTTACATAGTTGTATGTAACTGGAAAATTTAAATTATTTACAAGAAAATAAATATGCCGTGTGGACGGGCATAAGCTCCCGCTGCACCGTGGATGATTTAAGAAAGAGAACCACTGTAGCTTGCGTGTTCTATTTATACCCATGTCTTGGTCGACACCTGTAGTGGTACGAAATCGACATGTCAGAAACTGTCTCTGGATTCAGTTCCCCCACTCTTTGTCAAATTCGCTATTTCTTATATTTCTGCGAATTGCAGAGTCCTGTAAGTATACTCTTATACTTATAACTATTTTTACAACACATGTTCACTGTAATTTTGGACATTGCAACTTAACCCTTTCGATTTGTACACAGTTATTTCACTATTACACTCGTACGGTGTGTCACTTTCACGTGGTTTTCGTACACAGTATTTAGTAAATTTTATTACATTTTATTGTGTTTTTGGATTTTAATTCTTAATTATAGTTTATGAATAATTACGGAAAAACAGTAATTGTGCAATTATTCATCTTGGGGTGGCAAACTCGCCTGCATAGACCTGCGTTCACACACACTAGCAAAATACTGGTGTACACACTTTCAGTTACATTTGTGTGTGTGTGCACGTCGATTCAGGCCGAAACACCTGTTCATATTTTTGTCTGAGCCAAGCTTGCAATCCCTGACATGCTTATTTCTAATATATTATTAATTATTTACAGTTTATTAGGTAAATTTAAATTTTTATATTCAATGCTCAGTACATCACTTATTTGTACTGTCGCGATATATATATATATATAATATTTAAAAAAGTGAACGAAGAGGATGTACCAACAAGATAATTTCTTTTTGTATTACACATATGATTATTGTATTGTTCTAAGTTTAGCAAATTCATTCACTAATTTCCAGCAAATATTTTTGATAAGTGAGAAGGTTTATCTTCTGTTAGCTGACTTTATCTTGTGACTTCCGTGTATTGTTTAGGTCCATATAGATTTCACAGTTGTCTTATATATAGTAACAGCTTATTTTCCATTGTTAATTATAATGTCTTCTTATCATCGATTAAAGCTGTGTCAGTTTTAGTCTTTGCTGCTTCCATTTATTGAGTATATGTACTTTCCATGCCATTCTCTGGTCAAGATCGTCAAGCTGAAATATTTAGGCGCTATCTGGTATATCAGCAGGGTATATCTGATATAATGTTGTCCATTCATTGTTATTCCGGGGGGGGGGACTCCCACTCCCTCTCCAGTCTGTGAATGTCACTTGTACAATTTTTTTTTTGTTAGCCTTCATCCCATATTTTTGTGCTGTAACTGTATTGGGTCTAAATTTATCCGTTAGTTCCTTTCACAATTTTAACAATCAGTGTGAGAGGATATAATAACTGTATCATATAAAAATGCTGCCAGTCTCTAGGTCAGCT
The DNA here is from genome assembly GCA_034769895.1 of Magicicada septendecula. Lineage (NCBI taxonomy): Eukaryota > Metazoa > Arthropoda > Insecta > Hemiptera > Cicadidae > Magicicada > Magicicada septendecula. The sequence continues at coordinate 198,918,569 of CM068376.1, read as the reverse complement.
GTGGAATTCAAATACAATTCTAGGCCCAACACACTCCCCTGTCACATGTTCTGCAGTATAGGTTTATTGCAGTTTGTACATTATATTGTTAGATAAATATGTGTCTGTCAAACAGGCACAATTTGAGTATTTATAATAACTGTGTTGTACATCTTTCTTGGGTTTGTAAGGGTACGAATATGCCGACACAACATTACTGGTAGACTGCAGCTTACAGTGAGAAATTACTGTACTGTACAACAGTGAGGCTATAACAAATGCATAGATTTGAATAGGAGTGAACATGTCGAAGATGCTTACTGCACTACATTACTGTGCAGCTTACTGTTAGAGTGTAGGCAAGAACAAATTAATTGGTTTTTGCCTCACGGAAGACAGCAATATAAGGTTTGCTACCAATGTAGTTTTTATAACGTCTCCCTTGTCAAGACATTACAAAAATCGGGAACCAGTAAAATTGTTACCGGTTAATTAAACTAGCTGCCGTTGTTAGTAAACTTTACTTACCAACAAATTATAACCAATTATATATCAGGAATTTGTCAAGGATTGCATAAATTTATTCACTCGTTGGGTGTTAGCAAAAACATCTCTTTATTGTCATATTTATATCTCACATTTTACTTTACTTTTAAAAGAAAGATTCTAATAAATTCTGCATTTAATATTTTTTAAATGTTACTTCTTACTCTTTTTATGTCAAAACCATTCAGCTAGGTATTATTTCAAGTACCACGGATCCGGATCTCGACTTTGCAATATTTTAATTTACCACAACTTCAACCAAATTATTTGAAGAATAGTTTGGTGTAAATTTTAGAATTACTTTACATCTAAACATCATAATGTTATTACTATATCATTACAGAGATTGCAAATATTTATATATTAATCTTTAAGTTATCAAAAGCTCTTTACAGTTCTTTTGTTACTTTTTGTTGAAACAAATTATCACAAATGTTATGATTTAATATCACCTGAACAGAACATGAGTTTGCTATGGGGTCCGTGATGGTCTTCTTCAGTCGTCTTCTTGGGTGTAATACAATGTTCCTCTTGATGCTCCATTTGGTTGATTGTTTCCGAAAGGTAGTCTCGTTCATGAAGATTGGATTCTGGTACTAGAAGTTCATACGGTTGTTGTTGTAGTTTTCTTCTTCTGGAGTCGGTTGTTCACATTTTACATTTTAATAGTTCTTATTTTAGCAGCACTAAAATATGGTAAGGAACATATCTTGAGATGCTAAATAACTATTAATAAATTTCTTCTAATATAATATAATAGATTGACTTCCACATACCTGGAAGGTTTCGTTTTATTTCGGGCCAGGATCCTTTCGTACGAATGTAGATACAAACGTGTTTCATGGGTTCTTGAAATAATTAACTCTACACATCTTTAAGAAGAGAATTATTAATTTTAATGTTCAATTGTTGGAATTACTGTTTACATGAAAAATAGCTTTACATGGAGTTACGTATTGTGTAACTCGTGCACCTGGTTTGTACAGGAACTTACTAACTATAGCTTACCTTATCGTTTCACAAAACACAAAAGCAAATATAACATACAAAAGAAACAGCCCAGCTTTGCTTGTACACGCTCTCATTCACAATTTAAAATACCCTTAACATTTTATTATTAATAAAACTTCCCCCACGGCAGCCACGCGGTCTTCACGCACAGTCATCTTTCTATGAAATGTTATAATGTTGAGGTCCGAAATAACACTCGGTTAGTTTTTACCGCACGGATGTATTATCGTCACATACTTTTCTTCACTGATATTTGAATTTAAAGTGAAAATAATAGAAAAACTTTTGCGTGTAGCCTAATTCGTTCCTAGCCGGCAGGCTTCAATAGTGGAACTCCGCTGCAAACTTTTTGTTTGTACACTGTTACTTTTTAATGACTGTTTCACACTTTCTAAGATAGGCCAAATTTGTTTTAACGGCCTATCTTGTAAACCCGAGGCCCCTGTTTTAAATTCACAATTCTATTGTCTGCTGCTGCTTACTCTCTGATACCAAACTGCACACTCTGATGACACACTGTAGACTGTGTCACAAGGCTGCTGCTATGTGATTGTGCAATGCGTCTGGCAATTGTTTTGACTGACTGTGTGTATGTTGCATTGCTGTACTGGAGGCTCCTTACAGGTGAAGTCTGGCAATTTAAAAGTGATTGAATGGGTGATCTATGTTAATATAAAATTAAACTGTGGTAGCTCCCATATATGAAGTGAATTGTACACTTTTAACAAAATCAAAACCAAGATTAATAAAGAATAAAAAACCTTCTAATTTGACCCATTACAATACCCCTCGATGAGAATTCTGCTGTCCACGACAGAAGAAATCTCATCGACAAACCCCGAAGAGGACCGGTGAGGAACTGGTGCCAACAACCCCCTTGTTCTTAATCTGCATGGGTACACGACCCCCCTGGCTCAGCGACCATGGACTCATCTGAACGAGATCACTGGACTTCTCCGTAAGAGATCCCAACACCGAGAAATCGATCAGACTCGCACCACAGCGCACCTCGCCTTTTAACATACCACCCCCAAAAATCCTCAATTCCTGGCCAAAATCATTCCAGCTCCTCCGCCGATATGTTTCCCCTTTTTGCAAGCTGGGCTGCCTTTAGCAGATACTGGGCTCACACACTTACATTACATATTATCATAACACATTAAAAATAAACTTCCTTTTAAAATTTATTATAAATTTAAAAAATTCAAAATTCAAAAAAAATCTTTTATCAAAAAATACTCTTCCTCTTTTCTCCTTTTTTTTTTTTTTTTTTTTTTTTTTTAACAAAACACCCTAGACATTTCTACTAATATAAACACATCCTTACTCTAACAGAAGAACCACTTATAGTCTACCAATATAATGCAATACAATAAAAGAAACATGGTTAATACACACATAATAAAAGAATCATCATCTAAAATATTCATCCGCTGGCAGGCGAAAAATCAAGTTTTTTTTTTTCAAAAAATTTAAAAAAAATTTAAAATTTTTAAATTCAAAAAAAATTTAAATTTATTCATTACAAAAATTTTATTACATTTATTTATTAAATAACATTTATTAAAATTATTCAAATATTGGTTTGAATTAATCAAACAAACAAATTAAAATTGGATTCCTACTATACAACTTAGTAGGTGTATGACCTCATCAGCTGATCGAAACTAGGTCAAGTCCAAAACCCTTGACCTACATATGTTATGTATGATTTCTGAAAACACTTTGAACATCTGTAATATCCTACCTTGAACTACAAAACGCAATAAAACAAAATATTTAAAACGAACAAATATTAATATAATTAATCATCAACTTGACATTTAAATTATTTGAAATAAACACTTCTTGACTTTACATTATTTTCACTCCTATCAAAATTCTGTCACTGGTTGAAAAAAAATAAACAATTGTATATTCTTTATTATGAATCTCCCTTTTTGCTTAACAATCTTACGTTAATCTACTGTGGGTGATGTAAATTATTTATTCTCGTTTTTCTGTATTACCAGATCTGTATACAAATATAAACTTTCTCCCTCTGACTCTCACCACTAACAACTTCAGCTCCCATGACACCCATCTCTACCCAAAATATCTACTCCAAGACACTCTAACCCCAACTTATCATTAAACTCCATTCGCCTCCTTCTCCCATAGAAAATACTCTCTTACCCTTTGTATATAGGATATGTGTTTCCCCGCCCCCAAAAAACTCAATTCCCTTATTTGGCCCCTGTATTTTACCTAAGGCGGCCCCTTCCCCACTAAAATCGATACCAATTCCCGTCCCAACATATTTTGTTGTGAACTCCTACATGACACTACCCCCTAATACAAAATTGCCATCCCCAAAAATCTCAATCTCATTACCTTACTACAATTACACAAAATAACCTCATTAATTATAAACACAAATATATCATTCAGAACTCTACGATTATTCTCCACAACTGCTGTGTCAACATTAATACTTCTCAAACATTCTGTCACATTACATTAACTCAAAAACAACATTACATCATATTCATCTATACTATTTCAAATTCAACTTTGAATTCCATTGGGACAGATCTATATGTCCCGCAAAATATTCATCACCCAAAAACTATCTTTTATTAGATTTCCCAAGTCGTTACTTTATTTCTCATTGTAGCAAATTATTTTTATCATCACTTTAAAATATCGGTAATACATCCATTGCTTAAAACATTTATAAATAATATACCAGTGACGTTCCCTGGCTATTACAATTATAAAATAATATTATATAATAAGTATTAAATATAAATAATATAATAAATCCAAACATGACATCATTGGTTCTGGTCTCACTTTAAATTCCTCCACAATCACATTCTTAATACCAATATCCCCTACTCATAACCTAACATAGCAGGTACCACAAAATAATTATTGAACCCTTTGGTTGCATAAGTTTACTTTAAAATATTTTCCAAAATTATTTACTTACTTCATATTATGCTTATTATTTTTTCTTAATTACCTGTAAATAGGTTACATGTTATATGTACATGACTATAGTGTACACAGATTTATTATCTAGTTTGTCTACTCGGCCACAAAACTTCTCCACTACCTACCTAAGTAAGGGATGAGTTTACAATTCATAAATAACACCAGTTTATTTAATTTTGAGGATTACCCTAATGTAGTATTTAGAATTAAGGCAATCAAATGGTTACAAAAAGTGTGCCAATTTGTGTAACTATTGTTTATGTATTTACTCTAAGGGGAGGGTTAAGGAAATCTGGAAGACAAAAGGGATAAGGATTATTAAAAGGTCACGAACTAGGACTAAAGGTAGGGACAAAGCTTCCTCCGGAAATAAGGGTACATGGAGAAAACCAAGGCTCGCGTGGGCAGGGGCGCGTCCCTGAAATAGACGAACCCCACTGGGACAAGTGGGGATCCTCTATCCGCTACCACTTTTTTATATATAAAATTCCTAGTTTTGTAGTTATTTTTAATTACAATATTTAATATATTATTTTAATTATTTCAATTATTGGAAACAACATTTTTAATTACTTTCATAAAGTTTTACAACACACAAATAAATTTACTAAACATGTATTTACAATTCTTCATCAATAATTATTCAGTTATATCACACTTCAATATCTAAAATCAGCTAGGTCATTACCATATATTAACATATTTAAAATTGTTCATTTATGAATTTCAACCTCCATCGTCAAAAATTAATCGGGGTTTCACATAACATCGTTCAATTTTATTAGCACACAAATGACTGTTTTGTGTGTGGTAACCATACAAACTAAATTCATTCCGTTTATTCAAATAATCATTAAACCAGTCTACGTTGGGTATTTTTGTCAAGTCTCCATCATTAAATTCATTAACTATTGGGTTAATTATTTTTATTAAATCATTGTAGTCGTTATCATTCACATATACTTCTAAACTTTCCTTCCATTCATCATACTTTTTATTTAAGTTATATAATTCTGTGACTTTATTAACACACAATTCTCTGTTTACATTTCTCTCTTCATAACCCCAAATCACACTCTCAAAAGTATTACAGACAGAGGGTATAAATTCAATTAAATCTTTCCTGACTTCTCCAGGAAAAACAAAAAACTTATTTGTAGCACACTCGTCTACACAATATATACGTGAAGGTCTTCCTTCACCCCCCCATTCTACCTCGTAAACAATTTACCCCCTGTTTCATACCTGTAATATAACTCTCTCTCCACTCTCTCTCTAACTCCTTAACACACATTAACATTTCATAATCACATTCTACAACTTCATTAGTACTCTCAGATACCAATTTTTCGACTACATTATTATGCTCAATATTATCAACATCATTATTATTTATTAATTCATTACCTAATACAACATTGTCATTACAACTTTCGTTTGTATTATTCTTACTCTGTTCTACTTTATTCGAACTAATTTTTGTCATTTCATCGGCATTTTCAAGACATACATTCTTGTCTTGTATATTATTTATCAACTCATCAAATTTTCTATTTATATTTTGCTGAAACTGAATATTCTGTTCTTTAATTGCTTTAAAATTAATCTCGTTTTTAATATTCTGCTGTTCGCATTTTATTCTCTGTTCATCTAATTTATTGTTAAAATCACTTTTCATCTTATTTAAAATTATGTCATTATCATCAAAACGACTATTTAACATGTCAAATTTATTTGCAAATTTATTGTCCATTTCATCAAACTGATCATTCTGTATAGCAAATTTTACATTAATATCCTTAGACATATTTCTCACGTCACTGGACATGGTTCTCATGTCATTAGACATGATTCTCATGAAATTAAATAAATCGTTCACTGACAACTCTGTAGTTTTATTTGTTACGGGAGTTGATATCGCTCCTGGTGAGCTAAATACAGATACTTCTGCGTTATACTCATTTATTGACGTTACTTCTGTTTGAATACCGGAGTCAGCATTTGTTTGACTCTCGGTCTGATTGTCAGATAAGCCGACTTCACTGTTATCTGCCATTTCTTATTTTATGCTTAATATTTGTTTATGAATAACATATAATCAATAAAGTGTATTATATAACCACTTTTGCGTTAACAACGCACTTTTGTTTTATTCCGCTAACCCCAAAAACATGTTTGTATCTCTACTATAGGTACGGTCTTTGATATTTTAATTACCAAAAACTGTCCCTGTTAACGGAAGCCATTGAGATGCTAAATAACTATTAATATTTTTCTTCTAATATAATATAATAGATTGACTTCCACATACCTGGAAGGTTTCGTTTTATTTCGGGCCAGGATCCTTTCGTACGAATGTAGATACAAACGTGTTTCATGGGTTCTTGAAATAATTAACTCTACACATCTTTAAGAAGAGAATTATTAATTTTAATGTTCAATTGTTGGAATTACTGTTTACATGAAAAATAGCTTTACATGGAGTTACGTATTGTGTAACTCGTGCACCTGGTTTGTACAGGAACTTACTAACTATAGCTTACCTTATCGTTTCACAAAACACAAAAGCAAATATAACATACAAAAGAAACAGCCCAGCTTTGCTTGTACACGCTCTCATTCACAATTTAAAATACCCTTAACATTTTATTATTAATAAAACTTCCCCCACGGCAGCCACGCGGTCTTCACGCACAGTCATCTTTCTATGAAATGTTATAATGTTGAGGTCCGAAATAACACTCGGTTAGTTTTTACCGCACGGATGTATTATCGTCACATACTTTTCTTCACTGATATTTGAATTTAAAGTGAAAATAATAGAAAAACTTTTGCGTGTAGCCTAATTCGTTCCTAGCCGGCAGGCTTCAATAGTGGAACTCCGCTGCAAACTTTTTGTTTGTACACTGTTACTTTTTAATGACTGTTTCACACTTTCTAAGATAGGCCAAATTTGTTTTAACGGCCTATCTTGTAAACCCGAGGCCCCTGTTTTAAATTCACAATTCTATTGTCTGCTGCTGCTTACTCTCTGATACCAAACTGCACACTCTGATGACACACTGTAGACTGTGTCACAAGGCTGCTGCTATGTGATTGTGCAATGCGTCTGGCAATTGTTTTGACTGACTGTGTGTATGTTGCATTGCTGTACTGGAGGCTCCTTACAGGTGAAGTCTGGCAATTTAAAAGTGATTGAATGGGTGATCTATGTTAATATAAAATTAAACTGTGGTAGCTCCCATATATGAAGTGAATTGTACACTTTTAACAAAATCAAAACCAAGATTAATAAAGAATAAAAAACCTTCTAATTTGACCCATTACAATCTTACCACTTACTGTTTGTTAAGAGATGTGTCGGCTAAGTTCTTTTTTTTTTATATTACATATTACCCATATTTCTTCACGCACTACATTACTATTTTATATTATTATTTCCCAACGCTACATTGGGTTAAATCAAAATAACTACTAACGTGATTGTATAGTATTTGAGTGGTATACACCTACGTGTAACTTGACCACACATTTGCGACATCCTTACATGTCGAAGTTTCTCTGGCGAATGGGGCATTGTTTAGCGGTGCGGAGTCTGTAAGCTGGCGCGGTTTTACGCGCTGAGAAAGTAGTTCGTTCCTTTAGTAGAATTAATTATTCATTAATTAACTAGTAATATTTTATGCTACCATTTGTTTATGAATTAGGAATTTCCCTTTTTATTAGTACGTCTTTTATTTAATTAACGGAATTATTATTTTTCGCTTAATAATATCGTACTTTGCGTGTTCGTACTGGATAATTTGCACGTTGGTACAGGAATCTAGGTACAGATAAGGGGTGGATAATACTCTTACTTGTTATAAGAACAAAAATTTAATTTGTGCTATTTAAACAATTCTTTAAATCGTCAAGGTGGTGCGCTCGCTGATGGGTTCACTTGAATCACATGACTTTCCTCACTCCTCTGGTGGCTCACTCAAAACATCTGTATATCAAAACAATATTGAGTGTTTCAATTAAGAAAACACCCAACATTGTCAACTAGGTGATCAAATACCTACTTTGGATGAAATACCTTCTTCAATATTGTCATAGTACAGTTAATCTAGTAGGTAGAAATGTTTATAAATGAAACGTTTATTTCACACATTATAATAGATATTTTTATTTTATTGTATTAAATTTGATTGGAACAGAATTTTTTGAGGCATACAATTTTGAAAAGTTTGCACAAATTAAAAAAAATAAATTACTGTAAATATGTGTAAAATTATATATATATTTTTTTAAATTTTCAAGTTTTTTCATCTTATGGTCAAGACCAGTCTTTCTACTGGCAAAACTGGATTCGTATGGTAGTTATTCTTGCATTTTCCAATTTTCGTTTTGATACTTTTGTAAATATATTCAAATGTATCAGACGTCACTCTCATATATGCATGAAATCTCTCTGGATCTTTTTTTATTTGTTAAAATAGATGATGATATTTGCCTAAATCTTGTCTTCTCTAATTTATGGAGTTGGCGGTTTGAGAAATTAGATATTAGCCAACATTTTGTACTTAAAGACGTATACGTGTCGTCACTGTCACTATCGCTTGTTAATATAATGAGTATATTTCAGTCAGTGAATAAAAACTGTGTATACACATATATATAACAAGTAAAAAATATAAATTTTTAGAATTTATAAGAGAGAAAACAGTCACTTCTCTCATCTGTGGCAACGAAAGTAAGGATAAACTCTTCAGTGTGTTTGTTAGCTGACTTGTCACATGTCTCAAAGTACCGTAATGTTTCACAGTAAGGATAAACTCCTTGGTATGTGTGTCAGCTGCCTTGTCGCGATGTCATACAGTACAATGTCTCACAGTAAGCTGCAGTCTACCAGTTAAGGTGCATCGGCATGTTTGTACCCTAACACATGTCCTCATGCCAGACTATCAAAAACCTGATGGCATTGAGAAAAAGCAGTACAGCAGTATCTTTTTCCTCACTATCATTATTTACTTTCTTAACTACACTACATATTAAAAATACAGTCACAGTACAATTATATTAAAAATACACTATAATAATGTTAAAATTAACTTCTCAAAGTCTTAAGAATGTCGGCTGTGGACATTAGGGTCTATGTGACATAATTTGACAGTCAAAGGAGAAGCTGCTATGTGTGTTGTCAGTACTTAAAAAATATCAATAACCCTTTTTACTGATGGAACCAAGCTCTCCAACTTTTTGTTTAAAATTGAAACAAAGCAAAACACATTTTACCTTATCAGCTGTATATTGAAATTAATTAAAATGTAACAGTTTTTTCTTTGTGCACTGGAAGTGGCAAATTTGTTAATGATTGAACTCATTTTGAACATGCTTGAGGATGTCACTTTCACGTGAAAGTGACAAGTAGACTGGAGAGCTACTTCTGATATGGTTTTTGATCAGTCTTCATTGCCTTTTCTGCTGAGCAGCTTGTTATGGGAATAGAGAACAGGATCCTATTTGAGATTAGGAACACATGACATTCAGTATACATCTATATGGTCTGATAGAGCCTCTTTCCACATGCTGGTCAATTATTTTATTTTCTTGTGGTTCCAAGTCTAACTTTGTTTCTCATTTTTCTTCTTCTTCAAACATTCTTCCAGATTCTGTTCTTATCTGACTTTTTTTTAGTTTTCTTGTCTGGTTTAGGGATGTCTGATTAGGTCGAGTCCACTGCAAGCTACTTTGCAAACATTACTGGAAGTTTCCATTTCTTCAATTACATGTTCCTTGTCAAGATAGAGTTTTTATTTTATCACTGGGAATCTTCAGCTGTCCTTCTTCGCTACCAGCACTACTGGAGAATACCAAGCACTTGACGAAGGCTTGATTATTCCCTCTGTCAACATGTCCAGTATTAACCAGACATTTCCTCTTGCATAGATAATGGAGGCCTTCGAGGAGGTTGGCGTATCGGTGTTGTGTCTCCGGTATTGATGCTATGTTGTACAAGAGAGGTTCTTCCCAATGACTGGCCCCGAACTGCAAATGAATCTTTAAATTCATGTAAAAACCATCTGAGTTCTTTTACCTCACCACTTGAGAGCTCATTAAAAGATCTGTTCATTAATCCCTTCAGTTCCTCTGGTAATTTGGAAGTGTCCATACTGCATCTTTTTGCATCATTCTGGCTACCTACGCCACAGGAGTCAATTTGTCTAGGAGGGTTTTACTTTCTAAAGTGATAGCTTGATCCAAAATATTCGCCACTCTAATAGGTACATTTCCGGTTTCGTTAGGTTTTACTAAACTTCTGGCTATTAGTATGCCTGGTGTGCTGAATACCTGTGGTTTGAATATAGATCACTGGTTGCCCCTAGTATCTACCTCAGTTATAACCATGATAACCTTCTCGGAGTTTGGCGGAACAGTTATGGCCACTTGATTTATCATGTCCATCGATTTTTCTGATGTATTCATTGTGGAGAGCATTACCTCTTCCTTTCCAATTCTCAGGACATTGTTTTTGAAGTCGACTATAAATCCATATGCGTTCGTAACGTCCACACCAAGAATTGCTTCATCCACAATGTCTGCAACAAGTATTTGATGATCGGACTCAAGTCGGCTGAGGCATAGGTGTATCTCCACTTTTCCAAACACTTTTATAGGCTGTCCAGTAGCTGTTCACAAGCTGCAAGACCACCAGATTGACTTGACATGTTTCACCACATTGGGGCACACAATGGAAACTCTAGCGCCTGTAATCGAGGTTCTGGTAACTATCAAGCTTCCGCTATTTTTCTGAAGTGTAGAAATTGTGTATTGCCTAGGGGCTTCATTCCTCCAGTTAGTCAGCACATGCCCTGTTGTACCGACTACTGCTAGTTTCCCTGCTGCTGAACTGTAACCCGACAATCTCATTGTAGATGTCCAGGTTTCCCACATCTATAACACTTCAGTCTTCCATCCTTTCTTACTTTGTTCTGTGGTGCCGACCATTGGGTCTCTGTTCCTTGCTCTTCTTCATCGTCTGTGCCATTATGATCTTTTAGCATGCACTTTGTGATTTGCCCAACCAGACGCTGAGTTTGCGGCCTCAAATTGTAAAGCATGTACCAGGTGTCTGTAACAGTTCATTTTTATGAGCAAATAAATTTTTAAACAAAATTTTAAAATTATGACTTTTCTTACCTTAAGTTCTCCTCCAGGGCTCTATAGACGAAACTGTTATAGAAATGATTATTTAGGTTTGAGTGGCAAAATAATTATGCTAACACAGTTTTCTGATTTTAACAAATTATTTTTCTTTTATTAAACAAAATTTCTTTACTTTACTTTGTTGATTAATAACATAAAGTATTAATATATTTTTACTGTCTCTACTTTCTGTTGCTGTTCCAAAGTCAACTCTTGCATCACATAGAAAAAATCATATGGTTTCATTCTACAATCTTACATTCTCTAAGAATAATTACAAAAATAAAACAGTGATATATCAAAACAACTTTCCTTAACTACATTTTAATTATGTTTCTATTAGACGAACCAGTACTCTTTATATCTTTCACACACACTCTCTTTCTTTTATAATCCCTCTGTACCTTAGAGATCTCTATTTATGGATTTATATTTTAAAATTTCATTTTATAACGGGAAATTAACATTTGCTTAAAATTGGGTCAATTATTAATATTCTGTGTGGTTAGTTACCCATCCGCCACGTGCTCCTCTGGGTTGTTGCACCACCTCGTTAAAGCAGTACGAGTTTAAAAATAAATATTAAAGTTTATAAACCTGTTTATATAACTGAAACTCTACTTGCTTTTTAAATCAAAATATTCAAATTTGTTCCACTTACCTTCATTGCGAACAAACCAGGGTGTCGTCTGATGTACTTAGGCAGAGAAAAACAACAGGTAATGCAATGACACACACGTATTTTACAAACATAAATAAAATGGTATTTTATTTATATAGCATGACAATTTTTCTGTTTACCTTCCGGTTTAAATTTACTAAACTACGCCTTATGGCTGAATTGTGAAACTACGTCAAATTATGATTTCTACTGTAGTTATGCTTTTTCTACAAATAACACTCCGAACAATATTTGATTCACCTAGCCATGCTATCAAGATTTATTTATTACTGAATATACATATATACTTACGACTAACTTATTTTCTACTCAAAGAACGACCCAGTATATGCTCACTCTCTCCCTCTCATACTGTGAAATTCCCCATAATTTAGATTTAGCGCTTTTTTATAAATTTGAAAATTAATTGAATTTAGATTTGAGTCGACTACTTAACCAGCGTCCTTCTGATGACCACGTGCGGCATCTCGCATGTGTATGAATGTTCTGTTTATTGGTCACATTTTTCACTTTTGTTGTTCACTCTGCTAACTTCGTTTAAACTGTCGGATTTAACTGTTTCTCTTCAAACTTACTGTTACACTTCAGAAGATGTTAAAATACAAAATTTAAGGTTCGCGAACTGCAGACCTTGCCCCGGCCGGGAATGGGTTATTTCGTCGACTAGTGACGCTACAGGTGCGTTGGTCCAAAAAACATTTCCGTCAGCTCGCGCTGTGATTGGCTGCGGCTCTTAGATGGCTGGTTCCGGTGATCGACTTTGGTGTCGAGAGTACAGATAGCGGCACACGTGCGCACACTCACCGCCGCATTCCATTGTAGTTGAGCGTTATTTACAAAGTTTTTGTTACTTCTCCCCAACGGAGGATACACGCATGTGCGCATAGGCTGACATTCCAACGCTGTTATCTATGTGCGCCAGGTACGACCCGGTACAGGATTGTATACAGGGTGTCCAAACCAACATGTCTGAGTTACCGTAAAGGGTGTCCAAACCGATCCGTCCCCAATAATTGATAACTTGAAAATAAAAAATATACTGTTCAAAATAGCCCCATTACAATACCCCCCCCCCCAATGAGAAATCTTCTGTCGAAACAGAAGAAATCTCATTGCTAAAACCCCTAAGAGGACCGGTGAGGAACTGGTGCCAACAACCCCCTTTTGTTCTTACACTTCATGGGTAAACGACCCCCTGGCTCGGCGACTATGGTCGCATCTGAACGAGATCACTGGACTTCTCTGTAAGAGATCCCAACACCGAAAAATCGAACAGACACGCACCACAGCGCACCTTACCTTCTATCATGCTACCCCAAAAATCCTCAATCCCTGGCTTGTATCATGCCAGATCCTCAACCGATATGTTCCCACTTATCATGCACACTGGGTCGCCTTCAGCAATACTGGGCTCATACATATACTTGTTAATCTCTTTTTTTAAATTCAAAAATATTTATTGCTAAATCAAACTCATTTATTCTAACATTTGATTATACCTACATACTACACCACACAATTCTATAAAAAACACTAGTACTACACCTAAACAATAATACAATCAGAAGTCAAAAACATCAATTAGACGGCAGGCACAAAATCAAGATTTTTTTTTTCAAAATTTTAAATCCAAAGTTTCCAAAAAAAGTTTTAAATTCAAAAAAATTTAAATTTCTTAAAATATTTTCTTTCCATATCGAAGTTATTTACAGTTTGTTTAAATTGATCAAAAAACAAAAGTTGAATTAACTTCCATACTAAACCTGCCTAGTATATGACCTTACTACTATCAGCTGATCAAAACTAGGTCAAGTCCAGAACCTTGACCTACCTACGTTATGTACAAGTTCTATCTGAAAATACATTTAACATCTGTAACATTCTAACTTGAAACACAAAACATAATAAAATACAATATTTAAAATTAACAAAATATTATTATAAATAACACTCAAATTGATATTCAAATTATTCAAATAAACACTTTCTAGCTTTACATTATTTTCAAACACTATCAAAATTGTCACTGGTTACAATTAAAAAAAAATTCTTTATATTTGTAGTCTAAATCTCTTTCTTTATTTAACAATCTCACTTTCCCTTACTTTGGGTGATCTAATTATTTATTTTAGCTTGATATGCCACTTGGCAGGTATATGTATATAATCTTTCTCCCTCTCTCTCTAATACCACTAACAATTTAAGCTTGGACTGATTCAAACGTTTTACTCAAACAATTACTATCACTCAATTTCTATCTTTTACAACCCATTGAATACTTTTAATTATCTCAAATTTATTTCATTATTCAGTGAAATTCTTTAAACACATTGAAAACTTATTTTATAAAATATTATCCTATTTTGTAATCCTTATTCCTAACATACTACCTGCAATTAACACAATAATACATAATAAACACAATATATGAAGTATCTAGTGCCTCTATTTTGCAAATCAAAAACAAAATTATGTAGTTATCTCAGTAGCGAATCATCATTATTAAAACACAACAAATTCCTAATTCGTTACCCCCCTTGGGTAACCTCCCTCCCACACACACTATGACCCCCCCTAGACTGTGGCGTCTAGTTGCGTCCACAAGGACTGAAATTTTGGAGGAATTTTGACATCTCCGTGTCCTTGCTTCTGCGTTACATTTTAATAAAACTAGATATCCTAATATCTAAACGTTCATATTACACGCCCCTAATGCGGGTCTACCACCTGGCTATGCTGTCCCCGCGCGGACAGAGTGGCAGCCGCTGTTCCATAGTTTGGTGATTCCCCTAAAATACCCCCTGTCAATTTCAAAATTCACCTCGACAACGATAACAGCTATGGCCAGTTAAGGCAGAACGTGATGCAATGAGCCCCAACCATAGCTGTTAAAGCTAAACCAATTCCACGGTCAGGGTTCGGTGAGGCCGTGACCGCCCGAAAAGTTGGGGAATCACAAGTAAAATATATTTTATAAAATTAGAGTTAACAATTTATATTATATGACATTTCTAGTCTTGGTGGTGTTTTAACACCATACATTTCTTTCTGAACTTTCCCTACCTTGACCTTCATTAACATAAAATAATAAGTACAACAAAATATTTACTTGGTCACTTAAATTAATCTATTTACACTTAACGATGTTGTTATTACATGAAAATAAACAATTCACTTTTCAGATTTACCAAAATTACCTGACTTACACTTTTAATTTCATTTTCAAATTCTATTTACTCGTGACCGTATTACATTTTATTACTGCATAATAGATTTTATTACATAAAAGTAAATTTTGTTTGAACACACTGCCTCACTAAAATTATTTATTATAATAATAAAATATAAAAATGTCTGTTTATGTATGAAAACTTTAATATTTACAAATATATCTATCATCACTCAGCTAGATAATACTTTTTTAATTGGGCCACATTATAAATTCCTTTTATTTCTCGAGTTTGCAAATCTACTAAAACATAAGCATTCTCCATTTTCACTTGGCTAACCTCATATGGACCGTCATACAATAGGAAGAATTTTTTAATTTCTTTGTCCAATGCCGATGATTGATCATGATTTTTTATTAATACTAATTGTCCTACCTCGTATTGTATGGGTGTTAAATTCCGGTCATGTCTCTGTTTCCGCTGTTCGGCCTTACTCAGCAGGCGCTCCCTAGCGATTACCAATTTCCTATCATGTGGTATCTCCGTCCGGGTTGGAAACTTTACTAGCTCTTCTAATATGCGTGACGGCCTTCTCTGAAACATTAACTCACATGGGCTGTAACTAGTGGATTCATGTAAACTATTGTTAATATATCCCTCTATCTTGCACACAAAAGTAGCCCACAAAGAATGTTTTTTATGGCAAAAGGTCCTAAACATCCTCCCTAATTCCCGCATAACACATTCACTTGGATTTGACTGTGGATGATACACTGATGTATGTTTAATTAAAATATTTTCCCAACCTAAAGTTTCCCGCCAGGTATTGCTGGTGAACTGCGAACCATGATCTGATAATACTATTTTCGGCTTACCTACTTCAATAAGGTATTCATTCACTATTTTCCTAGCCAATACTGATGAGGTTGCCTTTTTAATCGGGTACAATTTTACAAATTTGGTAAAAACATCTAATACAACAAATAAATAATTTACCCCTCCTCGACCTTTGGGTAAGGGGCCATATAAATCAACGGCAACTAATGCTAAAGGACTGTCTGGCATTACATGTTGCATTAAACCCTCCTGTTTACAATTGTTTACTTTAGATTTATGACAAATTTCACATGTTTGTAATATTTTACGCACCGTTCTTTCCATATTATTAAATTTACATGACTCCTTTAATATATCACTACATTTCTTGGGGCCTATATGACCATACCTTAGATGGCAATCTCTCACTACTTCAGGTATTATGACTTTAGGGATACACACCTTCCAATCGTCTCTCTGTTCATTTGCCCGATGAAATAAGTGTTTATTAAACAAACTAAAATGTTTCTCCCACTTATGAGGTACGTTGGGTATTTGACTCAAAGCTAATATTATTTTATTTAGTTCGGTGTCTCTCTCTTGTTCTGCTGCTAAGTTACTTATTAATTTTTTCATATTTACTTCCCCCACTTCTTTTACTACAAATATTTTATATGTATTTGCTACGTCTACTTCGGTATTATTATCAAAATCTGTTCTGGATAGGACATCAGCTACTATATTTTCTTTACCCTTACAATACTCAATTGTTAAGTCATATTCTTGTAATATTAGCATCCACCGCACTAATCTACCATGTGTTAATTTACAGTTTTTTAAAAACGTTAAAGCTTGATGGTCGGATCTTATGATTACCTTATTTCCTAATAAGTACGTTCTGAATTTTCTACAGGTGAAAACTATTGATAACGCCTCCTTCTCTGTCGTAGTATAGTTCTTTTCACTAGTTAATAGAGATCTACTTGCAAAAGCTACTACTCTGTGGTTACCACTCCCATCTAACTGAAACAACTCTACTCCCAATGCAATGTCTGACGCGTCTGTGTGTATATAAAATGGCTCTGAAAAATTAGGATGAGCTAATATAACTGTGTTTAAGAATCTATTTTTTATCCGCTCGAATATATTTTGCTCTTTTAAATTCCACCGCCATCGATTGTCTTTATTTAATAAATGTCCCAATTGTACTGTTAAATGTGAATATTTGTCTACAAATTGCCTATAATAATTGCACAAACCTAGGAAACTTTGCAGCTGTTTCACATTTTTTGGTATCGGAAAATTTTGTATTATTTCTACTTTTTTAGGGTCTGTACTGATACCCCTTGCTGAAATTATATGTCCCAAAAAATTAACTTGTTCTTTCAAAAATTCTGACTTCTTAAATTTAACTGTTATGCCATATTCATGCAGTCTACTTAATACCCTATCTAACCTTTCACAGTGTGTATCAATGTCTGGTGACGTAATTACTATATCGTCTACATAAACGGTTGTGAATTCTAAAATCTCTCTCCCTAGCACATAATCCAGGCATTTGATAAAAATTGAAACACTTACGTTGAGTCCAAAAGGTAGTCTTCGAAATTGGTAATTCCTACCGTTGTATAGAAATGCCACATACTGTCGAGACTCCTCTTCCAGCTCTATCTGCCAGTAACCTGCAGTCAAGTCTAAAGTGGTGATGTATTTGGTCCCACTAAAACGTTGCAGAATTTCGCTTACTGGTTCCGGTGATTCTCTGTCTGGAACAATTATTCTGTTTACTTGTCTAGCGTCTAAACATAATCTTACCGATAAATCTTTCTTTGTCACCACTACTAAAGGATTGGAATATGGTGAGGTAGATTTCTCTATTATACCTTCCCTCAACATTTTATTTATTTCCTCCTGTACTAAACCCCTCTTGGAGTATGGTACCGGATAGGCTTTAGGTGCAAAGGGTGTTTTTTCTTTAACGACTAATTTACCTTTAAAATTCTTTACTAAACCGGGTTCATCTGAAAAAACTGATCTATTTTTGTTTATTATTAATACTATTTTTTCTCTGTCTTGGTAGCTAAATTCCCCCTCTTGATATAGGATTTCATTCATTTTCTCCTCCCAATTATCTTCATTTTCAAATAATTCGTTACTATTTACTCTCAAGTTACAATAATTTATCATTAAGGGCCTACACTCGTTTATATCATTGTCAGAAATTAACATTCCCTTACTAATTATTTTTAAAGCTTTCATTCCTACAATTTTCTTTTGTATGAATGGTATTTCAATTATATTATTATTATTATTGAATTTCATAGTCTGTGTGTAATAGTTTAATTCTACTTTGAAATTATTCAAAAAATCATTACCTATTATAGCTCCCATATTTAGTCCTGGAATAACTAAGAAAGGTACATTTATTGTGTTCTCATTTACTTTTAATTGTAGCATTATTTGTTTAGTTACCTTTTTACTGCGAACACCCGTTACTCCTATAACACTAATTCCCAGTACTGGTAATTGTGGAATTGTTTCTGTAGTCTGATTTTTGATTTTTTCAAACATTCTATCGTCTATAGCAGTCAGTTCACTCCCTGAATCTACTAGAAAAATATATTTAGACTTAAACACTTCGGCTTCAAATTCTGCCATCCTGAAAGCATTATTACTCTCGCCCGCTTCTTCGTCAGATAAATCATTATGTATATTAGTAATTAGTGACCCTATTGTTAGGTGATTACTAGACGGCTGGGGGCTTTCTTTTTCAACCGCCCTGATTAGTTTAACGGCATTGGAGGTGGTGGTTCACTGTAAACCCCCCTACTGTTTTGGTTATGAGCTGGTGCTTCCACGCCCCGAGTTTCATTTGGGTTACTAACATATCCCCCTCTTCCTCTATGATTAAAATTTCCTGACACTCCCCGATTACTAGTAAAACCTCTCCCTCTATGATTCCCTCTAAATTGATCACAACCCCTATTATAATTCTCCACTCTCCCTTAGGCACTACTCCTCGGACCCTGACACCGGTAACATTGATTCCGCGACCCATTATAATTACTAGCTCCACAACTAGGGTTTGGACACAACCACACCCCCTCCCCTGATCTACTCACATTACTAATAAAATGGTCTGGTTGTCTTGTTTCAGTATTTATTTGACTTGATTCGTTGACTCTAAACTGGTATTTATTATCTTCTTCCTCTTTCATACTCTGGTATGCTTCTAGTATTTTTTCTAGTTCTGCGATATTAGCAAACTCCCGGGTTCTGATTGTGGACCGTATGTCCTTGGGTAAATATTTACTAATGTATCTTATAAAAGATGAAAGAGGCATTGGTGGTTCTAAATATTTAACCTGACTATATATTCTCGTCACATACGATGTAATACTCATGTGCTTAATATTAAAATTGCCCCATCCCATTATGGTACTACGTAACCCCTCTTGTTTCTCTTCCGACCAGTACTTATTTCTAAATGCTAGCTCAAACTCAATAAAATCTACCCAGTTATCGTTATGAGCATCCACCCATATTTTACCATCACCTTTAAAGTACTTTAAAATTCTTACTAATTTAATCTCCCAACTTTCTTGGTTATATTTATTAAAACTTTTTATAGAGTTCAAAAATTGTATGGGGTTCACTCCCCTACTTTCATTACTAAAATATCCTAATTCTACTTCCACATTCACTCTCTCACTCACATTACTTAATTTCTGGTTAATGGTTACACTCAAGTCTTCTCTGACTTTAATTATTTCATGCTCATGTTCTGCTTGTTTATTTTTTAAACTAGTTACATTAATTTTAATTGCATCAATTTGTTCAAAGTTACTTCTGAATTCATCATTTATATTTTCTTGTATTTCACTTGCTCGTTTGATTTGCTCACACTCATTAATTATACATTGAACATTACAGTCAATTTTGTCATTTTGCTTTTTAATTTTATCATTAAATTTACTTGTCAATGTGTCAAATTTTTTATTTGTCTCTAACATTTTCTCTTTTTTTGTTTTTCGTTAATTATTTTTATATCGTTTTTCATTTCATTTTGTATCTTATTTATAACACTAATCAGTTCATCTCTCACTCCAACAATAGTCTTATTCTGTTCTTCTAACTTATTGTCTATTTCTCTTAATTTTTGGTCTTGTTTGTTTATTTCTGTTTTCAATTCTATGTTACTAGCATTTATTTCTGATTTGATTTCAGTTTTTTAAATTATTATTTTCTGATTTGATTTCAGTTTTCATTCCTGACATCATCTCCATTATTAACGCTAACTGATTAAATATATTTACATTATCGCTTATTTTTGCGTCTACTGTCTCAATCGTTAATTCGTGTGTTGTATTGTCTACACTCTCATTAATATTTGTCGATATTAAATCGTCTTGCGTAACATTTAAAATTGACCCCTCCACAATATCTTCACATAAATTTGCACTCTCGCTTTTCTCTGCCATTTCGATCAGGTTGTAAATTAATTTATTTTAATTTTTTAATTCACAACGTCGCTGTTTAACGGGTGCCAACTAAAGCAGTACTAGTTTAAAAATAAATATTAAAGTTTATAAACCTGTTTATATAACTGAAACTCTACTTGCTTTTTAAATCAAAATATTCAAATTTGTTCCACTTACCTTCATCGCGAATAAACCAGGGTGTCGTCTGATGTACTTAGGCAGAGAAAAACAACAGGTAATGCAATGACACACACGGATTTTACAAACATAAATAAAATGGTATTTTATTTATATAGCATGACAATTTTTCTGTTTACCTTCCGGTTTAAATTTACTAAACTACGCCTTATGGCTGAATTGTGAAACTACGTCAAATTATGATTTCTACTGTAGTTATGCTTTTTCTACAAATAACCCTCCGAACAATATTTGATTCACCTAGCCATGCTATCAAGATTTATTTATTACTGAATATACATATATACTTACGACTAACTTATTTTCTACTCAAAGAACGACCCAGTATATGCTCACTCTCTCCCTCTCATACTGTAAAATTCCCCATAATTTAGATTTAGCGCTTTTTTATAAATTTGAAAATTAATTGA
This sequence comes from Magicicada septendecula, assembly GCA_034769895.1. Taxonomy (NCBI): domain Eukaryota; kingdom Metazoa; phylum Arthropoda; class Insecta; order Hemiptera; family Cicadidae; genus Magicicada; species Magicicada septendecula. The sequence goes on along the minus strand of CM068376.1, from coordinate 198,897,109 downwards.
ATTTAGATTTGAGTCGACTACTTAACCAGCGTCCTTCTGATGACCACGTGCGGCATCTCGCATGTGTATGAATGTTCTGTTTATTGGTCACATTTTTCACTTTTGTTGTTCACTCTGCTAACTTTGTTTAAACTGTCGGATTTAACTGTTTCTCTTCAAACTTACTGTTACACTGCAGAAGATATTAAAATACAAAATTTAAGGTTCGCGAACTGCGGACCTTGCCCCGGCCGGGAACGGGTTATTTCGTCGACTAGTGACGCTACAGGTGCGTTGGTCCAAAAAACATTTCCGTCAGCTCGCGCTGTGATTGGCTGCGGCTCTTAGATGGCTGGTTCCGGTGATCGACTTTGGTGTCGAGAGTACAGATAGCGGCACACGTGCGCACACTCACCGCCGCATTCCATTGTAGTTGAGCGTTATTTACAAAGTTTTTGTTACTTCTCCCCAACGGAGGATACACGCATGTGCGCATAGGCTGACATTCCAACGCTGTTATCTATGTGCGCCAGGTACGACCCGGTACAGGATTGTATACAGGGTGTCCAAACCAACATGTCTGAGTTACCGTAAAGGGTGTCCAAACCGATCCGTCCCCAATAATTGATAACTTGAAAATAAAAAATATACTGTTCAAAATAGCCCCATTACATCGTGTTAACCCCTTTCTTCCTTTCGACACACTCCGACACTAGTTTTCTGCCGTTTAAATTTAGTTTAATGGTTATTTGTTTTTTATCACACTTTTTTACGTTGGTTTAATATGTATACCTCATAATTTACAGTCGGCCGACTTTAATTTGCTCGAGCACTGGTTACTGGAACCGCGCGCTATTTTACTGAACCGTGCGGTTCTGGAGTAGAAAATCCACTGGGGCCCCAAACCAGGCATTGGGGTACGCCATACCTAGCGTATGGCCAGTCACGTGACCGCAAATTCGAGCTCTGATTGGTTGGAATGTCCAGACGCTCAGCCCGGGAATTCTTATAATTTTTACCACCTGGTGAAATTGGTGTTTTCTGTGATTCACAGACGGCAGAAGCTGTAGGTGGTTGCGTAACGCATCTAGCCAGACTGACTCCAGACGCAAACACAGACTGGTGTTTCACAATAACATGGTATTCACTTTGGATAAAAACGAGGTTCCCCAGAGGGTGAACACTGGTTGAGTTAACATTTCTTTCAATTGTTAAACATTATTTCCTTCCCTGATCTGTCCGTTACATGTCCACACTGTTCTGGTGTCTTGCCATTCGTAACACATGGTGCAGTTTGTTATCTCAGACACCATCAGGAAATGTCTGCATCACAGACCTCGTTCGAAAATCTTCTGGCACTTATTAGGCCAGTCTAATTAGTCTGTCGATACTTGCTTCAAACTCTTGAAGGCCCTCCGGAATGCTGTCGCCTTGCTCTCAACTGAGTGTAGTACACATCTCGCAAATGTTTATCATCATACCATAATTCTAGAGGTTTTATCAATTCAGCATAGGTGTTCTGGCTGTCAGGTGGCACTTTCTGTAATAGCTCTGTGGCATGTCCTTTTAAAGCGAGAATGATTGAAACTGCCTTGTCTTTAGCTGTCCAGTTATTTGAACATGCAGCAGCTTCAAATTGGCATAGATACGACACCCAATGAGTGCTTCCATCAAAGGTTGGAGCTTTGACATGAACTGTTCCGGCTTCAGGCGAAGTGACTTTTTCTGTTGTCCTATGTTCTGTGTCTTTTTCTGTCTTTATCATTGGTACAGTCTGTTCAGAAATTTTGTGTGGTTGTGTATTCATGAACTGCTCGACTTCATTTTTAATTTGTTCTCTTATGTTTGTAATTGAGTCTTCCACTGCAGATATTTTTTCTGACATTGTTTGTTCTATATTTGATACAGATTTTTCGACTCTAGACAATCTTACCTCTTGACCATTCAGGTCACAGTGTAATTCCCCTAAGTCACCATGTGGAGGCCTAACTGTGCGGTAGTATGTTCTTGCAATTGTTTTTGCATACCTTCAAAAAGAGCTTCCGTTTTTATCAGCTTGTTATCCTTCAGATTCCAAAATTCATGTTTTCTGTTGTTCCTCTGTTTCTTCCCTTTCCTGTCTTCATTCTTCTTTTTGTCATCATTCTGCTTCTTCTGCATCCTCTCGTCATCGTTCCTCTGCTTCCAGCATGAGGGTTTTCTGTCTTGAGTCCGCTTTCTCGTCTTGTTGTTTTTCTGTTTGTAGTAGAAGCGCTTGGAAAGCTTCCATCATCTAACTGGCATCCATTATTTACGATTAATGACAAATTACACTAGTCTTGTACAAAATGTCACTGTTTCCACTGTTAACTGTTCTATCCCACTTCTGACACCACTGTTACGACGGTCTAACGGATCCTTGCATGGTACAGTGGAAAACAAAATTCAAGACACCAATAAAGTCACTAAAAATCAGCTTTAATTATCACAATTAACATTTTGTAATCAACAAGTTATTTAACAAGATTATTTTCGTATAACAATTCAAGTTAATCTGTCGACAGAAATAATAATGTCAACTATAATAATGTCCGCACTATAATCACTTTTTACTAATACACCACTTCAAACGCACTGTAAATTGCCCGACAATAACTAGAACCTCACTTGAATAAATTGCCACTTAAACTGAACTGACCATTGCTGAATGCCTATATTTATACCCCGCTGATATTCCAGAATAATCTGTCATTCATCATATAAATGGTCTCCAGATCGCTTATAAGATTCAATTAATTTAAAATATACCTTATCTGATCCGTCAGCAGCGATCTTGTAGTTTAATATTCCACTACATGTTTTGGGAATTAAATTCCCATCATCAGGTAAAACTTCTTCTTCCTAATATATAGGAGTTGTCGGTGAAATTTTAAAAACACATACACACACGAACAAATAAAACAAACACAACTGTTAAAAATGACATAATTAAAACACCGTACACACACAGCTAACGAAGACAGTGCGCACTGCCTGATAGTCACGTATCATCTCAGATACGAAACATGTAGTGGAATATTAAACTACAAGATCGAGATGATACGTGACTATCAGGCAGTGCGCACTGTCTTCGTTAGCTGTGTGTGTACGGTGTTTTAATTATGTAATTTTTAACAGTTGTGTTTGTTTTATTCGTTCGTGTGTGTATGTGTTTTTAATAATTTCACCAACGACTCCTATATATTAGGAAGAAGAAGTTTTACCTGATGATGGGAATTTAATTCCCAAAACATGTAGTGGAATATTAAACTACAAAATCGCTGACGGATCAGATAAGGTATATTTTAAATTAATTGAATAATCTGTCACTTTGGATGACGTATTAAACAAACACTCTTGAGAATCCACTAGAAGCAGTGTCCTTGAAGAGAGAGCATATATACTGTGTGTGTGTGTGTGTGTGTGTGTGTGTGTGTGTGTGTGTGTGTGTGTGTGTGTGTGTGTGTGTGTGTGTGTGTGTGTGTGTGTGTGTGTGTGTGTGTGTGTGTGTGTGTGTGTGTGTGTGTGTGTGTGTGTGTGTGTGTGTGTGTGTGTGTGTGTGTGTGTGTGTGTGTGTGTGTGTGTGTGTGTGTGTGTGTGTGTGTGTGTGTGTGTGTGTGGTCCTTATGTTTTAAGCAATTTATAAATATACCTGTTATTGCTTCTTACAGGTTCAACTTTTTTTTTGTTATCTTATTGGACAACATTGCTTTGGCTTTTTTCTTTGCCCTTACAAGCAGTGAAAATATGTGTAACTGAACTAATCCCCATCCCATTGTTAATTTGCAGCATTTGCTCTTATGGGAGCTATTGTGCTCTGTGTTACCCATTTGTTTTTCCTATACTTCTTTCCTTTTCTGTTGTTGCAATGTGAAGTACAAATTTTAAAGTGTTTTAAATTTTATTGATGTTCTGCATGCTGTGCTGTACATTTCTGTATAAATTATGTGTCTGTAACACAATTACCTTCTTCATAAAAAAATATTTTATAAATTTTTAGGTTTACTTGTAGGAGATAGAGCAACGTTTGAATCAACAAGTGACTATTATAATATTTATGGAGTTTATTTTAACCACGTTTTATTTACAATAAATTTCCTTTCAGAATGATCACAGTTGCACACCACTATATAAAAATTATCCCGATTAGCGCTTTCAAGCCTCACAGCCCATCGTCAGATCGGAATAGGCAGAAATTATTTTAAAAACAAACCCTTCACCCCTCTCCCCCACCCTGCTCACACACAACAAGCTATAATATAAATGACCCTTCCCCACCCCCTAAACCCTGTCCCACACCATCTGTACAGTTACATATTTTTCTAGCAAATTCCTCGTGTGTGTGTGTGTGTGTGTGTGTGTGTGTGTGTGTGTGTGTGTGTGTGTGTGTGTGTGTGTGTGTGTGTGTGTGTGTGTGTGTGTGTGTGTGTGTGTGTGCATCCTTTTAAACTTACCCTACTTCCTCTCCACACACGTGGGTCAGTCACACACCCTTATTTTAACCATCCAATTAGTACTATGCAAATAATTCTTAATCTTATCTATCTGTCCTCTATCATTTACTTCTTAATCATGTTATAAAATATTTCTTCATTATCAAATTTAATTTTAATATTAATTAAATTGTCTAACCCTTTTTCTCTTTCTTTTAATATTTCTAACTCCTCTCTAAGCTTCCTTTCAACTGTGTTATTTACTACTTTTACAATTTCGTATTCTTCCAAAGAATTAACAAACTTATGGTTGTCTTCTATGAAATGTCTTGCATATAACGAATTGGTTGTTCTATTACCTTCTCCACGTTTGTGGTCAGACAACCTGCATACGAATTTCCGTCCTGTCTCACCTAGGTACACTTTGTTGCAGTCTTTACATTTTAATTTATAAATTCCGCTTTTCTGTAATACTGGAATTTTTTCTATATTCTTATTCCTTATCTTATCAAATACCGTTTCACATTTTTTAATAGCTATATCTACTCCATATTTATTAAAACATTTTATAATTTTTCTAGTATGTGAACCTATGTATGTCAATGACCCTGCATAATTCTTTTGTTCTGGTTCTATTTTAGCTTTTTGTATGTTAACCCTTTTCATAACTTTATCCACTATGTTGGTGTTATAATTATTATTCCTTACAATTCCCTTTATCGTTTTTAACTCCCTATCTTTTGATTCGGTCTCTTTTAAACACTTCTGAGCTCTGTAACAAAATGTATTGATTGCCGCCATTTTATATCTATATGGGTGGTAAGACTCTCTTGGTATAATTATATCAGAATACGACTCTTTCCTAAATATCCCAAACTGTAGTTTCTCATTATCCTTAATTTCTATGTTCAAATCTAAGTAATTTATTTTCTTACCTCCTATCTCTTCTTTAAATTGTAAGTTTTTATCCTTATTATTTACCTCATTTATAAACTCATGCACTTCTTCTATGCTTCCTTCCCAAATTACTAATACATCATCAACGTATCTAGACCATAATTTTATATTGTCTTTATACTTAGTGGAAGTTATTAATTGCTTTTCAAAATCATTCATGTATATTTCAGCAAGAATAGGGGATAATGAAGACCCCATAGGTAAACCTTTTTTCTGTATATAAAACTTGTTATTAAACCTAAAATAGTTCTGATTTACACATTCTTTAATTACTTTCATCAACTGCTTTTTATACCTGTATTCTCCCATATTATTATCGTTTATTAACTTAATAACTTTATTTACTGTGATATTGGTAAACATGTCCTTAACATCCAGTGATATCAATTTTGTATTTACATTAATCCTAATATTTTCTAATTTTTCTATCAATTTTACATTATTCTCTATGTTGTATTTTGTCCCAAATTCATATTTCTCTCTCAGTACTCTGCTAACTTCCTTTGATAATTTATAAATAGGTGCATTAATAAAAGAAACAATCGGTCTAATTGGTTTTCCTTCTTTATGTATCTTAACCTGACTTTTAAAAGTTGGTGCTGTTGGATTACTTTCCAATAAATACTTTTTCTTATTTTCTTCTATAAATGTTATCTGTTTCATCATTTGTTTTATCCTTGACTGGTACTTACTTGTATAATCATACTTTATTTCCTCGTATGGTCCTTCCCTTATAAATTCTTCCGATTTCTTTATGTATTCGTCCTTTCTCAGTAGTACCATTGTATTTCCTTTGTCCGCCTTCGTAACTATAATATCATTTTTCTTTATTTTATTCTTTAGTTTAGTTACAGTTGATTTGATTTTTTGTTCATTTTTTGAATTATACAAACTTTTCTTAAATATTTTATCTACTACATTCCCTACTTCCCACCTTATTCTTTTTTTATCATTTTCATTTCCTAGTTTTTGTATTATGCTTTCGCATTCAATAATCGTTTTTTTCTTTATTTAATTCTGGTGGCGGTGCGTATTTTAAGCCTTTTGCTAACATTTCTTTTTCTTCTGTATTGAAATTCACCTCTGTAAGGTTTATTACTCTTTTTTCATAGTTATTCTTAGAGAGGTGTTCCTTTTTTACTTCGTTCTTTCTTATTAATTTATTTAACTTATCTACCATTTTTTTATTTTTATTTTCCAATTTCTTTTCTACGTACCCCAAACCAAAATTATATAATATTTCTTCTAACTCTACATACGAGTATATTCTTAACAATTCTATGTGTCTGTCATATAATTCCCTATTATATCTATTGATTAAGCCGTAGAGTGACCTTATTTCCAGTTTTATCCACAACTTCTCGCTTTGTTCTTTTACTTTTTTGGCTACACTGTTCTTATTTTTAATTTTAACTTGAGCGTACTTTGGGATGACATTATTATCCAGACATTGTTTATTAAACCATATTTTACTTAAAACCCTCTTCAATTTAACTTTTAACTTAAGATATTTAAAAACTTTACTTACCTTATTGTTGTCGTTTATTACCTCATTGTTGTTGCCCATTACCTGTAGTCGATTGCACATCTTAACAGACGTTTAATGAAGAAATTTGTGTTAGTGGTTGAATTCACAATCAGAATGATCACAGTTGCACACCACTATATAAAAATTATCCCGATTTTTATATAAAAATATGTAATAGCCGCAGCACAATAAGTAAAATTTTTACTGATATTTTGTCAGTATAATTAATTAATGTCATCAGTGTGTGTATTAAAATTTTCGGTCTGTGAGGAAACTTTTTATTTCTTCAGTAGACATATAGTATAAGCGAGAAAGTTGTAGTAAGTAGTCTAAAGTTAATTTTAATTCAAATTCTAATATTCAACTTAACATGGTTTTGTCCATATATACAATTATTTGTAATCATTATAGCGGATGCTTCGGGAGACGCGTGCCAAGTCTTGTCGCCACATTATTTCACATTAACTCGTCTTGCTTATGGACTGTTTGCATTAGTAATAAAAACATTTATACAACTTTCATATCCAGCGTCCATATACAAACTTCGTATCCATGGGCTACAGCTATTTCTCATACCCAAAACACTGACTAAAAACGTAAGTTTCACAATTGACTAAACAATTCACTCTGTGTGGTGGAACATAGTTTTAGACGAGCTTAGTCACAAACAAACAATACCGAACGCAAATGTTTACATTTCTCTTTTATCACTAAAACCATCTTTTCATAGTATATATAAATATACTGTAACAAAATATTGTGCCTTACAAATTGTTGTTTATTAGTAGTACAGTAATATATGGATGTTGTGATATTTTGTGTATTAAAGATTTCAATTTGGTTTGAAATGGCAATTCCAAACATTACTTTTATATTTCATATTTTACATTAAATTACTTAAGCATTGTGTGTGTGTGTGTGTGTGTGTGTGTGTATGTGTGTGTGTGTGTGTGTGTGTGTGTGTGTGTGTGTGTGTGTGTGTGTGTGTGTGTGTGTGTGTGTGTGTGTGTGTGTGTGTGTGTGTGTGTGTGTGTGTGTGTGTGTGTGTGTGTGTGTGTGTGTGTGTGTGTGTGTGTGTGTGTGTGTGTGTGTGTGTGTGTGTTCACAGGATGCAACGTTAAAGGTGTCCTCACTATACATACTTGAATTCTATGCGTCAGCATAAGAAAAAAGTTCATATTAACCCTAGGCTGAAAATGTCTTATTTTCCTCCATCTCTCCGCCATTTTGTGTTTTTAAATAAAACTTTATACTATCTAAAGAGGCAATGTAGGTATCTTAATGAAGTTTGGTATAAATGTTTACATGAATGTTCTTTAATAAACTAAGAAATCAGTTATTATATGATCTCAAATTTCAAAGGGATGGCTACTTTAATTTTTTAATCACTCATAGCTCTACAAATTTTAATTTTGTCAAACTACCGTTTATTAATAAAAATGGTAAGAATTTTATTGTGAATACAGTGACATCTTGTTTGTCCAAATCTGATAACAAGTAACTGAGTCATGGCAGAAAACAGTTTACCCATAAATTCTGAGTACTTGATTTTTTTATGCTGGACTTCAATTCCTCCTGTATAGGAAAACTTATTTAAAGTTATTATTTTATTTCTAATTAACTCAGTAAACATAATTTATAACAAAGTAAAGGATAGATTTCCAGTAATTAAATTACAAACTTTTAATAAATTTAATTACAGGTATTAGACATCTTAATTTCAATCACAATTAAAATTATTTGGAATTAATAGAAAATAATAACAGCATGTTCAATTTGTACATTATCTGTTTGCTTTAGTGAATTCAATGATAACACATGTAGTTTAACTAAATAATACTGTCAATTAATTTTCTTAAAGACAATTCATAAATTCACTTGTTCATGTTACTTTATTCATTGTTTATCATGTAACTGTCGAGAATAGTTATAATGTCGTCTCTCATATAAACTATCAAACCACAATTGGAAGAACGCTTTTCAAACCACAACTTCCGGAACCACAATTGATCGAGGTACTTTTACAAGAAGAAGGATGGAGTACTGAATAAAAATTGGGAAATCCTGAAGTGAGTAGAAGAAGAATTGCTATGTCTGAATGTGTGCATCACACAATTGTATTCGTGATTCTACAAAGGCAAAGGTTAAAGCTGTACTATCTACAAAGCGTACAAGCCCTTGAAAATGTTGACTATGAACAGAGACGGGCATTTTGTTTACTTTTATACACAAAATTGCAATTGTTCTGCACTTGTTTAGTCCCTGATATATTCACTGATGAAGCAAGTCTTACATAAAATTAAATTATTAATGCCCATAATAATCATTACTGGGCAGCATAAGATCCCATCACACATGTGTTTTTAAATTTATTAAAAGTTATTAATCATAATTTCACTAAAAACCAAGCCCTTACTTTATTATAAACTACTTTTAGTGAGGTAATTTTAAAAAAACAGTAATAACTTTAAATAAATTTTTCTTATACTGAAGGAACCGTAGTCATAATTATGAAATTAGGGAATATTTCTTAATTAATTTGTTAAGGTATTGATCTTACCATTTATTAAATCTTACCATCAGAAGATTCCAGAATAATACTTACTGCTCACTGCTGCCAGAATTTCACTTACCGTCATAGTCCCCTGTAAACTTACCTTATTAAATTACCCAGGTCGCCACGATATTTTATGGTTCAATATCGAAACCTTTACTCTTGCCCTTATAAAAATCCCATTATCTGACTACCCTTAAAACTCAGAAAAATCCCAAAGAACGTTAGGCGAGGTTTTCAGCACAGAATAGGAAATGGTTATGGCATAATAATTTACAGTTAACACATATTTAAGTGAAATCAAATACTATTTTATTTTATATTTCTTTCTATATTATTTTTTTTTTATATTACTTCTCTTTGTACCAGTACTTTGATCTTTTTCCCACACACACATACACACACACACACACACACACTCTCATTCTTTACAATTTTAACGAAAGTCCCCGATTAATGGAGCTCTTTAATTTATTATTTGCTTTAAAACTTTGGCCAACTAAATAAACTGTACTTAACTTCTCACGTTATCCAGCTTGTTACACCATCACGCCGTTCACTTTCATTTTTACGATTTGACCACCTTCGATTGTTATTAACTTTTCGTTGCAGTTTCGTCTCACTGTTTAAATTTGCTGTAACTTTTAATATTTTCTAGTAGGCCTACTTAATACTTTTTCGGCCTACCAGAGACTCATCCGAGGCTACTGTATAAAGTTTTACTTATTTAACTGTATGCTCCTTCTGTCTGATGCTGACACTAGTGAAGAACTCTGCTTACTGTGATTCACAAAGACTGCTGCTGGGGCTATTACGCAATATGTCTAGACAGCCAGACTAGACAGTTGTTTATGCTAACAGTATGTGTTGCTGGTTAAACTGGGGCACCTCACAGGTGGATACTGACAATTAAAAATTTTAAACTGGATTAAAATTAAAACTGGGGTAGCACACAATTCTGTACCGTTACAATACCCCCCCCCCCAATGAGAGGTTGGATGCCGAAGCATACAAACTCTCATTGCCTAAAACCTAAGAGGATCAGTGAGGATATGGCGCTGCAACCCCCCTGAACTCTCTACTAGAATCATGGGTATTTACCCCCCTAGTCTGGCGACTGTGGCAGCACACATCCGATCTTACTGGACTTCTCTACTCGAGATCCCAACACCATAAGCTCGGACAGATACCCGCCACAGTATCACCTGGCTCTGTAACATTTAATTAACAGATTAACAAACGGCCTTCCATCACTCCATATCCACAACTGATTTGTATCCTCTTAGTAATACTGGTCCATTCTCAAAGTACTGGTTCTTTTATTTACAAAGTACTGGCTTAGTTTAAAATTGATAATATAAACTTAATGTCTACTTACGCTAATTCCATACAAATTAAATAATGTTCCCCATACAATATTACTCCTCCAACATAACACATTGGTTACACAAACATTTTTTTATTATTGTTACCCAAAAATTTCCTTCATTTTCCATTTAAATAAAGTACACATTTTACATCATTATTTTTTCATCAGTTATTTTATTTTACAATTATGGTCAAAATCCAAATTAAAATAGTTTAAATTCATTATTCACCTTTTCAATAAAGTAAGTACCAATTTAATTTACTTTTATTATATAACATCATCTCACATAGATATTAACTGCATTGCAATCAAAACAATAAGTTATTTCATTACATTATTCAAAAAATTTACCTTTATTTCTTCACATCTGATATTTCTTTTATTTCATAATAAGATTTTCCTCAAGGCAGTGATTCAGCAGACTACAACATTCTTGTTGTTGTCAACTCAGCATGACTGTAAACAATGGTCACACAACAGACAACATACCTGTTTACATAAACAGTTGTATGCCAGACTTGTTTTATAAACACCATCTCAGTCTCAACATTCTGATTACGACACTACTGACACATATACTTCCTACAAATTTTTGGATTTCTATAAATCTTTTAATGTTAACATATTTATCAATTACTATTTGTTACAATTCAGATCAAATATAATTTTAATTCACCTTTTTTGAATTACTTTAATTCCACCTCCACTCAAAATAATTTAGCTTTAGTTACAGTATTTAAAACACTTGTAATTTACACACACAATGCAAAATTAAATTCATTATTACCTCTTATTAATTATTATTGTTAATTAACAAAATAAAATATTATTATGATTATATCATACTACAAACATTGTTACATAAACTATAATCTAGATTCCAACAATATAATCTTGACACAATACATTTAACACCAACACATTTATTTACAAATTTTCATCATATTTTTTATTATTTACCACACATCAATACCTAAATCAGCCAGGTCATTTTACCATTACTCACATAATTAAATGTTCATTCAGTATTGCTCAACCCCCATCATCAAAAATTAGTCTTTTCTTCACATAACATTGTTCAATTTTATTGGTACACAACATATGGCTATCTTTTGTGTAATAACCATACAAATTTATATGTTCCATTGTACCATAATAATAATATTTAGGGTTACCTCCCCTTATTACTATATCATAAATCAAGTCTACATTATTGTTTTTTGTCATGTCTCCGTAAGTTTCTGTTGTTACACCCAGGTACGTTACATCATCACAATTATCTGCTACTACCAGTACACTACTTCTCCCAACAGGTAAATATTTATCATCAATATACACATTGTTTACTACAGTATAAGGTAAATCTACATTATTTGCCATAATATTAATATTCAAACTCTCTATCAACTCTTTATAACTTCTATTTAACTTGAAACATTCTAACTCTTTCTCTCTCTCATAATCACTTTCATCACAATACTTCTCATAACATTTCACATTCTCATTCCACACAGAGGGCAACACAACATTATTACAACACATCCTGGCCTTACCAAGGGAACCATAATACATAAAGGGACAATTATTTGCAGACCTCTTGTCTCCCAAATAAACTAATAAGGAGCCTTTGTCCTCATACAACACTTGTGAAGCATTTACTTCATATATACTACAAGAAAAATTTGCCCTCTTTTTATACTCTGCATTTAAACTATCTCTCCATTCTTTCTCCAACTCATCAATACTTATAACCACTTTCTTACTAACATCAACTAACTTTCTCCTTGTAGCGGGTCGATTTTTGGGTGTTTTTGTTTTAACCGTTTGGGGTATATATATATTTTTAGTCATTTCGGTTTCGGGCGGGTTTGTGTAAAATAATGTAAAAATGTATTATTGTGCAACGTATTTGTCCGTATAACAGACCAGTGTTGAGAAACAGTTGGAAACAAAGCGAAACGCAATCAGTGGTGTAACACGGCAGAAGAATTTACCTCCACCAAAATTCTAAGAACTTTGCAAGTGTGTCGACGCACAGGCGCGAATACCCACGCAAGCGCGCTCAAAAGGACGCTCTCAACAAAAAACAAGATGGCTAGAGCGAACAATTTATTCATCGCCCCTTTGGCATCACTCAAACGTCCGGCCCACTTAAATGACGTCAGCCAATGCCTACAGAAGATCATATGCGGCATTGACTCAAAAAAATAACATGCAGAGCATGGGCTGAAGCTTCGGCGACGACGCCCAAGGCAGTGAGTTCCAGTGTTGAAAACTGGGGAGAGGAAACAGAGAACTAACTTCTGCCCAGTTCCTCTTACCAACCGACCGCATGCGGTTCGTCTAAATTTTATTAACAGTTTTTTCTTTAGGTCGGCCGACCTCAGAGTTAAAAATTTGGAACGGTAATTAACAGTGTACAAGTGAAATAACAACAGTAATGAGTGAGCATAAATGAAGTAATAGTTTCGTTTCTTTTTCGAACATTTGAAAGGGAACTTGGCACGGGCGCGATGACCGCGTGGTCGATGTGGGGGCTTTATCATATGAAGATGTGTTAGGGGGTTTCTGGTTTTGTATAGAATGTGAAGGGGTTTTTGGTTTGGTACAAATGTGAGTGTGGCAAAGCTGGGCGGCTTTCTGTGTATATTTGTGTCTGCCTTTTATGTTTGTGTCTTAGAAAAAATAAGGTAAGCCGTAGATTGTAAGCCAGATTACAACAGAGTCACGTGTTGTACAACACCTGAAACATGTATTTACTAAATGTATTGTTCTTAATTTCACTAAAGTAACAGTAAAACATTAAATGGAAATTCTCTTCATATAAATGTGTTGTGCAAATTATTCTCACAACCTTAAGAAATTACGTCTGCATCCCAAACATACGTATGACGCAACCTTGAAGCCACGCGATGGTAAGTAGGAGTGGATTAACATTGATTTTAAATTATTACGATATCATTCTTTTTATTAATATAGAAAGTTTCATTGGCGCCCGAACAGGGACGAATTTAATAAAATAAATTCCATACCTATAAATGGGATGCAATCGTAATTTGGAAGTTGTGTGAGAATACGCAAAAGGTACTTATGTAAAGTTAAGTTACGCTAAGTAAGTAAAGAATATCTAAAATATAAATATATATTTAAAATATATATTATTTATATTGTAAACAGAATAAATACCTAAAAATAATAATAATAATGGAAAATACAGCAGAGAACGGAGTCGATTTGTCCGACTCGACTGTGATAAGCGAAATAGCTGAATTAAATGAATCAGCTGTTGTGAATAGTTTTGAAGTACATTCAACGCCGAATGTAGGTCAAGGCGACAAAACTTTGAACACAAGTAGTATAAATGAAGCAAATAATACAGATGATTCGGGGATCCATACGACCCCAAAATCAAATAATGAAAATAAAAATAATGACAATAAAGTCGGCTTCACTGACGAAAACATAGCAGCACAATCTACTCCGTCGACAACACGAACTAAAGGGTTGTCGATGGACGATTTGTTTAATTTAATGAAAACCATGGCTGAAAATATAAATAGCAATTATAAAGAGCAACAAATTGATTCCAATGTCAAGTTTCACGAGTTAAAGAACGAGATTCAAGAAATTAATAAACGTTGTGAAAATACCAAAGTAGAATTTACCAATAGAGTTAACCAAGTAGAAACCAGGTTAGATGATTCAATGCAAAAGGTAGATGTTAAATTTACTGAAATAGATAGTCAGATAAGTAGAGTTGAGAAGCAGATAAATGAGAATAACGAGTATTTAATAAGTTCAATGAATGAGCATAACAATGACATAGAATCTAAAATTAATAAATGTAGTATTGAAACTGAATGTAAGTTGAATAGTGTAGTAATGACAGTTGAAAAAATCAGTCAGAACTTTGATGAACATCAAAATAAGATAGAATCTAAAATAAATGAAATTGAAAATAATTATAAGACAGAAATACAAGCAGTAAATGAATCTATCGATGTGATAGCAAAGAATAACGTACAGTCTGAATATAGTAATGACAAAAAATTATATTCACTTGAACAGAATATTAATAATATGAGAGATGAATTAAGTGTAGTAAAAAATCAAAATGTAACCAATGTCACTGAACGTATATTTATGACACGTGACACAAACAATGAAATAGAATTAGAGACTTTTAGTAATGAAAATAGGAGAGTGCATCCAATGCAATTTTTAAATCGAGTACGGGAGTTTGACAGATTTAATGGTAGTAGCTGGGAGGTTAAACTTATAAAAATTTTGAAATGTTTTAAAGGTGATTCAGAGATATGGGCGGAGACGCATCGAAACGAATGGGAGAGTTATGGAGATTTTGAAAGAGCATTTCGGAACAAATACTGGTCGGAGGAGGAGCAGGAGATACTGCGAAGTCAAATAATGGGAACTGGGAGTTTTGGAAGAAACAGCCGTAGTATTACAGTATATACGATGAAGCTGTACAACGAAGCGAAGTATTTGGAACCACCGTTGCCATTTCAGTCGTTTGTACGCCACGTTAGCAAGCACCTACCAAGGGAGGTGCAGATCACATTGATGACCAGAGAGGTAAGCGATATAAATGAATTAGAAAAAATATTAGACGTTTTTCAGAATATTAAGGACCAGGAAGACAGCAGACGCATACAACAACATAATATACAAAATGGAGGTAATTATGTACCAAGAGGAGGACCAAACGGAGGAACCACACACAATGGTCGAGAACGGGACAGACGATACCCAATGTGGAAGTGTGACGGGTGTCTGGTGGAAAATTATGCTGATCGTAATTTCTGTTATAGATGTAGAAGGGCGAGGCCCGGACAACAGCCGAGAACATCACCGAGGTTCAACAACCCACAGCAGAGGAACGGTGAACGACGAGTAGAGAATCTGAGAAACGAAGGAGGAAATCAGCAGATGGGCAGAGTATACACGCCCCGTAACGCAGACGCAAGAATGGGAAACTAAGGAGGACAATGGATGAGGAGGCCCGGCCATTGTCGAGGAATAATCACGGGGTCCACGAAAATAAATACAGGAATAACACGATTCACACGGACTTGGCCACAGAATTGTTGGAAGAAGAGGAGACGGAAGCGAGGAGACAAGAGGCGTGGTTGACTGAGGTAAAACTGGAAATAGAAGGTAAGTCAATCTTGACACTTATAGATACAGGTAGCGAAATATCTGTAATAGCAGAACATGTACTCAATAAATTGAAAGAAACTAACAAACATATTCCGTCTTTGCCAGTAGCAGGGGTAGCAATTGTAGGTATTACGGGTGTTAGAAGTAAACGGGTTACAACACAAGTCCAGTTGAACATGTTAATAAATGGGGAAAAATATGAGAATACATTTTTAGTTGTAAGAGGTTTAAATTTAGAAGTGATTTTGGGTAATGATTTTTTAATAAGAAATAATGCGGTCATTAACTTTCGAAAAAGAATTTTAGAATTGAGTAATGAAAATAAACAAATAACAGTTAATTTTGAACGGGTTCTAGACACAGTAAAGATTTCGGGTATAAGGGTTATACCAGATAAAACCATAAATAGGGATATGGAATTTAGTATACATGCGTGTAGAGAGAGTGTGAGTGAAGAGAGGGGAGATAGAATATGGGCCGAAAGAGAGGTTAAATTTTGTGGGGAAGGTGGTGAAATGGGGAGTTCTCAGCGTAAAGCGCTGTGGCGGGTAGTTGAGGATTATCGGGGAGTGTTTGCCGGGGAACCAGGAAGGGCAAAAGGTTATGAATGTGAATTAAGGGTGAGGGAGCATGCACCATATGTCCAACGTAGTTATCCGGTACCATATTCGAAAAGGGAGGCTGTACAGTCAGAATTAGATAGGATGTTAGCGGGGGATATTATAGAAAGGTCGGTATCAACTTATTCCAGCCCTTTAGTAGTAGTAATCAAAAAAGATGGGAGAGTGAGGTTATGTCTAGATGCCCGCAAAATCAATCAAATAATCATTCCAGACCGGGAGTCACCAGAAGCGATAGAAGAGATTTTTCAGAAATTTAGTGGTGTGAAATACATGACTTCTTTAGACCTGACCGCCGGATATTGGCAAGTCCCGTTGGCAGTAAATAGTAGAAAATATACAGCGTTTTTGTTCAACGGAAAAAATTACCAATTTAAGAGACTACCGTTTGGTTTGAACACAAGTGTAGCTAGTTTTATTAAGTGTCTCGACGAAATTTTGCAACCACATAACTTAGATTTTCTAACCATATACGTAGACGACATACTAATAGCTTCTAGAACATTTGAAGAGCATGTAGAGCATTTGGAATATGTATTGGAGAAATTATATCAGGGAGGTTTGACGGTGAATTGGGACAAATCAAAATTTTTGCAAACCGAAATACATTTTTTAGGTTTCATAATAACACCTACAGGAATACGTGCTAACCCGGATAAAGTAGAATCCATCTTGACATTCCCGGAGCCAAAAAATATAAAGCAGTTGCAAAGTTTTCTTGGTCTTTGTAATTTTTACAGGAAGTTTCAGAGGAACTACGCCCAGACGACGGCCCGACTAAGCGCAGTGCTGCAAAAGAACAAGCAATGGAGATGGGGCGACAATGAAAGAGCAGCGTTCAATGACATCAAAATCAAGTTCGCAGACATGATACTAATGAATCATCCCAATTTTAATAACAAATTTTATTTACAGACAGATGCTAGTAACATAGCGTTGGGAGCAGAACTGTACCAAGAGGACGAGGAGAAGGAACATAAAACTATCGCCTTTGCCAGCCGGACATTGCTAGCCGCTGAGCGCAACTACACTACCACAGAAAAGGAGCTCCTCAGTATAGTGTTCGCCGTGAGGAAGTTCCGAACGTATCTGCTGGGTAACAGGACCATCATCAGGACGGACCATAAAGCGCTATCGTTCCTCAATACTTGTAAACTCACACACAGCCGGATTACCAGGTGGGTGTTAGCTCTTCAAGAGTATAATTTTTCTTGGGAATATATCAAGGGTGTAGAGAACAGGGTGCCAGACACACTATCACGAATAGACACAGACAGAAATAGAACAGGTAGAGATATTAAAGAGATAGAAATTTATAGACTATCCCGGGAAGATAAACTTTTTGGGGAGGAATTGAAAGATATAAATGTAATGCAAAGAGCTGATAATAAATTAAATAAAATAATTACTAGTATAGAATCAGATGTAGATGAGTTAGGGTATAAGCAATATTTTCAAGTGTTCAAAGGGAGTTTGTTTAAAAAAGTAGAGGGGAGAGAGAGAGATTGGAGGTTAGTCATACCTGAAGGGTTGATAGAGAAAATAGTGTGGGACTGTCATTTTAGATACGGGCATTTTGGGGCACGGAAGTGTGTGAATGTATTAAAGGAGTCTTGTTTATTTAAGAACATGGAGAAACGAGTCCGAAGAATACTTAGAGTTTGTGAGTTATGTCAGAAATCCAAAGTTGTAAATTATAGGTTAGAGGGAGAACTAAATTATATTAAAGTAGAAAAACCATTCGATTTAGTAGCTGTAGATTTGTACGGCCCACTGCCGAAAGGTAGGGGTGGAGTGATGCATATTTTTGTTGTACTTGATACTTTTTCTAAATATGTCAGGCTATATAGTGTAAAGCGAGCCACAAGTAAGGTGCTGAGCGAGAAAATCACACGCGACTATATGATCAACGTGGGAAAGCCGAAGGTGATATTATCCGACCACGGTCCGCAGTTCATCAGCGGAAGATGGCGCCAGACTCTTGGATGGGAAGGTATTATCCCAAAGCACACTGCCGTATATCATCCACAGTCGAATCAAGCTGAGAGAGTCATGAGGGAGTTGGGCAGAATTTTTCGAACATACTGCCATGCCAAACATAGTGAGTGGCCACTCTATGTGCAGAAGATTGAAAACTGGCTAAACTGCACCACCCACGAGTCGACGGGGTTCACGCCTTATGAGCTAATAAGAGGAAAGCGTCCACAGAGGATTCTGGAACAACTAATTGAATATCCACCGGAAACCGACACTATCGGTAACGATGTTAAGCTGAGACTAGCCAATGAAAGTCTGTTGACAAAAGGGGAGAGGAGAAAACGGAAACATGACATGAAAGGTAAGTGGACGCAGTATGAGATTGGACAGCTGGTATTGGTACGACGACACGATTTGTCAAGTGCACAAGATAAGGAGATCAAGAAGTTTTTCTTATTGTACGAGGGGCCGTACGAGGTAGTGGAAATAAAAATGAAAAATTCATATGTGTTACAGAATAGAGAGACCAGGGAGATAGTGGGTACACACAACGCTACAAATTTAAAATTATTTTGGTCAGCATAAGTACTTTGTTAATTTGTAAAGGTATGAATGTTATTTAATTATTCTTTTATGTTTTTAGAGGGGCTCCTCCCCCATTTTCGGGCGGCCACGATCTTACCAGTCCTGGCCGTGGAATTCGGAAAGCGGAGGCGGGCCATGGTTGGCAGGATCTTCCTTCGGGCAGTGAAAACAACGATGGTCCGGCTCCATCAAAATTGGCACAAAATAGAAATTTAACCACATATATTTGAACGGGGAGGGGGACCCCAACAGGTACGTGACTCGACTTAAAATTTTTTTAATACACTCATGGTGCAGCGGTTTTGGTGTGCCTGTCACGTGCCTGCACTGCCTTAGAGTGTTTGTATATAATGGAGGCTGCATTAAATGAAAGGCAGTGCATTCAAATTAACTTTTTTGGTGTCCAGGGCAAAATTAAAATGGAGCCTTTGACAATATCTTCTGATTGGCCTGAAACGACGAGTTTTGGGGCAAGACGTTTTGGCGCACGGTAGAAAGCGGGGTAGAAGAAATGGTAGGAGAGGGGAAGTAGTGTGTTTTAGAGGGGGGACATGAATTCACGTAATATATCTACCTAGTGCCGATCCGTTTTGCGGCGAAACCCGACTTTTCGGGCGGTTACTGTCTACCAGCACTAATCTTGATTTTGGAATGTTAGTCAGCCTCCAGTGTAAATAGAGTTTTGAAAAAAAAAAAAAAAAAAAAAAAAAAAACCCCAAAATAATTTTGGATGTGTATAATTTTAAATTTAAGATATAATTTTTTTCTTCTAAATTTTTTAGCATTAGGTGACCAAATATAATTGTTAGATTTTAGTAGTAGTGGGTATAGGAACGTTTTGAAGAAATGTGTAGTAATATAAGAACTTGTTATCAATACAAGATGTGGGGATAATTTTGGGGGGGTTAGTTTGGTGCTAAATGAAGTGACATAACAGTGTAGTGTGGAACTGCTATGGGGGAAAGTTGTAGATTTTGTATTAATTATTTTATGTTACTAATGGTTAAGCTTCCATATAGAGTGGGTTAAAAACCCCACCTAAATTAATATTGTCATTTAAATATAAATTCGTAAATTTAATATTATGAAAGATACTTTACTTGTGATTCCCCAAATTTTCGGGCGGTCACGGCCTCACCGAACCCTGACCGTGGAATTGGTTTAGCTTTAACAGCTATGGTTGGGGCACATTACGATTACGCGCTGACCATAACTGGCCATAGCTGTTATCGTTGTAAAGGTGTATTTTGAAATTGATGGGGGGTAAATAAAAGGGGAATCACCAAACTATGGAACAGCGGCTGCCACTCTGTTCGAGAAGGAACAGCAGAGCCAGGTGGTAGATCCGTTTAAGGGTGCATGATTTTATAACGAGAACATGATGATGTTCACCAATTTAAACTTAACAGCGGAAGCAGAGACACGGAGAGGTAAAACCGTGCTCCAAAATATACAGTCTCTGTGGAAGCGAAAGGGCGAAACAGTCCTCCATAATCTGAAATAGAGTGTGTGGCTGGGAGGTGACGTAAAGGAGTCACGAATTTAAAATTTTATGACGTAAAAGTTTTGCTTATTCAAAGTTTAATCCAATCAAAAATGCTTGTGCTCTGTCCACATAATTATATGCTCAGACTCGTAAATCAAGGTGTTCATACTATAATTTTAAAGGTATCATTTTATTGTTGTGTGTTAGATATAGTTGTTGATAAAATGTATTTTCATTATGTGTGTAATTTTTTTTCTAAGCCAATCATTAGACGCCTGGCAGGCAATCAACATAATAGAAGTAAGTGTTGATAATGTATTACATGTAACTGTTCAATTTTGAAAGGTATCCATGGTGTTTTAATTATGTTAGGATATCAGCTGATCAACAATACCATGTCACTGGTATATTGGTTTATAAATGTTACAAGTAATTAATGTTTAGTGTACTACAGATATTTTGAAGTAAAGATAAAAAGAATATGCAAATTAATAAAAGATAATTCATGGGTGATAAATGTTTTATGGGACATGTAGACCTGTCCAAGTTGAATTAAAAGTTGAATGTGAAATAGTAGAGATGAGTATGATGTAATGTTGTTTTTGAGTTAATGTATGTTATAGAAGTTGGTGAAGTATTAATGTTGACACAGTTGTGGGGAATTTATGTAGAGTTTTGAATGATCTATATTTATGTTTATAGTTAATGAGGTTATTTTGTGTATTTGTAGTGAGGTAATGAGATTGAGATTTTTGGGGATGGCAATTTTGTATTAGGGGGTAGTGTATTTGGGGAGTCCGCAACAAGGGTTGGGACGGGATTAGAATAGATTTTAGTGAGGAGGGGCCGCCTTAGGTAGAATCCGGGCCGCCAAATAAGGGAAATGAGTTTTGGGAAGGAAACACGTATCCTATGTACAAAGGGTTAGAGAGTATTTTATATGTAGAGAAGGCGGCGAATTGTGTTAAATGATAAGTTGGGGTTTAGAATGTCCTGATTAGTAGATATTTTGGTAGAGATGGGTGTCATGGGAGTTGAAGTTGATGAATGTTAGAGTCAGGGGGAGAAAGTTTATATATGTATAGAAATCTAATACAGAAAAACGAGAATAAATAATTTACATCACCCCCAGTAAGGTAGAATTAACGGTCAACTAAAGAGAGGAATTTATAATAAAGAATGTACAATTGTTTCTTTTAACCAGTGACAGAATTTTGATAAAATTTGAAAATAATGTAAAGTCAAGAAGTGTTTATTTTAAATGATGTAAATGTCAAGTTGATGATTAATTATATTAATATTTGTTCGTTTTAAATATTTTGTTTATTATGTTTTGTATTTCAAGGTAGGATATTGAAAATGTTCAAGGTGTTTTCAGAAATTATACATAACATATGTAGGTCAAGGGTTTTGGACTTGACCTAGTTATGATCAGCTGATGAGTTCATACACCTACTAAGCTTGTAGAGTAGGAATTCAATTTTAATTTGTTTGTTTAATTAATTCAAACCAATATTTGAATAATTTTAATAAATGTTATTTAATAAATAAATTTAAAAAATATTTAATGAATAATTTTTTTGAATTTTAAAATTTTGAAAATTTTAAATTTTTTTGAAAAAAAAAAAAAATTTTTTTTTGATGTTTCACCTGCCAGCGAGTGAATATTTTGAGTAATGATTATTTTATTGTGTATGTATTAATGATGTTTCTTTTATTGTATTGCTTTATATTGGTAGGCTATAAATTGTTCTCATGCTAGAGTAAGGATGTATTTGTATTAATAGGAATGTCTAGGTTAAGTCATTTGAAACAAAAAATTAGAAAAAACAAGGAAGAGAATTTTTTGGTAAAAGATTTTTTTTTTGAATTTTAAATTTTTTAAATTAAAAAAAAAAATAAATAAATTTTAAAAGGAAGTTTTTATTTTAATGTGTTATGATAATATGTAATGTTAGTGTGTGTGAGCCCAGTATTTGCCAAAGGCAGCCCAGCTTGCAAAAAGGGGATCCATATCGGCGGAGGAGCTGGAATGATTTTAGCCAGGGATTGAGGATTTTTGGGGGTAGTATGTTAGAAGGCGAGGCGCGCTGTGGTGCGAGTCTGATCGATTTCTCGGTGTTGGGATCTCTTACGGAGAAGTCCAGTGATCTCGTTCAGATGAGTACATAGTCGCTGAGCCAGGGGGGTCGTGTACCCATGAGATTAAGAACAAGGGGGTTGTAGGCACCAGTTCCTCACCGGTCCTCTTCGGGGTTTATCGATGAGATTTCTTCTGTCATGGACAGCAGAATTCTCATCGAGGGGGTATTGTAGCGGGTCGATTTTTGGGTGTTTTTGTTTTAACCGTTTGGGGTATATATATATTTTTAGTCATTTCGGTTTCGGGCGGGTTTGTGTAAAATAATGTAAAAATGTATTATTGTGCAACGTATTTGTCCGTATAACAGACCAGTGTTGAGAAACAGTTGGAAACAAAGCGAAACGCAATCAGTGGTGTAACACGGCAGAAGAATTTACCTCCACCAAAATTCTAAGAACTTTGCAAGTGTGTCGACGCACAGGCGCGAATACCCACGCAAGCGCGCTCAAAAGGACGCTCTCAACAAAAAACAAGATGGCTAGAGCGAACAATTTATTCATCGCCCCTTTGGCATCACTCAAACGTCCGGCCCACTTAAATGACGTCAGCCAATGCCTACAGAAGATCATATGCGGCATTGACTCAAAAAAATAACATGCAGAGCATGGGCTGAAGCTTCGGCGACGACGCCCAAGGCAGTGAGTTCCAGTGTTGAAAACTGGGGAGAGGAAACAGAGAACTAACTTCTGCCCAGTTCCTCTTACCAACCGACCGCATGCGGTTCGTCTAAATTTTATTAACAGTTTTTTCTTTAGGTCGGCCGACCTCACAGTTAAAATTTTGGAACGGTAATCAACAGTGTACAAGTGAAATAACAACAGTAATGAGTGAGCATAAATGAAGTAATAGTTTCGTTTCTTTTTCGAACATTTGAAAGGGAACTTGGCACGGGCGCGATGACCGCGTGGTCGATGTGGGGGCTTTATCATATGAAGATGTGTTAGGGGGTTTCTGGTTTTGTATAGAATGTGAAGGGGTTTTTGGTTTGGTACAAATGTGAGTGTGGCAAAGCTGGGCGGCTTTCTGTGTATATTTGTGTCTGCCTTTTATGTTTGTGTCTTAGAAAAAATAAGGTAAGCCGTAGATTGTAAGCCAGATTACAACAGAGTCACGTGTTGCACAACACCTGAAACATGTATTTACTAAATGTATTGTTCTTAATTTCACTAAAGTAACAGTAAAACATTAAATGGAAATTCTCTTCATATAAATGTGTTGTGCAAATTATTCTCACAACCTTAAGAAATTACGTCTGCATCCCAAACATACGTATGACGCAACCTTGAAGCCACGCGATGGTAAGTAGGAGTGGATTAACATTGATTTTAAATTATTACGATATCATTCTTTTTATTAATATAGAAAGTTTCATCCTCTCAATATTACTACTATTATCTACTGTATCACTTTTTGATACCCCATTTTCAATTACATCACCATTTTTAATATCATTGTTATTACTTGTTAACATCTCATTATAATCATCGGTACACACCTTGTCATTAATTTCTTCACTATTTGTGGTCATATTACCACTGTTACTTACCGTTGTGTCAACTATCTGATTTGACTTACTTTTAATTTGTTTCTCTACTGATTCTACCACTTTCTCCATATCTCGTTTTAATTCATTACACTGACTCACACACTTATTTTTTACATTATTTATATCAATTTTAAGTTCATCAAACTTTACACTCTGTTTTTCTATCATTGCTTGTATTATTTTAAACATTTCATAGCTATCGTCATTATTTTCACTCGTTTGAATTCCTGAGTCGCCTTTATTGGCCGACTCAGTTGACATGTTTTCATACATCGGTTTATTTTTGGCCTCACTGCCGACAATTACGTCAATCTCATTTATTTTATTCTCTGTGTTCTCCATTATGAAATTAATTTATTTAACAACACCCTCACTTCCAAATAACCCTTCTCTTACACATTAATTATTCAATTCAACTCAAAATACCCCACACATGAAATTAAACACACAATAGCGCTACCAAAACATAGCCTAGTTTACGCACTGTAATTATATACGAAAATTATTCACACATACGCCATTACCACAACCTATTTTCTGTGCCTCAAAACAGGTCTAGTTCATATAATATTTATACGAACATCTTGGCAGGGTCGCCAATGTTAAGGTACTGATCTTACCATTTATTAAATCTTACCATCAGAAGATTCCAGAATAATACTTACTGCTCACTGCTGCCAGAATTTCACTTACCGTCATAGTCCCGTGTAAACTTACCTTATTAAATTACCCAGGTCGCCACGATATTTTATGGTTCAATATCGAAACCTTTACTCTTGCCCTTATAAAAATCTTGTTATCTGACTACCCTTAAAACTCAGAAAAATCCCAAAGAACGTTAGGCGAGGTTTTCAGCACAGAATAGGAAATGGTTATGGCATAATAATTTACAGTTAACACATATTTAAGTGAAATCAAATACTATTTTATTTTATATTTCTTTCTATATTATTTTTTTTTTATATTACTTCTCTTTGTACCAGTACTTTGATCTTTTTCCCACACACACACTCTCATTCTTTACAATTTTAACGAAAGTCCCCGATTAATAGAGCTCTTTAATTTATTATTTGCTTTAAAACTTTGGCCAACTAAATAAACTGTACTTAACTTCTCACGTTATCCAGCTTGTTACACCATCACGCCGTTCACTTTCATTTTTACGATTTGACCACCTTCGATTGTTATTAACTTTTCGTTGCAGTTTCGTCTCACTGTTTAAATTTGCTGTAACTTTTAATATTTTCTAGTAGGCCTACTTAATACTTTTTCGGCCTACCAGAGACTCATCCGAGGCTACTGTATAAAGTTTTACTTATTTAACTGTATGCTCCTTCTGTCTGATGCTGACACTAGTGAAGAACTCTGCTTACTGTGATTCACAAAGACTGCTGCTGGGGCTATTACGCAATATGTCTAGACAGCCAGACTAGACAGTTGTTTATGCTAACAGTATGTGTTGCTGGTTAAACTGGGGCACCTCACAGGTGGATACTGACAATTAAAAATTTTAAACTGGATTAAAATTAAAACTGGGGTAGCACACAATTCTGTACCGTTACAATACCCCCCCCCCCAATGAGAGGTTGGATGCCGAAGCATACAAACTCTCATTGCCTAAAACCTAAGAGGATCAGTGAGGATATGGCGCTGCAACCCCCCTGAACTCTCTACTAGAATCATGGGTATTTACCCCCCTAGTCTGGCGACTGTGGCAGCACCCATCCGATCTTACTGGACTTCTCTACTCGAGATCCCAACACCATAAGCTCGGACAGATACCCGCCACAGTATCACCTGGCTCTGTAACATTTAATTAACAGATTAACAAACGGCCTTCCATCACTCCATATCCACAACTGATTTGTATCCTCTTAGTAATACTGGTCCATTCTCAAAGTACTGGTTCTTTTATTTACAAAGTACTGGCTTAGTTTAAAATTGATAATATAAACTTAATGTCTACTTACGCTAATTCCATACAAATTAAATAATGTTCCCCATACAATATTACTCCTCCAACATAACACATTGGTTACACAAACATTTTTTTATTATTGTTACCCAAAAATTTCCTTCATTTTCCATTTAAATAAAGTACACATTTTACATCATTATTTTTTCATCAGTTATTTTATTTTACAATTATGGTCAAAATCCAAATTAAAATAGTTTAAATTCATTATTCACCTTTTCAATAAAGTAAGTACCAATTTAATTTACTTTTATTATATAACATCATCTCACATAGATATTAACTGCATTGCAATCAAAACAATAAGTTATTTCATTACATTATTCAAAAAATTTACCTTTATTTCTTCACATCTGATATTTCTTTTATTTCATAATAAGATTTTCCTCAAGGCAGTGATTCAGCAGACTACAACATTCTTGTTGTTGTCAACTCAGCATGACTGTAAACAATGGTCACACAACAGACAACATACCTGTTTACATAAACAGTTGTATGCCAGACTTGTTTTATAAACACCATCTCAGTCTCAACATTCTGATTACGACACTACTGACACATATACTTCCTACAAATTTTTGGATTTCTATAAATCTTTTAATGTTAACATATTTATCAATTACTATTTGTTACAATTCAGATCAAATATAATTTTAATTCACCTTTTTTGAATTACTTTAATTCCACCTCCACTCAAAATAATTTAGCTTTAGTTACAGTATTTAAAACACTTGTAATTTACACACACAATGCAAAATTAAATTCATTATTACCTCTTATTAATTATTATTGTTAATTAACAAAATAAAATATTATTATGATTATATCATACTACAAACATTGTTACATAAACTATAATCTAGATTCCAACAATATAATCTTGACACAATACATTTAACACCAACACATTTATTTACAAATTTTCATCATAGTTTTTATTATTTACCACACATCAATACCTAAATCAGCCAGGTCATTTTACCATTACTCACATAATTAAATGTTCATTCAGTATTGCTCAACCCCCATCATCAAAAATTAGTCTTTTCTTCACATAACATTGTTCAATTTTATTGGTACACAACATATGGCTATCTTTTGTGTAATAACCATACAAATTTATATGTTCCATTGTACCATAATAATAATATTTAGGGTTACCTCCCCTTATTACTATATCATAAATCAAGTCTACATTATTGTTTTTTGTCATGTCTCCGTAAGTTTCTGTTGTTACACCCAGGTACGTTACATCATCACAATTATCTGCTACTACCAGTACACTACTTCTCCCAACAGGTAAATATTTATCATCAATATACACATTGTTTACTACAGTATAAGGTAAATCTACATTATTTGCCATAATATTAATATTCAAACTCTCTATCAACTCTTTATAACTTCTATTTAACTTGAAACATTCTAACTCTTTCTCTCTCTCATAATCACTTTCATCACAATACTTCTCATAACATTTCACATTCTCATTCCACACAGAGGGCAACACAACATTATTACAACACATCCTGGCCTTACCAAGGGAACCATAATACATAAAGGGACAATTATTTGCAGACCTCTTGTCTCCCAAATAAACTAATAAGGAACCTTTGTCCTCATACAACACTTGTGAAGCATTTACTTCATATATACTACAAGAAAAATTTGCCCTCTTTTTATACTCTGCATTTTAACTATCTCTCCATTCTTTCTCCAACTCATCAATACTTATAACCACTTTCTTACTAACATCAACTAACTTTCTCCTCTCAATATTACTACTATTATCTACTGTATCACTTTTTGATACCCCATTTTCAATTACATCACCATTTTTAATATCATTGTTATTACTTGTTAACATCTCATTATAATCATCGGTACACACCTTGTCATTAATTTCTTCACTATTTGTGGTCATATTACCACTGTTACTTACCGTTGTGTCAACTATCTGATTTGACTTACTTTTAATTTGTTTCTCTACTGATTCTACCACTTTCTCCATATCTCGTTTTAATTCATTACACTGACTCACACACTTATTTTTTACATTATTTATATCAATTTTAAGTTCATCAAACTTTACACTCTGTTTTTCTATCATTGCTTGTATTATTTTAAACATTTCATAGCTATCGTCATTATTTTCACTCGTTTGAATTCCTGAGTCGCCTTTATTGGCCGACTCAGTTGACATATTTTCATACATCGGTTTATTTTTGGCCTCACTGCCGACAATTACGTCAATCTCATTTATTTTATTCTCTGTGTTCTCCATTATGAAATTAATTTATTTAACAACACCCTCACTTCCAAATAACCCTTCTCTTACACATTAATTATTCAATTCAACTCAAAATACCCCACACATGAAATTAAACACACAATAGCGCTACCAAAACATAGCCTAGTTTACGCACTGTAATTATATACGAAAATTATTCACACATACGCCATTACCACAACCTATTTTCTGTGCCTCAAAACAGGTCTAGTTCATATAATATTTATACGAACATCTTGGCAGGGTCGCCAATGTTAAGGTACTGATCTTACCATTTATTAAATCTTACCATCAGAAGATTCCAGAATAATACTTACTGCTCACTGCTGCCAGAATTTCACTTACCGTCATAGTCCCGTGTAAACTTACCTTATTAAATTACCCAGGTCGCCACGATATTTTATGGTTCAATATCGAAACCTTTACTCTTGCCCTTATAAAAATCTTGTTATCTGACTACCCTTAAAACTCAGAAAAATCCCAAAGAACGTTAGGCGAGGTTTTCAGCACAGAATAGGAAATGGTTATGGCATAATAATTTACAGTTAACACATATTTAAGTGAAATCAAATACTATTTTATTTTATATTTCTTTCTATATTATTTTTTTTTTATATTACTTCTCTTTGTACCAGTACTTTGATCTTTTTCCCACACACACACTCTCATTCTTTACAATTTTAACGAAAGTCCCCGATTAATAGAGCTCTTTAATTTATTATTTGCTTTAAAACTTTGGCCAACTAAATAAACTGTACTTAACTTCTCACGTTATCCAGCTTGTTACACCATCACGCCGTTCACTTTCATTTTTACGATTTGACCACCTTCGATTGTTATTAACTTTTCGTTGCAGTTTCGTCTCACTGTTTAAATTTGCTGTAACTTTTAATATTTTCTAGTAGGCCTACTTAATACTTTTTCGGCCTACCAGAGACTCATCCGAGGCTACTGTATAAAGTTTTACTTATTTAACTGTATGCTCCTTCTGTCTGATGCTGACACTAGTGAAGAACTCTGCTTACTGTGATTCACAAAGACTGCTGCTGGGGCTATTACGCAATATGTCTAGACAGCCAGACTAGACAGTTGTTTATGCTAACAGTATGTGTTGCTGGTTAAACTGGGGCACCTCACAGGTGGATACTGACAATTAAAAATTTTAAACTGGATTAAAATTAAAACTGGGGTAGCACACAATTCTGTACCGTTACAATACCCCCCCCCCCAATGAGAGGTTGGATGCCGAAGCATACAAACTCTCATTGCCTAAAACCTAAGAGGATCAGTGAGGATATGGCGCTGCAACCCCCCTGAACTCTCTACTAGAATCATGGGTATTTACCCCCCTAGTCTGGCGACTGTGGCAGCACCCATCCGATCTTACTGGACTTCTCTACTCGAGATCCCAACACCATAAGCTCGGACAGATACCCGCCACAGTATCACCTGGCTCTGTAACATTTAATTAACAGATTAACAAACGGCCTTCCATCACTCCATATCCACAACTGATTTGTATCCTCTTAGTAATACTGGTCCATTCTCAAAGTACTGGTTCTTTTATTTACAAAGTACTGGCTTAGTTTAAAATTGATAATATAAACTTAATGTCTACTTACGCTAATTCCATACAAATTAAATAATGTTCCCCATACAATATTACTCCTCCAACATAACACATTGGTTACACAAACATTTTTTTATTATTGTTACCCAAAAATTTCCTTCATTTTCCATTTAAATAAAGTACACATTTTACATCATTATTTTTTCATCAGTTATTTTATTTTACAATTATGGTCAAAATCCAAATTAAAATAGTTTAAATTCATTATTCACCTTTTCAATAAAGTAAGTACCAATTTAATTTACTTTTATTATATAACATCATCTCACATAGATATTAACTGCATTGCAATCAAAACAATAAGTTATTTCATTACATTATTCAAAAAATTTACCTTTATTTCTTCACATCTGATATTTCTTTTATTTCATAATAAGATTTTCCTCAAGGCAGTGATTCAGCAGACTACAACATTCTTGTTGTTGTCAACTCAGCATGACTGTAAACAATGGTCACACAACAGACAACATACCTGTTTACATAAACAGTTGTATGCCAGACTTGTTTTATAAACACCATCTCAGTCTCAACATTCTGATTACGACACTACTGACACATATACTTCCTACAAATTTTTGGATTTCTATAAATCTTTTAATGTTAACATATTTATCAATTACTATTTGTTACAATTCAGATCAAATATAATTTTAATTCACCTTTTTTGAATTACTTTAATTCCACCTCCACTCAAAATAATTTAGCTTTAGTTACAGTATTTAAAACACTTGTAATTTACACACACAATGCAAAATTAAATTCATTATTACCTCTTATTAATTATTATTGTTAATTAACAAAATAAAATATTATTATGATTATATCATACTACAAACATTGTTACATAAACTATAATCTAGATTCCAACAATATAATCTTGACACAATACATTTAACACCAACACATTTATTTACAAATTTTCATCATAGTTTTTATTATTTACCACACATCAATACCTAAATCAGCCAGGTCATTTTACCATTACTCACATAATTAAATGTTCATTCAGTATTGCTCAACCCCCATCATCAAAAATTAGTCTTTTCTTCACATAACATTGTTCAATTTTATTGGTACACAACATATGGCTATCTTTTGTGTAATAACCATACAAATTTATATGTTCCATTGTACCATAATAATAATATTTAGGGTTACCTCCCCTTATTACTATATCATAAATCAAGTCTACATTATTGTTTTTTGTCATGTCTCCGTAAGTTTCTGTTGTTACACCCAGGTACGTTACATCATCACAATTATCTGCTACTACCAGTACACTACTTCTCCCAACAGGTAAATATTTATCATCAATATACACATTGTTTACTACAGTATAAGGTAAATCTACATTATTTGCCATAATATTAATATTCAAACTCTCTATCAACTCTTTATAACTTCTATTTAACTTGAAACATTCTAACTCTTTCTCTCTCTCATAATCACTTTCATCACAATACTTCTCATAACATTTCACATTCTCATTCCACACAGAGGGCAACACAACATTATTACAACACATCCTGGCCTTACCAAGGGAACCATAATACATAAAGGGACAATTATTTGCAGACCTCTTGTCTCCCAAATAAACTAATAAGGAACCTTTGTCCTCATACAACACTTGTGAAGCATTTACTTCATATATACTACAAGAAAAATTTGCCCTCTTTTTATACTCTGCATTTTAACTATCTCTCCATTCTTTCTCCAACTCATCAATACTTATAACCACTTTCTTACTAACATCAACTAACTTTCTCCTCTCAATATTACTACTATTATCTACTGTATCACTTTTTGATACCCCATTTTCAATTACATCACCATTTTTAATATCATTGTTATTACTTGTTAACATCTCATTATAATCATCGGTACACACCTTGTCATTAATTTCTTCACTATTTGTGGTCATATTACCACTGTTACTTACCGTTGTGTCAACTATCTGATTTGACTTACTTTTAATTTGTTTCTCTACTGATTCTACCACTTTCTCCATATCTCGTTTTAATTCATTACACTGACTCACACACTTATTTTTTACATTATTTATATCAATTTTAAGTTCATCAAACTTTACACTCTGTTTTTCTATCATTGCTTGTATTATTTTAAACATTTCATAGCTATCGTCATTATTTTCACTCGTTTGAATTCCTGAGTCGCCTTTATTGGCCGACTCAGTTGACATATTTTCATACATCGGTTTATTTTTGGCCTCACTGCCGACAATTACGTCAATCTCATTTATTTTATTCTCTGTGTTCTCCATTATGAAATTAATTTATTTAACAACACCCTCACTTCCAAATAACCCTTCTCTTACACATTAATTATTCAATTCAACTCAAAATACCCCACACATGAAATTAAACACACAATAGCGCTACCAAAACATAGCCTAGTTTACGCACTGTAATTATATACGAAAATTATTCACACATACGCCATTACCACAACCTATTTTCTGTGCCTCAAAACAGGTCTAGTTCATATAATATTTATACGAACATCTTGGCAGGGTCGCCAATGTTAAGGTACTGATCTTACCATTTATTAAATCTTACCATCAGAAGATTCCAGAATAATACTTACTGCTCACTGCTGCCAGAATTTCACTTACCGTCATAGTCCCGTGTAAACTTACCTTATTAAATTACCCAGGTCGCCACGATATTTTATGGTTCAATATCGAAACCTTTACTCTTGCCCTTATAAAAATCTTGTTATCTGACTACCCTTAAAACTCAGAAAAATCCCAAAGAACGTTAGGCGAGGTTTTCAGCACAGAATAGGAAATGGTTATGGCATAATAATTTACAGTTAACACATATTTAAGTGAAATCAAATACTATTTTATTTTATATTTCTTTCTATATTATTTTTTTTTTATATTACTTCTCTTTGTACCAGTACTTTGATCTTTTTCCCACACACACACTCTCATTCTTTACAATTTTAACGAAAGTCCCCGATTAATAGAGCTCTTTAATTTATTATTTGCTTTAAAACTTTGGCCAACTAAATAAACTGTACTTAACTTCTCACGTTATCCAGCTTGTTACACCATCACGCCGTTCACTTTCATTTTTACGATTTGACCACCTTCGATTGTTATTAACTTTTCGTTGCAGTTTCGTCTCACTGTTTAAATTTGCTGTAACTTTTAATATTTTCTAGTAGGCCTACTTAATACTTTTTCGGCCTACCAGAGACTCATCCGAGGCTACTGTATAAAGTTTTACTTATTTAACTGTATGCTCCTTCTGTCTGATGCTGACACTAGTGAAGAACTCTGCTTACTGTGATTCACAAAGACTGCTGCTGGGGCTATTACGCAATATGTCTAGACAGCCAGACTAGACAGTTGTTTATGCTAACAGTATGTGTTGCTGGTTAAACTGGGGCACCTCACAGGTGGATACTGACAATTAAAAATTTTAAACTGGATTAAAATTAAAACGGGTAGCACACAATTCTGTACCGTTACAAATTAAATTCCATTAATGTAAATATATGTGCCAAATTTCATTGAGATATCCTTGTCACCCCTTGAGATATAAAGATTTCTTTAGAAAGTGCAAAGTGGGAGCCAGATGGAGAATAAAATGTTTCTGGACGTGTGTGTGTATATGAACTTTTTCTTCTTCTGATGGAAAAAATTCAAATCTGTATAATAAGGACATCTTTTACATTACAGCCTAGCATGTGCATGTGTGTGCATTCCTATAGTACATAGCATAAATTTTATATTACTTTTAATGGATCTATGTTCTTTTCGTACGGCAAAATCAAACATCCGTCTCCGCGTTTGTACTTTATTTTGGTGTCCGATGTGTACTACACATGTTTTCTTCACAAGTAACTAATGGCAGTTTATGGAGGTTATGTACCATAATGTAACTTAAATAAAATTTACTTTATCAGTGTACATTAAAAGGGTGTATTTATTGGAAGTACA
Source organism: Magicicada septendecula (assembly GCA_034769895.1). Lineage (NCBI taxonomy): Eukaryota > Metazoa > Arthropoda > Insecta > Hemiptera > Cicadidae > Magicicada > Magicicada septendecula. The sequence continues at coordinate 198,862,871 of CM068376.1, read as the reverse complement.
GAAATTACTTTCCATTTATCGCACATAATTACGGTACAGAGACGATTTTTGGAGGTTGTGTCTACGTTTAACAATATAACTTAACCTTTTAGATTTTTAAAATTAATTAGACTTAACAAACATTTCCTTAGTTAGTGCACATTAAAAGGCTGTATTTATTGTATGGATAAAAGGCTGTATTTCTTCGGTGTATTTATTCGAAGTACTGGAATTAAAACCTACTTCCAATTTAGAACGTTTAACCTAGTATGTTATGGGTACCTCATGGATGTGGTACCTACATATTTTATTGGGGTTTATTGGTACATATTTTATTAAAAGGCTGTATTTATTGGAAGTACAGAAATTAGTTTCCATTTATCGCACATAATTACGGTACAGAGACGATTTTTGGAGGTTGTGTCTACGTTTAACAATCTAACTTAACCTTTTAGATTTTTAAAATTAATTAGACAACAAAAATTTCCTTTGTTAGCGTACATTAAAAGGCTGTATTTATTGTATGGATATAAGGCTGTATATAACATTAAAGGCTGTATTTATTGTATCCGTCCGTCTCCGCGTTTGTACTTTATTTTGGTGTCCGATGTGTACTACACATGTTTTCTTCACAAGTAACTAATGGCAGTTTATGGAGGTTATGTACCATAATGTAACTTAAATAAAATTTACTTTATCAGTGTACATTAAAAGGGTGTATTTATTGGAAGTACAGAAATTACTTTCCATTTATCGCACATAATTATGTTACAGGGACGATTTCTGGAGGTTTTGTCTACGTTTAACAATCTAACTTAAACTTTTAGATTTTTAAAATTAATTAGACTTAACAAACATTTCCTTTGTTTGTGTACATTAAATTATTGTATGGATGAAAGGCTGAATATAACATTAAAGGCTGTATTTATTCGAAGTACTGTATAAAAACTAACTTATTTATACATTTAATTCACTTGTTGTACTTACCATTACGCCTAAGGGTCCCCCCAGAGTTCTATAAGCGAGATCAGAAACAGTGTGAGGTTACGAAATAAATACGAATACACATTTTGAATGAAGAGAATTTATGATTTTAATTATTCAGAATTATTAAAAATGTTGTTCCAAAATTTTTCTCATTGTTTTATAGATTCGACTACAGTTTTCTTTGTTCGGTTTATCAGCTACTACATATTAACTTATACTAACATCTTACCTTACTGATCACATTTTAATACATATATATACAGACAGAGCCCAGCCTGCAATTTTTTACACCCTCACAAACACACACAGAAAATTTATTTATCCCTTAAACATTTTAATAATATCTCCCCCCCCTATCGGCAACATGGTTTTCAGTTGGTCATTATCACTCCCTTTTCCCTTTTAAAGTTTTTGTTGTTAGTGCCCGAAAAATCGCTCTACGTGTTCTCCGTTTTATTCCGACCGCAGTCACATGAGTCTCGCTGTTATATTAGTAAAAAAAAACAATTTTGTTTCTGAGCCCGGTTTGTCGGGCGGCCTGCGCAGGCGAGAGTCGACAAAAGACTGCCAGCGTCTCTCAGTTCCCCACTCCTGGAGCATTTTAGTCAAGACGACGGACATCAATGCCTTACAGTTAGTCGTCGCAGTTTCGTACTATGCGATGTATGTGAGTTTTTTGGGTTAACATGGTACATGATCTCATCTAGGCATTGGCGGACGTCCTTAAAGTGGGTGGGACTTAAACAGCATTTCCGTAAGGTCTTGGAGAAGGCGATGAATATTCTCCTCACTAGCCATCTTGGTTTTTTACCATCGCTTGGGTTGGCGCCCATGCTCGAGTAGTGGCGTGTGTGCACTGCCACACAAGTACAGAGTTCTGCGAATTTTTAGGGTGGCGCGAATTCTCTGCCGCATTCCTCGACAACAACTGCGCCTTACTGCTTTGTTTCAAACTGTTTCTTTCACAATGGAAATAACGTTGCCATGCGTTCTGTTATAATGGAATGAATCTGGTTGCACAATAATTTTCACAACTTTTAGACAAACCCGCCCAAAAATGAAATAAATAAAAAATATAATTATCCCATACTGTGGAAAATAAAAACACCCAAAAATGACCCGCTACAATACCCCCTCGATGAGAATTCTGCTGTCCACGACAGAAGAAATCTCATCGATAAACCCCGAAGAGGACCGGTGAGGAACTAGTGCCAACAACCCCCTTGTTCTTAATCTGCATGGGTACACGACCCCCCTGGCTCAGCGACCATGGACTCATCTGAACGAGATCACTGGACTTCTCCGTAAGAGATCCCAACACCGAGAAATCGAGCAGACTCGTACCACGGCGCACCTCGCCTTTTAACATGCTACCCCCAAAATCCTCAATCCCTGGCTTAAATTATTCCAGATCCTCTACCGATATGTTTCCCCTTGTATGCAAGCTGGGCTGCCTTTAGCAGATACTGGGCTCACACACACTCACATTACATATTACACTTTGACAAATTGTAAAATTGAAAATTATAAAATTCCTTAAGATTGACCAAAAATTCAAAAAAATTCAAAATTCAAAGTAATATTTTATCAAAAAAAATTCTCTTCCTTGTTTTTCTAATTTTTGTTTCAAATGACTTAACCTAGACATTTCTACTACTTGAACAAATCCTTAACCTAACATGTCTTAGTCTAACAATACAGTGCGGTACAAGAAATCAGTAAACTAAACATGGTAGATACACACATAATAAAACAATCACTACCTAAAATTATTTATTCGCTGGCAGGCGAAAAATCAAGTTTTTTTTTTTTTCAAAAAAATTAAAATTTTCAAAAATTTTAAAATTCAAAAAAAATTTAAATTTATTTTAAATGTTTTCTTCATATTTAAAATTTTTTAAATATTGGTTCGAAGTAATTAAACAAACAAATTAAAATTGACTTCCTACTATACAAGCTTAGTAGGTGTATGACCTCATCAGCTGATCGAAACTAGGTCAAGTCCAAAACCCTTGACCTACATATGTTATGTATACTTTCTGCACCTACATTAAACATCTGTAACAATCTAACTCAAAGCACAAAACATAATAAAATAAAATATTTAAAATGAACAAAATATTAATATAAATAATAAACAAATTGACATTCAAATTATTATGAAAATTAAATTATGAAAATAAACACCTTAATTTTATATTATTCTCAAATTTTATCACAATTCTGTCACTGGCTTTACAAAATGAAAATTTTATATCTTTATCATAAATCACTCTCTCTATTTGACAGTCTTACTTTATTCTACTGTGGGTGATTTGAACTATTTATTCTCATTGACTGTACTACTAGATCTGTATACATATATAATCTTTATTCCCCTGACTCTACTATTAACTTTTACTATATGACACCCATCTCCATCAAAATATCTATCAAAACACTCTAAACTCAATTTACCCCTGGCACCGCTCATCGTTGTACTAGGATGTGTGTTCCCTACCTGGCTATACCCATACGAGCCAATGCCCCTCCAAAATATCGGCAAACACTCACGCAAACTACTCTATTCCCGCCACAACGCCGAACGCTGGTCTCTCGCCACGCCGCACGTTGCTCACACCTTACCACCTCATCCTTACTACAAAATATCATCAACAAATATGTTTAAATCTCATTCACATTACGCCTCGCTACATATACTCTCTACCACTGTGTCCCTAAATATCTAACACTATCTCTGTGTGTTACCTGTATTTCAAATTCTTATTCTCTTTCACTCCCATTAACTTTAATTCTACTTAACTCACCTGCCTTATTTCATTATCACCCAAAATCTATTTTCCACATTTTACCTTGATATAACACTAGAAAATTCATCACTTCTCTCCTTACAATAATATACCTCCATTTGACCGTATTACTTGTTTAGTCATCTACCAATCATCATAGAATCTTAATTTCATAAAATCATTTAACTTCATTCTCAAACTTTCTTTTATACGACCTTAATTAAGTAATTATTTTTCAATTATTTAATTCAATTAACAGTTCACAATTATTTTCATCACTTAATTAGTCTGTCGAATTTTGTAATTATTATTAATTCATACTGGTTAATTGCAAATTCAATTTAATATAATCAATGTTATCAATTTCTCCTACATATACACATTGTTTACATAACATATAGTACACTATAATGTAGTACCCAAATACACTTAACGTAATGACATTAATACATAAAAAAATATACACAGTCCAATTTATTATTTCTTATCATTAACCACAAATCGTTCCATAAGACAGTGCACTTCAAAACCATCTTATTCATATCATTAAATGTTCATGAACAATAAATAATAAACAATTACCCCATATCGTCAAATAATAGTCTAATCTTATGACTATACCAGTCATTTACCATTACATACATAATCTCATGATTATAAACATAATGATTACCTGTCTTGTCATATTCTTCTACAATATCATTTGAATTAATATGATTATTCCATATTATTCCCTCATATACCTGGTCACGCTCGAGTATGGTCCTGTCGCCGTTATTATATTCTGTTAAAATCAGGTGAGTTATATTATCATCCTCTACTGCTATCTCAGTTTCACTATACGGTAAGTACTCATTCTTTTTATTATTTCTCTCTATGTCTAACTTTTCTACAAATTCTTCATAATTTCTCTTTACTTTAAAAATCTCTAGTTCTCTCTTTCTCTCTCTCTCAAAACATTTCTCACCATCATACCAAACTACACACTCTCTCTCAAAATATGCAGGGGACATTACTTCATCATTTTGGCACCACCTATGAAGTGCATAAAAAACCAAGGGAAATTTATCTGCAAACTTATACTCTTCCAAATACTCACGTGAAGCTATTTCTTCACCCCCCACTACAACATTACGGGAAAAACCTACCCCCTGCATCCACTCTACCTGTAAATTCTTTCTACTTTCTCTCTCTAACTCATCACACACAACCATCTTATCAACTTCTACTCTTTCTACAATTACGTTATCACTTTCAACATCTGCACCATCATTTTCTAACACCACATTTTTATTTGTATTATCATTGTTATTACTTGTCAACTCATTATTTAAATTATCATTTCCACTACTACTTACCCTGTCATCTTTGTTCGATTTTAATTTGTTTATTACTTTCTCATTTTCTAATTCTATTTCGCCTAACCGCGTCTCTATTTCACTTAATCTTTTATCATAAATACAGCCTTGTTCCTGAATTTCTTTTTTCACTTCATCAAATTGCACGTTAAGATTATTTTGGACATTTCTAATTTCGTTTTTCTGTTCGCTAAAAAGTGCTTGCATCATTTTAATTATTTCGTTATTATCTGCCATTTTAACTTTTGTTTAAATATTTCTATTTCTTTCAAAAAAAATATGTTTTCGTATATTAAATATTACATATTCATATTATATTTAAAATTATTGTAAAATTTTTTCTACCACGTATAGTTACAACATAACCTTATTTTACGTATTTTGTATTCTTTCGACACCCACTCTGTTTCTGAAATCTGGCTTATTTATATAATTATTTTATATAATGTCATTGTTCGGGCCGCCATTTGTATAAAAACTAACTTATTTATTCATTTAATTCACTTGTTGTACTTACCATTACGCCTAAGGGTCCCCCCAGAGTTCTATAAGCGAGATCAGAAACAGTGTGAGGTTACAAAATAAATACGAATACACATTTTGAATGAAGAGAATTTATGATTTTAATTATTCAGAATTATTAAAAATGTTGTTCCAAAATTTTTCTCATTGTTTTATAGATTCGACTACAGTTTTCTTTGTTCGGTTTATCAGCTACTACATATTAACTTATACTAACATCTTAACCTTACTGATTACATTTTAATACATATATACACAGACAGAGCCCAGCCTGCAATTTTTTACACCCTCACAAACACACAGAAAATTTATTTATCCCTTAAACATTTTAATAATATCTCCCCCCCTATCGGCAACGTGGTTTTCAGTTGGTCATTATCACTCCCTTTTCCCTTTTAAAGTTTTTGTTGTTAGTGCCCGAAAAATCGCTCTACGTGTTCTCCGTTTTATTCCGACCGCAGTCACATGAGTCTCACTGTTATATTAGTAAAAAAAAAACAATTTTGTTTCTGAGCCCGGTTTGTCGGGCGGCCTGCGCAGGCGAGAGTCGACAAAAGACTGCCAGCGTCTCTCAGTTCCCCACTCCTGGAGCATTTTAGTCAAGACGACGGACATCAATGCCTTACAGTTAGTCGTCGCAGTTTCGTACTATGCGATGTATGTGAGTTTTTTGGGTTAACATGGTACATGATCTCATCTAGGCATTGGCGGACGTCCTTAAAGTGGGTGGGACTTAAACAGCATTTCCGTAAGGTCTTGGAGAAGGCGATGAATATTCTCCTCACTAGCCATCTTGGTTTTTTACCATCGCTTGGGTTGGCGCCCATGCTCGAGTAGTGGCGTGTGTGCACTGCCACACAAGTACAGAGTTCTGCGAATTTTTAGGGTGGCGCGAATTCTCTGCCGCATTCCTCGACAACAACTGCGCCTTACTGCTTTGTTTCAAACTGTTTCTTTCACAATGGAAATAACGTTGCCATGCGTTCTGTTATAATGGAATGAATCTGGTTGCACAATAATTTTCACAACTTTTAGACAAACCCGCCCAAAAATGAAATAAATAAAAAATATAATTATCCCATACTGTGGAAAATAAAAACACCCAAAAATGACCCGCTACAGTACTGGAATTAAAACCTAGTTCCAATTACTACGGTCTGAATTAATGCAAACAAAATTGGAGAATCTCGTAAACATATTAAAGAATGGTTGTACATTACACACAAAATTATTACAGTACAGACCTTTGTTAATGAATAGAAGAATAGAAACAAATAGGACTCTATACTTTAGTATGTACCAATACATACTAATTCACCTTTTTTCAAGTACAGTATCTATTGTTTTTTCATACTCTTAAAAGAATATTTTAAAGAATATTAACAATATTTTAGTTACTTGTGAAGAAAACAGATATAACATTTCCAAACAAGAAATCTTCAATTCTGTCCCTATTTGTTTTACAAAAACTGGAGTTTCTATTCCAGGTTTTTAAGTCCACTAACTACTTAACTTAATATACATAATTGTTCCTGATCTTGTTGGGTAACATTATATTAATACATCTGCTTCCTACTCATATATGCAAACAATGTTTTTAATGTACGGTCCTAAACATCTATAAAATTTAGACAAAGTCTAATGAGCTATTTGACCTAACCTGAATTACTACATCTAAGAATATCTTATTAGGTCATGTAGCTTTATTTATACATTTAATCCATCTTAATTAGTACACTAACAGCACTGCTCTGTCTTACAGTAACACAACATGTTACACTAACTAAAAAGAATTTCTTGTTTTCAGTTTAAGAAAGTTGAAATTGTGTATTTCTTTTCTTTTCCATTCACTTTTTATGGAAACGTGCTTTACATTAATATGTGTACCCTTACTATATTTTGGTCCTAAACATCTTTATCAACACTTTATATCTTTAAAATTTAGACAAAGTGTAATGAGCAATTTGGCTTAACTTGAATTTATATGACCTGGCTCAGAACAACTTTGTTTTGGCAAATACAAAGATGAAGACTGTACACACTGGTTGCAATTTCTTCAGGGCTCACACCTGCTGCCAGGCTTAGTTCTATAACATGATCAGGAAGAAAGGAATCAGCTCGAACTTGCAAACACTGTGGAAAGGCTTGTACACCATCACCAAAAAGATTAATGGTGTCAACTACGAATAACTCATTAGGCCATTTAGCTTTATTTATACATTTAATGCATCTTAATTAGTACACTAACAGCACTGCTCTGTCTTCCAGTAACACTATACATTACACTAACTCTAAAGAATTTCTTGTTTTCAGTTTTAAAAAGTTGAAATTGTGTATTTCTTTTCTTTTCCATTCACTTTTTGTGAAACGACCTACATTAATATGTGTACACTTACTATATTGAAATACAATGTTCACTATCCAATAGTTAAAAATATTGTGTAATTGTGAAATTAGTAGCACTATGTGTGCCTTAATAAGTTATTGATTATTCTAACTGATACATTGCCATGCCATTATCATATGACAGTTCTCAGAGGTTCAGTAATAGTCATCTTTGCTGTTAACATGGACACATCTTGCATATGTTCATTTCTTACAAGTTCTTCTCTTTACAGGACTAATAGTTTTGTAAAAAACTCAATTGTTTGTTATTACATTTTCAATTATTACCCTTAACATTTCGACCTCATCATAAAATAACTGTTGAGAAACTGTGAGCTCTTTTTTAAAAAGACTTTTCATTAATAAAGTTACTTATAAGTAGGCATACATTTTTACTCATAATATGAGGTTCAGACTTAAGAAAAGGTGAAACCAACTCGTTACACTGAAAAACTTCTAGGTATACTACTACTTATTGGAAAAGACAAGATAACTCAGGGTGAACTTTTTTTCAAACCTTTTAACACCATGGATTCTGTGTTTATCCACAGTTACTTCACCCTTTTTTACATTTTATCAACTTGTGTTCCCAGAGTCACAGTATTCTGAATTGTTCTTAAAATTTCTATTTAGGATTAGACCCATCTATACTTATGTGTAGTACTTTATTAACATGCAGATTTATTCCTACTACAGTTATCTTCGAATCCCTTGAAAAAGCTGAAAAATTAGGGAGTCAAAGAAACACAGAATTCAAGTAGCAAGTTTCCACTACTTTATAAAACATAGCCTAGAAGCAAACTTTGACATCCAGTAACTGTTACTGAGAAACCTTACTAAGGTGCTTATAAAAAAAATTACAAGCTTGCTCTTTTAAACATCTGATGAAAAGGTTTTGTAAAGTGTACCTAACGTCCTTGTATTCCATACTTCCAGCAGTTTTACATGATACATTACTAACACGAATAACAAAGTTTAAATCTGCTGATGATCTAAAGGAGTGATAGTTATTTGCAGACTGACAGGGTTATAAAATAATTCTGAAAGAATTGTTGCTTTTACAACACCATCCTTTATAAAGTGACTACTCAAATCTGCCAGTTTTTCATAGAAACTGAAGTTTGATGATTAGATCCATCATGACCTAGTGATGCTCCAAACATTTCAAGGATTCTCCTAGCCTTAAAAAACTGGACGGCCTCATTGATTGACATGACTAATGTTAAATTTACTTTGGGATACTTCCAAACATAATACAGTTTACAATAAACAAAATTTTATGCCTATCTAATTTTTCCAGAACTATGTACACATAGCAAAAATAGAATTTTCTACAAGTTTACATTAAATGAAAATGATGAAAGTACTGTTAGCTTTTAACAAATATTGACAATTTTGCCCAATACAGAAATGAAGGAAATTGACAGACAAATTGTCTACCTAGTGATGGTCCAAACATTTCAAGGATTCTCCTGGTCTTAAAAAACTGGACTGGCCTCATTGATTGACATGACTAATGTTAAATTTACTTTGGGATACTTCCAAATATAATACAGTTTACAATAAACAAACAAAATTGTATGCCTGTCTAATTTTTCCAGAACTGTATACACATAATTTGTTCTGGATAGAACATTTATTAAACAATAATACTATTTGATGCAAATAATTAAAATATCGGTATGGAGAACCATACATGACTTCCATGTTTTAAGATTTATATTTAAAATCATTTTAGAAATGAAATATTTCCACAGAAACTACTTCTATCTTCAATCTCAACCACAGAATTGTGGTCACTAACATATACCACCTTACGTTAGTGAACTCGATTTTCACTGATGATGGCAGTCGATGGCACTTCCAAAACATCTGGTTTCGCAGAAAACATTGGACCACGGCCAAACAGCCCGTGAAGGAATTTTATCAACAAACTACTTCTTTGTTGCCGATAACGTAGTACCCATATAAAAAATTATCCCCTCCCCTTCACCTATCATTTTCATTTATAGAAAATAATCCCCTCCCCCTTCAACTTCCCCTACCCCTTTTCATTTATAGATATTTCATCTACCTTTCTACAGTGGATTATTATGACCTTCTTTTCAGGATAATTTATTTATCAAAATTAAGTACTTTACTCTTGTTAAAACATAAAACGTTGCAGGTAAACTACCCCTTCTCCTTAACCGATCTTCACCAAAATCAACAGACCTTGAGTCCTTACAATATGCAAAAAATTATTTGAATTTGTAGCAGCTATCGTTCGCCATAGACAAAATTCTACACACAGACATCTTTCAAAAAATGACTTTTCTTCATGTTTTGAGGGTAGTACAATCAGAATCAGCCCTTATCTCGAACGCGATTTTTTTTCCATCCATTTCCTTATGGAACATGGAAGTAAAAACAACATCCTTTTTTTATAATATGTATTGCACATGTTTTCTAACATGGGACACTAATTATTAGATAAAATGGTTACCTTCATTTAAGCCAGCTTCAACTCACTGTGTACTTTCTCAGAGGCCATATCATGTTCTTTTTAACGTTGCCGAACATAAATTGATGTTAAATTAAAAATAAAGTAAAGGCTTAGCACCTGAAGTTTGCAATGTCCAAGTTGAAGAATCTATTTAATTATTGCACTTAACTTAATATAAGTACCGATTACATTTCAGGAGTATTATTTTCAGAAATAATGTATGTAAACCAGTTTTCCCCATATGAAGTTAGTTAAAATTCTTTAATGCATAGCATTCCAGGCCTTTATGGTAGTAGATTTGTATTACTAAATTTGAATTTACACAAATAATTCTCTTTGATTAACCAGAGTTACACACACAAACTAAATGTTGAGTGTCCTCCTAGTATATAAATTCAGCTAAAACACTATTCCAAAAACTTACCTTGTTACTAGAATATGTGACATGATGAACTTTTCATGTTAAATAGTTTAAATACTTTGTGATGAGAGTTAAGCATTTTAATAATTTTTATTTACGCAGGCATATAGCAAAATCTGATCATCATGAAAAAGGAATAAGGCATTTTGTAATAGCAATTAACTGATTAGTTCCTGCTGTATTACCGACTCATATTACAAGACCAATTTTTGTTTAATTGAAAAGATATATTTTAATTGTTTCTTTTGGTGCAATCTGTAAATCACATGACACACATCCATTAAGGTTTGAAAATATGCTTATTGCAGTTTGATAGGAATAAATTCTCAAAAAACTAATACAAATTTGTTATGTCCGATCACACCAGCTATCCTTTTTATTTGAAATGAGCCTTTTATCCAAATTTATCACATAGTATTGTGCCAAGATTTATAACTACATTTGTATACTGTAATACAGTAGTGGTAGAATATTATCATTCCACTAATATTACCCTAACATAATAAATGAAAATACATTATATACACATCTTTTGACATAATCATCTTTTCACTTATCACTTATTGCCTATCCATTTATTTGATGAATATATATTTAACGATTTATGTAAAATACAACAGGTGTTTAACAGACATGTACTGTGTGTAGACCTCTTATTTCCCTCCTCGGCAGGTCGAAGCTCAATTGGCACTAGAGTTGGGTATGAAATTATGCTATGCTCATAGTCTGTCAGTTAGCAGCTAGTGGCATCTATTGACATTCACTCATGTCAAATTACGGAGTTGGTAAAGGATGTTCGAAATTTGAATGTAAACAAATTAATAGTTAAATAATTAATATAATGGAAGTATCACATATATAATGTATGTAAATGTAATTGTGAAAAAACGATGTAGGGCCTACTTCATATACAGATCAGAAGTAAATGATGAACTATTCTCTTTACGTAATAAGCCTAGTTACTAAACAATATATATTTTTAAAAGCTTCTTATCATATTGAGACGAAATGGAGCGGCATTTGAAACATTTCTTAGGTATAAAAACAACATAACAACCTTTACAAAATTTGCCGCCCGTAGGCAGTTGCCTACTTTGCCTATGCATAAATCTGCCTCTGATGTACATGCTAAATGCACCTGAACAGTAGTAAGAATGACTTAGTATCCTGTTGAGTTATTCACTGTTCTGACGGATGATACGCAAATACTGGAAGTTAGGATGTGAGAGCCAGCAATAACCTTAAATAAAACTCTCATATATTTCAGTTATTAGACAGTGTTCTGTTCATTACAGACAAGTGCTTGCTTTGATAATTTTTTTAAAAATAAAATTGTATATTTTACTGTAGCTTTACAGTAGCTTGACAGAAAGTGTAAAAATGTAAAATAAAAACGGCATGACTTAAGTGTAAATAAAAAGTGAACACTTTACAGTAGCACAAAAAATTACAAAAATTGAGACAATGAAATGCTACAGTTCAGTTAAAAATATTGCAATCTCCCTCACACAAAATTTTAAAGAATAAAGACATTATCAACACCACAACAAAATATTTTTTTTTGGAGCAAAAGGAAACACAATGGAAAGGCATCTCAGGTAGTATTGGTTTGAAATTATGGTTTCAAAATGTTTAGCGAAAAGAATAAAAAAAATGCTAGCATTAACAATCCAACAATGTATCGAAAAGATCTTGCTAGTTACATTATAGGGAAAATTGGTTTTGTAGCTAGTGGTGGATGTTTGTTTCTATAATAAATAATTGCAATGTCTAATAAATTACGGTACATATTTAATCATTTATTGAATAATTTGTCATTTATATAATTTTGTTTATTTTTTAATTTCTATAGATACTTTTGGTGTGTTTGTTGTAATTTTGTGTTTTACGTTATCTTTTGTGATTAAATCATTTGGTATAAAATGTTCCAGTTTATAAAATACACCTCACAGTGTTAACATACAATGTATAGTAACACCTGTTGTGAAGTTAATAAACTCTTTAAATATATAAAAACAAACTTTCTTCCACTTACCTGCAAAAAATTCTTTTATCTGGGGCCAGGATTCGGTCGCACGAACGTCGGATACAAACGTGTTTTATAGGTTACTGAAATAAGTGACTCTACTCCTTTTTGAAGAGAATTAACATTTTTTAATAATCAAGTATTTCAAAGTTATACTATTCTTTCGTTTTTTCCATAAAATTTGACAAGCTACATTTTAAAATTTCATACCTGTTGGTCATACATCTATTATTGTTATATTTTAATTCTACTACTTACGATTAGGTAGACTGCCCAGTCTGCTTTCACTCTCTCTCACATTCTTAATAAAATACCCCCTTTACCCTTATTAATTAATTTAGCCCATTACATAAACCCCAGGTGTCAACGTGTTCATCCGTTGACCTCGTGGCCGCCCCGTTGTAAGTTCGTAGTCGTCCCGAAACATAAACAAAAAAATAACAAATATGGATGTTGTTGTTCTGTAGTTATTCCAGCATCACTGCCACTGTTTTAAAAAGATTGATTCACTTTTACTGCCACATTTTTTAAATTTTGAGAAGAGCTAACCCCTTCGAGATGCACCGGCCGGTACTCTTTGGGACGAACTGCTGCATGTGCTTGGTTGAACTGCGGAAGCGGCAATTCAAAGCCACCGGGTTTTAGTCGCCGTATACAGTTGACTTGCTGCGGCATATCCAGTTTATGCATAGATTATAGCTGGTATATGTGTGTGTCCAGAGGCCGATATTGGACTTGGTTCCGCTGATGTCACCAACAGTAGGCGGAGTTAATGCGACTTCCGTGAGGTCTTATAGAAGACGACGAATATTTTTTTACGCTCTCGCCATCTTGAGTTGTTTGTCAGAGCGTCACTTGGAGCGTGATTGAGCAGTTGCATATGTGCGCTGCCACACACAGGTACAAAGTTCTCAGAATTTTGTGGAGGTACAAATGCTCTGCCGCATTCCTCAACAACGACTGCGTCTTATTGCGTTGTTTCATTGTTCTGTTATACGGACACATACGTTGCACAATGACAATCCGCCCAAAATGAAATAAATAAAAATATAAATATATGCCCCAAACGGTTAAAACAAAAACACCCAAAAATCGACCCGCTACAATACCCCCTCGATGAGAATTCTGCTGTCCACAACAGAAGAAATCTCATCGATAAACCCCGAAGAGGACCGGTGAGGAACTGGTGCCAACAACCCCCTGGTTCATAATCTGCATGGGTACACGACCCCCCTGGCTCAGCGACCATGGACTCATCTGAACGAGATCACTGGACTTCTCCGTTAGAGATCCCAACACCGAGAAATTGATCAGACTCGCACATAGCCCACCTCGCCCTTCAGCATACTACCCCCAAAAATCCTCAATCCCGGGCTAAAATTATCCCAGCTCCTCCGCCGATGTGGATCCCCTTTTTGCAAGCTGGGCTGCCTTTAGCAGATACTGGGCTCACACACATTAACATTACATATTATCATAACACATTAAAATAAAAACTTCCTTTTAAAATTTATTATAAATTCAAAAAATTCAATATTCAAAAAAAAATCTTTTACCAAAAAATTCTCTTCCTCTTTTTTCTAATTTTTGTTTCAATGACTTAACCTAAACATTCCTATTAATACAAATACATCCTTACTCTAGCAGGAGAACAATTTATAGCCTACCAATATAAAGCAATACAATAAAAGAAACATCATTAATACATACACAACAAAATAATAATTATCTAACATATTCACTCGCTGGCAGGCGACAAATCGAGTTTTTTTTTTTTTCAAAAAAAAATTTAAAATTTTCAAAATTTTAAAATTCAAAAAAAATTATTCATTAAATATTTATTAAATTTATTTATTAAATAACATTTATTAAAATTATTCAAAGATTAGTTTGAATTAATCAAACAAACAAATTAAAATTGAATTCCTACTCTACAAGCTTAGTAGGTGTATGAACTCATCAGCTGATCATAACTAGGTCAAGTCCCAAACCCTTGACCTACATATGTTATGTATGATTTTTGAAAACACTTTAAATATCTGTAATATCCTAACTTGAAATACAAAACATAGTAACATAAAATATTTATAATAAACAAAATATTAATATAATCAATCATCAACTTGACATTTAAATTATTTAAAACAAACACTTCTTGACTTTACATTATTTTCAAATCTTATCAAAATTCTGTCACTGGTTGAAAAAAATAAACAATTGTATATTCTTTATCATGAATCCCTCTGTCTTTTCAACAATCTTACCTTAATATACTGTGGGTGATGTAAATTATTTCTTCTCGTTTTTCTGTATGAGATTTCTATATATTTCTATACACCTAAACTTTCTCCCTCTGACTCTAATATTCATCAACTTCCATGCTCATGACACCCATCTCTACCAAAAATATCTACTAATCAAAACACTCTAATCCACAACTTACCATTTAACTCAAAACGCCGCCTTCTCTACATATATAAAAAAAAAAACTCTCCAACCCTTTGTACATAGGATACGTGTTTCCTTCCCAAAACTCATTTCCCTTATTTGGCCCCCGGATTTTACCTAAGGCGACCCCAGCCCCACTAAATCTATCCCTATCCCGTCCCAACCCTTGTTGCGGACTCCCCAAATACACTACCCCCTAATACAAAATTGCCATCCCCAAAAATCTCAATCTCATTACCTCACTACAAATACACAAAATAACCTCATTAACTATAAACATAAATATATATCATTCAAAACTCTACATAAAGTCTCCATTACCACTGTGTCAACATCTATATTTCACAAAATTCTGTTATATCACATCAACTCAAAAACAACATTACATTATATTCATCTCCATCATTTCATATTCAACTTTCAATTCAGCTTGGACAGGTCTGCATGTCCCATAAAACATTTATCACCCATGAATTATCTTTTATTTATTTGCATAAATTGTTATTTTATTTCTCATATTCTTTTTATCTTTACTTCAAAATGTCTGTAGTACACTAAACATTAATTACTTGTAACATTTACAAACCAATATACCAGTGACATGGTATTGTTGATCAGCTGATATCCTAACATAATAAAAACACAATGAAACTACATCTTAAAATTGAACAAATACATGTAATACATTATCAACACTTACTTCTATTATGTTGATTGCCTGCCAGGCGTCTAATGATTGGCTTAGAAAAAAAAATTTACACACATAATGAAAATACATTTTATCAACAACTATATCTAACACACAACAATAAAATGATTGCACAAATAGCAATAAACCTGGATTATTAGCATACATCAAACAAACAATTCTCTTTTAAATAATTTATATAAAAATTTATAAACATTATTATTTAAAATTTTTCATTAACTCTTTTTATTTATCATCATGATGAATTTATCCTGTGTTGTAATCAGATTTTCAAAAATTCTAAATTTATTATTAATACATATTTTTAATCATTATGTTCCACAAAATAAACCATTTAACATTTATTTACTTATTAATTATTATTAAATCAAAATCTCACCAAACAATTTAATTACCTTATAAAATTCAAACACATAATATTCAATCACACTATCTACACATCTCCACTTATGTAATTCAATTTATTATTAAAATTAAATATTCCTTTGATTATTAAAATAACCTATCTCAATTATTATCAACATTCTACCAATCATTAACTATTGTCTTCATAATTATTTTGTTATTTAATTAGAGTGCAAAAATATTAATAATATTATTATTATTAATACAACATTTTCTAAAACATATACACATTACATTTCACAATACACACAAATGAATTCAATATTATTTACAAAATATACGTCAAAATTGTTCAAGTGTATCTCACTTCAGATGTCCAAATCAGCAAGGTCATTACCAGAATTTACAGTATCTAACAAGGTCTATACACTGATATTCTAGTTCAGCCACCATCGTCAAAAATTAATCTTGGTTCTATATAACACTGTTGCTTTTTATTTACAAACAAATGGTTACTTTGTGTGTCATAACCAGAACAACCAAATTCACTCATTTTACCAGAATACTCATTAAACCAGTCTACGTTAGGTATTTTTGTTAAGTCTCCGTCATTACATTCATTCACTATCGGTCTAATTATTTTTATCAAATCATTGTAATCATTATTATTCAAATATATTTCTAAGCCTTCTTTCCATTCATCATACTTTCTATTCAAATTATACAATTCTGTTACATACCATTCTCTATTTACCTCTCTCTCTTCATAACACCACATCACACTCTCACAATTATTCCGGACAGAGGGTACACAATTACTCCACAAAAATAAACACCTCAATTCATCTACCAATACGGGACTCTTGCCCTTCAACCACAACACTTGTGGACTCAATAAATCATCATAAACATCATAAATAATAAAGAGAAAATTTGCCCTCTGTCCCCACTCTACCACAACATTATTTTTCCACTCTCTCTCTAACTCATTAACACACATTAACATCTCATAATCACTACCTTCCACCAACTCATCAGTACTCTCATTCTTTATTTTTACCGTATCAGTCTCCGATACTAATTCTTCAAATACATTACTATTATTCTCATTATTTTCAACATTATTGTTATCATTTATTAACTCTTTCTCTGGTATCATATTTTTACATTTGTCATTACAATTTTCATTTGTTTTATTTTTCTCTGTCCTCATCACATGTACTCCCATTCGCTCCACACTCTGTTCTAACTTATTCAAATTAGTTCTTATCGTTTCATCAGTACTTTCTACACATTTATTCATTTCTTGTATTTCATTTTTTAACTCATTAAAATTATGATTTTGTATTTCAAATTTAATACTTTGTTGCTCCAAAATTAATTGCAACATATTCATAATTTTGTCATCTTTATCTATCTCTTGTTTACTTTGGACAGGTGTCACTAGACTTTCTATTTTATCGCCAGTTAAGCTGACTCCCTTGTCATTACTTTTATTTTCATTATTTGATTTTGGGGTCGTATGGATCCCCGAATCATCTGTATTATTTGATTCATTTATACTACTTGTTTTCAGAGTTTTGTCGCCTTGACCTACATTCGGCGTTGAATGTACTTCAAAACTATTCACAACAGCTGATTCATTTAATTCAGCTATTTCGCTTATCACAGTCGAGTCGGACAAATCGACTCCGTTCTCTGCTGTATTTTCCATTATTATTTTTAGATATTTATTCTGTTTACAATATAAATAATATATATTTTAAATATTCTTTACTTACTTAGCGTAACTTAACTTTACATAAGTACCTTTTGCGTATTCTCACACAACTTCCAAATTACGATTGCATCCCATTTATAGGTATGGAATTTATTTTTTAAATTCGTCCCTGTTCGGGCGCCATTGTGAAGTTAATAAACTCTTTAAATATATAAAAACAAACTTTCTTCCACTTACCTGCAAAAAATTCTTTTATCTGGGGCCAGGATTCGGTCGCACGAACGTCGGATACAAACGTGTTTTATAGGTTACTGAAATAAGTGACTCTACTCCTTTTTGAAGAGAATTAACATTTTTTAATAATCAAGTATTTCAAAGTTATACTATTCTTTCGTTTTTTCCATAAAATTTGACAAGCTACATTTTAAAATTTCATACCTGTTGGTCATACATCTATTATTGTTATATTTTAATTCTACTACTTACGATTAGGTAGACTGCCCAGTCTGCTTTCACTCTCTCTCACATTCTTAATAAAATACCCCCTTTACCCTTATTAATTAATTTAGCCCATTACATAAACCCCAGGTGTCAACGTGTTCATCCGTTGACCTCGTGGCCGCCCCGTTGTAAGTTCGTAGTCGTCCCGAAACATAAACAAAAAAATAACAAATATGGATGTTGTTGTTCTGTAGTTATTCCAGCATCACTGCCACTGTTTTAAAAAGATTGATTCACTTTTACTGCCACATTTTTTAAATTTTGAGAAGAGCTAACCCCTTCGAGATGCACCGGCCGGTACTCTTTGGGACGAACTGCTGCATGTGCTTGGTTGAACTGCGGAAGCGGCAATTCAAAGCCACCGGGTTTTAGTCGCCGTATACAGTTGACTTGCTGCGGCATATCCAGTTTATGCATAGATTATAGCTGGTATATGTGTGTGTCCAGAGGCCGATATTGGACTTGGTTCCGCTGATGTCACCAACAGTAGGCGGAGTTAATGCGACTTCCGTGAGGTCTTATAGAAGACGACGAATATTTTTTTACGCTCTCGCCATCTTGAGTTGTTTGTCAGAGCGTCACTTGGAGCGTGATTGAGCAGTTGCATATGTGCGCTGCCACACACAGGTACAAAGTTCTCAGAATTTTGTGGAGGTACAAATGCTCTGCCGCATTCCTCAACAACGACTGCGTCTTATTGCGTTGTTTCATTGTTCTGTTATACGGACACATACGTTGCACAATGACAATCCGCCCAAAATGAAATAAATAAAAATATAAATATATGCCCCAAACGGTTAAAACAAAAACACCCAAAAATCGACCCGCTACACTGTATACATAGTAACAGGTACATCAATATGCCTGTAATCACAGGTATGGGAAAGTAATGGCAAATCTTGCATAATCTTGTTATCAGTTATTGTTATTGTTTGGCTAGTGCTATTAAATTCATATTGGCCCAAAGTGATGACAAAAGGAATTTACTGTATTTGTTTACAGTCAACAGTGTAGATTCCAGGTGATGATTTTAAATTTACATAAATTAATTTTCACTCACATGAATGAAGTTGCAACCGTAAAGAAATACAGAATATATTTTCTATGACACCAGACAAGACAGAACACTTGTATTTTGCCTTTTATGTGTGTACATACATTCAGACATTTATTTGGATTGACTTCTGCAAGCTTGAAAATCAGATAACAATAATGTTTTATATTTTACATTAGTGTATATATAAAATTATAATCCTCAAATTATAATATTTAATTAATTGGGATGTTTCGTTAAATTGTTACGATGGTCTCACCGATCGTCACATAGTACAGTGGAAACCAAAATAAAACACACTTATGAATTTGCTAATTGATATTATATTATCACATAATACAATATACATACTCAAATTTGTGTTGTGGTTTGGTCATGTTACATGCTTGTCAAGTTTCATTACATTTTTAATCAGTGTTCTTTGCTGTGAGTTTTACATTAATTATTCATAATTCTTCTTCTTCTTCTTCTTATTACGTGTTTCCGGATTGTTCTCCGATGACACGATGTCACCTGTAGATCCTCTCTGCCACCGCCAAATATGAGTTGTCATTCAGTATTGCGTCCATACCAAATCCCCTCAGTCTCGGCACTCCTGGGATGTCCGTCCGGCAATCCACCAATGTGCTGTAAGGTCTCCTCATGCAGATGACACAGCAGAATAATCATTATTCATAATTATTAGTTATGATTGTTGAGTGTTATTGGTACAGAAGAGGATGCTGCAGTTTCTCACTGTACACCACGTGCTAAATTTGTTCTGTGCTTTTGTGTTATGTTCCTAACCTAACAAGTAATCAGTTACATTTTTAATCGGTGTTCTTTGTTGTAAGTATATTAATTATTCAGAATGATTAGGTATGATGAACTGTCGAATCTTATTAGTACAGAAGAGGATGCAACTTCTTTTCTTCAAGGAAAAGGTCTGATTCATAATCCTTGTCTTTGCATCAACGGGCATGATATGGTATTGATCATGGGACAGCGACCACGTTGGTGTTTCAATAAGTCTACTTGCCGTGAGTATAAGGTACTTCACCAGGGCACATTTTTAGAGGGGTCCAAATTACCCCTGAGAAAAATAATTTTGTTTATTTATTGCTGGTGTGAAGGGCGTAGTAGTCTGAAAAACAATAAAAATCAACTGGAAATTGGCACCAGCACACACACACAGACTGGACGGCTTACTTAAGATATATGTGTACCTTAAACATCTTGAGCAACCCACAGAAAATTGGAGGACCGAATTTAACTGTTGAAATTGACGAGAGTGTCTTTGCCAAGAGAAAAAATAATGTTGGCCGGGTGTTACCACAGCAGTGGGTATTTGGTGGATACTGCCGGGAAACGAAGGAATGCTTCTTGTGTTGTGTCGAAGATCGGTCAGCAGCTGCCCTCCTCCCTCTCATAATGGCAAATATTGAACCAGGGTCCACTGTAATATCAGATGAGTGGCGTTCATACCAACAAATTGTTAATTTGCCACAACAGTACAGTCATTTGACTGTAAACCATCGTTATAACTTTGTGGATCCTCAAATGGGAGCACATACACAAGGCATAGAAAGCATGTGGCGGTCCTGTAAACGCCGAAACAAGATTGAATGTGGTACAAGAAGGGAACTCTTAGATACTTATTTGAGTGAGTTCATGTGGCGAACAAAAATGCAAACCACGATTTGTTTGAGAAAATGCTGGATGATATTAAAAAATGTACGCCCCCTTCATACACACCCCGCACAGGTCCAGAATATCTTTCCAGGCGATGCATCGAGAATAATTATGTAGTTACTGGAACAATCTGGGGATTCACAGACACTGAACTTGCTGTATTAATGTAGAAGCGTGTAGAGTCACCTCCTTACCGCTCACGACTACCTGTGGCTAGCTGGTGTTTCTGTAAAAACACAATATTCAACGTCTAACATTTTCTAGATAAAGAAGGAACATGCATTATGGTTAATAAGTTAGTATTATTACATACACAGTTTTAATAGGTTAGTATTAGATATCTACCACTTTTTAGATTAAGAAGGAGTATGCACTACGATTAATAGCTTATGCTACAAGATACATAAGTGTTTATTTTAAAAATAAATACAGTAACTACAAGACAGGTTACATGAACAATTGCTGGAAGAAATGGAGAATAAACAGTTACAGTGAGGTCAAAAGACATAGAATAGAGATGCAGTTTCTGTTCTTGAAGAAAAAGGATTGCTTGATAATCGTCGATATTGCATTAATGGAATGGGCATGACACAGTGTTGCATCATGGAAATTGACAACTTTGGTGTTGCAGTAAGAGAGCTTGCCACATGTATAAGTCAGTTCGCCAGGACACATGGTTTGAGAGGACCAGACTGCCACTCAGAACAATAATTTCATTTATTTACTGCTGATGTGATCAGCGTACCAATGTGAAACATAGTGAAAATTAACTGGAAACCAACCACAACACTCATGTAGAGTAGACGTATTATTTAAGAAGTATCTGTGCCTCAACCCAGTACTAAATCCAGTATACTGTAACAGGATGTACTGTTTCACACTATAAATAAAGAAGACAGGCAATGATATATATCTGTGTGTAGGCTGAGGAGAATGGAATGGCTGTTTACTTTACCTGTATAGTGGTAACTTTACCTGGTACTTTGGTCACTTAACCAAAAATTTGTCCATTTTAAGTAGACTCTAACCTATCAGATTGCAATGTAACTGGAATTTGTTGAAAACAATATTAAACTATCACTCATATATTCAACCCCCCCACAGATAGAGGGAGGGGGAAGAGAGTGAGAGAGTTATATATCATTGTTGAATAATTAAGACATTCCTTTTAACAAAAATATACTTTTTAATTAAAGTATTACATCTATTAGTTATACAACTATTTATTTTTACTTTAATTATATTTACGTTTCTGAAGTAATATTAAATACAATACAATTATTGAAATAAAAGTATATTTTGTTAACAAGTATTTTATTTTTGTTGAATAATAATAATAACATAAGAATATAGAATAAAGTAATTTGTAAATATATCGTTATACTTTTGACATGTAAAGTAGTATACATGAATAGTCTACTCTCCTACAGTATACGAATTTGTTGGAAAATATCACACATACTACTTGGCAAGTGTTCAACACTGATTTAAAAATGTTTTGTTTAATGCAAACACTGAAACACACTATACACAAGAAATAGAACTCATCATGAACATAACATGATTATATTACTTCTTATGGTATAAGAATATGATATCGGTTTTTTGTTTAATATCCACTTGTAAAGGAAAAAATACAGCAGATAATTATTTAATAAGTAACTTTGTTACAGCTCTTACCACATAATGTGCCTGCTTTTAATAATATTCTCAAAGGATTTTTAAATTACAAACCTGAATATAGTGCTGGAATACGTAATCAATTTTTCCATTCACAGCCACGTTTCACACTAAATCACGAATCTCTGTATGTTCTGGTATTTCCAATTCTCTGTTCAAAAAAGACAAAGAACAATAAAATAAACTTCATAAATACAGAAATGAAGACACAATGTATTATCTAAATATAATTAATGTTTTCAAAGAATAAAATGTAATCAAAACAAAATGAGAAATATCATAATAAATAAATAATTGGGAAATAGAGAATAAAAACTCATGGAATAAATAATTTAATGACAGTGACAAACAATGACCATAATACCCAGGGGTGAAGATCAAATGATAAAAACTGTACATAGTAATTTATAAATAGAAATATTATGTATAAATGTGTAAAACTAGTATGTAAGAAATAAGACATTGTGAATAAACCTATTTAACTATGAGGAGGTCTGCACACCTCAGACAGTTATTTTGTATCGTTGAACTACATAATGTGAATGATATAAATTTTACAAATATAATAATATCAAACTATAATTATAAAAGTTTTGTTGTGTGACAGTGCTAGAAAAGTGGGAAATAACGGTGAAATACGTTAAAAAGGAAAAAATCGTGTATAATGAAAGTGATTATATACATAATTATAATATGAACATTGAAGGAAATATATAATCTATATGAACCAGTTATATAACCCATATAGTGAAATCAAACAAAGTAAATAATTAAAAAATAGAAAATATTGCGTTAAAAACTTATAATAATATAGTGACGAAGAAAAAAAAAGTTCAACAGAATCATATTAATTAGAAATTGGGAAACCGAACCTGTGACCCATAAACCTATCATAGCCAAAGCCTTAACTGAAGGAATTAGTGTTTTGGTAAAAAGAAGGGATATTGTTGGAAAAAATGTAAAAACAAGGCAAAACATGTTAAGTTTACTACTGAACGTTTATACAAATTAATGACCAATGAAAGATGAGATGACCAAGAAAAACCATTCAAAAAACTAGAAGAATAATGTTTTAATCGAAAGTACCAAAAATTTGATGTCCAGAAGTGAAGAATCAAGCAATAAGTCCTTAAAGAAAACTACCAGATTGGTGAGATTACTCCAAGGCTAAGCCAGATATGTGAACCAACATTACTACATTAAAGATTGAGTTACAATGAAATACGATGACATAAACAATATAAACGCTATAATAGTGAATTTTTATTTGTACACTTGTACACCATAGTTATTAGTAGTAAGTTTTTTTATTGCTCTTGTATGATCCAAAGAACCCACCACTATTCAACAGACATTCACAACACATAATTACCAAATCTCGTTCATAAATATTATATTTTATGTTATATTTATAACTTGTACCATACTTTAACTATACTTTTACGTTAGCCCTGAGATTCAGATTGTTCATGTTCTACCACTGAATGATCCACCATTGTTAGAAGGAGACATTGAATGTCCATATGATTTAATCAATGTCAAAATGAAAAGAGTAAAATAAAAAATAATTGAGTTTGAGAAAAAACGAGAATAAGGAGTTTGACTATTTATTTTAACATAAGAAATTATAGAAAAAGGGTAAGATTACAAATAAAACAACAACACGGACGGAAAAATATATTACATAATTGATACTTACAAACGTGGGGCTTAAAAGAAATATAAATAATTGTTAAAAGAAAAAGAACAAAAAGAAAAAAGGGAATTATCCTTTTTGTATCATATTGACGCTTACAACGTGGGCTTAACTAAATAATTTTTCTTGGATTTCATTGTCCATGATGTGTCCGTTACTTAACTAAATACAACTATTACATTAATGACTCGGAACACAAAGTTTTTTATAAGTAAAAACGTAAAGTTTTACCTTATAACATGAACCGGTTTTCACCTTTAAAAGTCTTCTGAAAACCGGTTCAGGTTGTAAGGTAAAACTTTACGTTTTTACTTATAAAAAAGTTTGTGTTCCGAGTCGTTAATGTAATAGTCGTATTTAAATAATTTTTATTTGAAGATTATTCCTAGAATAGCAAAGAGAGTTCTCTCTCTCGCAAAATAACCCTTTTGTATCATACCATATCATGCCCTTTGATGCAACGACGAGGATTATGAATCTGACTGTAATGGGGGAAATTAAAAGGTTTTTTATTTTATTAATTTTGGTTTTGATTTTATTAAAATTGCACAATTCACTTCATATATGTGGCCAGTCCCCTGTTTGAATCTAACTCGCAGTCTAAACAAAGCAAGGGTACGCAGTAAATGTGTTGAAACATTTGGATAGGAATGTGCTGTCGACGATTCCTAGAACTTTGCGGCTGTGTGACATCTACGCCAACGCGCAACCACCAGCATGTGCGCAAAGCCACGCCAAGAAGCATAAAACGAACTTGGCGCGAAGATTCTATTTTTCGCCTCATGGTCTTAAGACGCAGGAAACATAATTGTAATCCACACCCATTTATGTGACGAGAGTAAAGGCAGTGAAATATCGTCGACGCACAGCACATGTAAATCCTATGTGCCAGGCATATAACTACCAAAACTCTGACAACCAAGGCTGTGTGCGGCGACGAAATTTGTTCGCCGGCAAGGCAGTGATGCCCGCCGCATGTAACATCGTAAAATAAAGTTTTCTTCCCAGTCAACTAACTACCATGGCCGCAGCCGGATAAATATAACTGGTTAGCGGGCCTGAAATTTTAAACGACCATAACAGTATGTATAAATAAATAGTGTAAATCAAAGTAAAGTAGTATCAATCAGTAACTAAGTGCGGTTTCCGAAATCAGTGGAACAATAACTTTTTTTATCAAGAAGGGAATAGTGTGTGCGACCCGCCATGCGGTCAACGGGGACGCCACGGTAAACTGTAAAATGTATCTAAATCAAAATTGTTATGATCACATATAAAAGGGGGACGTAAAGTAATTATATAAAAGGGGGTTTTTGTGTGAATGAGTGGATGGGCAATCTGGGTCGCTTTATTATGGTCATAAATATATATTAGTATAAGTTACAATGGTAAACTGAAATTTTGTTATATCTGTTTTTTAAAAGAAAGAAAGAGTTGCAATAATATGTGAATTAAAGTAGAAGGAGGAGTGAGTGGTGTATTTAAAGAAAGTAAAAAATGTAATTAAATTAGATTTGTTTCAAATGAAAAGCGAGTTGAGTACGTTATTCAGATAACCTGAAGGTCATACTTGTATGTCGCAGTTTCGTGCAACGGACTTTGGACTAAGAGGTAAGGCATAAAATGAATTAAAATTTTAATAATTAAATGTAATAATAAGAGATTACACAAATGGCGCTGCGAACAGAGACTCGATTTGTAAAATAGTTATAAATCAGCACCTAAAAGCGAATACAAGTATGGTTTAAAGGCTGAGTAACAATACGTAAAAAATTACGCAGCACATATAAAATAGTATATCAGTGTTCAGAGTTTAAGAGTTAAGTGGTAGATGTTTTTATGTAAGTAAATCTAGATTAATAAATTTATAAAAATGGCAGGAAGGAATGAGAGTAATATAAATGAAACGACTAGTGTCGAAAATTGTAATGAATCAAATAGTATGAGTGATTTTGAAATCCACTCGACTCCAAACGTGAGTCAGGAAAATAAAACAAACAATAATTCAGATGAAACAAATATTACGGAGGATTCAGGGGTACAGTTAACCCCCATCTCAACAAAATGTAATAAATTAGATGATGATATAATGAGTATATTAAGAACCATATTAACGGACATTCATGAACAGAAAAACGAAATCAAAGAAATTAAAAGTAGTTTTGACAGACAAAGTAGTGATTTTAGTGAGAAATTAGATGTACAGAATAACAAATTTAACGAATTAAATAATCGTTTTGACAATAACGATATAAAATTGAATGAAATTAAGACCGAAATTAAAAGTGAATTTAATTGTAAATTTGATGTACTTAAATTTGACATTGATGAGGTAAAAATGAAATGCGAAAGTAGTTGTAACGAATTGAAACAAGATATTGAGAGAATAGTAGAGTCAGTAGAAGAACAGATTAAAAGTAAAAATAATAATGATAATAAAAAATTTACAAATGATGACAATAATGTCGAAAATGAGAATAGAATTAAAAATGTGGTATTAGAGAGTAAGGTAACAAATGTTAACAATGATATTGAAAATGGTAATGTGATTGAAAGGGTGGTATCAGAGAGTGGTACGTTGAAAGTAGATAGTGAAATAGTGAGTGAGAGAGAGAGCGTTATATGTTGTAACGAGGTAGTAATTAGTAATTAGTGTTGATGAATTAGAAAAAGAATGGAAAGAAAGAGTAGATGAATATGGAGGGCAGAGGGTAAATTTTCCCCTTATTTGTGATGAACCAAGGTGTTCAAAAATGTTGTTATTGGAGGGCAAGAGACCCTTATTAGTGAAAGATTTGAGCTGTTTCCCCTTGTTGTATAAGTTAGTACCCTCTGTGTGGAATGGTGTTGAAAGTGTGAGATGGTGTTATGATGAGAGAGATTTAGCTAGAGAGTTGTGTGTTAATAAAAAGATAGAATTATATAAATTAAAGAGAGATTATAATGAGTTGAAAGAGATGTTAAATGATATGAAGCACTTCTGTTAAAATAGAGAATGAGAATTATTTTGATGATACATGTTTGAATAATAATAATTTACCTTATGTTGTAATGAATGAGAAAATAACTGACTTGATAATGAATATAACTACTAATGGAGACTGGACAGAAATAAATAATGTTGACTTGGTATATGATTATTATGGTAAAATGAATGAACTAAAATTTGATGGTTATTACACACAAGATAGCCATATGTGGAATGTAAATAAAATTGAAAATTGTTATTTGAAACCAAGACTAATTTTTGACGATGGAGGCTGAACCTTAAATTCATAAATGGACAATTTTAAATATTTTGTTTTATGGTTCTGACCTCGCAGACTTGTACAATGAAACGTGATAAATTGAATAATAATGATGAAAAATTGTAAATAAATGTTTAGTGAATTCCATTGTGTGTATTGTAAAATGTTAGGTAAACAATGTGTGTATGTAGTAGAAATTGTTGTGAGAATAATAATAATATTTTGCAGTCTAAATAAATAACCAAATAATTTTGAGGAGGAGAACAAATGAAGTGTAATTATTGTAACTGGTGAAGATGTCGTGTTGTAACAGTACAGACTGACTCAGTACCAGAATTATGGGAATTATGGGTATTTTCAATGTTTATATTATGTAATTATTAAACAGACAGAATGGTTAGGTACATTGTCCCTCTGGAAAAAGGAACAACGCAAATTCGGCCAGAGTGAAACACCAAGGTCTCCGGTGGACGTGAAAACATCAAAATATACCATGGCGGTGTTTATGACGAAGTACAACAATATGCATTATGATTGGGCTATAACACAACTCCGTCATCGCTGAGAACAATGACGCACTGAGTACAATGTGTGTAACGAGGCGTTGTCCAGCAAGACAAAGCGGGATGACGTAAGAACTACACACACACAAGCAAAAATTTACATTTGCCTCGGTCTCATTTCGACGCCATTCTTTATAGCAGCCACAGCGATGTATCGTTGTGAGCACAAAATTTTACAATAATTTAAATACAACTGGCAAAATGTTGGCCATTATAGTGGAGCAAGAAAGGCTCATATGATTTATTAACATACAGTTACTTAAAATGTAAATTCAGTGTAATATCAACTTAATTAAACGGCAGACTAAAAAAGGCGAACACCGGCCATCACCATGGGCAGCAAGCACAATCAACGGATGGACATCAGCACCGATTAACCAGAGAAGTTCCTTTCATTATTTTCTATCTTATTAGCTCATTAATATTCAATTGTTAATTAAAAATGTATGGGTCTAAAACTGAGTGTGCAAATGAGAGAGTGGATGTATGGCCATAAAAAAAAAACACATGCCGAGGGCATTGGTTTGTGTAATAAATTTAAACTCTATTCATTCATAATTTGAAGCTGCAGCAGTAATGTTAACTGATATTAATCCAGCAATAAAGCAATTAAAGAATACCAAGAGATATAAAAAGGCAACCGCCATTTTGTTTGAGTCAGGCCACCTGACGTCATTATAGAAAACACCTGGTGCTGTATGTACGAACGTAGAGTGAGATTAAAATTAATGGTTAACCTCCTGAATATTGTGTTATCAATTGTGTCGTCCACTGTGTTTCGAAATCTTCCTGTACCCGAAGCCCTGGAACCCTTAGGTATAAAACAGTGTATAAAAGCAGAAGATGAGCCCGGCTAATAATGAATTGGTGAGTACCAGTAATACCAAATCATGGTATTTGTCATACATATCTTGCTAAATATATGTAATAATATTATAAGTAGTTTTGAGAGAGAGGGGAAGATTACAATTGCCGCCCTCACAGTAACTTCTTAGTTAATTAATATTACAATTGCCGCCCTCACAGTGAATTGATTGTATGTAAAGTTCATTGACAAAGGTAGCATTTACAAATATAAATATAAAAATATTATCATTATTATTGTTTATTAGTATGTTAGATAACAATTGACGTCCTCACTGGGACTTGATAAATTATAATTATGGGTAAGATAACATTACTTATGTATTTAAAGTTTATTGACGAATTGCGTCCAGAACAGGTAGTTAATAAGTTTATTGACAAAGGTAGTATTGATACATACAAATATAAATACATTTATATTATTGTGTTTATAAGTTTTTTAAATAACAATTGGCGCCCGAACAGGGACTTTATATAAAATTAATTTATATAAAACAGATAGATGGAGAAACACAGAAGACGATATATAATGAATGAGAGGTTATGTTGTTGAAGTTAAATAGTTAAATACGAGTTGAGTAAATTGCGTAGCCAAATACAAATAGAGATAAATAACCATTTAAAATACTAAAATACAAAATGGCAGAAAATAATAATAGCATAGAAATAGAAAATTCAGAGACAGAATCCATTTTACTGGAAAGACACATTAGCTCAACACCCAAAGTAGTCGAAAATAAAATATCATTAGAAGACCTGTTCGCATTGATTAAAACACAAAATAGTGTGTTAAAAGAGATTGATGAGAAGTTTGATAGCCTCGAAAATGAATTGAAAAAACAAAATAATGTGCAGAATGTCAAATTAAACCAAGTAGAAGAGAGATTAGAAAAATTTAAAAACAAAATACAGAAACAAAATTGTAACATTGACAAGGTAGACAAATCAGATAGAAATAAAGACAAGGTAAGTAGTGGTGAGAATTATAATAGAATTACAAATATGGTGTTAGAAAATAATTGTGTGAGTATTGAGAGTGGTGATAAAAGTATAATGGGAGTAGAATTTGATAATGAAGTGATAAAAAGTGTTGATGAATTAGAGAGAAAGTATAGAGAGAATTTACAGATAAAGGGGTTGCAGGGGGTAAATTTTTCCCGTAATGTTGTAGTAGGGGGTGAAGTAAAGACTTCACGTGTGTTTAGGAAGGACGAGAGTGCCTTCAATGCGTATTTGGAAGACAAAAGGTCTACAAATAAAGTGGTCCCTGGGTTTTTTTGTGCACTTCACAGGTGGTGCAGTGATAAAGCAGTAGAGTCCCCTGCATATATGGAGAGAGAGTGTGTAGCTTGGTATGATGGTGAGAAATGTTTTGAGAGAGAGAGAAAGAGAGAAATTGAGATATATAAAGTAAAGAAAAATTATAAAGAGTTGATAGAGAGAGTAGGATGGAAGAAAACAAACTATATGAAATACTTACCTTATAATGAAGCTGATATAGCAGTAGTAGGAGATGATAATGAAAATAATGACTTAGTAACTTATCTGATTGTGACGAATTATACTGGAGGTGACAGGACAATGACCAATCATGACAGATTAAATGAGTTTGTGGAAAATAATGAAAATTTGAATGGTATATGCATTTATGATGTTAATATAAGAGATTCAATAATAAGCAATGTATATAGATATAAGATAAGACTATTGTTCGACGATATGGGGTAATTGTTTATTGTGTTATGAACATTTAATTGTGTGGACAGTGTTTTTAAAAATGGACTGATTAGGACTGATTATGGTAAATGATTTAGTGATTATGTGAATTGTATATTTTGTGTATTGATGTCTATGTATTTGTGTATTTTTGCTGTTGTGTATTTTGTGTATTTTTATGTAAACATGTATTGTAGGATTTTAAATAACTAAAGGAAGTTTAAATGATATTATGAGATTCAGGTTATAAGGGTTAGTAAATGATTAAGCAGGTAATAGATTTGGGTATTGAGAGGTATTGTTGTTAGTTGGTAAGTGATGAATTTGTAATGGTGTATTAAGTTGAAATGTTGTAAAAGAGTTTGGGTAGTAAGGATAAAATAGAGGCATGGGAGTTAGTTAGTTAAAGTTAATGGGAGTTAGGAAAAATAAAGTGTTGAGATGCTGATAAAATATAAAGAGGTGTTAGATATTTTAGGGACACAGTGGTTAGCGATTATATGTAGAGTTGAGTGATGTGAGTGGTAATTATATTTGTTGTTGATGGTGATATTTTGTAATAAGGGTATTGGTGTAGGAGTCCAACGAGAGATGTTGAGACAGGAAGGGATCGTTGTGTGCCGGAAAGGGTTATCTGAAAGGGTCAGAAACCGATAAGGGAATGAGTTGGTTAGAGGGAATACACACATACTAGTACAAAAAATGCACGGTGCCAGAGGTTTTAAATGGGATTTGTGAAGGGGGTTATTAAGAGATATTGGTGTCAAAATATATTAATGGTTAGAAGCGGCTAGTGTAGAAAAAAAAGGGGTAGTAAGGTTAGGTTGACAGATGCCAAAATAAGACAGAGAAAAATGAATAATAGAGAGTCACCCAAACGAGTAAGGATAGAAGGGTTAGAAAAGGGAAATTCATGATAGGAAGGTAATTGTAACAGAAAGGTAAGGATAAATTTGAAATTGTTGTATAGAATCTAATGAAGGTCAAATAATTAAAAGTTAATAGAGAATTGTTGAAGTAGTAATGTGATAAAGTTTGGTACAAATCATGTAAATTTAAATTGTTTAATGTAAGGTAAATGTAACAATGTTAATATGTAATGTACAATGTTTTATGATGTTTTATTATGTTGGGGGGCAATAGAGTGTGTGGTTAGGAGGTCGTTACAGGGGTAATGACGATAACAGTGTTAAGAGATAGTATATTCTAAAGTTGAAAATCTAAAGTTACAAGTGAAGATTGATAAAAAATCTTCTAGTAAGCTGCCATTTACAAAATAGATAAAGGATTATAAGTTGAGCAATAGAATTCAAATAATAAAAGTATCTGCCATGATAGTTGTAAGCTGAATTTGTAGAATTAATTAGGTGAAGGTATTTTGGGGGTATAGTAAAGAATTATTGATATATTGTGTTATGTGTGTAATTATAGATATGTTGTTATTTTCTTACAAATGAGAAATTGATTTAGGTGGTGGTAAAAATCAAGGTATTCTAAGTCTTGTAGTTGTGAGGTTGAACCTGTTGATTTTAAGACCAAACCAATGCCCCAAACACAAACCAATGCGTCTAAAGGGGAACATATCAGTTGTAGATATGTAAGTGTATCAGACCACTATTTTGAATTTTGTATTGAATGTTTCAGAGTTTTGTGGTGTTGTGACCGCAGTCCTGGGCTGGCTGGAGCGTCAGAACAGGAGTGTAGAGTGCCTCATGGCCTTATGGTGTAGGGATCTCTCAGGAGAAGTCCAGTAAGGTCAGAGGGTGCGACCAACATCATGGGACCAAGGGTAAGTGATGATAAATTTTTTTGTAACGTTACAGGGGGTTGTGGTGACATATCTAGACTGATCCTTTTAGGAAAGTGTGAATGAGTCAAGGAAATTTTTTGTGTTCCGACACAAAAATTTTCCTTGAGGGGGTTTGTAACAGTACAGACTGACTCAGTACCAGAATTATGGGAATTATGGGGATTTTCAATGTTTATATTATGTAATTATTAAACAGACAGAATGGTTAGGTACATTGTCCCTCTGGAAAAAGGAACAACGCAAATTCGGCCAGAGTGAAACACCAAGGTCTCCGGTGGACGTGAAAACATCAAAATATACCATGGCGGTGTTTATGACGAAGTACAACAATATGCATTATGATTGGGCTATAACACAGCTCCGTCATCGCTAAGAACAATGACGCACTGAGTACAATGTGTGTAACGAGGCGTTGTCCAGCAAGACAAAGCGGGATGACGTAAGAACTACACACACACAAGCAAAAATTTACATTTGCCTCGTTCTCATTTCGACGCCATTCTTTATAGCAGCCACAGCGATGTATCGTTGTGAGCACAAAATTTTACAATAATTTAAATACAACTGGCAAAATGTTGGCCATTATAGTGGAGCAAGAAGGGCTCATATGATTTATTAACATACAGTTACTTAAAATGTAAATTCAGTGTAATATCAACTTAATTAAACGGCAGACTAAAAAAAGCGAACACCGGCCATCACCATGGGCAGCAAGCACAATCAACGGATGGACATCAGCACCGATTAACCAGAGAAGTTCCTTTCATTATTTTCTATCTTATGAGCTCATTAATATTCAATTGTTAATTAAAAATGTATGGGTCTAAAACTGAGTGTGCAAATGAGAGAGTGGATGTATGGCCATAAAAAAAAAAAAACATGCCGAGGGCATTGGTTTGTGTAATAAATTTAAACTCTATTCATTCATAATTTGAAGCTGCAGCAGTAATGTTAACTGATATTAATCCAGCAATAAAACAATTAAAGAATACCAAGAGATATAAAAAGGCAACCGCCATTTTGTTTGAGTCAGGCCACCTGACGTCATTATAGAAAACACCTGGTGCTGTATGTACGAACGTAGAGTGAAATTAAAATTAATGGTTAACCTCCTGAATATTGTGTTATCAATTGTGTCGTCCACTGTGTTTCGAAATCTTCCTGTACCCGAAGCCCTGGAACCCTTAGGTATAAAACAGTGTATAAAAGCAGAAGATGAGCCCGGCTAATAATGAATTGGTGAGTACCAGTAATACCAAATCATGGTATTTGTCATACATATCTTGCTAAATATATGTAATAATATTATAAGTAGTTTTGAGAGAGAGGGGAAGATTACAATTGCCGCCCTCACAGTGAATTGATTGTATGTAAAGTTCATTGACAAAGGTAGCATTTACAAATATAAATATAAAAATATTATCGTTATTATTGATTATTAGAATGTTAGATAACAATTGGCGCCCGAACAGGGACTTGATAAATTATAATTATGGGTAAGATAACATTACTTATGTATTTAAAGTTTATTGACGAATTGCGTCCAGAACAGGTAGTTAATAAGTTTATTGACAAAGGTAGTATTGATACATACAAATATAAATACATTTATATTATTGTGTTTATAAGTTTGTTAAATAACAGTGTGTTCAATAATTAATTTAATTAAAATAATTTGAAATGTTTAAATATTCTGATTGATTTAAAGGCTGTATAATTGAGATGGATTTAAATTGTTTTATGAGATTTGATATTAACTAATAAATAAATGTTAAATTGTTTGGTATGAAATAACATTGTTGTTAAATGCTTCAGAGGTTACGTGGAGATATTGGTGTGTGTGGTGTGTATTTTGTGTTCATGTCAGTAGGTGAATAATGTACTGTAAGTATAAAGTTTATAATACCAATTAGACAGAACAAAATGTTTACAGGTGTGAAAAGATTTTGATTCAATAATAAAAACGAATTTAGATAATGGTATTAAATAGAAACTGTAATTAAAAAGTAATAATAAAAAAGGTGAATTAAAATCATATTTGGATCTGAATTGTAACAAATAATAATTGCTAAATATGTTAACAAAAAGATTTATAGAAATAAAAACTTTGTAGGAAGTATATGTGTCCGTATGTGGTAAGCAGAATGTTTAGATTGAAGGAGTGTTTATAACACCAGTCTGGCAGACAACTGTTGATGTAAACAGGTGTGTTGATGTTTTGACTAATGTGTATAGCCAGGTGTGGAAGGTGATAACTGTTGTCGCTTGATGAATCAGTATCTTGAGCAAAATCTTATTGTGACATAAAAGAATTGAAGTTAAATTTTTGTTACAGACAAAATAATAATGAGGTGATTACTGTAACTTAGAGTTTGAGAAATTAAATAGAATTCAATTAATTTGATAATTAAAGTAATTGAACCAATGATTTTTTATAAAGTTAAATTTATTCTCATTCAAATTTCAAATGTAATTGTTAAATAAATGAAATATGTACTTTATTTAAATTGGAACCTGAAGGAAATTTTGTGTGAATGCTATCAAAAATGTTTGGGAAACTTAGAGGTGTATATTGCTGTTCATATAAATTTTTATTAATGTCAATCTACATTTTATGTTTTAACTGTAGATTCCCCACCTAAGTGCGGTCATGACCTCACCGGATCATGACCGTGAAAGTAGATAATTGTGACAATCATAAATTTTACTTGATATAACCGGCTTGTGGTTTGTTTTATTTTGTCAACTCGGTAGTTTGTTAGATTTAATAGGGGGGTTATTTTTTGGGGAATCTACCAAATTTTGGAACAGGGCTATTTTCACCCAGATAGGGGTGGTAGTCCATTAGGGGCGTATCATTCATTAATAGTAAGTGTAACACTGAATTTTATTGTAACGCCGAAGCAAGGATGGGGGTGGAATAAAAGAAAAAAATGTTGTCCCCTTCCGCATCAGTCCTTGTGAAAGCAACTGGGCGCTACAGTCCAGGGGGGGAAATAGTGAGTGTGGATGGGGGTGACCCAGTTACAGGTCACGAGGGAGATGTGGTTTACGGCTAGGATGAGGTCTGCATGGCCAAGAAGCCTAGCGCAGAACACATGAATATGTAACGGGTATCAGGGGTTAAGGGATTAAAAGGGGGTAGTAGAAAAAATATATATATTTTGTGCCTGCCATCAAATTGATGTTTTTCATTTTTTATTGTATTATTGTTTACGTGTATTAATAGTGTTATTGAATTATATTGTTTAGGATATATGTATAATCAAATGTTAGGATAAGGCAGTTCATGTTTTAATTAACTATTCAATTTATTTGTTTTTTAATTAGTAATAATAACAAAGAGAATTAATCTATTCAGATAAGAGATTTTTTTGGTTTTGATACAATCTGATTTTGAACTTAAAAGAATAGTGAATTTAAAGATGAATATTTTGTGATTTTAAATGATGAGTTTGTTTAGAAAATATTATAGGTGTATGTATGCACCCAGTATCTGCCAAAGGCGACCCAGTGTGCATGAAAAGGGGAAACATCGGTTGAGGATCTGGCATGGTACAAGACCAGGGGTTTGGATTTTGGGGTGGCATGATAGAAGGTGAGGTGCGCTGTGGTGCGTGTCTGTTCGATTTTATGGTGTTGGGATCTCGTATAGAGAAGTCCAGTAATCTCATTCAGATGCGGCCATAGTCGCCGAGCAAGGGGGGTTGTTTACCCATGAAGTATAAGAACAAATGGGGGTTGTTGGCACCATATCCTCCCGGTCCTCTTAGGGGTTAGCAATGAGATTTCTTCTGTTTCGGCAGAAGATATCTCATTGGGGGGGTATTGTAATGGGGCAAATTAAAAGGTTTTTTTTTTATTAATTTTGGTTTTGATTTTATTAAAATTGCACAATTCACTTCATATATGTGGCCAGTCCCCAGTTTGAATCTAACTCGCAGTCTAAACAAAGCAAGGGTACGCAGTAAATATGTTGAAACATTTGGATAGGAATGTGCTGTCGACGATTCCTAGAACTTTGCGGCTGTGTGACATCTACGCCAACGCGCAACCACCAGCATGTGCGCAGACCCACGCCAAGAAGCATAAAACGAACTTGGCGCGAAGATTCTATTTTTCACCTCATGGTCTTAAGACGCAGGAAACATAATTGTAAGCCACACCCATTTATGTGACGAGAGTAAAGGCAGTGAAATATCGTCGACGCACAGCACATGTAAATCCTATGTGCCAGGCGTATAACTACCAAAACTCTAACAACCAAGGCTGTGTGCGGCGACGAAATTTGTTTGCCGGCAAGGCAGTGATGCCCGCCGCATGTAACATCGTAAAATAAAGTTTTCTTCCCAGTTGACTAACTACCATGGCCGCAGCCGGATAAATATAACCGGTTAGTGGGCCTGAAATTTTAAACGACCATAACAGTATGTATAAATAAATAGTGTAAATCAAAGTAAAGTAGTATCAATCAGTAACTAAGTGCGGTTTCCGAAATCAGTGGAACATAACTTTTTTTATCAAGAAGGGAATAGTGTGTGCGACGCGCCATGCGGTCAACGGGGACGCCACGGTAAACTGTAAAATGTATCTAAATCAAAATTGTTATGATCACATATAAAAGGGGGACGTAAAGTAATTATATAAAAGGGGGTTTTTGTGTGAATGAGTGGATGGGCAATCTGGGTCGCTTTATTATGGTCATAAATATATATTAGTATAAGTTACAATGGTAAACTGAAATTTTGTTATATCTGTTTTTTAAAAGAAAGAAAGAGTTGCAATAATATGTGAATTAAAGTAGAAGGAGGAGTGAGTGGTGTATTTAAAGAAAGTAAAAAATGTAATTAAATTAGATTTGTTTTAAATGAAAAGCGAGTTGAGTACGTTATTCAGATAACCTGAAGGTCATACTTGTATGTCGCAGTTTCGTGCAACGGACTTTGGACTAAGAGGTAAGGCATAAAATGAATTAAAATTTTAATAATTAAATGTAATAATAAGAGATTACACAAGACCTTTTCCTTGAAGAAGAGAAATTGCATCATCTTCTGTACTAATAAGATCCAACAGTTCATCATACCTAATCATTGTGGATAATTAATGTACTTACAACAAAGAACACCGATTAAAAATGTAACTAATTACTTGTTAGGTCAGTAACGTAACACAAATGCACAGAACAAATTTAGCACGTGGTGTAGTGAGAAAAGGCGCGAATGCGGCAGTCTAAAATAATGCATTAAATTGAATGTACTATGGGATTTGGGATATATGGAATTGTCGTGGCTTGCAAAAAAACGGAAAAGATCCGTGCGCTCTTTTAAGAACTCAATTACTTAACCCATAATAAAGATGTATAATTATTTGTACGTAGAGATTAAGATGAATCTGCGGATCTTTTCTGTTTTTCCCAGATACTACAATTCCGTATATCCCATAATACCCTCATTTTGATTGGTACTAAGCACATTCTCGCCATTCTTACTCGCTCCCTCTCCCTCCTCAAATTTTTATTTATTGATATACATAAAAAAACTGACACTCCTCTTTATGTGTCCACATTGCATAAAATTAAAAAAATCCAAGAAATTAAAAAAAACTTGTAAACTCTGAAAAATCCCATTTGTTCTAATACTGAATTTCAATTAAATACAGAACTGTAAAAAAGAATTTATTGGGTCTTTGGCTATTCTAAGCAAAATTCAAGAGCTTTAGGGAAAAACTCTTTAAAACAAATTTAAAGACTCCCTGTATTCAGTCTTTTAAAGTCTACTAAAATTAACGTTTCTTTTTCATACACATGTTATTTCAATTTATTTTCATAGCAATTAACATTAAAAGTGCTAAGTGAAGATAGAAACACCATACATTTGCGGTTAGGTGGGTTAATTGGTAAACGGAAAATTGATTGAAACATTTTGATTAATTAAAAATTGTGTATAGGTTTTAAAATTGAAATAACTGCAAATAATAGTTATTTCAACCTTGTTATTATTCTTGGATTTCTTTGTCCATGATGTGTCCATTTCTTAACTAAATATAATTATTTCACTATGACTCGGAACACAAAACTTTTTATAGGTAAAAATGTAAAAATTTACCTTAGAGGTTCTGAAGAAGCTTTTTAAAAGTGAAAACCGGTTCAGGTTGTAAGATAAAGCTTTTACGTTTTTACCCATAAAAGTTTTGTGTTCGAGTCGTAGTGAAATAATTATACTTTGTTATTATGTTGCATACAAAAAATTGTTTAAATATAAATAATAAATTCAGCTCTAAAATTCAATTTACAGTTACCCTTGACATCTTAGAGTTACACGTGTTTTCTTTATCCTTTGAAATAATGAAACAAAAATAGTGACAACTGTAAACTAGTTGTTATTGAACTATTTCATGTTGTGTTTATCATCCTATGTACATGTTTACAATTACCCTGTCTTCGTCTATATGGAAGATAAATGGAAACAAGTTAATTCAAATACTACGTATATTACAAATCATAAATAAATAATAAAGAAATATTATGTTACATAATGTAACAAGTAAATGATAGCATAAAAGTTTATCATTGTTCAAACACTTCCAGGGAACTCGTAGACAATTTGTCTGTCAATTTCCTTCATTTCTGTGTTGGACAAAATTGTCAATATTTGTTAAAAGCTAACAGTACTTTGAACATTTTCTTTTAATGTAAACTTTGTAGAAAATTCCATTTTTGCTATGAGTACATAGTTCAGGAAAAATTAGACAGGCATAAAATTTTGTTTGTTTATTGTAAACTGTATTATGTTTGGAAGTATCCCAAAGTAAATTTAACATTAATCATGTCAATCAATGAGGGCAGTCCAGTTTTTTAAGGCTAGGAGAATCCTTGAAATGTTTGGAGCATCACTAGGTCATGATGGATCTAATCATCAAACTTACAGTTTCTGTGAAAAACTGCCAGATTTGAGTAGTCGCTTTATAAAGGATGGTGTTGTAAAAGCAACAATTCTTTCAGAATTATTTTATAACCCTGTCAGTCTGCAAATAACTATCACTCCTTTAGATCATCAGTAGATTTAAACTTTGTTATTCGTGTTAGGAATGTATCATGTAAAACTGCTGGAAGTATGGAATACAAGGACGTTAGGTACACTTTACAAAACCTTTTCATCAGATGTTCAAAAGAGCAAACTTGTAATTTTTTGTTATAAGCCCCTTAGTAAGGTTTCTCAGCAACAGTTACTGGATGTCACAGTTTGTTTCTAGGATATGTTTTACAAAGTAGTGGAAACTTGCTACTTGAATTCTGTGTTTCTTTGACTTCTTATTCTAAAGTAATCTTTAAGGTTTTTTAATGGATTCAAAGATAACTCTATTAGGAATAAATCTGCATCTGTGCTACAGATAAGTATGGATGGGTCTAATCCTAAATAGAAATTTTAAGAACAATTCAGAATACTGTGACTCTGGGAACACAAGTTGATAAAATGTAAAAAAGGGCGAAGTAACTGTGGATAAACACAGAATCCATGGTGTTAAAAGGTTTGAAAAAAAGTTCACCCTGAGTTATCTTGTCTTTTCCAATCAGTAGTAGTATACCTAGAAGTTTTTCAGTGTAACGAGTTGGTTTCACCTTTTCTTAATTCTGAACCTCATATTATGAGTACAAATGTATGCCTACTTATAAGTAACTTTACTAATGAAAAGTCTTTTTAAAAAAGAGCTCTCAGTTTCTCAACAGTTATTTTATGATGAGGTCGAAATGTTAAGGGTATCAATTGAAAATGTAATAACAAACAATTGAGTTTTTTACAAAATTATTAGTCCTGTAAAGAGAAGAACTTGTAAGAAATGAACATATGCAAGATGTGTCCATGTTAACAGCAAAGATGACTATTACTGAACCTCTGAGAACTGTCATATGATAATGGCATGGCAATGTATCAGTTAGAATAATCAATAACTTATTAAGGCACACATAGTGTTACAACATTAGTACATAGTGTTACTAATTTCACAATTCCACAATATTTTTAACTATTGGATAGTGAATATTGGATTTCAATATATTAAGTGTACACATATTAATGTAGGTCGTTTCACAAAAAGTGAATGGAAAAGAAAAGAAATACACAATTTCAACTTTTTTAAACTGAAAAAAAGAACTTCTTTTGAGTTAGTGTAACGTGTTGTGTTACTGTAAGACAGAGCAGTGCTGTTAGTGTACTAATTAAGATGCATTAAATGTATAAATAAAGCTACATGACCTAATAAGATATTCTTAGATGTAGTAATTCAGGTTAGGTCAAATAGCTCATTAGACTTTGTCTAAATTTTAAAGATGTTACGACTGTACATTAAAAAGTAGTAAGCAGATGTATTAATATAATGTTACTCAACAAGATCAGGAACAATTATGTATATTAAATTAAGTAGTTAGTGGACTTAAAAACCTGCATGAGGAACTCCAGTTTTTATAAAACAAATAGGGAGAGAATTGAAGATTTCTTGTTTGGAAATGTTATATCTGTTTTCTTCACAACTAATGGTAGGTTATGATTTGCAATCATGTTTTCTCATAATGTATGTTGTTAATGCATTTTTCTTTAAGAGTATGAAAAAACAATAGATAGGGTACTATACTTGAAAAAAGGTGAATTTTTTTGGTACATACTAAAGTATAGAGTCCTATTTGTTTCTATTCATTGACAATGGTCCGTACTGTAATAATGTTGTGTGTAATATACAACCATTCTTTAATATGTTGTAACGGTACAGAATTGTATGCTAAAAAGATAATAAATTAAAGCGTTTTTAATCTCAAAGTAGTTAGCATTCACCTTTGTGGAACCTCGATATAACCAACCATGCATGCAGTGTTATTACAAAACAACACGTCTGTGTTTTGTCTCTGGACTCAGACAGGCCGGACATATTACGTAACGACATACAGTTTGTGGCAGTCGTGAATCACAGAAAAAATGAAGCCAAGTCGTAAATTTCACCAGGCAGCAAAATGTTGCAAAACTCACTGTCCAGATTCTAGAACATTTTAAAAGAACCAATGGGAGCGCAGACTGGTGATCACATGACCAGACTCACCCTTGGTAATCATTGCCCTAACGCCAGCTTAAGCATTAGTCAACTCATAATTCTCTGACCGCGCGGTCAACTAACAAAAAACCCAATCAGTGCTCTCGAGCAAGTCACGTCGGCCGACACAATTATTAACAGTGAAATATGAAAAAACGTGGTTTTAGTAACCAGCAAAAACTTAGCGCCAGGCCAAAAACAAATTCACTTTAACGAGTTTCAATTGACTTTCGAAGTGCGGGGTAAAACAAGTGCATCATCAGTTGGACCATATCAACAACCAGGATGAGTACCCTATAGTCAATTTTAATTCAGAATTTTTAACTACATTACCATTTACATTTACAGATGTTTCACTTTATACAATAGAGATCTCTAAGGGAAAGGGGTTTAAATAGAATGTTCATGTAAAAGAACGAATGTGTGTGAGAATGGGGATAAATTATGTACTGGTTCAGTAAATATATAAATCGTTTGTTATAGTCAAGTAAGATTTGTACCCTAATTAATTTTATGGTTTTTGTATTTTTAAGAAGGTACTAATTTACCAATAAGCATTTTGCGTGTTAAATAAAATCCAAATAAGTTGTTCTAGCCAACATAAACTGTGTTATTATATTTTCACCCCTCAACTCAAATAATCTTTCTGCAACTGGTTTCGTCTGTAGAACCCTGGAGGAGAAAACGAAGGTAAGAAAAGAAGTAAAGTTATTATAAATATAGTAAGATGTTATCAATTGAATTAAATTGAATAGTTTCAATGTTTACGAGATTCTCCAATTTTATTTGCATTAATTCAGACCGTAGTAATTGGAAGTAGGTTTTAATTCCGGTACTTACAATAAATACAGCCTTTAATGTTATATACAGCCTTATATCCATACAATAAATACAGCCTTTTAATGTACACTAACAAAGGAAATTTTTGTTGTCTAATTAATTTTAAAAATCTAAAAGGTTAAGTTAGATTGTTAAACGTAGACACAAACTCCCAAAATCGTCTCTGTACTGTAATTATGTGCGATAAATGGAAAGTAGTTTCTGTACTTCCAATAAATACACCCTTTTAATGTACATTAACAAAGTAAATTTTATTTAAGTTACATTGTCGTACATAACCTCCATAACCTGGCATTAGTTACTTGTGAAGAAAACACAGTTGTAGTACACATCGGACACCGAAATAAAGTACAAACGCAGAGACGGAAGTTTGACTTTGCCGTACGAAAAGAACATAGATCCCTTTTAATGTCAAATATGTTTTTAAGAGTACATTGCTTTGCACGTTTACAATTTACGATTATTATTTTAGCTAATTGATTTTCCCGTAGTACAAATGTTTCGTTGTAACGGTACAAATAGGTCCGTATAGGGATTTTGGGTCAATAACAGAGATAAATTTTATTGTAAATTAAATATTAAAATCCATGAGTGTAAAATTTTCCAAACGGGTGACACAACGCAATAAGCAATGAAGGGTTCGCGCCAAGGTCAGTGGCGTATGTGCAAAACTACAGCTTTTCTGCCAACACAAACGGACGATCTTATGTAAACGTCACTCAAGGAATACGAGACGTAATGGCTGCACCTTAAAAAACAAAGACGTCATCACCAAAAACAATAGAATTGATGACGCGACAACCCTTTCCACTTGGGAAATAAGCGCCATATTGTCATTCTCAGTGGACTCGTATTCTTCGTGCGAACTGCACA
This sequence comes from Magicicada septendecula, assembly GCA_034769895.1. Classification (NCBI taxonomy): domain Eukaryota; kingdom Metazoa; phylum Arthropoda; class Insecta; order Hemiptera; family Cicadidae; genus Magicicada; species Magicicada septendecula. The sequence continues at coordinate 198,819,103 of CM068376.1, read as the reverse complement.
TTGTCAAAATTGCTGGCCAGCAAGTCTTCAAAGTAACAACAAAATGTAACAAAAGTTAATTTAAAACTCTAAAATCAAAGAGTGTAAAATGTAGAGACAGTGAGTGCAGTTACTACGGGAAAATCATATAGTTCAGCAGAATACCAGCGGAAACATGAGTGATGCCTGACTCAATCTTCACTATAACAAAGCAGGGAAGTAGACATTTCACCCAATTTAACTACCAGTCTTTATAAATCTTTTGAGCTCAAGTAATACAGAAAATGTACCGTTTTTATTAGTATGTGTGAGGGTGTGAGTGAGTGTGTACCGGTACCAAGATAATTTCAAGCATTGGTTCACGTTATGTGATTCATATAACTTTAAAAAACTGAAATATTAAAACTGCAGTAATGGTCTAGATTCACTTAAATATGTAACCAGAGTATTTGAAGTCAATATATATGGTGTAAATGTATCATACGTAAGGCTGATATAGCGAAAATATATCGCAGCCATCTTGTATTTTGGATGAAAAGGAGAAAGACTCCATTTTGTTGATGTTATAAAATATAAAATTTCAGATAATAAAATAAACACAAGTTTTAACTCATGCAATCAGTGTCGATTATTTCACAACAACCATTGTGTTTTCTGAGCACGTTTATTGAACCCTGGGACCTGTAAGTATAAAACATATTATGTTGGCAACAACATGGTGACTGGACTGCCCAGAGTAAATACAGAGATTTAAAATGTTAACAATTAAAAAAATTAAAAAAGGTAAGTTTGTTAACAAATGGCGCCCTTACGTTGGGACATTATATAAATAAAATTTATATAAAATAGACCTGCATACAGAAACAGAATGGTTGTTGAGAATGGGTATGTAATGAAGATACATAAATAATAAGGTTAGTTTATAACCATATGTGATAATAGTAAAACAGATATCTTGTTAGATAATAAGTATATGTTAGATATTTGGTAATATTTTGAAAAGAAATATATTTAAAAATTTTTTGAGATGGCAGATAAAAGAGTAGATGTCAGCGTAACTGACAAAACGTTTACGAGTGAGATGGGAATTCATTCAATACCAATAAGTCAAATCGGCGAGTCTAGTGCCACTGAATCGGTTGAATTAGACACAGTACAAATAACACCCATCTCAACTCGGTCTGAAAAGAAAACAGATGAGATAACTGCCATGATGCAGTTACTGTTAAATAAATTCGATGTTCAAAATAACAAATTTGTTGAAAAGTTTGATAAATTTGATGAGAAGTTTGACGAAGTAAAAGATGAAATTAAGAAACAAAATTTTAATTTTAATAAACAAATAAACGAAATGAATGCACGTTATGAGAATATTAAAGAACAGATCATAGAATCAGTCAGTCAGAAGTTTGAAAAACAAAATGCAAGAGTAGATGACATAATTAATAACTTTAAAATGAATAAAGTAGATGATAATTGTGAGATTAAAAAGGGGGTAGAAGGTAGTAAAGAGACCGATCAATTAAATGAAAATAAAGATGGTCAGTTAACATATAAAGACGATAAGGTAAGTAGGGGTGAGAATTACAATGATATAATTAAAAATAGTGGTGATGAAGTTTTAGAGGAGGTAGAATGTAATAATTGACGAACTTCACCAAGGGATATTCCTGATGATGGGACATATGTCCCGAAACGCGTAGATATTTATAAAGGATAAAGGCCACCAGACGGAAAAGAAAAAGGTAAAACTATTTTACTATTTATATAACAATTTTAAAAGAAGTCTCCATTAACATTAAGGTATGAGTCCCACTGTTGCACTAATCTGTAGATTCCCTGCTGGTAAAATTCTTGCGGCTGCTTGCAGAACCATTCGTTAACAACAAAACTCTACCTCAGCGTCCGATTTGAACCACCGTCCTTTTAGTGATTTCTTAATGGGCCAAAAACATGATAATCGCACTAGGACAAGTTGGGACTGTAAGGTGGATGTTGTAAGACTTCCCACTTCATATGACCAAGCAGATCTTTACTCGTCTGGGCTACATGAGAATAACTATAGTCACCATATAAGCTTTCATTCTCTTATAAATTTCCATTGGCTGACGGCCCTCAGTGGCCAAAAACTAAATAATAGCACATAGATTATCTTTGGACAGATTTTCTAATGCCATTTTTCAACCCAGTCACAATGCTTAGAAAAGAGCAAACTGCAAATATTTTTGACAGACACGTCACTAGTACTTAAACAGACAATATAAACAAATGAATTCCATTGCCATGGCGATGAAGTCATGGCTGTGCAGATCAAACGTGTTTCTATTGAACAATCCTTGTACAATACACACATATGTAACAATTTTAAATGTACTATAACCAATAGCAGATAACAATAATAAACAGGTTACATAAAGCCACCAACATAAATCAATAATAATTATGAAGTATGAACAAGAAAAAATAGTGTTTGTAACGGTACAGGTAAAACCCTCCCGAGACATATTGAAAATGTAAAGATTTTATTTATAAATTGTATTGGGTAAAAACAATGTACACGAATTAGAGTCAAGGTTGATTTAACAGCGGAAGACAGTTATTTTTAGCGATCCAAACTTTGAACTTTGCACATCTGAAGTCACGCTACATGACGTCAAGAGCCAAACCGATAATTACATAACACTGGAATGTGTGGCGGGTCAGCAACGCCTTAGAATCTGGCTACGTAATACAAATTAAACAATAGAACGAGACCACGTGATCGCCCCTCCAGTTCAGACTTTTGAACAGTTTCAGTCGCCCCAGTCGAAATTATACTCTCGTGCTGTACAGCTGTATAAGTCCGCGGACGAATTTTCAGGTGGGCCCACTGCCTATTAAAAGTGTAAAATGTGTATTAACAAAATTTAAACATTGATTAGTCCGGATTAACAGTTTTTCTTATTGTGAACATGCAGAATCAGTGAAATAAAATATACGGAGTAGGCCTAATCGACGTAGTGTGCGTGGGTGACAGGCATGGCCATTCCTGGACTCTGAACAGATACGTAACCATTAAGGATGACCAAAATTATACAACATTTTTCTTTTCTCAACAAAATTAATTTCAAACATAAAGTAAAAGAGGAGAAACAAAATAATGAGCTCAATAAACGGGGGTTGTAAAGATGTGTAGAGAGTGAGAGAGAGAGAGAGAGAGTGAATATGAAAATATAAAAGAAATGCTGGTTTGTACAAAAATAATCTAGTAATTTCATTCATATTTCTTATTTTTGTTCATAATGTACAGGATATAAAATTTTAATCATAACTGATTTCGTTTCATGTGTTTGCATCTATGTTAATCCTCAAAAAGTAGCTAAATGAAGGAAAAGAGGATTTTATTTGCATTATTATTATTGAAGAAATAAAAGTTAGTTCAATGCAAATTTGAATTAGACTAATTACTGCAAATAACCCCATTCTGCTCTCCCTAGCTCGCTCAAACAAACTCTGGACCAAGGTAAGAAATTATACAGTTGGTAGTATTTCAAGATGGCGTCCTAGTAAATAGATGCACAGCTGAGTTTTGTAAACAAGCAAAGTAAATAAAAAGTGTAAAATAGTAAATACCATTACATGTTAACAATAAATTAATATCAAATTCTGAAGGTTTCCAGGAAAAACCCCAAGAAGAGGACAGGTGCCATCTGAACTGACAAAAGGAGGGAGAGATCGATCAAGAAGGAAGGAGATATGGGAGAGGAGGAAGAGAGAGGAGAAGAAGGGAGGAATCAGTTGAACCAAATGTATTCCACAGTGGTTCATATGAAATAACAAACTAATATAAAAATATTAAGCCAATACTAACAGCAAAATAATACTAACAAAAGTAAATACTTTTGTGTTAAAGTCTGCTCTTCGTACTTTTTGTGTGCTGTGAAATTTATGATAGTCACCTTTTTAAAAACTCTGTTTCTTATGATTTGCAGACTGTAATATGTTTTACTAAACTATCACTGATCCTTGTAACTGTGCTATGCTACTGCCTATTTTTTGGCTCCACTGTTTTTCCATGCGTCAGATGTGATCTTTTATCTTTTGCACACCGACAGTATTATTGCCATCTTGCTGTTTTTTGCCTGGACAGTCTGATGTTTCAATCTGATTGTGTATTTTCCAATTTCAAAAATTTTTATTGAATTCTGGAAATTTGCAAATAAACTGATGATTGGTGTGATGATGCTTAAGTTTTAAATTAAAAGGTTATTACATATAACAATAAAAAAAATACATGAATGTTTTCTTGTATAATATGATATTACTCGAGCTCCCTTGCGTGACACTATAAATGCAAAAATATATATGTGTACATTTCAAAGTTGTGTACTGTAAATACAATTGCAAAAAGTTGTTTTTGTGATACTTACTGACAGTGATCTTTATTCAATTATTAGTCTCAACAAACAGGTAATTCACCCACCCATCTTTGTACCAATAATAAAATAGTATACATATTTACTGTATGGTCTCCAGATCACTGTATATGATTAAATAAATAATTACCTTATTTTATCCACTAAGTGATCTTCTTTTATTAAATTACAACATGTTTCAGGGCTTATATCCCCATCTTCAGGTAAAAACAAAATCTATCCTATTGTTAGGGTTTCGTTAAAAAGTTCACAATGACACAAACACATAACACACTTAAATAAATTAACATAAAACATCGAGTTTGCATCGGAACGCACTACAACCGAACCAGTGCACTGGCCGAAGTCCGACTTCCAACTGATCCGTACACGCTATTCACGGTTTATTTTCATTGCTGTGTCATATAGTTTATTTGACTTGAATGACAATTGTTCATTCAGTACCTGACTTTTATTCATTCTTAAGGCCTTGTATATTTCAAATTCTTCTAGGGCATCTAGTAGTTGACCCTTTTTACCTATATGTAAATGTTCCAGTCTCTTTAAATTCAGTGTATGTATGATTCTTATTTATTAGGTGTTGTGCGTAATGCGATACGTTAGTATTGGGGAACTTCTTAGGCAAATGTTCTTTAAATCTCTCGGTAAATTTTCTCCCCGTCTGGCCAATATAGATTTTATCGCATTCATTACACCGGATGGCTACATTATAGTTTGGGGCAGTTGTATAATTTATTAATGGACGTATTGGTATATTAGGATTGTGTAACTTTGGTAGTCCTCTGAAAGCAGGCGCTTTCGGATTTATAGTTTTGATACGTCGTCTAGTTTGAGCATCGAATAAATTAACACATTTATTCACCGCTGAATTTATGGCTCTTGTATATTTAATGGTGGAGTCATTATTTAGGGTCTTAATATTATTTTCATTTATAAAATCGTAGCATTTTTGTGTGTATTCAGTTTTATTGATGATAACTACTGTACTACCTTTATCAGCTTTAGTTATCATTGCGTCAAAATTTTCTAATTTTTGTTTGATGTTCTTCGCGATTTTAATTTCATTACTAGACCTCATGTTAAGCGTCCTACCCGACTGTAATGTATGATTTAATTTATAGTTGATTGCCATCCGTGTATCGTTCTGAATTTCCTGGTTTTTTATTTGTTTAATAACTGCTTCTGCATTTACGACTTCTCTTATTAACATGTCATTTCCATAATCAGATAAATTATGCAGTAAACCCTTAGATAATAAACTACTTTCTTCATTAGATAGTTCAATGTTCGTGAGGTTAGCTACACGCTTATAAAATTTGTGTTTACAAATTATTAGATATCTGCTTTGTATGTTATCTAATTTGTATAACATACCTAAAATAAATCAGAGGACTACCAAAGTTACACAAACCTAATATACCAATACGTCCATTAATAAATTATACAACTGCCCCAAGCTATAATGTAGCCAAAAAGCTACAAATAATTATCAAAAACAGCTTAGTAATGGACAACATACATAGTGTAAAAAATACAATAGAATTTATAAACAAAGTTAAAAACATTGAAGTACTGCCTAACCATAAACTGATCTCTATGGACATAGTGAACTTGTATACGAACATACCCGTGTTAGAGACGGTAAATATTCTCGAGAGACTTTTAATCAAGACAAAAGTCTTAAAACAGATACAAATTGATGAACTTATATTTTTATTGAAAATTGTTATACAACAGAATTACTTTACACACGACAACAAGTTTTTCATCCAAGAGGATGGGCTGGCCATGGGTTCACCGGTGAGTGGAATTTTAGCGGAAATTTACATGAATCATTATGAGAACAAGTACAGACTTTCTGACAAAAACAAGTTATATAATAAAATCATCTCGTACACACGGTACGTAGATGACACATTTTTAATTTTTGGTGGTACTCTTAGACAGATAGACGGATTGCTTACTTTTTTGAACGGCATAAACAGTAATATTAAATTCACTATGGAAGTAGAGTATAACAATATGCTGAATTTCCTGGACGTAACCACATATAAACATAATAACCTCCTTAGCTTTAAAACATATAGAAAGCCAACGACAACTGATATTGCCATACATGCTAGTTCCAACCATCCTTATACACAAAAAATGGCTACTTTTAACGTACTGGCACATAGATTGACGAATATACCGATGGACATAGAAGACTATAACGATGAAATTAATATAATAAACATATAGCAATAGTGAATGGTTACAATAGTAAAATCATTGATAAAATAATATATAAACACGCTAATAAATTAAAACGATCGGACAAAGTTAAAGATAAAACCCAATATGTTGCCGCTAGATATACGAACATACTACCTAATATACTACATAATGAACTAAAAAAGCTAGGGATTATTGTCTCGTTCAGGACCACGAATAAATTAACAAATATACTCAAGCCTCATACCACAGCATTACTAGAGGATTGTTCGGGTGTTTATAGGATCCGGTGTAATGAATGCGATAAAATCTATATTGGCCAGACAGGGAGAAAATTTACCGAGAGATTCAAAGAACATTTGCCTAAGAAGTTCCCCAATACTAATGTATCGCATTACGCACAACACCTAATAAATAAGAATCATACATACACTGGATTTAAAGAGACTCTGGAACATTTACATATAGGTAAAAAGGGTCAACTACTAGATGCCCTAGAAGAATTTGAAATATACAAGGCCTTAAGAATGAATAAAAGTCAGGTACTTAATGAACAATTGTCATTCAAGTCAAATAAACTATATGACACAGCAATGAAAATAAACCGTGAATAGCGTGTACGGATCAGTTGGAAGTCGGACTTCGGCCAGTGCACTGGTTCGGTTGTAGTGCGTTCCGATGCAAACTCGATGTTTTATGTTAATTTATTTAAGTGTGTTATGTGTTTGTGTCATTGTGAACTTTTTAACGAAACCCTAACAATAGGATAGATTTTGTTTTTACCTGAAGATGGGGATATAAGCCCTGAAACATGTTGTAATTTAATAAAAGAAGATCACTTAGTGGATAAAATAAGGTAATTATTTATTTAATCATATACAGTGATCTGGAGACCATACAGTAAATATGTATACTATTTTATTATTGGTACAAAGATGGGTGGGTGAATTACCTGTTTGTTGAGACTAATCATTGAATAAAGATTTCTGTCAGTAAGTATCATAAAAACAACTTTTTGCAATTGTATTTACAGTACACAACTTTGAAATGTACACATATATATATATTTGCGTTTATAGTGTCACGCAAGGGAGCTCGAGTAATATCATATTATACAAGAAATCATTCATGTATTTTTTTTATTGTTATATGTAATAACCTTTTAATTTAAAACTTAAGCATCATCACACCAATCATCAGTTTATTTGCAAATTTCCAGAATTCAATAAAAATTTTTGAAATTGGAAAATACACAATCAGATTGAAACATCAGACTGTCCAGGCAAAAAACAGCAAGATGGCAATAATACTGTCGGTGTGCAAAAGATAAAAGATCACATCTGACGCATGGAAAAACAGTGGAGCCAAAAAATAGGCAGTAGCATAGCACAGTTACAAGGATCAGTGATAGTTTAGTAAAACATATAATAGTCTGCAAATCATAAGAAACAGAGTTTTTAAAAAGGTGACTATCATAAATTTCACAGCACACAAAAAGTACGAAGAGCAGACTTTAACACAAAAGTATTTACTTTTGTTAGTATTATTTTGCTGTTAGTATTGGCTTAATATTTTTATATTAGTTTGTTATTTCATATGAACCACTGTGGAATACATTTGGTTCAACTGATTCCTCCCTTCTTCTCCTCTCTCTTCCTCCTCTCCCATATCTCCTTCCTTCTTGATCGATCTCTCCCTCCTTTTGTCAGTTCAGATGGCACCTGTCCTCTTCTTGGGTTTTTTCCTGGAAACCTTCAGAATTTGATATTAATTTATTGTTAACATGTAATGGTATTTACTATTTTACACTTTTTATTTACTTTGCTTGTTTACAAAACTCAGCTGTGCATCTATTTACTAGGACGCCATCTTGAAATACTACCAACTGTATAATTTCTTACCTTGGTCCAGAGTTTGTTTGAGCGAGCTAGGGAGAGCAGAATGGGGTTATTTGCAGTAATTAGTCTAATTCAAATTTGCATTGAACTAACTTTTATTTCTTCAATAATAATAATACAAATAAAATCCTCTTTTCCTTCATTTAGCTACTTTTTGAGGATTAACATAGATGCAAACACATGAAACGAAATCAGTTATGATTAAAATTTTATATCCTTTACATTATCAACAAAAATAAGAAATATGAATGAAATTACTAGATTATTTTTGTACAAACCAGCACTTCTTTTATATTTTCATATTCACTCTCTCTCTCTCTCGCTCGCTCTCTCTCTCTCTCTCTCTCTCTCTCTCTCTCTCTCTCTCTCTCTCTCTCTCTCTCTCTCTCTCTCACTCTCTACACATCTTTACAACCCCCGTTTATTGAGCTCATTATTTTGTTTCTCCTCTTTTACTTTATGTTTGAAATTAATTTTGTTGAGAAAAGAAAAATGTTGTATAATTTTGGTCGTCCTTTATGGGTACGTATCTGTTCAGAGTCCAGGAATGGCCATGCCTGTCACCCACGCACACTATGTCGATTAGGCCTACTCCGTATATTTTATTTCACTGATTCTGCATGTTTACAATAAGAAAAACTGTTAATCCGGTCTAATCAATGTTTAAATTTTGTTAATGCACATTTTACACTTTTAATAGGCAGTGGGCCCACCTGAAAATTCGTCCGCAAACTTATACGGCTGTACAGCACGAGAGTATAATTTCGACTTGGGCGACTGAAACTGTTCAAAAGTCTGAGCTGGAGGGGCTATCACGTGGTTTCATTCTATTGTTTAATTTGTATTACGTAGCCAGATTCTAAGGCGTTGCTGACCCGCCACACATTCCAGTGTTATGTAATTATCGGTTTGGCTCTTGACGTCATATAACGTGACTTCAGATGTGCAAAGTTCAAAGTTCGGATCGCTAAAAATAACTGTCTTCCGCTGTTAAATCAACCTTGACTCCAATTCGTGTACATTGTTTTTACCCAATACAATTTATAAATAAAATCTTTACATTTTCAATATGTCTCGGGAGGGTTTTACCTGTACCGTTACAAACACTATTTTTTCTTGTTGTTATTTCATAATTATTATTGCTTTTATGTTGGTGGCTTTATGTAACCTGTTTATTATTTTTTATCTGCTATTGGTTATAGTACATTTAAAATTGTTACATATGTGTGTATTGTACAAGGATTGTTCAATAGAAACACGTTTGATCTGCACAGCCATGACTTCATCGCCATGGCAATGGAATTCATTTGTTTATATTGTCTGTTTAAGTACTAGTGACGTGTCTGTCAAAAATATTTGCAGTTTGCTCTTTTCTAAGCATTGTGACTGGGTTGAAAAATGGCATTAGAAAATCCGTCCAAAGATAATCTGTGTGCTATTATTCAGTTTTTGGCCACTGAGGGGCGTCAGCCAATGTAAATTTATAAGAGATCGAAAGCTTATATGGTGACCTGTAGTTATTCTCATGTAGCCCAGATGAGTAAAGATCTGCTTGGTCATATGAAGTGGGAAGTCTTACAACATCCACCTTACAGTCCCAACTTGCCCTAGTGTGATTATCATGTTTTTGGCCCATTAAGAAATCACTAAAAGTGTTAAATTACAAATAAATCCAATAATAATAATAAGGTAATAAAGTCAAAGTTTATGTAATTTGCATAATTTATCTTGTCACCGGAATCACAATTGTTTAGCTCAGTTATATGCATTAGGCTTTTGGTCCAGAATTTCGTTAAGCAGACAGGGGCAGTGGCTGAAAGGTAGTGAAATAATGAGGGACACAACATTAGGCTAATACATTTGATTTTATTCAGTTAATTTTGATGTAATTTGTTACACTAATAACCAACAATCATGTTTATAAATTCAAAATGGCGTCGACTTCATTTCGTCTTGATCTCGCCTGTTCAAAGTTACACATATTTTAATTTCTTATTTTTCTTCAAATTAATTCTCTTTAATCGTTACTGTAATCATTTACTTCTTTTGATTTCTTTCTTTTTATATTTTTTAATAAATAACTTATTTGATCATAAACCAATGCCTCAAGCTATATTCAAGTTGGCCAACATAAACGTACACACTCTCACTTTCTCTCTCTCTCTCACATACGGTACTTTCACACATGTTATTTTTCTGGAATTGAGCTCATTCTTAGTTTTGTAAATTAGAAAATAATTTGTAAGGGCTTTCCTGAATAGTGATGTGGCGTGGGCTCCTCAGTAAGTGTCCATGGCGGTCGACAGGTGTAACGCCGAACTTTCGTCGTTTAGTCCACTGAAGCTACTTAAATTTCATTTTTGAATTACTCACTGACTCTATGAACTGTTACTGTTAAACTTGATCATAACTATTGCATTTTACTAGTTAATTATTACATTTTGGCAAGAATTTTGCCCACTGCACTATGGCGAGCGTATAGGCTCGGTGGCTGCTGTTGTTGAACTGGGCGGAAGCCGGCACAATTAGTATGCAAATTTGTTGCGCCTGACGTCATTGTCTATTGTTCTTTTCGCTTCCGTCTGGTTAATACGTAATGGTTTTTTAACTCGTCATTGTTTTGGTGACGATTTATTATCGTGGACCAATAGAAAGTCAGTATTGTTCGTTTTTAGCGCCTAACACGGCCATTATCGTTGTTTCAATTTGCTCGTACGCCTCTGACCTTGGTTCGGCTCTCCACCGGTGAATTTACATATTATTAGGGACTTGGGTCAAAACTAACCTTGTCTGATTTAACTTGATGATTACAATAAAATTTACAATAAAAACACCCTTACATCCCATTATTCCGATACAGACAATTTGGTACTGTTACAAAACCCCCTCAATGAAAGGTTTTGTGTCGAGACACAAAAACTTTCATTGACTCATTCATACTTTTCTAAAAGGATCAGTTCAGATATATTCCACAACCCCTTGTAGTGTTAATAAAAAGAAAATCTCAATCTCTTACCCTTGGTTCCATAGTGTCGATCGTACCCGTCTGACCTTACTGGACTTCTCCTGAGAGATCCCTACACCATAAGGCCATGAGGCACTGCACGCTCCTGTTCTGACGCTCCGGCCAGCGCAGGACCGCGGTCACAACACCATAAAAACTCTGAAACATTCAATACAAAATTTTAAAATAGTGGCCTTATTCATTTACATATCCGCAACTGATATGTTTCCTCTTAGATGCATTGGTTTGTGATTTGAGGCATTGGTTTCATTTATTTATAAACTACCAAATAACTCAAAATTATAACAAGATTTAAGACAGATCAGCCTTCTCCTCTTCGACACTCCTATATATTCTTATCAAGTTCTCTGACTTTAGTCAACATCAAATTACCTCTCTCATCATGAAATTTATATTCTTATAATAACACAAAACAACTTTTAACTTTCAAACCACAACTATTATTTTCATTCATTTATTTCAAATAACTTCATTATATTTATCTATCATGGCAGTACTTCAATACTATCTAAATTTCTTTGTTAATTTCTTTACTTTAATTTCACCCCTTTTCCACAGAATCATTTTTTTTCTGAGACTGGTTACTATAACACAAAATTTAATATTATTATGGTCACTACCCTTCTAGTAGTCTCCTAGCCACACACTCTATCATCAACATAATAAAACATCATAAAACATTGTACATTACATATTAACATTGTTACATTTACCTTACATTAAACAATTTAAATTTACATGATTTGTACCAAACTTTATCACATTACTACTTCAACAATTCTCTATTAACTTTTATTCATTTAACATTCATTTAGATTCTATACAACAACAAAATTTCAAATATACCATTACCCTTCCAGTTACCTCACCTTTCTACTATGAATTTTCCCTTTTCTAACCCTTTCATCCTCACTAGTTTGGGTGACTCTCTGTTATTCATTTTTCTCTATATCTTATTTTGGCATTGTCAATCTAACCTTACTACCCCTCCTTTTTTCTACTAACAACCGCTTCTAACCATTAATACATTATGACACCAATATCTCTATAATAACCCCCTTCACAAATCCCATTTAAAACCTCTGGCACCGCTCATTTTTGTACTAGTATGTGTGTATTCCCTCTAACCAACTCATTCCCTTATCGGTTCCTGACCCTTTCAGATAACCCTTTCCGGCACACAACGGTCCACTCCCGTCTCAACATCTCTCGTTGGACTCCTACACCAATACCCTTATTACAAAATATCACCAACAACAACAAATGTAATTACCATCCACATTACTCAACTCTACATATAATCGCTAACCACTGTGTCCCTAAAATATCTAACGCCTCTTTATATATCATCAACATCTCAGCACTTTATTTTCCCTAACTCCCAATAACTCTATTTAAATAACTCCAATGCCCTTATTTATCACTATCCCCCAACTCTTTTACAACATTTCAACTTAATACACCACTAGAAAATTCATCACTTACCTACTAACAACAATACCTCTCAATACCCAAATCTATTACCTGCTTAATCATTTACTAACCCTTATAACCTGAATCTCATAATATCATTTAAACTTCCTTTAGTTATTTAAAATCCTACAATACATGTTTACATAAAAATTACATAAAATACACAACAGCAAAAATACACAAATACATAGACATCAATACACAAAAATATACAATTCACATAACCATGAAATCATTTACCATAATCAGTCCATTTTTAAAAACACTGTCCACACACTTAAATGTTCATAACACAATAGAAGGTCTACCCTCCATCGTTAAACAATAGTCTTATCTTTGGTCTGTACAATTTATTTTTTATTAAATACGTTATATTAACATCATTAGTATAATACACATTTAAATTCTTATATTTTATAAAACCATCATAATTAATAGGGTTATTCCCTATCAATTCAACATACAACTTGTCACGATTGGTTATTGTCCTGTCACCTCCAGTATAATCAGTCACCACTAGGTACGTTATAAAGTCATTATTTTCATTATCATCTTCTCCTACTGCTATATCAGCTTCGACCCAAGGTAAGTATTTCATATAGTTTGTTTTCTTCCATCCTAATCTCTCTATCAACTCTTTATAACCTCTATCTAACTTAAATACTTGCATCTCACCATCTACACACAACTCTTTCTCTAAATATCTCTCACTCCATTCAGAGGGTACTACTACATTAAAACCTCTCCTGATTTCTACAGGAACAATACAACAATTCAAAAAACAATTATCGGTAGACCATTTATCTACCCAATACACTCGTGAAGCCTTTTCTTCACCCCCGACTACAATATTACGGGAAAAATTTACCCCCTGCAACCCCTTTATCTGTAAATTCTCTCTATACTTTCTCTCTAATTCATCAACACTTTTTATCACTTCATTATCAAATTCTACTCCCATTATACTTTTATCACCACTCTCAATACTCACACAATTATTTTCTAACACCATATTTGTAATTCTATTATCATAATTCTCACCACTACTTGCCTTGTCTTTATTTTCATTCAATTTATTTGATTCTCTACTCTTATTTTCTAACTGTATTTTGTCTAACTTTGTACCTATTTCATTTAATCTTTTGTCCAAATTACAACTCTGTTTTTTAATTTCTTTTTTGATATCACTCAATTGTACATCGAATTGATCAAATTTGACGCTCTGCTCATTAAAAAGCAGTTTCATCATTCTTATTATGTCATTTTCCTCAACTCTTTTTGTTGGGTCTGATGTTGAATGTATACTATCACCCATCATTTCTGATTCTGTTCTACTCATCTCATGACTGTTTGCCATTTCTTTTCTTTTTTATTATTAATATATTAACAATAATAAATTTATTTTAGTTGTGTTGAACTCTATTTGTACCATGCATAACCTATACAGGTAATCTCTATATATTTTTTTTTTCGTATATTTCACTACCCGTCTAACCTCTGCTTGTCTGCTTATTTATATATTTTTATTCATATATAAAGTCCCTGTTCGGGCGCCATCTGTTAAATTACAAATAAATCCAATAATAATAATAAGGTAATAAAGTCAAAGTTTATGTAATTTGCATAATTTATCTTGTCACCGGAATCACACTTGTTTAGCTCAGTTATATGCATTAGGCTTTTGGTCCAGAATTTCGTTAAGCAGACAGGGGCAGTGGCTGAAAGGTATTGAAATAATGAGGGACACAACATTAGGCTAATACATTTGATTTTATTCAGTTAATTTTGATGTAATTTGTTACACTAATAACCAACAATCATGTTTATAAATTCAAAATGGCGTCGACTTCATTTCGTCTTGATCTCGCCTGTTCGAAGTTACACATATTTTAATTTCTTATTTTTCTTCAAATTAATTCTCTTTAATCGTTACTGTAATCATTTACTTCTTTTGATTTCTTTCTTTTTATATTTTTTAATAAATAACTCTTATTTGATCATAAACCAATGCTTCAAGCTATATTCAAGTTGGCCAACATAAACGTACACACTCTCACTTTCTCTCTCTCTCTCACATACGGTACTTTCACACATGTTATTTTTCTGGAATTGAGCTCATTCTTAGTTTTGTAAATTAGAAAATAATTTGTAAGGGCTTTCCTGAATAGTGATGTGGCGTGGGCTCCTCAGTAAGTGTCCATGGCGGTCGACAGGTGTAACGCCGAACTTTCGTCGTTTAGTCAACTGAAGCTACTTAAATTTCATTTTTGAATTACTCACTGACTCTATGAACTGTTACTGTTAAACTTGATCATAACTATTGCATTTTACTAGTTAATTATTACATTTTGGCAAGAATTTTGCCCACTGCACTATGGCGAGCGTATAGGCTCGGTGGCTGCTGTTGTTGAACTGGGCGGAAGCCGGCACAATTAGTATGCAAATTTGTTGCGCCTGACGTCATTGTCTATTGTTCTTTTCGCTTCCGTCTGGTTAATACGTAATGGTTTTTTAACTCGTCATTGTTTTGGTGACGATTTATTATCGTGGACCAATAGAAAGTCAGTATTGTTCGTTTTTAGCGCCTAACACGGCCATTATCGTTGTTTCAATTTGCTCGTACGCCTCTGACCTTGGTTCGGCTCTCCACCGGTGAATTTACATATTATTAGGGACTTGGGTCAAAACTAACCTTGTCTGATTTAACTTGATGATTACAATAAAATTTACAATAAAAACACCCTTACATCCCATTATTCCGATACAGACAATTTGGTACTGTTACAAAACCCCCTCAATGAAAGGTTTTGTGTCGAGACACAAAAACTTTCATTGACTCATTCATACTTTTCTAAAAGGATCAGTTCAGATATATTCCACAACCCCTTGTAGTGTTAATAAAAAGAAAATCTCAATCTCTTACCCTTGGTTCCATAGTGTCGATCGTACCCGTCTGACCTTACTGGACTTCTCCTGAGAGATCCCTACACCATAAGGCCATGAGGCACTGCACGCTCCTGTTCTGACGCTCCGGCCAGCGCAGGACCGCGGTCACAACACCATAAAAACTCTGAAACATTCAATACAAAATTTTAAAATAGTGGCCTTATTCATTTACATATCCGCAACTGATATGTTTCCTCTTAGATGCATTGGTTTGTGATTTGAGGCATTGGTTTCATTTATTTATAAACTACCAAATAACTCAAAATTATAACAAGATTTAAGACAGATCAGCCTTCTCCTCTTCGACACTCCTATATATTCTTATCAAGTTCTCTGACTTTAGTCAACATCAAATTACCTCTCTCATCATGAAATTTATATTCTTATAATAACACAAAACAACTTTTAACTTTCAAACCACAACTATTATTTTCATTCATTTATTTCAAATAACTTCATTATATTTATCTATCATGGCAGTACTTCAATACTATCTAAATTTCTTTGTTAATTTCTTTACTTTAATTTCACCCCTTTTCCACAGAATCATTTTTTTTCTGAGACTGGTTACTATAACACAAAATTTAATATTATTATGGTCACTACCCTTCTAGTAGTCTCCTAGCCACACACTCTATCATCAACATAATAAAACATCATAAAACATTGTACATTACATATTAACATTGTTACATTTACCTTACATTAAACAATTTAAATTTACATGATTTGTACCAAACTTTATCACATTACTACTTCAACAATTCTCTATTAACTTTTATTCATTTAACATTCATTTAGATTCTATACAACAACAAAATTTCAAATATACCATTACCCTTCCAGTTACCTCACCTTTCTACTATGAATTTTCCCTTTTCTAACCCTTTCATCCTCACTAGTTTGGGTGACTCTCTGTTATTCATTTTTCTCTATATCTTATTTTGGCATTGTCAATCTAACCTTACTACCCCTCCTTTTTTCTACTAACAACCGCTTCTAACCATTAATACATTATGACACCAATATCTCTATAATAACCCCCTTCACAAATCCCATTTAAAACCTCTGGCACCGCTCATTTTTGTACTAGTATGTGTGTATTCCCTCTAACCAACTCATTCCCTTATCGGTTCCTGACCCTTTCAGATAACCCTTTCCGGCACACAACGGTCCACTCCCGTCTCAACATCTCTCGTTGGACTCCTACACCAATACCCTTATTACAAAATATCACCAACAACAACAAATATAATTACCATCCACATTACTCAACTCTACATATAATCGCTAACCACTGTGTCCCTAAAATATCTAACGCCTCTTTATATATCATCAACATCTCAGCACTTTATTTTCCCTAACTCCCAATAACTCTATTTAAATAACTCCAATGCCCTTATTTATCACTATCCCCCAACTCTTTTACAACATTTCAACTTAATACACCACTAGAAAATTCATCACTTACCTACTAACAACAATACCTCTCAATACCCAAATCTATTACCTGCTTAATCATTTACTAACCCTTATAACCTGAATCTCATAATATCATTTAAACTTCCTTTAGTTATTTAAAATCCTACAATACATGTTTACATAAAAATTACATAAAATACACAACAGCAAAAATACACAAATACATAGACATCAATACACAAAAATATACAATTCACATAACCATGAAATCATTTACCATAATCAGTCCATTTTTAAAAACACTGTCCACACACTTAAATGTTCATAACACAATAGAAGGTCTACCCTCCATCGTTAAACAATAGTCTTATCTTTGGTCTGTACAATTTATTTTTTATTAAATACGTTATATTAACATCATTAGTATAATACACATTTAAATTCTTATATTTTATAAAACCATCATAATTAATAGGGTTATTCCCTATCAATTCAACATACAACTTGTCACGATTGGTTATTGTCCTGTCACCTCCAGTATAATCAGTCACCACTAGGTACGTTATAAAGTCATTATTTTCATTATCATCTTCTCCTACTGCTATATCAGCTTCGACCCAAGGTAAGTATTTCATATAGTTTGTTTTCTTCCATCCTAATCTCTCTATCAACTCTTTATAACCTCTATCTAACTTAAATACTTGCATCTCACCATCTACACACAACTCTTTCTCTAAATATCTCTCACTCCATTCAGAGGGTACTACTACATTAAAACCTCTCCTGATTTCTACAGGAACAATACAACAATTCAAAAAACAATTATCGGTAGACCATTTATCTACCCAATACACTCGTGAAGCCTTTTCTTCACCCCCGACTACAATATTACGGGAAAAATTTACCCCCTGCAACCCCTTTATCTGTAAATTCTCTCTATACTTTCTCTCTAATTCATCAACACTTTTTATCACTTCATTATCAAATTCTACTCCCATTATACTTTTATCACCACTCTCAATACTCACACAATTATTTTCTAACACCATATTTGTAATTCTATTATCATAATTCTCACCACTACTTGCCTTGTCTTTATTTTCATTCAATTTATTTGATTCTCTACTCTTATTTTCTAACTGTATTTTGTCTAACTTTGTACCTATTTCATTTAATCTTTTGTCCAAATTACAACTCTGTTTTTTAATTTCTTTTTTGATATCACTCAATTGTACATCGAATTGATCAAATTTGACGCTCTGCTCATTAAAAAGCAGTTTCATCATTCTTATTATGTCATTTTCCTCAACTCTTTTTGTTGGGTCTGATGTTGAATGTATACTATCACCCATCATTTCTGATTCTGTTCTACTCATCTCATGACTGTTTGCCATTTCTTTTCTTTTTTATTATTAATATATTAACAATAATAAATTTATTTTAGTTGTGTTGAACTCTATTTGTACCATGCATAACCTATACAGGTAATCTCTATATATTTTTTTTTTCGTATATTTCACTACCCGTCTAACCTCTGCTTGTCTGCTTATTTATATATTTTTATTCATATATAAAGTCCCTGTTCGGGCGCCATCTGTTAAATTACAAATAAATCCAATAATAATAATAAGGTAATAAAGTCAAAGTTTATGTAATTTGCATAATTTATCTTGTCACCGGAATCACACTTGTTTAGCTCAGTTATATGCATTAGGCTTTTGGTCCAGAATTTCGTTAAGCAGACAGGGGCAGTGGCTGAAAGGTATTGAAATAATGAGGGACACAACATTAGGCTAATACATTTGATTTTATTCAGTTAATTTTGATGTAATTTGTTACACTAATAACCAACAATCATGTTTATAAATTCAAAATGGCGTCGACTTCATTTCGTCTTGATCTCGCCTGTTCGAAGTTACACATATTTTAATTTCTTATTTTTCTTCAAATTAATTCTCTTTAATCGTTACTGTAATCATTTACTTCTTTTGATTTCTTTCTTTTTATATTTTTTAATAAATAACTCTTATTTGATCATAAACCAATGCTTCAAGCTATATTCAAGTTGGCCAACATAAACGTACACACTCTCACTTTCTCTCTCTCTCACATACGGTACTTTCACACATGTTATTTTTCTGGAATTGAGCTCATTCTTAGTTTTGTAAATTAGAAAATAATTTGTAAGGGCTTTCCTGAATAGTGATGTGGCGTGGGCTCCTCAGTAAGTGTCCATGGCGGTCGACAGGTGTAACGCCGAACTTTCGTCGTTTAGTCCACTGAAGCTACTTAAATTTCATTTTTGAATTACTCACTGACTCTATGAACTGTTACTGTTAAACTTGATCATAACTATTGCATTTTACTAGTTAATTATTACATTTTGGCAAGAATTTTGCCCACTGCACTATGGCGAGCGTATAGGCTCGGTGGCTGCTGTTGTTGAACTGGGCGGAAGCCGGCACAATTAGTATGCAAATTTGTTGCGCCTGACGTCATTGTCTATTGTTCTTTTCGCTTCCGTCTGGTTAATACGTAATGGTTTTTTAACTCGTCATTGTTTTGGTGACGATTTATTATCGTGGACCAATAGAAAGTCAGTATTGTTCGTTTTTAGCGCCTAACATGGCCATTATCGTTGTTTCAATTTGCTCGTACGCCTCTGACCTTGGTTCGGCTCTCCACCGGTGAATTTACATATTATTTGGGACTTGGGTCAAAACTAACCTTGTCTGATTTAACTTGATGATTACAATAAAATTACAATAAAAACACCCTTACATCCCATTATTCCGATACAGACAATTTGGTACTGTTACAAAAGGACGGTGGTTCAAATCGGACGCTGAGGTAGAGTTTGTTGTTAACGAATGGTTCTGCAAGCAGCCGCAAGAATTTTCCCAGCAGGGAATCTACAGATTAGTGCAACAGTGGGACTCATACCTTAATGTTAATGGAGACTTCTTTTAAAATTGTTATATAAATAGTAAAATAGTTTTACCTTTTTCTTTTCCGTCTGGTGGCCTTTATCCTTTATAAATATCTACGTGTTTCGGGACATATGTCCCATCATCAGGAATATCCCTTGGTGAAGTTCGTCAATTATTAAAATATTAAAAACAGCTTTATATACAATTTTACACACATCACAATAAGTATAAATATAAACACAAAAAATATATAAAAACCCCCAAACGTGAGAACACATGCGATATCGCTGGTGCGGACCATGAAATACTATAGTCGACTGCTGTGCTCATGTTGTTATAGGTCGCGCACTATGGACCTTGTTTTGTATTCTTATCGCTGTGTCATACAGTGGATTTGATTGGAAATTCAGTTGTTCATTAAGAAGGACCTCTTTTGTGTTTTTATCTTTATAAGCCCTATATATTTCGAATTCTTCGACAGCATTCATATAACTTCCTTTTTTCTGCATACGTGGAGGAGTTGAAAGTTCGTCGTGAAATCGGTATAATTATGGTTTTTGTCCATCAGATGCTCGCGTAATTTGACACAGTTTTACTAAATTCTTTTTTAGGTAAATGTTCTTTAAAGCGTTTTTTAAAGGGTCTACCAGTTTGGCCAATATAGAAACTATCACAGTCGTTGCACATAATCTTATAAACGCCCGTCTTGTCCTCAACTGATTTTGAATGTTTAGGTAGGAGTATCTTATTAATGTTGTTATTAGTTTGGAAAGCCATTTTTATATTTATCTCACTGAATACTTTGTTTAAAATTTTGGGTAGGGTGTTACCATATTCTGATGCTATATACCTAACTTTATTTCTATTATTTTCTTGTAATTCTATGTTGTTTCTTTTTTCGGTGTTTCTTGACTAAACTTTCCACAATTGAACCCTTATAACCATTGGCCTTAGCTATGTACTTGATCGTGTTTAGTTCTTCATGAAAATCTTTGTCTTCCAATGGTATGGAAAGTAACCTATGTAATAAACTATGATATGCTGCCATTTTTTGAGAGAAGAGGTGATGTGACTCAGTATTTATCGTGAGATCCGTGGTTGTCGGTTTCCGGTATATTTGATATTGAAATTTTTCATCCAGTCTTGTAATTGTCAGTTCGAGGAAGTTACGTTTTAAAAAAGAATTTAGTTAAACTGTGTCTAATTACGTGCGCCATCTGATGGACAAAAACCATAATTATACCGATTTCACAACGAACTTTCAACCCCTCCACATATGCAGAAAAGGAAGTTATATGAATGCTGTCGAAGAATTCAAAATATATAGGGCTTATAAAGATAAAAACACAAAAGAGGTCCTTCTTAATGAACAATTGAATTTCCAATCAAGTCCACTGTACGACACAGCAAAAAGAATACAAAACAAGCTCCGTAGTGCGCGACCTATAACAACATGAGCACAGCAGTCGACTATAGTATTTCGTGGTGTGCACCAGCGATATCGCGTGTGTTCTCATGTTTGGGGGTTTTTATATATTTTTTGTGTTTATATTTATATTTATTGTGATGTGTGTAAAATTATATATAAAGCTGTTTTTAATATTTTAATAACTGACGAACTTCACCAAGGGATATTCCTGATGATGGGACATATGTCCCGAAACGCGTAGATTTTCATAAAGGATAAAGGCCACCAGACGGAAAAGAAAAAGGTAAAACTATTTTACTATTTATATACACATAAGTGGCCTGGATACCAAAAAGCATGGATTTAAAATTGTTGAATAAAAAATGCTTTACAGCCTCTAAACGTGTTTCTGTTGAACAATCCTCTGAAAAACAGTCTCACCTAATGGAATGAAATTATTATGAGGTGTGCAAATAATTAATGAAGGATGTCTGCCTGTTTTTTATATACAGTTTTAACTATGAAGACGCTTAAGTTTTATAGTGTGTGAACTACCCAATTACCAATATTGATGCATTGTTTGTGTTTTAGAATTATCAGTTATTGGTGCTGTTGTTACCACTAGTTAAGACTGAGTGTTATATAAAAAAAGTGCTTTACAATCCCACAAGCTTATACTAGTTTTGAACACATATGAAATCCATCAATGTTTTTGTATAATTATCAACAGTACTTGCCCTGTGACGCAATAAAAATTGTAAATAGCATCTGTAAAAATACTTTTGACAGATATGTAGCATACAGAAAGATAATGGTAACAATTTGTTAAATTTAATTCTTAGGCATAATTTTTTAAAATTCTTTCTAAGGTTTTTGCATATTGTAGTTGCCCATTTAGTTTCACAATGCTGTGTCAACATTATGTAGAAATTTGTAAAACTCAAATGTACTTTTTCTCTGACTGGAGGCTAGAATGTTATCACAAGACCACAGAGCTGACACAATTAACATAAGAGCAATAAACATTCACATGCCATACAACAAAATATAAGTAGTTACACCTACAACCTATAAAATAATGTATAGTGATATATTTGTTGTTTCAAAGAACAGTAATGTATGATTACAGTGAAGCATTGTGGCGAATTGAGGCTAGGAATGCGGCTATTGCAAATCATTATTACACGTGTGCCATAAATCGTGTAGGAACTGAGATCTTTCCAAATGAATTTACATCAGGTGACGGTAAACCAGCTCATAAAGAGTTTGGCCACTTCTATGGCTCTAGCTATGTAGCTGCACCGGATGGCTCAAGGACACCTGTATGTAAAATATTTTGATTTCATGTTATTATTTCATAATACAGATTTTAATTTCATTTACTATACTTAATATTGAAAATATTTTAACTGTAGTGATGGCAGTGAATTATTTGTTTACTTCTCTCTGTTTGTATTGATGTAGAGCTGTGTAAGTATACGTTAAGGCAACAGATTGGTACAGTTTCTTAAGATATCGGTTGCCTAAAAAGTTATGTCTTGTTTGTATTTATGTATTTAACAAAATATATATTATTAACTGTTAGTTTTGATAACTTTTGTTTAAATAGACCGAAAATAACATGTAAAAATGTGCCAGGAGATAATTTATAGGTACTACAGATTTTTATTTGGTCATATTAAATTTCCTAATAATGAGAATGTTTAAACTTAATTTGTATATGACATAGTGAAGCATGAGAACCTATGCACATCAGCAGTAGTAAATATTAGATACAATTCACAGACATGGCAAACAGATGTGCTGGTTGAAGGGGCATTGTAACATATTTGTTTCAAACATTGCAATAACATTACATTTTCACTTCATTAGAAATAAGATGTGTTGGGTAACTGAATCACTATACCAGTTTTATTTTGTCATTCAATTTTATTATTTGCCTTACATCTTATCACTCTACATATTAAAAAAAATGTCTCATTAATGGGACACCAGTGATGTGCAAATGAAAATGAAAATGAAAATCAACATGTAAACTAATCGACTGCAAAGATCTTTTCTCTAAACAGCTATGCCACCTTAATTGTGCTTCCATTTGACCAGCATTATATTGTGCATACAAAGTAGTTGCTAATGGTTACATTTCACAGTAATAATTTGATGTCATTATTAAGAGAATGCACCCGAGCAGCTTTAAAATGTACACACCTTTTTTTTATTTCTACATGGCTACAGTGATGAAAACTTTTGCTATTTTTATTTGCACATTGACAGAATATTTTGCATATTACTATATTTTTATATATTCCAGAAATTGGCTTCAAAACAAATAATATTACTCAAAATTTTGTTTAATTAGCTGCACCAGAATACCTGGTCTATTACTGTTTTACATTTTTTTAAACCATAATTATCCCGCATAAGGTATGCCAGCTCAAGGTAGCTGCTTATTGGTTTGACTCTGAGCGGGGTTGGCTGTACCCCCATCCAGAATGTCACTCCAGCTCATTATTGGTTGGGGTGGTACCAGATTTGGCTAGAATGAACCATATCTAGCAGTTTTCTTTCTTTTTCCCTGATATTACTTCCACTAACATATACCAGGTATCTGTTTTCTGTTCTATCAGTCTCCCTTGGCTACCTCTTGTTTTCTTCCAACCTCAAGACTATTAGGTTTCCAAGAGCTGTGGGATTATTTTTTGTTTCTTAGTGTGTTTTTATATATGTGTTAACATAAACAATTGAAAAAAATTGTCTGTAATACCTATCCTAAGTGATAGCTAAGTAGTTGTCTGGTAAATCTACCCTCTATGGAGGCTAGCCCCATATATGGGGTGGGGCAACTAGTGCTTAGGAAGACTTTTAGATGGAGCACTTTGGTTCTAGATGACATTCAAAGACTGCAATGAAAGCTGCAGAATCAGTTCAACACTTACTACCATCAATACTCTACAAGGTAGTGCAACCCGGCATAAGCAAAAATTGCAAAACCTCAAGAACCTGTCAATAAAAAATTGTACAAAAAGCAAGAAACAGGAAATAGAATTTAATATTGTGTGTATGGGGAGAAACTTGCAAAGGAGACTGAATGCATAGTAAAAAAATACCTAGGAAGAACAAGAAATATAATAGCCCCTGCAACACCACAAACTTCTCGACAATTACAGATAGTAACTGCGGAAAGATATATAAGCAAGCGGGTTGAAAAGAAAGTTGCATAACCATTAATGTGGTCAATATATGAATGTGTGATGAAATAAATAATCTACTCCTTGTAGCATACATAGAACCTAAGGTCATAGGCTACCATGAATAATGTTATATCTAAAATAAATGTGGCAGACTGGGATCAGTATTGTCATCTCATAAATGTACTCTGAGAAATATAAATGAATACTTTGTGCTATTACTAATTAACCCCATAATAAAATACAAAACAAAACTGATTAAACTTCCACTTACCGTCAATCGGTATTCTAGGGTCCAGGGTTGCGTCATACGAACGTTAGGATACAGGTGTAATTTTTAAGGTTGTGTGAATGATTTACACAATACATTTTTTATGAAGAGAATTCATGATCTTTTAATGTTTTAAAGGTGTAATAAGTTTTAACAAATTTTACTCATGCTTTCGCATATTAAACAATATTGAAATGGTTTCTTCTTCTCGTTATACTTTACAGTTATGCAATTTCTATTCTATCCTAGTCTACTAGCTTACCTTATTTTAAGTCATACTTAAACACAGACAGAGCCCAGCCTGCAATTTTTCACACTCACACATACATGAAATTTAATTTTAAAAACCCCAAATCATTTTAAAAATTTGTCGTAACCTTCACCGCCGGCAACGTGGTTTCCGCGCGCACTCGTTATTACTTTTCTGGATTTATTTTTTGTTGTCCGAAAGTTATAGAATTATGTTCTCCACTTTTTAACTCGACCGCGGTCACATAATTTTTTCTCTTATTTCACTTTTTACTGGTAAAATATGAAGTTTTGTAAAGAGCCTAACTTGGCTCGGTCCGGCGCCGGAGCGATCAGTTAACAAACTGGGAGGGAAAATGTAGCAGGTGAAGCTAACGTGATCTCATACTTTTGGTGGAAATCACTGCCTTGGGTTTCATCGCAGGAGTTTCGTCCCATGCAATTCATGTAGTTGTTGGGGTGACGACAGTATACGATCTCAGTGAGGCACTGGCTAGCGTCACGAGATGGGCGGTGACTTAGCCACATTTCCTTCAGCATGGATCGTAGGTCTCACAAAACTTCGTCTCTGCGCCATTTTCGATAGCGTCGGTTGATCTGCTTCGCGTCCCCGCCCGCGCACATTGTTGAGTAATGCGTACAGGCGCATGGTCACATTCAAACAAAGTTCTTGGAACTCTAGGGTGGTGCGAATTCTTTGACTGATTTTGCAACGTGATATTGCGTTGCTGCCTCGTTACAAACTGTTTTATTCACCACGTCTGTCACAATGGAATAAAACTTATAATATATTTTTATGAAACCCCGAAAATGAAATAAATACAAATACCCATAAATTTGGACCATTACAATACCCCCCCCAATGAGAAGTCTTCTGACAGAACAGAAGAAATCTCATTGATAAAACCCCTAATAGGACCGGTGAGGAACTGGTGGCCAACAACCCCCTTTTGTTCTTACTCCTCATGGGTAAACGACCCCCCTGGCTTGGCGACTATGGACGCATCTGAACAAGATCACTGGACTTCCCTGTAAGAGATCCCAACACCGAAAAATCGAACAGACACGCACCACGGCGCACCTCGCCTTCTATCATGCTACCCCAAAAATCCTCAATCCCTGGCTTAGATTACGCCAGATCCTCAGCCGATATGTTTCCCCTTATATGCACGCTGGGCTGCCTTTAGCAGATACTGGGCTCAAACACACACTCACACTACATACTGAAAAATCGAAAAATTCTTTGAAAATTTATTTAAATTACAACCCGTTGGTTGTTTTCATTTAAAATCAAATCACAAATTTTGTATCTATTTTGAATTATTCTCTTCATTGGTTCTTGTTTTTTGTTATCAGAAAATTATATCAATTGAACACTTCTTAAAAATAAAAGAACATCCTTAGCCTAACATGTGATTACCTAGAGTTTAACAATACAATTCAATAAAATAATTCAATAATAATAAACATGGTTAGTATACAAACAATAAAATAATCAAAGTTTAAAAATATACATTATCTGGCAGGCGCAGAATCAAGAAAATTTTTTTTTTTCACAAAAATATTTTCCAACAAATTTTAGAATTCAAAAAATTTAAATTTATTAACATATTTCTTTGCATGTTGAAATTATTTAAAGTTTGTTTAAATTGATCAAAAAACAAAAGTTGAATTAACTTCCTTACTATTAACTTATATGACCTCACTATCAGCTGATCAAAACTAGGTCAAGTCCACAACCTTGACCTACATACGTTATATACCAGTTCTATCTGAAAATACTCTTAACATCTGTAAAATTCTCTCTTAAAACACAAAAACATAATAAAATAAAACCTTTAAAATAACAAAATATTATTATAAATAACAATCGAATTGACATTTAAATTATTCAAAATAAACCCTTTATAACTTTACATTTCCAAATTCTATCACAAATTGGCCACTGGTTTTACTTAAAAATTTTATATTCTTGTTATAAATCTCTTTCTTTATTTGACAATCTTATTCTCCATTACTGTGGGTTATTTAAATACTTATAACAATTTAATTTACCACTTGGTAGGCTTACACTTATAACCTCTACCCCTCTGACTCTAATACTCATCAACTTTAACTAGCATGACACCCATCTCTATTAACATATCTATCCAAACACTCTCTAACCCCAACTTACCATTAAACTCAATTCGCCACCTTCTCTCAATATATATAAAAAATACTCTCTAACCCTTTGTACTTAGGATAAGTGTGTTTCCCCCACCCAAAAGCTCATCCCATTATGTTGGTTCCTGGATTCTACCTAAGGTAACCCTTTCCGGCGCCAAACGGTCCCTTCCCGTCCCAACCCTTATGTTGCGGACTCCTACATTACACTACCCCCTATTACAAAATTACCATCCCCAAAATCTCAATCTTATTACCTTACTTCAACTACAACAAAATAACATCATCAATTATAAACAACAATATATCCCTCAAAAGCTCTACATATATTACCCCTAACTACTGTGTCAACATCAATACTT
Organism: Magicicada septendecula; assembly: GCA_034769895.1. Taxonomy (NCBI): domain Eukaryota; kingdom Metazoa; phylum Arthropoda; class Insecta; order Hemiptera; family Cicadidae; genus Magicicada; species Magicicada septendecula. The sequence goes on along the minus strand of CM068376.1, from coordinate 198,791,157 downwards.
CTCGAATCGTATTACATTACCTCATAACAACATTACATTACTTCAAAACAATATTTCTATTTTTTACTACTTCAACTTTAACTTCAACTTGGACTGAGCTATCTGTCCCACAAAATCTTCATCACCCCAGAAACTATCTTTTATTAGCTTTCACAAATTATTACTTTATTTCTCAATTTATCAAATTACTTTTCTCATTACTTTAAATAGCATCTGTAATACCTTGAAACATCACATTAAACATTAATTACCTGGAACATTTACAACCAATATAACAGTGACATTTTATTGCTGATCAGCTGACATTCCTAACAAAGTGAAAATACATTTCAAAAATTGTGCAGATTACCTTAAGTACATATGCTTATCAATACTTACATCTACCATCAATGTTTCCCCTTTCTCTGATTCTGATAATTTATGTTAACCGCCTGCCAGTCGGTTTAGTCATCTATTTAGTTTAAAAAATACACATTATATTAACACATATCTTTATCAATTCTTATATCTACCCTACTACAATAAAATGTTACATTAAAAAAATATAGAATGAATACCTTATAGTGATTCATCACCCTAAACTTTTCAAATTTATTACTAATAATTATTATATATCATCTTTCAGTTATTATTAGAATTTTAATTATTATTTTTATTTAACGCAATTATTTCAAATCATCTCATTATCGAATTAAACTCTTTTCATCTGAGTTACACCTGTAAACATCTTTATTATACATGATTGGTATTATAAAAATTTTTATACTTACAGTCCATTCAAAATGACATACACAAAACATATTCACCATACCCCCTAATACTTCCACCTCACCTCTGAAACATTTAACACAATTGTTAGTTTAAATCACACAATTTATCCTTTAATTACCAAATTCACAAATCTCGTAAAAATAATTTAAATTCATTAAAAAAATTTATTGATACAACATTTAAATCAGTCAAAATATTTAAAACATATCAAATTGGTTTAATTACATTAATTACTGAATATACAAATTCCATTGCCATCACAACAATTACGATTAGCCAATTACTGTCTTTCAGAATTAATTCTGTTTATTTATTTAAATTGCCAAAATATTAATATTATTATTACAACCCTCTACACACACTTGTTAGCTTAACATTCTACAATGCACACAAATAAATTTACTACAAATATTTACAAACTTCTGTCATTAACTGTTCCATTTTTCACATTTCATTGGCCAAATCTGCCAGGTCAAACCACAAAACAAAAGATTTATAACTGTCCTTTATTGTTTTATGGCCTACCCTCCATCGTCATAGATTAACCTTGGTTTTATATAACATTGTTCAATTTCATTCACACACAAATTACTCTCTTGTGTGGCATAACCATAAAAACCAAATTCATTCATTTTACTAAGATAATCATGCAACAAGTCAACGTTAAGTACATTTGTTAAGTCTCCATCAGTAATTATATTCATTATCGGGTTATTTGCTTTTGTATTATCAATCAAATCATTATTATTTAGGCACACTTCTAACCTTACTTTTCACTCATCATAATTTCTATTCAATTCATACAATTCTGTTTCTTTATTAATATACAATTCTCCATTTACATCTCTCTCATCATAATACCATATTACACTCCCAATATTATTCCAGACAGAGGGTACAAAATTATACAACAAAAATAAACACTTCAAATCTTCTACCAACACGGGACTCTTGCCCTTCAAAAACAACACTGGTGAACACTCTGGTTCAGAACAAATAAGGGGAAAATTTACCCTCTGCCCCCATTCTACCACTATACTGTCTTTTCTCTCTCTCTCTAACTCATAAGCATACATTAACATTTCATTATCACTACATTCTGCAATTTCATCAGTACTCTCACTATTTATTTTCACCGTATCACTTTCTGATACTAACTCTTCTATTAATACACTACTATTCTCAGTATTACTTTCATTATTTTCGACATTATCATTATCATTTGTTGACTCTTTGTCATTATAATTTTCATTCGTATTATCTTTATTTGGATTTATTACAACTACTCCCATTCGCTCACTACTCTGCTCTAATTTACTCAAACTAGTTATTATTGTTTCATTATTATTTTCAAAACATTTATGCATTTCTTGGATCTCATTTTTCAACTCATCAAAACGATTATCATTACTATCGAAATGTTTATTTAACTCATTAAATTCACTCTTCTGTTCACTGAATTTCATATCTAACATTGTTTGTATCATTTTAAACATTTCGTAATTATCGTCAGACTTTTTATCTTGGACCGGTGTCGACTGACTTTCTGTTTTATTGTCAGTGAAGCTGACTTCATTATTATTGATTTTGCTTTCTCTATTCGATTTTGGGGTCGTTTGGATCCCCGAATCATCTGTACTATTTGATTCATTCGTGTTGCTTATATCTATAGTTTTGTCGTCTTGACCCACATTCGGTGTTGAATGTACTTCAAGACTGCTCATAACAGCTGATTCATCAAATTCAGCTACTTCGCTTGTAACATTTAAGTCGGACAAAACGACTTCCTTCTCTGTATTTTCCATTTTTGTAATTTTACTTTATCTCTTTTTTATAACTTTATTATTGGTTGTTATATACTTATTTATTATCTGAACCAACTCTCATGTCTTAACTCTTTGACTATATTTTGCATTACGTATTTTCACTTAACCTCTAAATTACGCTTGTATCTTATTTGTAGGTATGGAATTTCATTAATTTATTAAATTCGTTCCAGTTCACGGCGCCATTGTGCTCTTACTAATTAACCACATAATAAAATACAAAACAAAACTGATTAAACTTCCACTTACCATCAATCGGTATTCTAGGGTCCAGGGTTGCGTCATACGAACGTTAGGATACAGGCATAATTTTTAAGGTTGTGTGAATGATTTACACAATACATTTTTTATGAAGAGAATTCATGATCTTTTAATGTTTTAAAGGTGTAATAAGTTTTAACAAATTTTACTCATGCTTTCGCATATTAAACAATATTGAAATGGTTTCTTCTTCTCGTTATACTTTACAGTTATGCAATTTCTATTCTATCCTAGTCTACTAGCTTACCTTATTTTAAGTCATACTTAAACACAGACAGAGCCCAGCCTTCAATGTTTCACACTCACACATACATGAAATTTAATTTTAAAAACCCCAAATCATTTTAAAAATTTGTCGTAACCTTCACCGCCGGCAACGTGGTTTCCGCGCGCACTCATTATTACTTTTCTGGATTTATTTTTTGTTGTCCGAAAGTTATAGAATTATGTTCTCCACTTTTTAACTCGACCGCGGTCACATAATTTTTTCTCTTATTTCACTTTTTACTGGTAAAATATGAAGTTTTGTAAAGAGCCTAACTTGGCTCGGTCCGGCGCCGGAGCGATCAGTTAACAAACTGGGAGGGAAAATGTAGCATGTGAAGCTAACGTGATCTCATACTTTTGGTGGAAATCACTGCCTTGGGTTTCGTCGCAGGAGTTTCGTCCCATGCAATTCATGTAGTTGTTGGGGTGACGACAGTATACGATCTCAGTGAGGCACTGGCTAGCGTCACGAGATGGGCGGTGACTTAGCCACATTTCCTTCAGCATGGATCGTAGGTCTCACAAAACTTCGTCTCTGCGCCATTTTCGGTAGCGTCGGTTGATCTGCTTCGCGTCCCCGCCCGTGCACATTGTTGAGTAATGCGTACAGGCGCATGGTCACATTCAAACAAAGTTCTTGGAACTCTAAGGTGGTGCGAATTCTTTGACTGATTTCGCAACGTGATATTGCGTTGCTGCCTCGTTACAAACTGTTTTATTCACCACGTCTGTCACAATGGAATAAAACTTATAATATATTTTTATGAAACCCCGAAAATGAAATAAATACAAATACCCATAAATTTGGACCGTTACAACTTCACTTAACAAGGATAAGCAGAATTAACCTATCAAAGTTATAGCCTGGGGTTTACACCCAGCATGTAAGCAGAAAATTATCACAGGAAACTTGTTACATACAGGTGTAGATATAAGGATGTAATCAATATTATATATTAAAAAAGAGAAAAAATAGAAAACAGCAATGTCAAGTAACATCTGTATTCATTTATATTAATGTTTGGCAAAACAGAAGACATCAAAAATAGTTTATGAAATGGATACAATTTTAGGATTAAAGGTTAAGATAGAACCCTTGCACAAAAGAGCAGCTCTTATTCCTCAATGTGAAGTATATCAGGCATATGGACTTACTCAGTCTTACTGCAATAGGGGAACAAGGTGTGTTATATGAGCAGGTAGACATCATAATGCAGTTTATAAAATGAAGAGATTCAACAAAGCTAAATGTGCAAACTGCTGTGAATTGCAACCAACAAATTACTGAGGCTGCATTATTCCTAAAGATCTCCAGAAAATCTGAATGCAAATTCTGTGTGATAAACAAAGACACATGTAAACCTCCACCACTGCACAGTAACTTACAAAAAGTTGTAGAAAATACAGGTGAATATTGCTGCATTGATGCGTTACCTTCTGAGCAAAGTATAAGTGGGCATTTGTACACAAAATTAGCTAAGAACATTCAGCAACAAAAAGTGAAAAAAGGAAGTTAAACAAGATGAAACTAGTCAAATACTACAAACAGTATTAGAAAAACCTACTAAAAAGAAGAAATAATTTTTTTTTAATTCTAGACAAGATCACAAAGCTAGTAAACAGGACTGGGGCTACTGTCTGCAAGAATAAATAAACTACCTTCATTTATTAGAAATGTCAATACATTCTAATAAATACATAACAATACATTGTAATTTATTCTAATGCCAGTACATTACTTCAGCATTTTAATGAGTTAGAAGCACTTTTATAGGACCAGCAATTGTATGTTTGATCTCTGAAACTCATGTCATGAGACAAAACTTTTTACATATGCAATATAACAACACGGTTCTAACAAGCATTATAACATGGTTGCTCAGCTGTGATTATTAAGGAAAATATAAAGCACATTGAGGAAACTAATTATGGAACATATGAAATACAAGCAAGAACTGTGAAACTTGTTTCTAAAATTAGAACGTTTGCAGTGACAGCAATACATGCTAGAAATAGACAGTTAATTTCCTTGGGGTTTTCTAGTCACTAGGAGACCACTTTATAGTTGGAGGAGCCTTCAGTGCAAAACATACACATTGGGATTGCCGACTTATTACCACCAAAGGTAAGCATCTTATAAAGTGATTAAATTAACAAAATGTGAGTGCCAGTCTACTGAAAACCAACTTATAGGCACATGGATTTAAATAAGATTCCTGATCTGATAGATTTCTTTGTTCTGAAGAGAACAGAAGCTTATAACATAAGTACTGAAAAATGCTACAATTTGTCATCTGAACATTAATGTCACAATGTCATCATGACACCTATAATATTAACACTAAATAACAGTAATACAAATCACTTCCACAATCACCGACAAATAAGTAGACAGACTGGATTGGATTTGGAGAAGAACTTGAACAACAAGTTGAGTTCAAGGTTCTACTGAGAACAACTTACAATTTGACAGGATGGAACAATCAGTATATGACATACAGCAAGCTGCGTGGAATGCACTCGTGAATTAAAAAGAAAATTTCAAGAGATAAATTACACTGAAGAAATAAGAGAACTTGTTTCAAAGAAAAGAAAAGCTGTAAACTTGACAACAGACTAGAGCATCTGAAGATAAAAGAAATTTTAACCAGTTAATAAAGAGGTTAAGCTTAATGAAGAGATACATTCAGTCAGAAATGAAATATTTACCAATTTCTTAAGAGACCTGACAGATAACAAGGATACTATGTATTCCCTCTGAGAAATTACCAAGAGTTCAAAATGACCAGAAAACCATAATACACCCATTAAAAAAGATAATGCCACATGGGATGAGGAAGGTGTTGAAAATGTTTTCTGTACATTTAATGAATCCTTTTCACCCACATCCATTTTCTGTGATGAAATTCTTTCAGAAGTGGATAATATGGAAAATAGAACAACTGAACCCATAACTCCTAATAAGGTTGTAGCGGGTCATTTTTGGGTATTTTTTTATTTTAACAGTTAGGGGCATATGAATTTTTATGTATTTCATTTTGGGCGGACTTTTCATAAAATCATTGTGCAACCGAATTCATTTCATTTATAATGGACCACGTGTTAACAGAACGGTGTTGAGCAAGATTGGTTGAGACAAAGGCGATACGCAATTTCCATTGTGCAACGCAACGAGCAAAGAATTCACCTCCACAAATTTCCAAGAACTATGCGAGAGTGTGGCAGTGCACACACGTCACTACGCGCGCATGGGCGCATACCCAAGCGAGATTGGAAAACTCAAGATGGCCTGAGCAGATTTAATTCAGCAACGTGCGTTTGGGCGGTAGGAAATCATGGCCCTTTTGTGACATTAGCCAGTGCCTAGTTGAATTCGTCTGCTATCGTCACTCCAACAACTACAGGCATGGCATAGGACGAAACTGTGACGACTAACTGTAAGGCATTGATGTCCGTCGTCTCAACAAAAAATCATCAAGGAGTGGGGAACTGAGAGACGCTGGCAGTCCTTTGCCGACTTTCGACGGCGCAGGCAGTCCGTTAAACGGGGCTCAAACAAATAAAACTTTTCTAAATTAAAATTCAGTGCAGTACATAAAATGAAGTGCGGCTAATCTGATACAACAAGGAACAACAAGAACCCATACAAACTATTTTCGGACACGACTAAATACAAAATGAAAAACTTAAGTGCTCAAGTTATAAACGCGTGCCGGCAGGGAGAGGTTTTTAAAATGTTAAGGGTTTAAATAATATTTTGGTATAAATGTGAGTGTGGCAAAGCTGGGCGGCTTTTGAGTATATTTGTGTTTATATTTGCATTTGTGTCTGGTCAAACATAAGGTAAGCTATAGTCTGTAAGGTGCAAAAGTTGCACAACATGTAACAAGAAGATTTAACATTTCAACATTTCTGAGTAATAAAAAAGTCTGATTTCTCTTCCATACAATTGAGAGTTAAATTCTTTCAATGCCTTATTTCGTTATATGTATCGTCAGAGTTCGTCGAACGAAATGGGTTTACCTCCACTACGAGATCCGGCCAGATCATTGCTAAACGGTAAGTATGAAGTTGAATGTAAGTAAACTATAAATATCAATATTACCAAAAGAAAAAAAGTTACAATTGGTGCCTGACCAGGATTTAATATAACTGAAGAGGGGTTATCTTAACGCCGGCCTACATCTGACGATGCATAACGAAGTAGGGTTGTGAAAGTAAATTGATGTTGTAATATCAGTTTTGAAAAAAGACTGATCATTGGTAGTTGTTACGTAAGACAAAATAGATCAAATAAAAATGTCTGAAAACACAGAGAAGAGCAGTATAGTAGATTCAATTATGAGTGAGAGTGGCATTGGTTCGATGAACCCGTCACCAAGTGTGAGCGAAGTAAGTCAGTCAAGGCCAACAGCTGAGTTGAGCGTGCAATCAATAGTTAACGATGACCTAACTGGATCAATTATGGTCGATCACGCAGAAGCGAAATCTACCCCAATATTGATTAAATCGAATAAAACGAAAGAGAAAAAATTGTCATTAGACGACCTATTAGATTTTATGAAAGTTAATTTCGATAAACAGAATAATGACCTCAATAACCTCAATAAACGTTTTGATGATAATGATATAATTTTGAATAATATGAATAGTAATTTCAATGCAATAAATAAACGTTTTGATATTAATGATGAGAAATTTGAAATTTTAAGTAACGAATTCAAAGAACAGAAAATAAAATGCGAACAGCAGAATATTAAAAATGATATTATTTTTAATGAAATTAAAGAACAGAATATTCAGTTTCAGCAAAATATAAATATAAAATTCGATGGTTTAATAAATAGTATACAAGACAAGAATGTATGTCTTGAAAATGCCAATGAAATGACAAGAAATAGTCTGAATAAAGTAGAACAGAGTAAGAATAATACAAACGAAAGTTGTAATGACAATGTTGTGTTAGGTAATGAATTAATAAATAATAATGATGTTGATAATAACGAGAATAATAATGTAGTCGAAAAATTGGTATCTGAGAGTACTAATGAAGTTGTAGAATGTGATTATGAGATGTTAATGTGTGTTAATGAGTTAGAGAGAGAGTGGAAAGAGAGTTATATTACAGGCATGAAACAGGGGGTAAATTGTTTACGAGGTAGAATGGGGGGTGAAGGAAGACCTTCACGTATATATTGTGTAGACAAATGTGCTACAAATAATTGTTTTTTGAAGTTTTTTGCTTTTCCTGTAGAAGTCAGGAAAGATTTAATTGAATGTATACCCTCTGTCTGTAATACTTTTGAGAGTGTGATTTGGGGTTATGATGAGAGAGATATAGGGGGAGAATTGTATGTTTGTAAAGAAACAGAAATATATAATTTAAATAGAAAGTATGATGAATGGAAGGAAAGTTTAGAAGTATATGTGAATGATAACGACTACAATGATTTAATAAAAATGATTAACCCAATAGTTAATGAATTTAATGATGGAGACTTGACAAAAATACCTAACGTAGACTGGTTTAACGAATATTTGAATAAGTTGATTGAAGTTAGTTTTTCTGGTTACGACACACAAAACAGTCATTTGTGTGCTGATAAGATTGAACGATGTTATGTAGAACCAAGGTTGATTTGGAACGATGGAGGTTAAACTATTAAAACAATAAAAGACAGTATAAATATTTTGTTTTATGGTTTTGTGACATGGCAGAATGGGACAAATGAAGTGCGGAAAAACTGAACAATAAATAAGAGTTTGTAAATAAAATGTAGTGAATTCACATGTGTGTATGTAAGATGATTGTTGTGATAATAATATTGAAATATTTGCAAGTAAATAAATATCAGAATTAATTTTGAAAACAGTAATTGACTAATGGTGATTGTTTTGATAACTATATAATTTATATTGTCAGTCATTAATTAATTTAAACCAATTCGATATGCTTAAATATTTTGATTGCTTGTTTAAATGTTAATTCATTAATTTTTTATGAATTTGCTTTATGTCATGAGAGTGGAAAGTTGGCAATGAATGACGAATTGTTTAATTTAAATTAATTTTGTGTAAAATGTTTCAGAGATGGTAGTGATTACGTTTTGTGTGTATATCGTGTTAAATGGAGTGTAAGTATGAAAATTTTATAATCATGTATAATAATAAAAAATGTTTACAGGTGTGATTGAGGTGTTAATGCAATAGTGAAATTTTAATGCAATCATTGTGTTGAATAAATATGATAATTAAAAATTTTAATAATAAAGGAAACGTGATACTTAATAATTATTAATAATAAATTTTGAAAACTTCAAGAAAGTTAAACGGTAAAAGGTTATGAATGGGTTAAATGAGTGTTGATGCAAATATTATATGATAATGTATATACAAATTTTAATTAGTTGTCAATTATAATTAATTATTAAGTGGCTATTGTGGGGGTTGCCTGTGCTCTCACAAGTAGCGAAAAGGGTTGGGGGTAGCAGTGAGTGTTACCTCCATCGGAGGCCAAACTGGCGATAAATGTGCGGCACACCTTATCCGTGTAAAATAAAAATTTTTACACACAATACTAAATAACGTGTCGCACATAAAAATATTGATGTGAAACAGGCAGTGAAATGAAAGTTTAGATTTCCTCAACTTTTCGGGCGGTTACTGCCTTACCAGCACTAACCGTGGTTTTGGCTAGCGGCCAGCTATGGTCATACCAAGTCCCTTGACCATAGCTGACTTGAAATTGGTATATATTTGAAATTCAATGGGGGGACATTAGAGGAAATCTCCGGAACTAGGGAACAGCGGCTGCCACTCTGTTCGAGGAGGAACAGCAGAGCCAGGTGGCAGATACGTTTTTAAGGGTGTATGATTTTATAACAAGAACATGTTGATGTTCACAACTTTAAAACTTAACAGCGGAAGCAGAGACACGGAGAGGTAAACCCTGCTCCAAAATATACAGTCTCTGTGGAAGCGAAAGGGCGAGACAGTCCTCCATAATCTGAAATAGTGTGTGTGGCAGGGAGGTGACGTAAAGGAGTCACGAATTTAAAATTTTATGACAAAAGTTTTTGCTTATTCAAAGTTTAATCCAATCAAAAATGCTTGTGCTCTGTCCACATAATTATATGCTCAGACTCGTAAATTAAGGTGTTCATGCTATAATTTTAAGTGTATTATATTATTGTTGTCTATTAGATAAGCATTGATAAGTATATGTAATTTTATTATGTGTGTATTTGTTTAAGCCAATAAGTAAATCGTCTGGCAGGTTAACATAAGCATCAGAATCAGAAAAAAGGGGAAACAACGAGGTGAGAAGTGAGAATAAATAAAAATAAAGAGGTATATTCCATGTAAATTGTTCAATTTTAAGATGTGTTTTTATTATGTTAGGATATCAGCTGATCAGCAAGAACGTCACTGGTATATTGATTTGTAAATGTTACAAGTAATTAATGTTGAATGTACTACAGATATTTTGAAGTAAAGATAAAAAGAATATGAGAAATAAAATAACAATTTATGCAAGATAACAAAAGATAGTTTCTGGGTGATAAATATTTAGTGGGACATGTAGATCTGTCCCAATTGAATTCCAAGTGAAGTTGAAATAATGAATAGGATGTAATGTTGTTTTTGAGTTAATGTATGTTATAGAATTTGGTGAAATATTGATGTTGACACGGTAGTTGTGGAGAATTTATGTAGAGTTTTGAATGATATATATTTATGTTTATGATTAATGAGGGTATTTTGTGTATTTGAAGTAATGTAATGAGATTGAGATTTTTTGGGGATGGCAATTTTGTATTAGAGGGTAGTGTAATGTGGGAGTCCGCAACAAGGGTTGGGACGGGATAGGGATAGATTTTAGTAAGTAGGGGCCGCCTTAGGTAGAATCCGGGCCGCCCGATAAGGGAATTGAGTTTTTGAGTAGGGGAAACACGTATCCTATACAAAGGGTTAGCGAGTATTTTATATGTAGAGAAGGTGGCGAATTGTGTTAAATGGTAAGCTGGGGTTTAGAGTGTCCTGATTAGTAGATATTTTTGGTAGAGATGGGTGTCATGAGAAAGGAAGTTGATTAATATTAGAGTCAGAGGGAGAAAGTTTATATATGTATAGAGATCTAATACAGTAATTGAGAATAAATGAGTTACAACACCCAAAGTAATGTAGAATTAAACTGTTAACTAAAGAGAGGAATTTATAATAAAGAATATACAATTGTTTTTTCAACCAGTGACAGAATTTTAATAAAATTTGAAAATAATGTAAAGTCAAGAAGTGTTTATTTTAAATAATTTAAATGTCAAGTTGATGATTAATTATATTAATATTTGTTCATTTTAAATATTTTATGTTATTATGTTTTGTATTTCAAGGTAGGATATTACAGATGTCAATGTGTTTTCAGAAATCATATATAACATATGTAGGTCAAGGGTTTTGGACTTGACCTAGTTACGATCAGCTGATGAGGTCATACACCTACTAAGCTTGTATAGTAGGAATCCAATTTTAATTTGTTTGTTTGATTAATTCAAACCAATATTTGAATAATTTTAATAAATGTTGTTTGATAAATAAATTTAATAAAATTTTTTAATGAATAAATTTAAATTTTTTTTTGAATTTTAAAATTTTTGAAAATTTTAATTTTTTTTTAGAAAAAAAAAACGATTTTTCGCCTGCCAGCGAATGAATATGTTACATAATGATTCTTTTATTATGTGTGTATTAACCATGTTTCTTTTATTGTATTGCATTATATTGGTAGACTATAAGTGATTCTCCATGTTAGAATAGATGTGTTTATATTCGCAGAAATGTCTAGATTAAGTCATGTTAAAGAAAAAAGAGAAAAAGAGGAAGAGAATTTTTTGATAAACGATTAATTTTTGAATTTTGATTTTTCTAAATTTTTGATAAATTTTAAAAGCAATTTTTCCACTTTTAATGTGTTATGGTAATATGTAATGTTAGTGTGTGTGAGCCCAGTATTTGCTAAAGGCAGCCCAGCTTGCAAAAAGGGGATCCATATCGGCGGAGGAGCTGGAATAATTTTAGCCAGGGATTGAGGATTTTCGGGGGTAGTATGTTAAAAGGTGAGGCGCGCTGTGGTGCGAGTCTGATCGATTTCTCGGTGTTGGGATCTCTTACGGAGAAGTCCAGTGATCTCGTTCAGATGAGTCCATGGTCGCTGAGCCAGGGGGGTCGTGTACCCAGGAGATTAAGAACAAGGGGGTTGTTGGCACCAGTTCCTCACCGGTCCTCTTCGGGGTTATCGATGAGATTTCTTCTGTTGCGAACAGCAGAATTCTCATCGAGGGGGTATTGTAGCGGGTCATTTTTGGGTATTTTTTTATTTTAACAGTTAGGGGCATATGTATTTTTATGTATTTCATTTTGGGCGGACTTTTCATAAAATCATTGTGCAACCGAATTCATTTCATTTATAATGGACCACGTGTTAACAGAACGGTGTTGAGCAAGATTGGTTGAGACAAAGGCGATACGCAATTTCCATTGTGCAACGCAACGAGCAAAGAATTCACCTCCACAAATTTCCAAGAACTATGTGAGAGTGTGGCAGTGCACACACGTCACTACGCGCGCATGGGCGCATACCCAAGCGAGATTGGAAAACTCAAGATGGCCTGAGCAGATTTAATTCAGCAACGTGCGTTTGGGTGGTAGGAAATCATGGCCCTTTTGTGACATTAGCCAGTGCCTAGTTGAATTCGTCTGCTATCGTCACTCCAACAACTACAGGCATGGCATAGGACGAAACTGTGACGACTAACTGTAAGGCATTGATGTCCGTCGTCTCAACAAAAAATCATCAAGGAGTGGGGAACTGAGAGACGCTGGCAGTCCTTTGCCGACTTTCGACGGCGCAGGCAGTCCGTTAAACGGGGCTCAAACAAATAAAACTTTTCTAAATTAAAATTCAGTGCAGTACATAAAATGAAGTGCGGCTAATCTGATACAACAAGGAACAACAAGAACCCATACAAACTATTTTCGGACACGACTAAATACAAAATGAAAAACTTAAGTGCTCAAGTTATAAACGCGTGCCGGCAGGGAGAGGTTTTTAAAATGTTAAGGGTTTAAATAATATTTTGGTATAAATGTGAGTGTGGCAAAGCTGGGCGGCTTTTGAGTATATTTGTGTTTATATTTGCATTTGTGTCTGGTCAAACATAAGGTAAGCTATAGTCTGTAAGGTGCAAAAGTTGCACAACATGTAACAAGAAGATTTAACATTTCAACATTTCTGAGTAATAAAAAAGTCTGATTTCTCTTCCATACAATTGAGAGTTAAATTCTTTCAATGCCTTATTTCGTTATATGTATCGTCAGAGTTCGTCGAACGAAATGGGTTTACCTCCACTACGAGATCCGGCCAGATCATTGCTAAACGGTAAGTATGAAGTTGAATGTAAGTAAACTATAAATATTAATATTACCAAAAGAAAAAAAGTTACAAGGTTCTCAGTGAGATCCAAAAAATGTTAAATCTCGAATCAGGTATGATTTAATAACTAGGCATGTAATAAAAGAATTACTAAATATATTTAAAAAACTTCCATAAAATTGGCGATGTGATCATGTTCCTTAAATCATGCAAACCCTCAAATGAGAAGTCATCATGTTGGCTTATATTCTTGTTGGTAGTTTGAAAAAATTTACTCCTCAAACATCTCAGACCAATAATTATAATTGAGGAAAAGCAACTTGTTCCAACCCACCAATTTGGATTTTGTAATAAACACTCAACTGTTGAGCAGGTGCAGTGTATCACAGATGTAACTGAGTTGTCACTGGAAGAAAATAAAATATGCACAACAGTATTCTCGGCTGTGGCCCAAGCTTTTGATAAAGTGTGGCACAAGCATAAACGTTCCTTTACATATGAGCTAAATCTTCAAGTCATATATATCAGAACAGCAGTTCAGAATAAAGTGGGGTGAAGATTGTTCTGAACTAAAAGAAATTTCAGCTTGGGTACCGCAAGGGAGTGTCCACAGACCTATTCTATACTTGTAACAGGAGATCTTCCAAATGTGATGGGTTGCAACAGCTACATTTTTTGCTGATGGTGATGTATTACTAGCTGCCAGTAATAATATAAATATAGCACAAACTGTCTACAGTCGCCAGTTAACAATGTCACTAGATGGACAAAAAACAGAGTATCAAAATGAATGAGACAAAGTTTACTCATGTCAAGTTCACTAACATTAAAATAGAGTATCTTTAATTAATCAGAAAATAATTCGTGATATCTTCCTCTTTGAATAGAAAACTATATTGGCTTGCATATAGATATTGTTATGTAATTAGGAACATTCTCAAACAATGTAGTGTGTCTCTCTACAACGATCGGTGAGACCGTCGTAACAATATATATGCCTATGTTTACACTTGTGTAGAACACACAGTGTAATTTTTAAGTAGACATAAATACATCACACTACAACAAGACTTGTATTGTACTATCCTGGACCCTCTCTCCCCTCCCCCACCATGTGTACATTTTATGTGTTTATATCTAGTAGTATTTTCCAGTCTTCTACATTTTTTTTAAGTCCAGTACTAGAATTCTGAAGAAATTTGCTCCTTGGTGATGACAGAAAACCTTTTTCTGTTTCGACAGAAAACCTCTCATTGGGGGGGGTATTGTAATGGGGCAAAACCAAGGGGTTTATATTAATTTCATAAATTGTAAAAAATCAGTGTTAACCCACGCCGAGCAACATTTTTGATCACCAAAACTTGACTTTTTTGAACGCCCTGTAGTCAGCTGGTACCAGTCCGGGTGAGGTGCGACATAATTTGGAACATTGGAATGTGTACGAGCGCATGTGTGCCGCCTTTAACAGAGTGAAAAGCATGTACCGGTTTTCTTTACCGCCTTCTATAAGAGGACGAAAAAAGGCGAGACACTCACTGACCAATCGAAAAGCAAGTTGCCGGCTGCAGAGAGACGCTAGCCATTTTGAGATGCCCCAGTCGGCGTCTAACTTCGGAATCGTGCAGATGTGTTAATGCACGGTTCGCAAAAAACCGTACTCAAGAACAATGTAAACCGACCGGCCAAGAATAAAAGGTTATTTAAATTGTGTTAAAAACAGTATGGAGAGTTAAACTAACATTCAGTAAAACCAGTGGGCGTCACTCACTTGAACCACGCGGTTCCATGTAATAGTGCTCACGAGCTAAAATATAATCAACCATCAAAATGTGTTTGTAATTATCCAGAAAACAAAGTGCATTGTGAGATAACGTCGACAGAAAGACAGTGTTAAAATTCAAAAAACCGATAAAACAACTTGCGGAACATTTAATTAAAACAGTCATGGACAACAGGTGGCATAACCAGGGAGCACATGCAGTATGAGTACCTAATTTAAATATTTGGCCAAAAATAAAGAAATAAAGTATAATTTCATTTTAAATTTGTAAAAAATTGTCAATTATAATGGAGGGGGGAAGATAAGAAGAGGTGACAAGTAAGAGATAGAGAGAGAGTGAGTGAAGTACTGGATTGCCTTCTATTAGAAATATATATATTATATTTTATAATTAAGTTAACTAATATTTGTTTTTTGGAAAGATGAGTAAGAGACAAGGAAAATAACTTTGATAAAGAATGTAAAGAGTAAGAAAGTAAGAGTTATTTAGAATAGTTGCCTACTATATAAGTAAGTTAACCAATGCTTTTGGGAAATGTATAAGAGATAAGAAGAAATAACCTTTTTGTAAAGAACACAGAGAGAAATAAAGTATGTTGGAATTAATTTTAATAAATGAGTTTGTTTAAATGTGGTAATTGAGAGTTGAGAATTATTATGCAATAAAACCCAGTAACCACTCTTACAGGTCATGAGTTCGTATATTGAATCCTGGACCACGTGAAGGTAAGAATTTAAAAGTCAATGTGGGAAGTTGAGTTTTTGGGTGGTTTTATGTTTTTAAATATTTATTAATAAAAATGAAAAGTTACAAATGGCACCCAAACAGGGACGGTTTGTATTAATTTATTCTGTAGAGATCATGCCTACTTGTGGATGTAAGAGAGGTTAATTGAGGTTAATGCATATTACGAGTAAGTTACGTGCAAGTAAATGATGAAAGATTGTGTTATGTTATGTTACATTTAAGTGATTGAATATTATGGAATACACTTAAAATTATGATTTTTTAATGTATATGAAAATTGTATAATTAAAAAAAAATGGAAAATACGGAAATTGAGGTAAATGTAATTGATGTAAGTGGCGTGAATGAGTCAGCCATTAAGAGCGGGCTGTAGGTTCATTCAACTCCGAATGTAGTTCTAAATAGTAAATTAAACGAGTCAGATACTACAGATGACTTGGAAATTCAGTTAACCCCAACCTCAATTAGTAAAAATAAGAAATCTGATGACGATATAATGAGTCATACGAAAGTAGAACTCACTCCAATGACAACGAGAGTAAGAGAGTTGTCAATAAATGACTTATTTAATTTTATCAATAAACGTTTTGACGTAAATGATATCAAATTTAATGAACAAAATATCAAATTAGAAAGTAAATTAGATGAACAAAACAGTATTGAATGAATTGAGGGGGGAGATGAGTGTAAAATTTCATGAAATAAATACCAGTATAGTAAAGCAGTTTAATGAACGTTGTGACGAGTTCATCGAGTCACAAAAACAAAGTATTGAGAAAATCAAAGTATGGAAAACAGATATAAGTAAGTTCTTGGATTTCGTTGTCCATGACGTGTCCGTTACTTAACTAAATATCACTATAATATTGACGACTCGGAACACTAAGTTTTTTATAAGTAAAAACGTAAAGTTTTACCTTACAGCCTAAACCGGCTTTCACCTATAGAAAGCCAGTGAGCCTCTGATGAAGCCTTCTATAGGTGAAAGCCGGTTTAGGCTGTAAGGTAAAACTTTACGTTTTTACTTATAAAAAACTTAGTGTTCCGAGTCTTCAATATTATAGTGATATTTATATAAGTAAGTGTAGAGAAAATGAAAATAACGAAGTAACAGGCGCCAATATAAATAATGATGGTGGTACGAATAATAATCAGGTGAAAATTGACGAGGTAAGTAATAGTAATTACTATAAAAATGATAGTGGTGATGAAGTTTTAGTGGAAGTAGAAATTAATGATGAGCTAGTGGTTGATAAGATTGAGAGAGTGTGTGATGAAAGGGTAGGTTGGCAAAGGGCAAATTTTCCCTGTTGTTTAAGTGGAGCAGAGACTCCACTAGTGATTTACGAGGACAAGGGTTTCCTCCAGAGGTGGTGTGGTAGACACAGTGTCTACAAATAGTCCCTTAATTTTTTGTGGTAAACTTGGTAGAGCCAGGAAGTGTTATAGTAATTTTGTGGTGCCCTTTGCATGGAGTGAGGTAGTTCAGGGGGTTGTGACAGGTATTATGATGAGAGGTATTATGAGAGAGTGAGAGTAATAGAGTTGTTCAAGCTAAAGAGAGTTTATAGAGAATTAGTAGAGATGTTAGATATAGAGAGAGATGATGATATTAAATTCTTACCTTGTGATGTAGTTAGTGCAGCAAGAGGTGATAATAATGTTGATGGCTTACCTGTATATAAAGTGGGGTTACTGCTAGTAGATGATTACTATAATGAGGAAATGATAAAGGATTTAATTGTAACAGATAATACCAAAGGAGAATTGACCATACCGAATGTCGACAGGTTTTATGAATTAATAGTATGCAATAATGTTGTTAGGTACTATATCGATACAATAGATAAAACTGATGTTAATGGTTATTATAATAATAATAACAAAATAAATTTATTTAAAAATGAATTGTACTCGAATAACGTAATATTAATATTCGATGATGGTGGTTAGGTTGTTACTGATGAACAATGAACTATGTGAGTGTAGTGGGTTTTGAAATGGACTGAATTATGAAATGATTTATGGTAAACAATAATAGATAATAATGTAGATTGTATACTTTTGTGTTGATGTTAAATGTACTTATGTAGTAAGGTTAAGTATAATCAGCTTTAATAATTGACCGTTGGTCATTGTGAATTTTGTTAAAGTAATTAAAGCAATTTGATAAAGTAATTAAAAGGTGTTTGATAAAATAGTTGAATTAATTTGAAATGAGCTAATAAAAAATATATTGTATAAGATGAATGTTATATAATAAATTTAAATTTTTTGGAGAATGTAATTGTATAAGAAATGATAAATAATTAATGGAGGATTATTAAAAGGGTCAATTGAAAGTAAAGTTACAATGTTTGTAATTTTGAGGCAAATTTAAAGGTGAGATGTTTATTTTAATGTAATAAGGTTTTGTTCATATTCTGATAAGATATCAGCGGATGCATGGTGTTATGTGTATATTGTATTTTGTGTAATCAATTTATTGTTGCAATTAAGTTTATGATAGTAATAAATTTTTTTATTTTAATAATTGGCAGTTTATAATTATGAAGGTTTATCAGGAAAATTAAATTCATTTACAAGGTAGAAATCTTGGTAATCAATTTGAAAGATTTGTTTCAAATGATGTAAGTGAAGTAACCTAGTGTTTTAATTATTGTGTAATTAAAATTTATGTGAGAAGTTTTAATTAATGAAAAATGTTTCAAAGGATTCAATTAAAGTAGGTAATGAAAAGAGATGGTAATTAACTTAAAGGATGTGAAAATTTGGTAACAAAGTCGAGAAATTTATTTTGGTTTGAAGTGATAAATACATGATAATGATAAATACATGATAAATAATTAAACGTAAACGGTGTTTAATAGAATCTGCTATGATTGGGATTAGATATAAAACATCTCTAGGTTTTCAATGTTACATAACCTACGTTGGGGAATTCAAATTTTTATTTTTTTGGTTTTATTGTTTCTAACCTAAATGATCAATATATGTAATCTACTTATGTTAAGTATATGTGTAGGCAAACCAAGAAAGGTAGATACAAAATAAGTAACCAGTACTTTGCTAAAGGCAATCCAGTACATCTAAATGGGAACTAACTCAGTTGAGGATCTGGGTTGGTGTAAGGCCAATTATTGACATTTTGTTTGAATTGTTACAAAGTCTGGTGATACTGTGGTGATGTGCCTGTTTGACTTTGTGGTGTTGGGATCTCGACGAGGGAAGTCCAGTAAGGTCATGCAGGTGCGGCCGCAGTCACCTGGGGGGGTAAGTTACCCATGATTTTAATAAGGATTTACGAGGGGTCATTGGCGCCATATCCTAGCTGGTCCTCTTAGGTTTTTAGGCAATGAGAGTTATTCTGTTTCGACAGAAAACCTCTCATTGGGGGGGGGGTTATTGTAACGGGGCAAAACCAAGGGGTTTTTATTAATTTCATAAATTGTAAAAAATCAGTGTTAACCCACGCCGAGCAACATTTTTGATCACCAAAGGTTGACTTTTTTGAACACCCTGTAGTCAGTCTGGTACCAGTCCGGGTGAGGTGCGACGTAATTTGGAACATTGGAATGTGTACGAGCGCGCGTGTGCTGCCTTTAGCAGAGTGAAAAGCACGTACCGGATTTCTTTACCGCCTTCTACGAGAGGACGAGAACACTTTTTTCTAGTTTGCCGTCTACTTGGTATCTCATGTAGAGGTTTTTGTATCCTAATGCAAGAAGAAAAGCTAAGGTGATAAAGGAGACAATAGTTTTAGACATGAGCCCAAAGTAAGAAAAATTTCCCATTTTTCTCCATTTGCAAGTTTGGCTCTGAGTGTTTCTCTTGTAAAACCTTTCTGAGCATTTAATTTTAATCATTTCTATTACCACTTGGTGAGCCAATATTTCTCTGCTGTATATCTGGCTGTATTGATTTCATTAGGTTATCATATAGATAAAGTGAATCATATGTCACTGACCAATCGAAAAGCAAGTTGCCGGCTGCAGAGAGACGGTAGCCATTTTGAGACGCCCCAGTCGGCATCTAACTTCGGAACCGCGCAGATGTGTTAACGCGCGGTTCGCAAAAAACCGTACTCAAGAACAATGTAAACCGACCGGCCAAGAATAAAAGGTTATTTAAATTGTGTTAAAAACAGTATGGAGAGTTAAACTAACATTCGGTAAAACCAGTGGGCGTCACTCACTTGAACCACGCAGTTCCATGTAATAGTGCTCACGAGCTAAAATATAATCAACCATCAAAATGTGTTTGTAATTATCCAGAAAACAAAGTGCACTGTGAGATAACGTCGACAGAAAGACAGTGTTAAAATTCAAAAAACCGATAAAACAACTTGCGGAACATCAGTTAAAACAGTGGTGGACAACAGGTGGTGTAACCAGGTAGCATGTTCAGTATGAGTACCTAATTTAAATATTTGGCCAAAAATAAAGAAATAAAGTATAATTTCATTTTAAATTTGTAAAAAATTTTCAATTATAATGGGGGGGAGAGATAAGAAGGGGTGACAAGTAAGAGAGAGAGAGAGTGAGTGAAGTACTGGATTGCCTTCTATTAGAAATATATATATTTTATAATTAAGGTAACTAATATTTGTTTTTAGGAAAGATGAGTAATAGACAAGGCAAATTAACTTTTATAAAGAATGTAAAGAGTAAGAAAGTAAGAGTTATTTAGAACAGTTGCCTACTCTAAGTAAGTTAACCAATGCTTTTGGGAAATGTATAAGAGATAAGAAGAAATAACCTTTTTGTAAAGAACACAGAGAGAAATAAAGTATGTTGGAATTAATTTTAATAAATGAGTTTGTTTAAATGTGGTAATTGAGAGTTGAGAATTATTATGCAATAAAACCCAGTAACCACTCTTACAGGTCATGAGTTCGTATATTGAATCCTGGACCACGTGAAGGTAAGAATTTAAAAGTAAATGTGGGAAGTTGAGTTTTTGGGTGGTTTTATGTTTTTAAATATTTATTAATAAAAACGAAAAGTTACAGTTTGTACATGTTCAAGCTTTCATTTAAATCAATATCTGTGTTACTTAAGTTATTGTAACTGTAAGTAGTCTGCAAAGTCATTCCACAACTCAGATTTATTTTGTAGTGCCTCAGCCGTTACAAGAATGGATTGTTGATATGTGATCTGGATCTCAATATGAACAGGCAGGTGAAGGATATGTGGGGATTCAGGGTAAGTATGTTTACCATAATCAAACAAAGGTATATTAACTTTTAGAAAAATAATATTGATTAAGCAGTTGTAAAATTTATATTGCTTTGTTCTTTTCCTGAATACCTCAGCATAGACTTTTGTTATTCCCTCTTTACTCGCTTTGTGACAACTTCTAACAATAATGGAAAGCTGTTCTGAAATCGAAAGTAAGTCTACACTTTCAGAACAGCTTTCTGAAACAATTGTTCTAACAGAACAACTTCAAGAAAGTACAACAAAATAATTTAAATTCTTTCAAACATTTTTGGTAAGCTATAAAAGTTTCAGGGTATCCAGTTTTTATTTTTTATCTTGTTCATCAAGGAACACAGATCCTGATGATAGTGCTGTTCTCATAGCAGTTACTTTTAAAGGCATATTTTATTTCAGTATTTTATCTCAGATTTCAGTCCATTACTTTGATGTGTAAAATTTACTGAGTTATTTTTGATGTGGCAGATGGTTTGTTAGTAACTTCTCTGCAAAATGTAATATGTCCCACAATAAAACTAGTATTAGTTACTTTTAAAATGTATACTGTGACAGCAGCGGTATGCGAACATCTGCTCTCCGGTACCAGCGGTGGACACAGCGAGCCAATCCGGCATCAGCAGCCGCCGAGACGTGACCAACTACGTGTTCGGAGCTAGCCAATCAGCGATCCCGGTTAGTTAATAAAACCCGGGCCGGCAGAAAATTTTACGCACTCTTCATCGCCAAGCTAACGGACGCACTTCATCTACTCTCCTCTCTCGGACGACATCGGCGCGGAGTCAGCCGGAAGGAACGGCCGAAGAATAGAACCGGCGTTCTTGCGTCTTCGCCCTCCAGTTCCGCGCCAGCGATGGATTTCGCTGGGCCGGCAGCCGACTCTACAAGCGGTGCCGAAAGAAGAGGAGGACTGTAGTACGCCACGAACAGCGGGCGCAGCCGCCGAACATCTTAGCGCGGCACAACCAACATCAGCCTTCTCGCCACCCGGTCCTTTTTAGGGCCACCAAAAACACTAGAGTGTACGATTGGCGCTATTTGTCATGCGGCAAGCCTTTTTGTCCTGTGACAAGTGGCGCCCAACGTGGGGCGACGATCATCTTGCGGATGCAAGATCCAGCCACGCCAGCGAGCTACCAGCCGGCATACCAATCAACATGGCGCCCAACAGACACCTCCACAACATCTGGAGAAGAGCAGTAGGTGGGCTACCGGAGAGCATTCAAGACCCGGTGGAGTTGTGACAGCAGCGGTATGCGAACATCTGCTCTCCGGTACCAGCGGTGGACACAGCGAGCCAATCCGGCATCAGCAGCCGCCGAGACGTGACCAACTACGTGTTCGGAGCTAGCCAATCAGCGATCCCGGTTAGTTAATAAAACCCGGGCCGGCAGAAAATTTTATGCACTCTTCATTGCCAAGCTAACGGACGCACTTCATCTACTCTCCTCTCTCGGACGACATCGGCGCGGAGTCAGCCGGAAGGAACGGCCGAAGAATAGAACCGGCGTTCTTGCGTCTTCGCCCTCCAGTTCCGCACCAGCGATGGATTTCGCTGGGCCGGCAGCCGACTCTACAAGCGGTGCCAAAAGAAGAGGAGGACTGTAGTACGCCACGAACAGCGGGCGCAGCCGCCGAACATCTTAGTGCGGCACAACCAACATCAGCCTTCTCGCCACCCGGTCCTTTTTAGGGCCACCAAAAACACTAGAGTGTACGATTGGCGCCATTTGTCATGCGGCAAGCCTTTTGTCCGGTGACAATACATATGCTTAAAACTCTTAAGTTATTTCAGTAATAAATATTTTCTGTGTGAGAAGGTTTAATCTGATAAAAATGTACAATCCTTTAATAATCTGTACATTTGTGGTACTGATATAAACAAAAAATTTGTGTCCTCGTCTTTTTGAACATTTGTGCGTGTCAGTAGCATTGATGCTGATCAGTCAGCTTGACACTGCAAAAATACGTATTATCCTATGAAAGCTGATATGTTTTAAACACAATCCTATC
Organism: Magicicada septendecula; assembly: GCA_034769895.1. Lineage (NCBI taxonomy): Eukaryota > Metazoa > Arthropoda > Insecta > Hemiptera > Cicadidae > Magicicada > Magicicada septendecula. The sequence continues at coordinate 198,767,843 of CM068376.1, read as the reverse complement.
ATATGCCCTTTAGAAAAAATTAGCTTCTCCAACTGAATCTGAGGTTTCTAAATACATATTTTTATGTTTACATGCACATGAGACCTTTCTTTTGTGTGAAAAATCTATTCAAGGGAATTGTAATCTCTTATTTTCTGTAAACGTTTCTCATAACATTTAATATAATAATTGCAAAGAAAGTTGTTTAGAAATGAAGAACAAACTTGTGCACCATTCACATGTCGAAAATTAGGAGTTTTGAATTTTGGCTGGTATGTATGTGCTTGTGTACTAAAGCAAGGTGATAATTTTGTGGAAGTAATCTTGTGTATTTCCAATTTACTTAACTTTTCATGTTTGTTTAGAGACATAAAAACCTAGGTGCTGGGAAATAATTGTGTTGTCTTGCTGGCTAAGAATGGTGTATACTATTTCAGATATAACCAATATTTCAAGTGACTTGGCAAGATGTGGAACAGTTATCATCCTGTAACCCCCTAACTGTTTGTTTAACCTTGTGGCTGTATGGTGAGCTTACAAGCATCAACCAAGATTAACCAAACATTTAAGATTGCTGCTGTGTAGCATTTTGTGTTTACTATTGCAAAAGAATATATTATCTGACTGAGGATCCATACATTTTTATTTTTTTTTTATTTTTTTATTAAGTTGAAATAAATTTTCTTAGCTGGGAAAAGATGACAACTTTATTATGTGATGTCAACTAAACTGTGTCAACAGGTTTTAACCAGTCAAATCTGTTCCCGCTTCAGTGCAGGAATAGTATTGTTATGGCAGTTGCACAGATCATCATGTTTGAACAGTGGGTACAGAATAACTAAACTCAGAGGATTGACTATTTAGAACTTTAATTAGAGTTTCAATTTTAAAAAGCCAATACAATAAGTATCACATATTTAACAGTGTCTCAGTAAATAATACAATTAATATAGTACAACGATATAACATTGCAAATTTAATATAATTTAAATTTGTGGAGCCCACGATCTTGGAGCGCCATTTACTACAACGATACAACATTATTAAATGTATGCGTGTCGTGCCACACGTTGACGGGCGACAAAATTATAACAATAAAAATACCGTGTAGTGTAATTGGGGTTCAGGTGTAATTATAATAAGAGTATTATATTTATGAGTATTTAAAATTCATATTTATTGTTTACTCAATCTTATAAATAATAAAAATCATTAATAATCTTCGGTCACGATATTGCTCATTATTAAATGTTTTTCCCTTATACTATGCAGTGTTACACATATTTAACAAACTCTTACATCTAGACATGTTAATAATCTTAATCTAGACATGTTAATAATTTGATTTACTAATAAAATATAAAATTAAAAATGTAATTTGAATTGAATTCTTTTAATTCAGATCTGACCTCAACTCGCTCAGTCTATACCAATGTTTAAAATTAAATTTAAATTTATTAATTACTTTTAGACTGGCATTTGTTTTATATTCACATTTAAATTATTCTTTTCTATAATGAAAATATCAAATCAATTTAACTATTTACTTTGATAAACAAAATCTACTCTCTCAACTTTAAATTCTTTTTTTTTATTATTTCTTTATATGCGATCGCTCATTCTTATGACTAAACATTTATCTACATTTCTAAAATATTATTTCTAATTATAATTTTTTCTTTGTTTTAATTTATTGTCTTTTGATATAGTCTTTATGAGCTCTTTTAAAAATCATTAAAAAATGCATTATGCTTGTCACCTCGAGTTCTGATGCTCTTACGACTTATTGGCGGGGTCCAGCATTGTCCAGAGTTAGTTTTCCATTCCTCCTGGCCTGGGGGTGGTCCTGGATACGTCTAGAGTCCAGCGTCGTTCTCCAGCAGTGTGTGGTCCACTTCAGAGAGTTGTTATCTGCTGCAAGGTAGATCTTAAACATCGTCTAACGTCCAGCATCCCTCGTCGCTCTGGTAGCTTCTCCGTAGATACTCTTGGTAGACTTAAACGATCCTGGTACTTTACGTTTTCCGGAATATTGTCACATAATTAATGAATGTTTTATTCTTTCGTTAATGAGACTTGTAATAAAAATAAAACTGTTCTGCCGACGGACAGCATGTCAGACTGCAACTGTGTCTTGAAATGAAGAGAAGGGTTTTCAGTCGAATCCTCAATTTATACCCTCTCGAGATTCCGCACCAGTTGGCTCCAAAATCGTCCTGTCGATACCTGCAGATTGCCTGATAGCCCCCACTCCCGAACCTTTTCATGTATTTGCAATTATTAGCAAATAGCAATGTTTTGCACGGAATCGAGATAGCACAAATCATAGCTAATTCGATTAAACACTCACTGTATTAATTTGAGCGTCATATGGTAATTTGCGTATTTTTTGGCACGTTTATTTCGCACTGACTTCGCGTAGCATGTCCTATTAACGTCATTTATTCACTGGGGATAACTATAAAATTTACACACACTTTGGTGCCTTTGGTTTGTTTCTACACTAATTAGTTTTCGCACAGTGAATTAAAATAATTATTTTATTAATTATTTGGGGAGGGTAGCTGAGATTCCTGTCTGTACATGCATCACTAACACACACAAGATACACGCATAACACACATACAATTGAGCAGGTGTTCTCTGCTTGTCAGAACAGGTTAATTTCTCCCCTAATCTAACAATGAAATATTTTTACAATCTCAGACCTGTCCATTTACCCTTAACTTATAATAATTCTACAAATTTTATATTTATTCAAATTAATGCCTAATACGGAATATGGCTGTATCGTTGCATTATTCCTCTGCTTGAGAAAAAAATTTAATAAATATTTATTTATTAAACTTTTGTCTATTTGTTCTAGACAAATACAATCATATTATATTCGCTTAACTTAAGTTTACATCAATTAAACAACACATAATAATGAGTAGGTCAGTAACTCTCGCTGTTGGTGGAATGCAAGATTCCCCCATCCATCATAACAGCTGATTGGTGCATTGACCTTGGATGGTTTCAGTGGCATTGTTCATTCATACGTAGAGTTTCTTGAATGACGTCGCATGATATTTGCCGATGTCTTTTTCCTTCCTCTCATCGTATACGATGAACGTGTGTCTTCCCACGCGTTGTTTCAACGTAAAAGGTCCGTTGTACAGCCGGAAGAATTTCTTTGCTGTGTTGTCACTGCGTTTTCCTACAGGATTAGCTTTCAACAGAATTTGTTCTCCTATGTCAAATCATTGTAGTTTATGCATTCTATTGTACTTTTCTATCCTCTTGTTACCTTGTTCTATGATGCGTCGTTTTGCATACTCCACCTTTACACTTAATGGAATAGGTACGTTTTGATTCTCTGGCTTGCTTACATATTTGGTCCAGAATCTAACAGGTTTTTTTTGTTTTCATCTAGCTCGATTGGCGAATAACTTGTTGCTTCGCTATAATTTCTTTTATTGCTTTCTTAAAGAAAGGTAAGTACTCTGCCCATTTGTTGTGTTGATCGTGACAGTAGATTCGTAGATATTTACCTAACTCTTTATTTACTCTTTCCGCAAGATTTCCCTGTGGGTGTCGTACTGATGTGAATACAGGTTGGATTCCATTTTCACGAAGGGTCCTCTCCCATACCTCGCTCTGGAACTGTACTCCTTGGTCGCTAAGTACCTTCTTCATTTTACCATATGCAGGAATGTATTTCTGCAAGAGTATTTTCAAAACAACTTTAGTTGTGGGTCGCATAATTGGATACAGGTGGACGGCTTTGGAAAATACATTAATACAAACAAGTATGTGTTTCACTCCCCGACTTGATCTCAGAAGTGGTGCAAGAAAATCCACTGCAATTAGCTCTCCTTTCTGGTCCTTTTGGATACTCTTCATTTCCACATATGTATGTAGATTCGGTCCTTTTGCTGTTTGACACTCATAACATTTCTTACTTTCGTTTTTAATCTTCCTGAACATATTATTGATGGTGAAATCTTCACCTAGGCTTAAGTAACATTTAAGTGCAGCAGCATGTGCTAAACTTTCATAAGTTGGTCGAATTAATTTATGCAACATATCATTTGTTAATACCACTTTCCAATCTTGCCTCATTAGTTTATATAAGACTCCATTTTGTACCTTGTAATGGCCTGGTAGGTGATCTCATAGCTGAAATTCCCTCGTAGCATCATCTAAGTCTTGTTGTTGAGCTAGATTCTTCAACATGTGTTTAACATCATTATCAGCTGTAAATTTAATAGGTAACAGTTGTAACTCATTATGGTTCTTTTCATAGACCTCTTCACACTTTTCTGTGACGTATCTACTCAAAGTATCGGCTATAACATTATCTTTCCCTTTACAATATTTTATAGTAAAGGAATACTCACCGATTGCTAGGATCCATCATAACAATCGAGCGTTGGTTACTTTACATTTTAATAGAAATGATAACGCTTGATGGTCCTTATGTATTTCGAAATGCATTCTGTAAATATAATATCGAAACTGTTTCAGAGCGTATACTATAGCAAGTATCTCCTTCTCAGATGTAGAGTACTGCTTCTCTGCACCTTTGAATACTCTAATGGCATATGCAATGACACGGTGTTCTCCTGTAGCATCTCCTGTAGCTCCACTTCTGGTCCCAATGCTTTCTCCAGACATTTTACAATTGCAGCCAAACTCGTGCTCAAACCAAAGGGAACTACCTTGTGTTGATAGCATTTATTTTTGTATAGGAAGGCGGTGTATTTTCTATCTTCTCTTCTAATTGGAATTTGCCAAAAACTTGACCGTAAATCCAACTTAACTAAATATCACTATAATATTGACGACTCGGAACACTAAGTTTTTTATAAGTAAAAACGTAAAGTTTTACCTTACAGCCTAAACCGGCTTTCACCTATAGAAGGCTTCATCAGAGGCTGTCGTTAGTAGCGCTGTTCATCTTGTTGTTGGCGACGAGATAGTGTTTTGAAAGATCGAAGCTGTGTGTGTGTGGTGAGATGTGTTCGAATAATGCGTGCGATTTGAATTGTGTCTGTTCGTTTAGGATGTCGTTTTTATTTGTTTTTGTGTGTTTGTATATTTCTAATTGTTCTAGAGTGTCTAGTTTTCGGCCTTTTGTGTGTACGTGTAGTATGTTCATGTTATTGTCGATGTTAAGTAACGGACACGTCATGGACAACGAAATCCAAGAATTTAAATCCAACTTAGTCAAATAACGTGCTCCTTCACACTTGGCAAATAACTCGTCTGCAGGTGGTGCACAGTCGAATTTCCTGTAGAACGACGTTATTCAAACTCCTCATGTCCAGGCATAAACGTACTTCTCCACTCTTCTTCTTTACTACAACTAGAGGATTAAGAAAGTTGCTGTTCGGCCGCTCAATGCCGTCATTTTCTATCATCCGGCGTATTTCCAGTTCAACTTCTCCCTCGTACTTCATGGGTATTGGATATGTTCATCTGACAAATTTTGTAGAGTCTGATACCATAATAGCGTGTTCATAGACTGTGGTCTGCGTCGGTACATCGCTGAATACTTCATTATACTCTTCTATTAATTTAAATAACTTCGCTTCTTCCTGAGATGACATTCCTTCTTCGGCTGAATTAGCATGCTGAGTAGGTGCATATCGTATACATGGCTTGGATATGACAATAGGATTTTCACTTACCTCACCATTTTCTTCATCTTCATTCATAATTAATTCATATAGAACATTCTTATAATTACATAACATCTTATTGTTATTGATATCAATCCTTGCACTTAAAGTATTTAATAAATCTATTCCAATAATTCCATCATAAATAAGTTTATTCATTATGATCATAGGATATGTTATTTCTAAGTCCTTACAATTTAAAGTTACGTAAGCTTGCTGTCTAACCTTTTCTCTCTTATTCATGGCTGTAATAACATTTATATTATTGACAGGTAAAATAGCCGTTTGTTTAAAGTATTTTTTATTTTGTTGTACCCACTTATTACTTAGTACAGTTACTTGGCTACCTGTATCGATTAACATTTTAATTCTACATCCATTAATTCATACATTAATTATCGGACAATTTATTTCTGGTTGATTCGGTGTCACCCTTCTGTCGGTGTCTAATAACTCATTTCTCACATCGCACGGATATATATTGTTTATTGTGTAGCCGTACGTCCTGTTTCTCGGTCTGAACATATTATTGATGGTGAAATCTTCACGTGGTTTAATAACATTTAAGTGCAGCAGCATGTGCTAAACTTTCATGTGTTGGTCGAATTAATTTATGCAACATATCATTTGTTAATACCACTTTCCAATCTTGCCTCATTAGTTTATATAAGACTCCATTTTGTACCTTGTAATGGTCTGGTAGGTGATCTCGTAGCTGAAATTCCCTCGTAGCATCATCTAAGTCTTGTTGTTGAGCTAGATTCTTCAACATGTGTTTAACATCATTATCAGCTGTAAATGTAATAGGTAACAGTTGTAACTCATTATGGTTCTTTTCATAGACCTCTTCACACTTTTCTATGACGTATCTACTCAAAGTATCGGCTATAACATTATCTTTCCCTTTACAATATTTTATAGTAAAGGAATACTCACCGATTGCTAGGATCCATCGTAACAATCGAGTGTTGGTTACTTTACATTTTAATAGAAATGATAACGCTTGATGGTCCTTATGTATTTCGAAATGCATTCCGTAAATATAATATCGAAACTGTTTCAGAGCGTATACTATAGCAAGTATCTCCTTCTCAGATGTAGAGTACTGCTTCTCTGCCCCTTTGAATACTCTACTGGCATATGCAATGACACGGTGTTCTCCTGTAGCATCTTGTTGATACAGTACAGTTCCACACGCGTAGTCACTAGCGTCTGTGTAGATAACGAATCTTCCATCTCGCTGTGGATGATGAAGCATTATGTTTTCCATGAACAACTTCTTGACTTGGTCGAAGGCATCTTGATGTTTCTTCTCCCACTTCCATTTGTGATGTTTCTTTGTTAACTCCAGCAATGGTTGGGTTTTCTCTGCATATAGTTATGAGAATCTTCTATAATATCCTGTGAGTCCCAAAAATGCTCGTAACCCTTTAATATTCTTCGGTGTAGGGAAATCGGTTTAATAACTCATTTCTCACATCGCACGGATATATATTGTTTATTGTGTAGCCGTACGTCCTGTTTCTCGGTCATTGATTTGTGTCATGGGAACATGGTCGAACAGAGCTTTGTCGCGGTTTCGCTTTTATTTCTCCCTCTGCACTCTCTCTCTCTTGCTCTGCATTGTGGATACGGATCGATCATATGTTTTACTAAATCTTTTCTTCCCATTTGTATCACGCACGTTTCTCTCCGAGTGTGGTTGCTTCTGTCCATCTCGTGTGTTATTCACAGCTGAGTTTTGTTTTATACTGTGCGCTGGCGGTGTGAAATTTCACCTATAATTATCATGGTTTTGCGTATCATCACGTTCTCGAGCTTTATCACTACGTTTGTAATTATTGTGATAATTAATCCGTGTTTGTTGATTGCATGGTGAAGTGTTACTCTTGTTAACATTTTGTGATTGAGTGACAAGTATTAAGAATTGTTCGATCGTTTTGACACCCTGCATATATACAGCTAACTGGATATCTCTATGGAAATGGTAAGACAACTTAGACACTATCTCATATTCAGAAAATTTTGGTTTTAAATGTTTTACGCATTCGATTTGCGCAATTGCGTACTGTTCAATACTCTGTTGTCCTTGTGCATTGAATTTTCCATACTCGAGTTGATCCCTCACCTGTCGTTGGGTATGTACGTTCCAGTATCTGTTTTCGAATGCCTCACGAAACTGCTGATATGTACTGATGTTATCTCTAATAATAGAGTACCATTGACTGGCTGAATCTTTAAGATATCGCGTGACGAAGTCTATCTTCTTGTCGTCATTTATTGCACTGCCAATCTTCTCTATTTCCTTCTCCACTCTAGCTAGGAATTCCATACTGTTTACCCCTTTGTTACCTGCAAAGGTTATCTTACTTCTTTCTTCTATGGATGCAGTGAACATCATTGTCTGCGCCGGTCGTTTTTTTATGTCCGTTCTCAGACGTTCTACTTCTCCACGTAGATCTTCCTTAAGTGTGTTCATTTCACCTGAGTAGTCCTTGGTGGATTTTGCAGACCTCAACTCGCTCAGTCTATACCAATGTTTAAAATTAAATTTAAATTTATTAATTACTTTTAGACTGGCATTTGTTTTATATTCACATTTAAATTATTCTTTTCTATAATGAAAATATCAAATCAATTTAACTATTTACTTTGATAACAAAATCTACTCTCTCAACTTTAAATTCTTTTTTTTTATTATTTATTTATATGCGATCGCTCATTCTTATGACTAAACATTTATCTACATTTCTAAAATATTATTTCTAATTATAATTTTTTCTTTGTTTTAATTTATTGTCTTTTGATATAGTCTTTATGAGCTCTTTTAAAAATCATTAAAAAATGCATTATGCATGTCACCTCGAGTTCTGATGCTCTTACGACTTATTGGCGGGGTCCAGCGTTGTCCAGAGTTAGTTTTCCATTCCTCCTGGCCTGGGGTGGTCCTGGATACGTCTAGAGTTCAGCGTCGTTCTCCAGCAGTGTGTGGTCCTCTTCAGAGAGTTGTTATCTGCTGCAAGGTAGATCTTAAACATCGTCTAACGTCCAGCATCCCTCGTCGCTCTGGTAGCTTCTCCGTAGATACTCTTGGTAGACTTAAACGATCCTGGTACTTTACGTTTTCCAGAATATTGTCACATAATTAACAAACGTTTTATTCTTTCGTTAATGAGACTTGTAATAAAAATAAAAATAAAACTGTTCTGCCGACGGACAGCATGTCCGACTGCAACTGTGTCTTGAAATGAAGAGAAGGGTTTTCAGTTGAATCCTCAATTTATACCCTCTCGAGATTCCATGCCAGTTGGCTCCAAAATCGTCCTGTCAATACCTGTAGATTGCCTGATAGCCCCCACTCAAGAACCTTTTCATCTATTTGCAATTATTAGCAAATAGCAATGTTTTGCACGGAATCAAGATAGCACAAATCATAGCTAATTTGATTAAGCACTCACTGTATTAATTTGAGCGTCATATGGTAATTTGCGTATTTTTTGGTATGTTTATTTCACACTGACTTCGCGTAGCGTGTCCTATTAACATCATTTTTTCAGTGGGGATAACTATAAAATTTACACACACTTTGGTGCCTTTGGTTTGTTTCTACACTAATTAGTTTTCGCACAGTGAATTAAAATAATTATTTTATTAATTATTTGGGGCGGGTAGCTGAGATTCCTGTCTGTACATGCATCACTAACACACACAAGATACACGCGTAACACACATACAATTGAACAGATGTTCTCTGCGTGTCGGAACAGGTTAATTTCTCCCCTAATCTAACAATGAAATATTTTTACAATCTCAGACCTGTCCATTTACCCTTAACTTATAATAATTCTACAAATTTTACATTTATTCAAATTAATGCCTAATACAGCATATGGCTGTATCGTTGCAATAGATTATTAAACTTTCACTTGTGAAACTTACTTTGTTTCCTCCCATACGCGTTTCAGCGTGATGTGCGCCTTCATCAGCGGTATGAGACAGACTCCCAGTAACTTGTAACGGTTTTATTTGGTACGTTGAGTGGGGGTGGTGTGTGGTAGAAGGGGATTGGCGCGGGGATCCGAATTATTGTTTGTTTTGTGTATAATTGTGTCAAAGAGTGTGTGCGATTTATAGTGTAATTGGTCATTAAGTATGCTGTTTGGGTGTGTTGTGTAGTGTTTGTATATTTCATATTGTTCTGCTGTGTTAAGTTTTCGATTTTTGGGTAAGTAGTGTAATATCTTGTATCTGTGTAATAAAAACAGGATTATAACGATGAACTCTACACAAACAAATATATAGCAATAAAAAATGGCTACAACCCTAATTTAATAAACAAACTACACAAACACATCATAAATAAAAACAACAAAACAATAAATACCAACAACACACAACAAAATAAATACATCACACTCACATACCATAACTCCCACACACACAAAATCGCCAACACATTCAGGAAACACAAGTACAAAATAGCATACAGAACAAACAATACCATCAAAAAACACATCAATGATACAAACACGGACATAGACAAATACAACAAAACAGGTGTTTACAAATTAAACTGTAATGATTTTAATAGTTTCTATATAGGCCAGACGGGAAGATCTTTTTCATCACATTACACTGAACACCTAAAAGCTCTATCCAGCAACAATATACATTCCGCGTTTGCCACACACATACACACAAAAAACCACAGCTACACCAACATAAATACTAACCTGAGATATTACACTACTTACCCAAAAGTCGAAAACTTAACACAGCAGAACAATATGAAATATACAAACACTACACAACACAACCAAACAGCATACTTAATGACCAATTACACTATAAATCGCACACACTCTTTGACACAATTATACATAAAACAAACAATAATTCAGATCCCTGTGCCAATCCCCTTCCACCACACACCACCCCCACTCAACCTACCAAATAAAACCGTTACAAGTTACTGGCAGTCTGTCTCACACTGCTGATGAAGATGCACATCACGCTGAAACGCGTACGGGAGGAAACAAAGTAAGTTTCACAAGTGAAAGTTTAATAATCTATATTAATTTAGTGCTGTGAAAAAAGAAGATGAACTATCAAAACAAATAATACAAGTAATATTTTTATACATACATATTTATATTATTTGTATACAAATAATATAATAATTATAGATATACAATACACACATAATACACAGTAATATACTCAATAAAACACAATTATCACTTACACCAACCACACTCTGAACCATGGTGCTAAATCATAATTCTGCTTCTGAATCATGTAATTATACCCAGGCTCTGTAGCATAGTATTTGACAAAAATACCCTGGATTCTGGTAGAATAATTGACCATAATCTAGAAGATGAGTCTGGAAAGGACAATAAGGTGCATGAGCATCCCTAATTCTACCGCTCACACAATACATACCAAGTGTCACACAACTATACATGTTATCTATTCTCTCAGTGTAGCACTGATTCCTCCTTAAGCCTGTTCTTCCTGAACTGGCAAAAATTCTTTGACTTATGTTTGATTCTGGAGTCATTTTTTTCTCTTCCAAAAACTTTCTTCATCCCTCACAAACACCTCTTCTTCGATTCCATTTTGCTTCTCCAGATTGCTTTCAATCTCCTGTTTAACATCCTCTCATCAACCTTTCCTGGTCTTGTAACAAATGTCTTCCTGCCTCTGAGCTCTTCCATTCCCTGTACATACAATATGTCTTTTCTTCCTGCTCTTTCATTTTGTTTACTTGTAGTGAATTCTTTTCCTTCAGCGGCTTCACTTTAATTCAGGAACAAGCACAATCTTTTCTGCAATCACCACAATTGGTTTCTTAATTTCCAGATAAATTCGTACTTATCTTGCAGTTCTTATATACTATTTAAGAATAGTACGAATAGTGCGTTTTTCAGCCCCCAGGTCGACTCAGCCTGTAGAAAATGAGTACCTGGGATAACATCCTGGGGATAATAATGGGTGGCTGAAGCGTAGTGCTGGCCACACTGCCTTCCTTGTATGCCGTACAGCTCACATAAGGCAGCCTACCCTGCCTTCTCCTAATCTACTTCGGTGGTAAACATGGGAGCCATTATTATTATTATTATTATTATTATTATTATTACAAAAAATCACAGGGGGCCAAATCCGGTGAGTAGGGGGGGGGCATGGTGGCCGTTTTGGCTAAAAACTGCTTGACAATGATGGCTGTATGAGAGGGTGCATTGTCGTGGTGAAGCACCCACAACTGGTCTTGCCACAAATCGGGTCTCTTTCTGCGAACTCTTTCATGCAGACGTTTCATTACTTCCAGGTAGTAAGTCTGACCTGGACTTAATTAACATTAACAGTAATTAACATTAACTGTCTGACCCTGGGGAACCCATTCTTGGAGCACAATTCCACGTGAGTAAAAAAAAAAACCCCATCAGAATTGCCTTGATTTTTGATTTTGACATCCTTGCTTTTTTCGTCCGTGGCTCATCTGGTTTTTTCCATTCCATGCTCTGCTTCTTCGTCTCAGGATCGTACTCGTAAATCCAAGTTTCATCTCCTGTAATCACGTTTTGAAAGATGTCTGCATTTTCAAATCAATCTTGACAAATATGCAAACGATTTTCCTTTTGTTCACCTGACAATTTTTTTGGAACGATCTTCGCACAGCGCTTTGACATCCCCAACTCTTGTGTGAGGATGAGGCACATGGTTTCTCGGTTAATTCTGGTGACCTCAGCGACATCTCTGACCATGAGGCAATGGTTTGAGTTGATGGCTTGTTCAATTTTCTGCACAGAAACATCATTTCAAACAGTGGAGGGATGCCCAAACGTTCATCGTCCTCTGTTGAGGTACTCCCCTCTCTGAACCTCGCCACCCACTTGAAGAACAAACTTCTTTTCGCAAGATGGTCTCTGTAAACATAGTTTATCATTTCAAGAATTTCCGAGTTCGTTTTCCCCGCTTTGACAAGGAATTTCATCACAACTCGCTGCTCTTCAAAATCACGATTGATTTCCATAGTCACAATAGCAAAACACATGTGTACAAAAAACAGAGCTACACTCAACACGATGTTGTCGAGAGAACTGAAAACAATTGCATGACTGCGTGAAATGTCAACAATCGCTGTACCACTGCTGCCAACCTCCCAGTGTTGCCATCGCACTCAAAATAAAATGAGTCCACGAACTTTATTGTCACACCTCGTACTTTTATTAATGTAGGTCACCAACTTGGCAGCTTCAAACTGAAGAAAGTGAACAAGTGTCTGAACTATTCTGGTGCCATGCCATTCTTAACACTTTTTGTAATTCATTGTCTATGACACCACCGAAATATATCTGCTCAGCAGACCTTATTTTAAAATCATCAGGTGCTTCAGGATAGCCCAGTCTAATCAGTCTGTTGATACTTGCTTCAAAGTCTTAGAGACTCTCACCAGAATGCTGTCCTCTACCGTTATTCCAGAGCTTGTACTAATTCAGTATACATGTTTTGGCTATCAGATGCACTTTTCTAGTAGCTCTTTAGTAGATCCTTTTAAAACAAAACAATTATATTACCTTCTATTTCTTTGTTCAATGATTTGCGCGTACAAATTGTCTCAGATATTTAAGTACTTAAAATTACAACTTCTACAGGACAGTTGTAGACTCAAAATAATTACTTAAAGCAATAATTTTCTTTGATAGACCAACCAGATCAGTAGCACTGTTTTATGGCGCTCATGTTGCTAAAAGTATATTCAATAAGCTTTTTAGAGAGTTAGATAAAAAGCATGGATACAAAATTATACTTAAAATTGGGAAAAGCTGTCTAGCGTAGAAACTGAAAAACAAGAAGAATCAACTGAAGAAAAATTTTGGTGTTCTTTCACATCTGTCTGTATTAGCATGTGACGCTGAAGGAATATTTTCACTATAAATCATTTTCACTATAAAGCCTAGTGAGTACTTCCATCAAGTGGTGAGGCTTTGATATGAAATGGCTCTGCTACAGGCAAAGCAACTTTTTCTGTTATCTTATTTTCTGTATCATTCTCAGTTTTATTATTGGTACTCTCTGTTCAACAGTTTTTTTTAACATGGCTGTATGTTTATAAATTGTTGGACTTTACTTTTAATTTATTCTCTTATGTTTGCAACTGAGTCTTCTGTTGCAGATATTTTTGTTGACATTGTTTCTTCATTATTAGAGACAGACTTTTCTACTCCAGCTATATTATTTGAAATTGATTCTTCTGCATCAGATAATCTAGAAACTTGTTTATTCAGCTCACCTTCCAGTGGTATGACCTAACTCTCCAGTGGTATACTCTTGCATTCACTTTTGCACCTGTATGTTTCCTTTCTATGTTTGCTTTGATGACGTCTGATTAATGATTACATTCCTCATCCTGTCATTCTACTTCTTCTTCGTGTTTTATGTTCTTGTTGTTGTTTCTGTGTTTGCAGAAATAATACGTGGAAAGTTTCCATCATTTTACAGGTATCAGATCTTCCAAAACAATTATCATGCTTACTAAACTCTTCTATAAACTGTCCCCTGTTCCACTGTTAACACTTTCAACATAACTGCTTTTTCGTGTCATTCCCTGGTGAGCCACTATTTTTAGCAGTATTTCAAAAAATGAGAAAAATATATTTTGTAACAAAATAATATATTATAACAAACTTAAGCTTCTTTTTGAAGATATTATGTATATTCTTAGTATTCTGATATCAAATATGTAATTTAAAAAATTAATATTAAACATCACAAAATATTATTTTAATCTTAATTATTTAAAAGTATAGTGATTATGTTTATACTCTAATAGCTAATTTCATGATTCTATCAATAAACAATGAAAAATAGTCAAATTCTGAACAAATCCATCAATTGGCACTGTTATAGCAGAGTTAATTCAAACAAAGGGAGACCTGGCTGGAAATCATTATCAATACAACCAGTATCAACATCAGTGTCACAATTTTCTCCCCTTTGCAGCATTGGTTCTACTTGTGATTCGTCTGCACACAAGACAAATCAATATACTGTAACTACTAAAGGATGAAAGAATAGCAACAAAGTATATATGACAATACATATAATATAAATGAGTTACATGTATGCCATTGTATTAGCGTTTCATCAAGTTTGTAAGTATATTCTTATCCACATCATGAATATTGTAATCCCATTGATAGAACTTTTCATCATGTATTGATCCATCAAGTACAAAATCACATGTATTTGACAGTTACTTTTAGAAACCCCATTTGTTTGTGGACTTACCCCCCTTTAACACACATAAATACATAAATAAATACATACATAATCTTTGTACTTACCACGTGTTTAGCATACTTCTGATGTAAGCACATTTCCCTTATTGCCCATATTATTTTTATACCTAAGGTCCAGAGTTCTATTAAGTGAGATTGCAGAAACAGCAGGATTGTAAGAAATAATGAAACTGACCACAATTGAGTGCCGTAAAAACTTAGTTGAATATGTATCTAATTTGCATAATTAACATTTATGAACTTAAAATGGCGTCTCATAAAAGCAATACAAAATGGCGGCCTTCCAACTTCCGCTTTCTTAATAATGAATTACTTCTCAATTACTAGTTCAATATTTACTTTAATTACAAATAGAAACATTTGATTACTGGCAGTATCTTTTAGATTTCAATATTATCATCAAATAGCATTTCTGCACATAAATCAACGCCTCACGTTAGAAATAAAATGCCGGCATGTTCTTTCGCACTCTCTCTCACTCTCATTACGCTTTAATAAATTTAGGTACATTACATTTTGTTGATCATACAAATCGAGCTCGATATTTTATAAGAGAATATTATTGAATTTTGACTTTCCTGAAAGTGTTGAGTGTGGCGGTTCAATCGCTGTCCATCGTGTGCCCGATGTTCGGCGTACTTGGCTGATCGAAGTACTCTCGAGTTTGATTGTCTGTTCTTTTTCACTGAATTTACATTGTTGATATACTTTTACATACTGTTCAATAGTAGTTACATTTTATTGATTTGACAACACTTTTGCTGGTGAAAATATGCCAGCACAGATTTAACGTCTTGATGCCATGAAGCTCTTCTGCCAACTGGGCAGACATATTGTCGTAAAATCGATAGGTTGTGGGGATTAACCCTTATTAATCCTTTGTCTGAGACAGATGACGGCATGGTTTTTCGTCATCATTATTACGTGTGTCGTATTTTGTTATGACAATTCAGCATTGTCGATCAGTGCAACCATCGAGTATGTCTTATTTCGCATGTACGCTCTTGGCCTTGAAACAAATTATACAGATGAAACTGCGTCGTTTATTTAAATATGGGGAAGTTGACCTAACTCTCTTTTACATATGAAAATACAATAAAAAAATACAATACAATATTCCTTAATACCATAATTCCTTAAGACGGACGTTTGTACCATCACAAAACCCCCTCAATGAGAGGTTTTATGCCGAAGCATAAAAACTCTCATTGACTCATTCACACTTCCTAAAGGGATCAGCCCAGATATGTCGCCACAACCCCCTGTAGTGTTTATATAAAAAAAAATACAATCTCTTACCCTTGGTCCAATGATGGTGACCGTACCTGCCTGACCTTACTGGACTTCTTATGAGAGATCCCAACACCGTAAGGCCACTTGACACTTAACGCTCCTGCTCTGATGCACCGGCCAGCTCAGGACCGCCATCACAACACCATCAAACTCTGAAACATGAAATACAAAAATTTTAAATAGTGGCCTTATATACTTCCATATCCGCAACTGATATGTCTCCCCTTAGATGCATTGGTTTATGCTTCGAGGCGTTGGCTTGCTTACCTCTAAAATTCTTTAATAACAAAATACACAAGATTTAGGATAGAAAATCCATTTCCCTTTTCAACATTCCTACATTTATTAAAGCTTTCTGACTCCAGTCAAGGTTACTTTACTCTCTTCACCACAAGGAAACATATTCTTATACTAAGCATAACACTTAAAACACCATTTTAATTTTCAAACGCAACAACAACTATTCATCTTTATCATATAAAACTCAACACAATTTGTTTATGGCAGACACTCTAACTTATCTAAACTTTCTTTACTCAGCTTTCCTGATACTCCTATTTCTTTGCAACAGAATCAGGACGATATTTGTATGTTCAATAACAATATCAATACAACATATCTTATCATACAATACATCTTTATCATATCATATATACTCTTTGTGAAAATATGCCAGCACAGATTTAACGTCTTGATGCCATGAAGCACTTCTGCCAACTGGGCAGACATATTGTCGTAAAATCGACAGGTTGTGGGGATTAACCCTTATTAATCCTTTGTCTGAGACAGATGACGGCATGGTTTTTTGTCATCATTATTACGTGTGCCATATTTTGTTATGACAATTCAGCATTGTCGATCAGTGCAACCATCGAGTATGTCTTATTTCGCACGTACGCTCTTGGCCTTGAAACGAATTATACAGATGAAGCTGCGTCGTTTATTTAAATATAGGGGAAGTTGACCTAACTCTCTTTTACATATGAAAATACAATAAAAAATACAATACAATATTCCTTAATAACATAATTCCTTAAGACGGACATTTGTACCATCACAAAAACACCTCAATGAGAGGTTTTATGCCGAAGCATAAAAATTTTCATTGACTCATTCACACTTCCTAAAGGGATCAGCCCAGATATATCGCCACAACCCCCTGTAGTGTTTATATAAAAAAAATACAATCACTTACCCTTGGTCCAATGATGGTGACCGTACCTGCCTGGCCTTACTGGACTTCTCATGAGAGATCCCAACACCGTAAGGCCACTTGGCACTTAACGCTCCTGCTCTGATGCACCGGCCAGCTCAGGACCGCCATCACAACACCATCAAACTCTGAAACATGAAATACAAAAATTTTAAATAGTGGCCTTATATACTTCCATATCCGCAACTGATATGTCTCCCCTTAGATGCATTGGTTTATGCTTCGAGGTGTTGGCTTGCTTACCTCTAAAATTCTTTAATAACAAAATACACAAAATTTAGGATAGAAAATCCATTTCCCTTTTCAACATTACTACATTTATTAAAGCTTTCTGACCCCAGTCAAGGTTACTTTACTCTCTTCACCTCAAGGAAACATATTCTTATACTAAGCATAACACTTAAAACACCATTTTAATTTTCAAACGCAACAACAACTATTCATCTTTATCATATAAAACTCAACACAATTTGTTTATGGCAGACACTCTAACTTATCTAAACTTTCTTTACTCAGCTTTCCTGATACTCCTATTTCTTTGCAACAGAATCAGGACGATATTTGTATGTTCAATAATAATATCAATACAACATAATAAAACACTGAACATTACCCATTAACATTGTTACATTTACATTAAACAATTTACATTTACACAACTTGTATCAAAACTTTATAACATTATTATTATCAACTCTCTATTAACCTTGTACCATTCTGTTCTATCAACTTTTTATTATTTAACATTTAACTATGTAACATTTGTTACAACGAGATTCTATAAAAAATTTCAAGTTTATTATTAACCTTTCTGTTACATCACCTTTCTACTATGAATTTTCTTTTTTCTAACCTTTTCATCAATACTTATCTAGTTTGGGTGACTCTCTATTATTCACTATTACCTATATCTTATTTTGGCATTTATCTATCTAACCTTACTCACCCCCTTTTTTTTCTTCTAACAACCACTATTAACAACCAGATTTACATATTATGACACCAGTCTCTCCATAACAACCCCCTTCACTATTAATCCTCTTTATACCGTTCACTTCTTTAAGTGAAATTTCTATTACCTCTTTGTACTAGGATGTGTGTTCCCAACCTGGCAATATACACGTTCATAACATTTTGCCCTCCACCAAATATCGGCAAACACTCTTACCCTTCTCTAATTATGGGAACTGCCCAACGACGCACGTTGATCATACCTTACACCACCTCATCCTTACTACAAAATATAACCATCAACTATTTAATCTCCATTTACGTTACTCACCTTCTCTACATCTAATCACTAACACCACTGTGTCCCAAAAATATCTAACACCCTCTTTGTGTATTATCTGTATCTCAACTTCTTATTCTCTCTAACTCCCAATAAAGTTAATTCTGCTTAATTCATATGCCTTATTTATCATTATCACCCTAACTCTTTTACAACACTTCACTTTAATATAACACTAGAAAATTCATCACTTACCTTACAATAATAATACAACTCAATATCTGAACATATTTATGTTTACTCATTTACTAATCATTAGAATCTAGATCTCATAATTATTTAAATTCATCATCACAATTAGTTATTCTTCAATTATTTAAAATTCTACAGTTACTTTCCTCTGAGAACAAAATAAACATTATAAGCATTATTAAAACCATTTCTATTACCTACATGGTTTACATAAAAATACATATAATACACAACATCAAAAGTACATCAATACCTGGACATCAACACACAAAAATATACAATCCAAATTATCATTTAATCATTGACCATAAATCAGTTCATAAATCAGTCCATCTTGAAACCACACTATCACATAATTAAATGTTCATAACACAATAAAATATTTATCCACCATCATCGAACAACAGTCGAATCTTAGGTCTACATACACACAACTCATTTTTAATTAAGTACATTATATCATCTTTTGTAATATTATAACTATTTAAATCTGTTTTATCCATTATACCATAGTAATACTCTGCAGGATTACTCCACATTACTATATCATAAAACTTGTCAACATTCGGTATGTTCCTGTCACCTTCGGTATGATTAGTCACAATCAGGTAAGTTACAAAGTCATTATTTTCATCATCATCTCCCACTACCTCAGTTTCACTATAAGGTAAGTTCTTATTTTTATTACTTCTCTCTCCACCTAACCTCTTTACAAATTCTTCATAGTTTCTATTTACTTCAAAAATCTCTATTTCCCTCTTTCTCTCACAATCTCTCTCTCTCTCTCTCTCTCTCTCTCTCTCTCTCTCTCTCTCTCTCTCTCTCTCTCTCTCTCTCTCTCTCTCTCTCAAAATATGCAGGGGACACTAACTCATAATTACTGCACCACCTATGAAGTGCACAAAAACCCCAGGGAAATTTATTTGCAGACATATCGTCTTCCAAATATATACTGAAGGCACTCTCGTCCTTCCTAAACACATGTGAAGCCTTTACTTCACCAACACGGGAAAAATATACCCCCTGCAACCCTTTTACAATTATACTTTCTCTCCACACTCTCTCTAACTCATCACACACTAACATTCCATCATTATCATATTCTATTCCCATTAAAATCTCATTTTCACTACCAATATTCTCACCGTTATTTTCTAATACTTTATTTTTATTTTTATTATTATAATTCTCCCCACTACTTACCTTGTCATTTTTGTTTTCATTCAATTTATTTATTTCTCTATTCTCTAACTCCATTTCATCTAAACGGGTCTCTATTTCACTTATTCTTTTATCGAACTCAAAATTTTGTTTTTTGATTTCATTAACATCGTTTTTTAAATCGCTCTTTTGCTCTTGCAGTTAGTTAAATTTTACGTTCTGTTCATCAAAGTTCATATCGAGTTTATTAAGCATTTGCATTATTTTGATCATATCATTGTCGTCAGTCCTTTTTATCGGCACTGGCGTTGAGTGAACTATTTCGTCACTCATAATTTGTGACTCTGTTATACTATTTTGGTTGTCAGTGATGCTGACGTTTTCATTCTGGTCTGCCATATTGAGAAAAAGAAACAAAACTCTTGTGTAACTATCTTTAGGGAATATAACAGCTCTATATCTATCTAATGCAACGATACATAACCTACAATCATCGCTATAACCTATTATGTGTTATGCCGTATTATTTCGGTACCGACAGTTTCTGCTCCCTGGCTTATTTATATAATTATGTTTTTATATAAAGTCCCTGTTCGGGCGCCATTGTGGACTTACCCCCCTTTAACACACATAAATACATAAATAAATACATACATAATCTTTGTACTTACCACGTGTTTAGCATACTTCTGATGTAAGCACATTTCCCTTATTGCCCATATTATTTTTATACCTAAGGTCCAGAGTTCTATTAAGCGAGATTGCAGAAACAGCAGGATTGTAAGAAATAATGAAACTGACCACAATTGAATGCCATAAAAACTTTGTTTAATATGTATCTAATTTGCATAATTAACATTTATGAACTTAAAATGGCGTCTCATAAAAGCAATACAAAATGGCGGCCTTCCAACTTCTGCTTTCTTAATAATGAATTACTTCTCAATTACTAGTTCAATATTTACTTTAATTACAAATAGAAACATTTGATTACTGCAGTATCTTTTAGATTTCAATATTATCATCAAATAACATTTCTGCACATAAACCAATGCCTCACATTAGAAATAAAATGCCGGCATGTTCTTTCGCACTCTCTCTCACTCTCAATACGCTTTTATAAATTTAGGTACATTACATTTTGTTGATCATACAAATCGAGCTCGATATTTTATAAGAGAATATTATTGAATTTTGACTTACCTGAAAGTGTTGAGTGTGGCGGTTCAATCGCTGTCCATCGTGTGCCCGATGTTTGGCATACTTGGCTGATCGAAGTACTCTCGAGTTTGATTGTCTGTTCTTTTTCACTGAATTTACATTGTTGATATACTTTTACATACTGCTCAATAGTAGTTACATTTTATTGATTTGACAACACTTTTGCTGGTGAAAATATGCCAGCACAGATTTAACGTCTTGATGCCATGAAGCTCTTCTGCCAACTGGGCAGACATATTGTCGTAAAATCGATATGTTGTGGGGATTAACCCTTATTAATCCTTTGTCTGAGACAGATGACGGCATGGTTTTTCGTCATCATTATTATGTGTGTCGTATTTTGTTATGACAATTCAGCATTGTCGATCAGTGCAACCATCGGGTACGTCTTATTTCGCACGTACGCTCTTGGCCTTGAAACAAATTATACAGATGAAACTGCGTCGTTTATTTAAATATGGGGAAGTTGACCTAACTCTCTTTTACATATGAAAATACAATAAAAAAATACAATACAATATTCCTTAATACCATAATTCCTTAAGACGGACGTTTGTACCATCACAAAACCCCCTCAATGAGAGGTTTTATGCCGAAGCATAAAAACTCTCATTGACTCATTCACACTTCCTAAAGGGATCAGCCCAGATATGTCGCCACAACCCCCTGTAGTGTTTATATAAAAAAAATACAATCTCTTACCCTTGGTCCAATGATGGTGACCGTACCTGCCTGACCTTACTGGACTTCTTATGAGAGATCCCAACACCGTAAGGCCACTTGGCACTTAACGCTCCTGCTCTGATGCACCGGCCAGCTCAGGACCGCCATCACAACACCATCAAACTCTGAAACATGAAATACAAAAATTTTAAATAGTGGCCTTATATACTTCCATATCCGCAACTGATATGTCTCCCCTTAGATGCATTGGTTTATGCTTCGAGGCGTTGGCTTGCTTACCTCTAAAATTCTTTAATAACAAAATACACAAGATTTAGGATAGAAAATCCATTTCCCTTTTCAACATTCCTACATTTATTAAAGCTTTCTGACTCCAGTCAAGGTTACTTTACTCTCTTCACCACAAGGAAACATATTCTTATACTAAGCATAACAATTAAAACACCATTTTAATTTTCAAACGCAACAACAACTATTCATCTTTATCATATAAAACTCAACACAATTTGTTTATGGCAGACACTCTAACTTATCTAAACTTTCTTTACTCAGCTTTCCTGATACTCCTATTTCTTTGCAACAGAATCAGGATGATATTTGTATGTTCAATAACAATATCAATACAACATAATAAAACACTGAACATTACACATTAACATTGTTACATTTACATTAAACAATTTACATTTACACAACTTGTATCAAAACTTTATAACATTATTATTATCAACTCTCTATTAACCTTGTACCATTCTGTTCTATCAACTTTTTATTATTTAACATTTAACTATTTAACATTTGTTACAACGAGATTCTATAAAAAATTTCAAGTTTATTATTTAACCTTTCTGTTACATCACCTTTCTACTATGAATTTTCTTTTTTCTAACCTTTTCATCAATACTTATCTAGTTTGGGTGACTCTCTATTATTCACTATTACCTATATCTTATTTTGGCATTTATCTATCTAACCTTACTCACCCCCTTTTTTTTCTTCTAACAACCACTATTAACAACCAGATTTACATATTATGACACCAGTCTCTCCATAACAACCCCCTTCACTATTAATCCTCTTTATACCGTTCACTTCTTTAAGTGAAATTTCTATTACTTCTTTGTACTAGGATGTGTGTTCCCAACCTGGCAATATACACGTTCATAACATTTTGCCCTCCACCAAATATCGGCAAACACTCTTACCCTTCTCTAATTATGGGAACTGCCCAACGACGCACGTTGATCATACCTTACACCACCTCATCCTTACTACAAAATATAACCATCAACTATTTAATCTCCATTTACGTTACTCACCTTCTCTACATCTAATCACTAACACCACTGTGTCCCCCAAAAATATCTAACACCCTCTTTGTGTATTATCTGTATCTCAACTTCTTATTCTCTCTAACTCCCAATAAAGTTAATTCTGCTTAATTCATATGCCTTATTTATCATTATCACCCAAACTCTTTTACAACACTTCACTTTAATATAACACTAGAAAATTCATCACTTACCTTACAATAATAATACAACTCAATATCTGAACATATTTATGTTTACTCATTTACTAATCATTAGAATCTAGATCTCATAATTATTTAAATTCATCATCACAATTAATTATTCTTCAATTATTTAAAATTCTACAGTTACTTTCCTCTGAGAACAAAATAAACATTATAAGCATTATTAAAACCATTTCTATTACCTACATGGTTTACATAAAAATACATATAATACACAACATCAAAAGTACATCAATACCTGGACATCAACACACAAAAATATACAATCCAAATTATCATTTAATCATTGACCATAAATCAGTTCATAAAACAGTCCATCTTGAAACCACACTATCACATAATTAAATGTTCATAACACAATAAAATATTTATCCACCATCATCGAACAACAGTCGAATCTTAGGTCTACATACACACAACTCATTTTTAATTAAGTACATTATATCATCTTTTGTAATATTATAACTATTTAAATCTGTTTTATCCATTATACCATAGTAATACTCTGCAGGATTACTCCACATTACTATATCATAAAACTTGTCAACATTCGGTATGTTCCTGTCACCTTCGGTATGATTAGTCACAATCAGGTAAGTTACAAAGTCATTATTTTCATCATCATCTCCCACTACCTCAGTTTCACTATAAGGTAAGTTCTTATTTTTATTACTTCTCTCACCACCTAACCTCTTTACAAATTCTTCATAGTTTCTATTTACTTCAAAAATCTCTATTTCCCTCTTTCTCTCACAATCTCTCTCTCTCTCTCTCTCTCTCTCTCTCTCTCTCTCTCTCTCTCTCTCTCTCTCTCTCTCTCTCTCTCAAAATATGCAGGGGACACTAACTCATAATTACTGCACCACCTATGAAGTGCACAAAAACCCCAGGGAAATTTATTTGCAGACATATCGTCTTCCAAATATATACTGAAGGCACTCTCGTCCTTCCTAAACACATGTGAAGCCTTTACTTCACCAACACGGGAAAAATATACCCCCTGCAACCCTTTTACAATTATACTTTCTCTCCACACTCTCTCTAACTCATCACACACTAACATTCCATCATTATCATATTCTATTCCCATTAAAATCTCATTTTCACTACCAATATTCTCACCGTTATTTTCTAATACTTTATTTTTATTTTTATTATTATAATTCTCCCCACTACTTACCTTGTCATTTTTGTTTTCATTCAATTTATTTATTTCTCTATTCTCTAACTCCATTTCATCTAAACGGGTCTCTATTTCACTTATTCTTTTATCGAACTCAAAATTTTGTTTTTTGATTTCATTAACATCGTTTTTTAAATCGCTCTTTTGCTCTTGCAGTTAGTTAAATTTTACGTTCTGTTCATCAAAGTTCATATCGAGTTTATTAAGCATTTGCATTATTTTGATCATATCATTGTCGTCAGTCCTTTTTATCGGCACTGGCGTTGAGTGAACTATTTCGTCACTCATAATTTGTGACTCTGTTATACTATTTTGGTTGTCAGTGATGCTGACGTTTTCATTCTGGTCTGCCATATTGAGAAAAAGAAACAAAACTCTTGTGTAACTATCTTTAGGGAATATAACAGCTCTATATCTATCTAATGCAACGATACATAACCTACAATCATCGCTATAACCTATTATGTGTTATGCCGTATTATTTCGGTACCGACAGTTTCTGCTCCCTGGCTTATTTATATAATTATGTTTTTATATAAAGTCCCTGTTCGGGCGCCATTGTGGACTTACCCCCCTTTAACACACATAAATACATAAATAAATACATACATAATCTTTGTACTTACCACGTGTTTAGCATACTTCTGATGTAAGCACATTTCCCTTATTGCCCATATTATTTTTATACCTAAGGTCCAGAGTTCTATTAAGCGAGATTGCAGAAACAGCAGGATTGTAAGAAATAATGAAACTGACCACAATTGAATGCCATAAAAACTTTGTTTAATATGTAACTAATTTGCATAATTAACATTTATGAACTTAAAATGGCGTCTCATAAAAGCAATACAAAATGGCGGCCTTCCAACTTCTGCTTTCTTAATAATGAATTACTTCTCAATTACTAGTTCAATATTTACTTTAATTACAAATAGAAACATTTGATTACTGCAGTATCTTTTAGATTTCAATATTATCATCAAATAACATTTCTGCACATAAACCAATGCCTCACATTAGAAATAAAATGCCGGCATGTTCTTTCGCACTCTCTCTCACTCTCAATACGCTTTTATAAATTTAGGTACATTACATTTTGTTGATCATACAAATCGAGCTCGATATTTTATAAGAGAATATTATTGAATTTTGACTTACCTGAAAGTGTTGAGTGTGGCGGTTCAATCGCTGTCCATCGTGTGCCCGATGTTTGGCATACTTGGCTGATCGAAGTACTCTCGAGTTTGATTGTCTGTTCTTTTTCACTGAATTTACATTGTTGATATACTTTTACATACTGCTCAATAGTAGTTACATTTTATTGATTTGACAACACTTTTGCTGGTGAAAATATGCCAGCACAGATTTAACGTCTTGATGCCATGAAGCTCTTCTGCCAACTGGGCAGACATATTGTCGTAAAATCGATAGGTTGTGGGGATTAACCCTTATTAATCCTTTGTCTGAGACAGATGACGGCATGGTTTTTCGTCATCATTATTACGTGTGTCGTATTTTGTTATGACAATTCAGCATTGTCGATCAGTGCAACCATCGAGTACGTCTTATTTCGCACGTACGCTCTTGGCCTTGAAACAAATTATACAGATGAAACTGTGTCGTTTATTTAAATATGGGGAAGTTGACCTAACTCTCTTTTACATATGAAAATACAATAAAAAAATACAATACAATATTCCTTAATACCATAATTCCTTAAGACGGACGTTTGTACCATCACAAAACCCCCTCAATGAGAGGTTTTATGCCGAAGCATAAAAACTCTCATTGACTCATTCACACTTCCTAAAGGGATCAGCCCAGATATGTCGCCACAACCCCCTGTAGTGTTTATATAAAAAAAATACAATCTCTTACCCTTGGTCCAATGATGGTGACCGTACCTGCCTGACCTTACTGGACTTCTTATGAGAGATCCCAACACCGTAAGGCCACTTGGCACTTAACGCTCCTGCTCTGATGCACCGGCCAGCTCAGGACCGCCATCACAACACCATCAAACTCTGAAACATGAAATACAAAAATTTTAAATAGTGGCCTTATATACTTCCATATCCGCAACTGATATGTCTCCCCTTAGATGCATTGGTTTATGCTTCGAGGCGTTGGCTTGCTTACCTCTAAAATTCTTTAATAACAAAATACACAAGATTTAGGATAGAAAATCCATTTCCCTTTTCAACATTCCTACATTTATTAAAGCTTTCTGACTCCAGTCAAGGTTACTTTACTCTGTTCACCACAAGGAAACATATTCTTATACTAAGCATAACAATTAAAACACCATTTTAATTTTCAAACGCAACAACAACTATTCATCTTTATCATATAAAACTCAACACAATTTGTTTATGGCAGACACTCTAACTTATCTAAACTTTCTTTACTCAGCTTTCCTGATACTCCTATTTCTTTGCAACAGAATCAGGACGATATTTGTATGTTCAATAACAATATCAATACAACATAATAAAACACTGAACATTACGCATTAACATTGTTACATTTACATTAAACAATTTACTTTTACACAACTTGTATCAAAACTTTATAACATTATTATTATCAACTCTCTATTAACCTTGTACCATTCTGTTCTATCAACTTTTTATTATTTAACATTTAACTATTTAACATTTGTTACAACGAGATTCTATAAAAAATTTCAAGTTTATTATTAACCTTTCTGTTACATCACCTTTCTACTATGAATTTTCTTTTTTCTAACCTTTTCATCAATACTTATCTAGTTTGGGTGACTCTCTATTATTCACTATTACCTATATCTTATTTTGGCATTTATCTATCTAACCTTACTCACCCCCTTTTTTTTCTTCTAACAACCACTATTAACAACCAGATTTACATATTATGACACCAGTCTCTCCATAACAACCCCCTTCACTATTAATCCTCTTTATACCGTTCACTTCTTTAAGTGAAATTTCTATTACCTCTTTGTACTAGGATGTGTGTTCCCAACCTGGCAATATACACGTTCATAACATTTTGCCCTCCACCAAATATCGGCAAACACTCTTACCCTTCTCTAATTATGGGAACTGCCCAACGACGCACGTTGATCATACCTTACACCACCTCATCCTTACTACAAAATATAACCATCAACTATTTAATCTCCATTTACGTTACTCACCTTCTCTACATCTAATCACTAACACCACTGTGTCCCCCAAAAATATCTAACACCCTCTTTGTGTATTATCTGTATCTCAACTTCTTATTCTCTCTAACTCCCAATAAAGTTAATTCTGCTTAATTCATATGCCTTATTTATCATTATCACCCAAACTCTTTTACAACACTTCACTTTAATATAACACTAGAAAATTCATCACTTACCTTACAATAATAATACAACTCAATATCTGAACATATTTATGTTTACTCATTTACTAATCATTAGAATCTAGATCTCATAATTATTTAAATTCATCATCACAATTAATTATTCTTCAATTATTTAAAATTCTACAGTTACTTTCCT
This sequence comes from Magicicada septendecula, assembly GCA_034769895.1. Taxonomy (NCBI): domain Eukaryota; kingdom Metazoa; phylum Arthropoda; class Insecta; order Hemiptera; family Cicadidae; genus Magicicada; species Magicicada septendecula. The sequence goes on along the minus strand of CM068376.1, from coordinate 198,739,589 downwards.
CTGAGAACAAAATAAACATTATAAGCATTATTAAAACCATTTCTATTACCTACATGGTTTACATAAAAATACATATAATACACAACATCAAAAGTACATCAATACCTGGACATCAACACGCAAAAATATACAATCCAAATTATCATTTAATCATTGACCATAAATCAGTTCATAAATCAGTCCATCTTGAAACCACACTATCACATAATTAAATGTTCATAACACAATAAAATATTTATCCACCATCATCGAACAACAGTCGAATCTTAGGTCTACATACACACAACTCATTTTTAATTAAGTACATTATATCATCTTTTGTAATATTATAACTATTTAAATCTGTTTTATCCATTATACCATAGTAATACTCTGCAGGATTACTCCACATTACTATATCATAAAACTTGTCAACATTCGGTATGTTCCTGTCACCTTCGGTATGATTAGTCACAATCAGGTAAGTTACAAAGTCATTATTTTCATCATCATCTCCCACTACCTCAGTTTCACTATAAGGTAAGTTCTTATTTTTATTACTTCTCTCTCCACCTAACCTCTTTACAAATTCTTCATAGTTTCTATTTACTTCAAAAATCTCTATTTCCCTCTTTCTCTCACAATCTCTCTCTCTCTCTCTCTCTCTCTCTCTCTCTCTCTCTCTCTCTCTCTCTCTCTCTCTCTCTCTCTCAAAATATGCAGGGGACACTAACTCATAATTACTGCACCACCTATGAAGTGCACAAAAACCCCAGGGAAATTTATTTGCAGACATATCGTCTTCCAAATATATACTGAAGGCACTCTCGTCCTTCCTAAACACATGTGAAGCCTTTACTTCACCAACACGGGAAAAATATACCCCCTGCAACCCTTTTACAATTATACTTTCTCTCCACACTCTCTCTAACTCATCACACACTAACATTCCATCATTATCATATTCTATTCCCATTAAAATCTCATTTTCACTACCAATATTCTCACCGTTATTTTCTAATACTTTATTTTTATTTTTATTATTATAATTCTCCCCACTACTTACCTTGTCATTTTTGTTTTCATTCAATTTATTTATTTCTCTATTCTCTAACTCCATTTCATCTAAACGGGTCTCTATTTCACTTATTCTTTTATCGAACTCAAAATTTTGTTTTTTGATTTCATTAACATCATTTTTTAAATCGCTCTTTTGCTCTTGCAGTTAGTTAAATTTTACGTTCTGTTCATCAAAGTTCATATCGAGTTTATTAAGCATTTGCATTATTTTGATCATATCATTGTCGTCAGTCCTTTTTATCGGCACTGGCGTTGAGTGAACTATTTCGTCACTCATAATTTGTGACTCTGTTATACTATTTTGGTTGTCAGTGATGCTGACGTTTTCATTCTGGTCTGCCATATTGAGAAAAAGAAACAAAACTCTTGTGTAACTATCTTTAGGGAATATAACAGCTCTATATCTATCTAATGCAACGATACATAACCTACAATCATCGCTATAACCTATTATGTGTTATGCCGTATTATTTCGGTACCGACAGTTTCTGCTCCCTGGCTTATTTATATAATTATGTTTTTATATAAAGTCCCTGTTCGGGCGCCATTGTGGACTTACCCCCCTTTAACACACATAAATACATAAATAAATACATACATAATCTTTGTACTTACCACGTGTTTAGCATACTTCTGATGTAAGCACATTTCCCTTATTGCCCATATTATTTTTATACCTAAGGTCCAGAGTTCTATTAAGCGAGATTGCAGAAACAGCAGGATTGTAAGAAATAATGAAACTGACCACAATTGAATGCCATAAAAACTTTGTTTAATATGTATCTAATTTGCATAATTAACATTTATGAACTTAAAATGGCGTCTCATAAAAGCAATACAAAATGGCGGCCTTCCAACTTCTGCTTTCTTAATAATGAATTACTTCTCAATTACTAGTTCAATATTTACTTTAATTACAAATCGAAACTTTTGATTACTGCAGTATCTTTTAGATTTCAATATTATCATCAAATAACATTTCTGCACATAAACCAATGCCTCACATTAGAAATAAAATGCCGGCATGTTCTTTCGCACTCTCTCTCACTCTCAATACGCTTTTATAAATTTAGGTACATTACATTTTGTTGATCATACAAATCGAGCTCGATATTTTATAAGAGAATATTATTGAATTTTGACTTACCTGAAAGTGTTGAGTGTGGCGGTTCAATCGCTGTCCATCGTGTGCCCGATGTTTGGCATACTTGGCTGATCGAAGTACTCTCGAGTTTGATTGTCTGTTCTTTTTCACTGAATTTACATTGTTGATATACTTTTACATACTGCTCAATAGTAGTTACATTTTATTGATTTGACAACACTTTTGCTGGTGAAAATATGCCAGCACAGATTTAACGTCTTGATGCCATGAAGCTCTTCTGCCAACTGGGCAGACATATTGTCGTAAAATCGATAGGTTGTGGGGATTAACCCTTATTAATCCTTTGTCTGAGACAGATGACGGCATGGTTTTTCGTCATCATTATTACGTGTGTCGTATTTTGTTATGACAATTCAGCATTGTCGATCAGTGCAACCATCGAGTACGTCTTATTTCGCACGTACGCTCTTGGCCTTGAAACAAATTATACAGATGAAACTGCGTCGTTTATTTAAATATGGGGAAGTTGACCTAACTCTCTTTTACATATGAAAATACAATAAAAAAATACAATACAATATTCCTTAATACCATAATTCCTTAAGACGGACGTTTGTACCATCACAAAACCCCCTCAATGAGAGGTTTTATGCCGAAGCATAAAAACTCTCATTGACTCATTCACACTTCCTAAAGGGATCAGCCCAGATATGTCGCCACAACCCCCTGTAGTGTTTATATAAAAAAAATACAATCTCTTACCCTTGGTCCAATGATGGTGACCGTACCTGCCTGACCTTACTGGACTTCTTATGAGAGATCCCAACACCGTAAGGCCACTTGGCACTTAACGCTCCTGCTCTGATGCACCGGCCAGCTCAGGACCGCCATCACAACACCATCAAACTCTGAAACATGAAATACAAAAATTTTAAATAGTGGCCTTATATACTTCCATATCCGCAACTGATATGTCTCCCCTTAGATGCATTGGTTTATGCTTCGAGGCGTTGGCTTGCTTACCTCTAAAATTCTTTAATAACAAAATACACAAGATTTAGGATAGAAAATCCATTTCCCTTTTCAACATTCCTACATTTATTAAAGCTTTCTGACTCCAGTCAAGGTTACTTTACTCTCTTCACCACAAGGAAACATATTCTTATACTAAGCATAACAATTAAAACACCATTTTAATTTTCAAACGCAACAACAACTATTCATCTTTATCATATAAAACTCAACACAATTTGTTTATGGCAGACACTCTAACTTATCTAAACTTTCTTTACTCAGCTTTCCTGATACTCCTATTTCTTTGCAACAGAATCAGGACGATATTTGTATGTTCAATAACAATATCAATACAACATAATAAAACACTGAACATTACGCATTAACATTGTTACATTTACATTAAACAATTTACTTTTACACAACTTGTATCAAAACTTTATAACATTATTATTATCAACTCTCTATTAACCTTGTACCATTCTGTTCTATCAACTTTTTATTATTTAACATTTAACTATTTAACATTTGTTACAACGAGATTCTATAAAAAATTTCAAGTTTATTATTAACCTTTCTGTTACATCACCTTTCTACTATGAATTTTCTTTTTTCTAACCTTTTCATCAATACTTATCTAGTTTGGGTGACTCTCTATTATTCACTATTACCTATATCTTATTTTGGCATTTATCTATCTAACCTTACTCACCCCCTTTTTTTTCTTCTAACAACCACTATTAACAACCAGATTTACATATTATGACACCAGTCTCTCCATAACAACCCCCTTCACTATTAATCCTCTTTATACCGTTCACTTCTTTAAGTGAAATTTCTATTACCTCTTTGTACTAGGATGTGTGTTCCCAACCTGGCAATATACACGTTCATAACATTTTGCCCTCCACCAAATATCGGCAAACACTCTTACCCTTCTCTAATTATGGGAACTGCCCAACGACGCACGTTGATCATACCTTACACCACCTCATCCTTACTACAAAATATAACCATCAACTATTTAATCTCCATTTACGTTACTCACCTTCTCTACATCTAATCACTAACACCACTGTGTCCCAAAAATATCTAACACCCTCTTTGTGTATTATCTGTATCTCAACTTCTTATTCTCTCTAACTCCCAATAAAGTTAATTCTGCTTAATTCATATGCCTTATTTATCATTATCACCCAAACTCTTTTACAACACTTCACTTTAATATAACACTAGAAAATTCATCACTTACCTTACAATAATAATACAACTCAATATCTGAACATATTTATGTTTACTCATTTACTAATCATTAGAATCTAGATCTCATAATTATTTAAATTCATCATCACAATTAATTATTCTTCAATTATTTAAAATTCTACAGTTACTTTCCTCTGAGAACAAAATAAACATTATAAGCATTATTAAAACCATTTCTATTACCTACATGGTTTACATAAAAATACATATAATACACAACATCAAAAGTACATCAATACCTGGACATCAACACGCAAAAATATACAATCCAAATTATCATTTAATCATTGACCATAAATCAGTTCATAAATCAGTCCATCTTGAAACCACACTATCACATAATTAAATGTTCATAACACAATAAAATATTTATCCACCATCATCGAACAACAGTCGAATCTTAGGTCTACATACACACAACTCATTTTTAATTAAGTACATTATATCATCTTTTGTAATATTATAACTATTTAAATCTGTTTTATCCATTATACCATAGTAATACTCTGCAGGATTACTCCACATTACTATATCATAAAACTTGTCAACATTCGGTATGTTCCTGTCACCTTCGGTATGATTAGTCACAATCAGGTAAGTTACAAAGTCATTATTTTCATCATCATCTCCCACTACCTCAGTTTCACTATAAGGTAAGTTCTTATTTTTATTACTTCTCTCTCCACCTAACCTCTTTACAAATTCTTCATAGTTTCTATTTACTTCAAAAATCTCTATTTCCCTCTTTCTCTCACAATCTCTCTCTCTCTCTCTCTCTCTCTCTCTCTCTCTCTCTCTCTCTCTCTCTCTCTCTCTCTCTCTCTCTCTCTCTCTCTCTCTCTCTCTCAAAATATGCAGGGGACACTAACTCATAATTACTGCACCACCTATGAAGTGCACAAAAACCCCAGGGAAATTTATTTGCAGACATATCGTCTTCCAAATATATACTGAAGGCACTCTCGTCCTTCCTAAACACATGTGAAGCCTTTACTTCACCAACACGGGAAAAATATACCCCCTGCAACCCTTTTACAATTATACTTTCTCTCCACACTCTCTCTAACTCATCACACACTAACATTCCATCATTATCATATTCTATTCCCATTAAAATCTCATTTTCACTACCAATATTCTCACCGTTATTTTCTAATACTTTATTTTTATTTTTATTATTATAATTCTCCCCACTACTTACCTTGTCATTTTTGTTTTCATTCAATTTATTTATTTCTCTATTCTCTAACTCCATTTCATCTAAACGGGTCTCTATTTCACTTATTCTTTTATCGAACTCAAAATTTTGTTTTTTGATTTCATTAACATCATTTTTTAAATCGCTCTTTTGCTCTTGCAGTTAGTTAAATTTTACGTTCTGTTCATCAAAGTTCATATCGAGTTTATTAAGCATTTGCATTATTTTGATCATATCATTGTCGTCAGTCCTTTTTATCGGCACTGGCGTTGAGTGAACTATTTCGTCACTCATAATTTGTGACTCTGTTATACTATTTTGGTTGTCAGTGATGCTGACGTTTTCATTCTGGTCTGCCATATTGAGAAAAAGAAACAAAACTCTTGTGTAACTATCTTTAGGGAATATAACAGCTCTATATCTATCTAATGCAACGATACATAACCTACAATCATCGCTATAACCTATTATGTGTTATGCCGTATTATTTCGGTACCGACAGTTTCTGCTCCCTGGCTTATTTATATAATTATGTTTTTATATAAAGTCCCTGTTCGGGCGCCATTGTGGACTTACCCCCCTTTAACACACATAAATACATAAATAAATACATACATAATCTTTGTACTTACCACGTGTTTAGCATACTTCTGATGTAAGCACATTTCCCTTATTGCCCATATTATTTTTATACCTAAGGTCCAGAGTTCTATTAAGCGAGATTGCAGAAACAGCAGGATTGTAAGAAATAATGAAACTGACCACAATTGAATGCCATAAAAACTTTGTTTAATATGTATCTAATTTGCATAATTAACATTTATGAACTTAAAATGGCGTCTCATAAAAGCAATACAAAATGGCGGCCTTCCAACTTCTGCTTTCTTAATAATGAATTACTTCTCAATTACTAGTTCAATATTTACTTTAATTACAAATCGAAACTTTTGATTACTGCAGTATCTTTTAGATTTCAATATTATCATCAAATAACATTTCTGCACATAAACCAATGCCTCACATTAGAAATAAAATGCCGGCATGTTCTTTCGCACTCTCTCTCACTCTCAATACGCTTTTATAAATTTAGGTACATTACATTTTGTTGATCATACAAATCGAGCTCGATATTTTATAAGAGAATATTATTGAATTTTGACTTACCTGAAAGTGTTGAGTGTGGCGGTTCAATCGCTGTCCATCGTGTGCCCGATGTTTGGCATACTTGGCTGATCGAAGTACTCTCGAGTTTGATTGTCTGTTCTTTTTCACTGAATTTACATTGTTGATATACTTTTACATACTGCTCAATAGTAGTTACATTTTATTGATTTGACAACACTTTTGCTGGTGAAAATATGCCAGCACAGATTTAACGTCTTGATGCCATGAAGCTCTTCTGCCAACTGGGCAGACATATTGTCGTAAAATCGATAGGTTGTGGGGATTAACCCTTATTAATCCTTTGTCTGAGACAGATGACGGCATGGTTTTTCGTCATCATTATTACGTGTGTCGTATTTTGTTATGACAATTCAGCATTGTCGATCAGTGCAACCATCGAGTACGTCTTATTTCGCACGTACGCTCTTGGCCTTGAAACAAATTATACAGATGAAACTGCGTCGTTTATTTAAATATGGGGAAGTTGACCTAACTCTCTTTTACATATGAAAATACAATAAAAAAATACAATACAATATTCCTTAATACCATAATTCCTTAAGACGGACGTTTGTACCATCACAAAACCCCCTCAATGAGAGGTTTTATGCCGAAGCATAAAAACTCTCATTGACTCATTCACACTTCCTAAAGGGATCAGCCCAGATATGTCGCCACAACCCCCTGTAGTGTTTATATAAAAAAAATACAATCTCTTACCCTTGGTCCAATGATGGTGACCGTACCTGCCTGACCTTACTGGACTTCTTATGAGAGATCCCAACACCGTAAGGCCACTTGGCACTTAACGCTCCTGCTCTGATGCACCGGCCAGCTCAGGACCGCCATCACAACACCATCAAACTCTGAAACATGAAATACAAAAATTTTAAATAGTGGCCTTATATACTTCCATATCCGCAACTGATATGTCTCCCCTTAGATGCATTGGTTTATGCTTCGAGGCGTTGGCTTGCTTACCTCTAAAATTCTTTAATAACAAAATACACAAGATTTAGGATAGAAAATCCATTTCCCTTTTCAACATTCCTACATTTATTAAAGCTTTCTGACTCCAGTCAAGGTTACTTTACTCTGTTCACCACAAGGAAACATATTCTTATACTAAGCATAACAATTAAAACACCATTTTAATTTTCAAACGCAACAACAACTATTCATCTTTATCATATAAAACTCAACACAATTTGTTTATGGCAGACACTCTAACTTATCTAAACTTTCTTTACTCAGCTTTCCTGATACTCCTATTTCTTTGCAACAGAATCAGGACGATATTTGTATGTTCAATAACAATATCAATACAACATAATAAAACACTGAACATTACGCATTAACATTGTTACATTTACATTAAACAATTTACTTTTACACAACTTGTATCAAAACTTTATAACATTATTATTATCAACTCTCTATTAACCTTGTACCATTCTGTTCTATCAACTTTTTATTATTTAACATTTAACTATTTAACATTTGTTACAACGAGATTCTATAAAAAATTTCAAGTTTATTATTAACCTTTCTGTTACATCACCTTTCTACTATGAATTTTCTTTTTTCTAACCTTTTCATCAATACTTATCTAGTTTGGGTGACTCTCTATTATTCACTATTACCTATATCTTATTTTGGCATTTATCTATCTAACCTTACTCACCCCCTTTTTTTTCTTCTAACAACCACTATTAACAACCAGATTTACATATTATGACACCAGTCTCTCCATAACAACCCCCTTCACTATTAATCCTCTTTATACCGTTCACTTCTTTAAGTGAAATTTCTATTACCTCTTTGTACTAGGATGTGTGTTCCCAACCTGGCAATATACACGTTCATAACATTTTGCCCTCCACCAAATATCGGCAAACACTCTTACCCTTCTCTAATTATGGGAACTGCCCAACGACGCACGTTGATCATACCTTACACCACCTCATCCTTACTACAAAATATAACCATCAACTATTTAATCTCCATTTACGTTACTCACCTTCTCTACATCTAATCACTAACACCACTGTGTCCCAAAAATATCTAACACCCTCTTTGTGTATTATCTGTATCTCAACTTCTTATTCTCTCTAACTCCCAATAAAGTTAATTCTGCTTAATTCATATGCCTTATTTATCATTATCACCCAAACTCTTTTACAACACTTCACTTTAATATAACACTAGAAAATTCATCACTTACCTTACAATAATAATACAACTCAATATCTGAACATATTTATGTTTACTCATTTACTAATCATTAGAATCTAGATCTCATAATTATTTAAATTCATCATCACAATTAATTATTCTTCAATTATTTAAAATTCTACAGTTACTTTCCTCTGAGAACAAAATAAACATTATAAGCATTATTAAAACCATTTCTATTACCTACATGGTTTACATAAAAATACATATAATACACAACATCAAAAGTACATCAATACCTGGACATCAACACGCAAAAATATACAATCCAAATTATCATTTAATCATTGACCATAAATCAGTTCATAAATCAGTCCATCTTGAAACCACACTATCACATAATTAAATGTTCATAACACAATAAAATATTTATCCACCATCATCGAACAACAGTCGAATCTTAGGTCTACATACACACAACTCATTTTTAATTAAGTACATTATATCATCTTTTGTAATATTATAACTATTTAAATCTGTTTTATCCATTATACCATAGTAATACTCTGCAGGATTACTCCACATTACTATATCATAAAACTTGTCAACATTCGGTATGTTCCTGTCACCTTCGGTATGATTAGTCACAATCAGGTAAGTTACAAAGTCATTATTTTCATCATCATCTCCCACTACCTCAGTTTCACTATAAGGTAAGTTCTTATTTTTATTACTTCTCTCTCCACCTAACCTCTTTACAAATTCTTCATAGTTTCTATTTACTTCAAAAATCTCTATTTCCCTCTTTCTCTCACAATCTCTCTCTCTCTCTCTCTCTCTCTCTCTCTCTCTCTCTCTCTCTCTCTCTCTCTCTCTCTCTCTCTCTCAAAATATGCAGGGGACACTAACTCATAATTACTGCACCACCTATGAAGTGCACAAAAACCCCAGGGAAATTTATTTGCAGACATATCGTCTTCCAAATATATACTGAAGGCACTCTCGTCCTTCCTAAACACATGTGAAGCCTTTACTTCACCAACACGGGAAAAATATACCCCCTGCAACCCTTTTACAATTATACTTTCTCTCCACACTCTCTCTAACTCATCACACACTAACATTCCATCATTATCATATTCTATTCCCATTAAAATCTCATTTTCACTACCAATATTCTCACCGTTATTTTCTAATACTTTATTTTTATTTTTATTATTATAATTCTCCCCACTACTTACCTTGTCATTTTTGTTTTCATTCAATTTATTTATTTCTCTATTCTCTAACTCCATTTCATCTAAACGGGTCTCTATTTCACTTATTCTTTTATCGAACTCAAAATTTTGTTTTTTGATTTCATTAACATCGTTTTTTAAATCGCTCTTTTGCTCTTGCAGTTAGTTAAATTTTACATTCTGTTCATCAAACTTCATATCGAGTTTATTAAGCATTTGCATTGTTTTGATCATATCATTGTCGTCAGTCCTTTTTATCGGCACTGGCGTTGAGTGAACTATTTCGTCACTCATAATTTGTGACTCTGTTATACTATTTTGGTTGTCAGTGATGCTGACGTTTTCATTCTGGTCTGCCATATTGAGAAAAAGAAACAAAACTCTTGTGTAACTATCTTTAGGGAATATAACAGCTCTATATCTATCTAATGCAACGATACATAACCTACAATCATCGCTATAACCTATTATGTGTTATGCCGTATTATTTCGGTACCGACAGTTTCTGCTCCCTGGCTTATTTATATAATTATGTTTTTATATAAAGTCCCTGTTCGGGCGCCATTGTGGACTTACCCCCCTTTAACACACATAAATACATAAATAAATACATACATAATCTTTGTACTTACCACGTGTTTAGCATACTTCTGATGTAAGCACATTTCCCTTATTGCCCATATTATTTTTATACCTAAGGTCCAGAGTTCTATTAAGCGAGATTGCAGAAACAGCAGGATTGTAAGAAATAATGAAACTGACCACAATTGAATGCCATAAAAACTTTGTTTAATATGTATCTAATTTGCATAATTAACATTTATGAACTTAAAATGGCGTCTCATAAAAGCAATACAAAATGGCGGCCTTCCAACTTCTGCTTTCTTAATAATGAATTACTTCTCAATTACTAGTTCAATATTTACTTTAATTACAAATAGAAACTTTTGATTACTGCAGTATCTTTTAGATTTCAATATTATCATCAAATAACATTTCTGCACATAAACCAATGCCTCACATTAGAAATAAAATGCCGGCATGTTCTTTCGCACTCTCTCTCACTCTCAATACGCTTTTATAAATTTAGGTACATTACATTTTGTTGATCATACAAATCGAGCTCGATATTTTATAAGAGAATATTATTGAATTTTGACTTACCTGAAAGTGTTGAGTGTGGCGGTTCAATCGCTGTCCATCGTGTGCCCGATGTTTGGCATACTTGGCTGATCGAAGTACTCTCGAGTTTGATTGTCTGTTCTTTTTCACTGAATTTACATTGTTGATATACTTTTACATACTGCTCAATAGTAGTTACATTTTATTGATTTGACAACACTTTTGCTGGTGAAAATATGCCAGCACAGATTTAACGTCTTGATGCCATGAAGCTCTTCTGCCAACTGGGCAGACATATTGTCGTAAAATCGATAGGTTGTGGGGATTAACCCTTATTAATCCTTTGTCTGAGACAGATGACGGCATGGTTTTTCGTCATCATTATTACGTGTGTCGTATTTTGTTATGACAATTCAGCATTGTCGATCAGTGCAACCATCGAGTACGTCTTATTTCGCACGTACGCTCTTGGCCTTGAAACAAATTATACAGATGAAACTGCGTCGTTTATTTAAATATGGGGAAGTTGACCTAACTCTCTTTTACATATGAAAATACAATAAAAAAATACAATACAATATTCCTTAATACCATAATTCCTTAAGACGGACGTTTGTACCATCACAAAACCCCCTCAATGAGAGGTTTTATGCCGAAGCATAAAAACTCTCATTGACTCATTCACACTTCCTAAAGGGATCAGCCCAGATATGTCGCCACAACCCCCTGTAGTGTTTATATAAAAAAAATACAATCTCTTACCCTTGGTCCAATGATGGTGACCGTACCTGCCTGACCTTACTGGACTTCTTATGAGAGATCCCAACACCGTAAGGCCACTTGGCACTTAACGCTCCTGCTCTGATGCACCGGCCAGCTCAGGACCGCCATCACAACACCATCAAACTCTGAAACATGAAATACAAAAATTTTAAATAGTGGCCTTATATACTTCCATATCCGCAACTGATATGTCTCCCCTTAGATGCATTGGTTTATGCTTCGAGGCGTTGGCTTGCTTACCTCTAAAATTCTTTAATAACAAAATACACAAGATTTAGGATAGAAAATCCATTTCCCTTTTCAACATTCCTACATTTATTAAAGCTTTCTGACTCCAGTCAAGGTTACTTTACTCTGTTCACCACAAGGAAACATATTCTTATACTAAGCATAACAATTAAAACACCATTTTAATTTTCAAACGCAACAACAACTATTCATCTTTATCATATAAAACTCAACACAATTTGTTTATGGCAGACACTCTAACTTATCTAAACTTTCTTTACTCAGCTTTCCTGATACTCCTATTTCTTTGCAACAGAATCAGGACGATATTTGTATGTTCAATAACAATATCAATACAACATAATAAAACACTGAACATTACGCATTAACATTGTTACATTTACATTAAACAATTTACTTTTACACAACTTGTATCAAAACTTTATAACATTATTATTATCAACTCTCTATTAACCTTGTACCATTCTGTTCTATCAACTTTTTATTATTTAACATTTAACTATTTAACATTTGTTACAACGAGATTCTATAAAAAATTTCAAGTTTATTATTAACCTTTCTGTTACATCACCTTTCTACTATGAATTTTCTTTTTTCTAACCTTTTCATCAATACTTATCTAGTTTGGGTGACTCTCTATTATTCACTATTACCTATATCTTATTTTGGCATTTATCTATCTAACCTTACTCACCCCCTTTTTTTTCTTCTAACAACCACTATTAACAACCAGATTTACATATTATGACACCAGTCTCTCCATAACAACCCCCTTCACTATTAATCCTCTTTATACCGTTCACTTCTTTAAGTGAAATTTCTATTACCTCTTTGTACTAGGATGTGTGTTCCCAACCTGGCAATATACACGTTCATAACATTTTGCCCTCCACCAAATATCGGCAAACACTCTTACCCTTCTCTAATTATGGGAACTGCCCAACGACGCACGTTGATCATACCTTACACCACCTCATCCTTACTACAAAATATAACCATCAACTATTTAATCTCCATTTACGTTACTCACCTTCTCTACATCTAATCACTAACACCACTGTGTCCCAAAAATATCTAACACCCTCTTTGTGTATTATCTGTATCTCAACTTCTTATTCTCTCTAACTCCCAATAAAGTTAATTCTGCTTAATTCATATGCCTTATTTATCATTATCACCCAAACTCTTTTACAACACTTCACTTTAATATAACACTAGAAAATTCATCACTTACCTTACAATAATAATACAACTCAATATCTGAACATATTTATGTTTACTCATTTACTAATCATTAGAATCTAGATCTCATAATTATTTAAATTCATCATCACAATTAATTATTCTTCAATTATTTAAAATTCTACAGTTACTTTCCTCTGAGAACAAAATAAACATTATAAGCATTATTAAAACCATTTCTATTACCTACATGGTTTACATAAAAATACATATAATACACAACATCAAAAGTACATCAATACCTGGACATCAACACGCAAAAATATACAATCCAAATTATCATTTAATCATTGACCATAAATCAGTTCATAAATCAGTCCATCTTGAAACCACACTATCACATAATTAAATGTTCATAACACAATAAAATATTTATCCACCATCATCGAACAACAGTCGAATCTTAGGTCTACATACACACAACTCATTTTTAATTAAGTACATTATATCATCTTTTGTAATATTATAACTATTTAAATCTGTTTTATCCATTATACCATAGTAATACTCTGCAGGATTACTCCACATTACTATATCATAAAACTTGTCAACATTCGGTATGTTCCTGTCACCTTCGGTATGATTAGTCACAATCAGGTAAGTTACAAAGTCATTATTTTCATCATCATCTCCCACTACCTCAGTTTCACTATAAGGTAAGTTCTTATTTTTATTACTTCTCTCTCCACCTAACCTCTTTACAAATTCTTCATAGTTTCTATTTACTTCAAAAATCTCTATTTCCCTCTTTCTCTCACAATCTCTCTCTCTCTCTCTCTCTCTCTCTCTCTCTCTCTCTCTCTCTCTCTCTCTCTCTCTCTCTCTCTCTCTCTCAAAATATGCAGGGGACACTAACTCATAATTACTGCACCACCTATGAAGTGCACAAAAACCCCAGGGAAATTTATTTGCAGACATATCGTCTTCCAAATATATACTGAAGGCACTCTCGTCCTTCCTAAACACATGTGAAGCCTTTACTTCACCAACACGGGAAAAATATACCCCCTGCAACCCTTTTACAATTATACTTTCTCTCCACACTCTCTCTAACTCATCACACACTAACATTCCATCATTATCATATTCTATTCCCATTAAAATCTCATTTTCACTACCAATATTCTCACCGTTATTTTCTAATACTTTATTTTTATTTTTATTATTATAATTCTCCCCACTACTTACCTTGTCATTTTTGTTTTCATTCAATTTATTTATTTCTCTATTCTCTAACTCCATTTCATCTAAACGGGTCTCTATTTCACTTATTCTTTTATCGAACTCAAAATTTTGTTTTTTGATTTCATTAACATCGTTTTTTAAATCGCTCTTTTGCTCTTGCAGTTAGTTAAATTTTACATTCTGTTCATCAAACTTCATATCGAGTTTATTAAGCATTTGCATTGTTTTGATCATATCATTGTCGTCAGTCCTTTTTATCGGCACTGGCGTTGAGTGAACTATTTCGTCACTCATAATTTGTGACTCTGTTATACTATTTTGGTTGTCAGTGATGCTGACGTTTTCATTCTGGTCTGCCATATTGAGAAAAAGAAACAAAACTCTTGTGTAACTATCTTTAGGGATATAACAGCTCTATATCTATCTAATGCAACGATACATAACCTACAATCATCGCTATAACCTATTATGTGTTATGCCGTATTATTTCGGTACCGACAGTTTCTGCTCCCTGGCTTATTTATATAATTATGTTTTTATATAAAGTCCCTGTTCGGGCGCCATTGTGGACTTACCCCCCTTTAACACACATAAATACATAAATAAATACATACATAATCTTTGTACTTACCACGTGTTTAGCATACTTCTGATGTAAGCACATTTCCCTTATTGCCCATATTATTTTTATACCTAAGGTCCAGAGTTCTATTAAGCGAGATTGCAGAAACAGCAGGATTGTAAGAAATAATGAAACTGACCACAATTGAATGCCATAAAAACTTTGTTTAATATGTATCTAATTTGCATAATTAACATTTATGAACTTAAAATGGCGTCTCATAAAAGCAATACAAAATGGCGGCCTTCCAACTTCTGCTTTCTTAATAATGAATTACTTCTCAATTACTAGTTCAATATTTACTTTAATTACAAATAGAAACTTTTGATTACTGCAGTATCTTTTAGATTTCAATATTATCATCAAATAACATTTCTGCACATAAACCAATGCCTCACATTAGAAATAAAATGCCGGCATGTTCTTTCGCACTCTCTCTCACTCTCAATACGCTTTTATAAATTTAGGTACATTACATTTTGTTGATCATACAAATCGAGCTCGATATTTTATAAGAGAATATTATTGAATTTTGACTTACCTGAAAGTGTTGAGTGTGGCGGTTCAATCGCTGTCCATCGTGTGCCCGATGTTTGGCATACTTGGCTGATCGAAGTACTCTCGAGTTTGATTGTCTGTTCTTTTTCACTGAATTTACATTGTTGATATACTTTTACATACTGCTCAATAGTAGTTACATTTTATTGATTTGACAACACTTTTGCTGGTGAAAATATGCCAGCACAGATTTAACGTCTTGATGCCATGAAGCTCTTCTGCCAACTGGGCAGACATATTGTCGTAAAATCGATAGGTTGTGGGGATTAACCCTTATTAATCCTTTGTCTGAGACAGATGACGGCATGGTTTTTCGTCATCATTATTACGTGTGTCGTATTTTGTTATGACAATTCAGCATTGTCGATCAGTGCAACCATCGAGTACGTCTTATTTCGCACGTACGCTCTTGGCCTTGAAACAAATTATACAGATGAAACTGCGTCGTTTATTTAAATATGGGGAAGTTGACCTAACTCTCTTTTACATATGAAAATACAATAAAAAAATACAATACAATATTCCTTAATACCATAATTCCTTAAGACGGACGTTTGTACCATCACAAAACCCCCTCAATGAGAGGTTTTATGCCGAAGCATAAAAACTCTCATTGACTCATTCACACTTCCTAAAGGGATCAGCCCAGATATGTCGCCACAACCCCCTGTAGTGTTTATATAAAAAAAATACAATCTCTTACCCTTGGTCCAATGATGGTGACCGTACCTGCCTGACCTTACTGGACTTCTTATGAGAGATCCCAACACCGTAAGGCCACTTGGCACTTAACGCTCCTGCTCTGATGCACCGGCCAGCTCAGGACCGCCATCACAACACCATCAAACTCTGAAACATGAAATACAAAAATTTTAAATAGTGGCCTTATATACTTCCATATCCGCAACTGATATGTCTCCCCTTAGATGCATTGGTTTATGCTTCGAGGCGTTGGCTTGCTTACCTCTAAAATTCTTTAATAACAAAATACACAAGATTTAGGATAGAAAATCCATTTCCCTTTTCAACATTCCTACATTTATTAAAGCTTTCTGACTCCAGTCAAGGTTACTTTACTCTGTTCACCACAAGGAAACATATTCTTATACTAAGCATAACAATTAAAACACCATTTTAATTTTCAAACGCAACAACAACTATTCATCTTTATCATATAAAACTCAACACAATTTGTTTATGGCAGACACTCTAACTTATCTAAACTTTCTTTACTCAGCTTTCCTGATACTCCTATTTCTTTGCAACAGAATCAGGACGATATTTGTATGTTCAATAACAATATCAATACAACATAATAAAACACTGAACATTACGCATTAACATTGTTACATTTACATTAAACAATTTACTTTTACACAACTTGTATCAAAACTTTATAACATTATTATTATCAACTCTCTATTAACCTTGTACCATTCTGTTCTATCAACTTTTTATTATTTAACATTTAACTATTTAACATTTGTTACAACGAGATTCTATAAAAAATTTCAAGTTTATTATTAACCTTTCTGTTACATCACCTTTCTACTATGAATTTTCTTTTTTCTAACCTTTTCATCAATACTTATCTAGTTTGGGTGACTCTCTATTATTCACTATTACCTATATCTTATTTTGGCATTTATCTATCTAACCTTACTCACCCCCTTTTTTTCTTCTAATAACCACTATTAACAACCAGATTTACATATTATGACACCAGTCTCTCCATAACAACCCCCTTCACTATTAATCCTCTTTATACCGTTCACTTCTTTAAGTGAAATTTCTATTACCTCTTTGTACTAGGATGTGTGTTCCCAACCTGGCAATATACACGTTCATAACATTTTGCCCTCCACCAAATATCGGCAAACACTCTTACCCTTCTCTAATTATGGGAACTGCCCAACGACGCACGTTGATCATACCTTACACCACCTCATCCTTACTACAAAATATAACCATCAACTATTTAATCTCCATTTACGTTACTCACCTTCTCTACATCTAATCACTAACACCACTGTGTCCCAAAAATATCTAACACCCTCTTTGTGTATTATCTGTATCTCAACTTCTTATTCTCTCTAACTCCCAATAAAGTTAATTCTGCTTAATTCATATGCCTTATTTATCATTATCACCCAAACTCTTTTACAACACTTCACTTTAATATAACACTAGAAAATTCATCACTTACCTTACAATAATAATACAACTCAATATCTGAACATATTTATGTTTACTCATTTACTAATCATTAGAATCTAGATCTCATAATTATTTAAATTCATCATCACAATTAATTATTCTTCAATTATTTAAAATTCTACAGTTACTTTCCTCTGAGAACAAAATAAACATTATAAGCATTATTAAAACCATTTCTATTACCTACATGGTTTACATAAAAATACATATAATACACAACATCAAAAGTACATCAATACCTGGACATCAACACGCAAAAATATACAATCCAAATTATCATTTAATCATTGACCATAAATCAGTTCATAAATCAGTCCATCTTGAAACCACACTATCACATAATTAAATGTTCATAACACAATAAAATATTTATCCACCATCATCGAACAACAGTCGAATCTTAGGTCTACATACACACAACTCATTTTTAATTAAGTACATTATATCATCTTTTGTAATATTATAACTATTTAAATCTGTTTTATCCATTATACCATAGTAATACTCTGCAGGATTACTCCACATTACTATATCATAAAACTTGTCAACATTCGGTATGTTCCTGTCACCTTCGGTATGATTAGTCACAATCAGGTAAGTTACAAAGTCATTATTTTCATCATCATCTCCCACTACCTCAGTTTCACTATAAGGTAAGTTCTTATTTTTATTACTTCTCTCTCCACCTAACCTCTTTACAAATTCTTCATAGTTTCTATTTACTTCAAAAATCTCTATTTCCCTCTTTCTCTCACAATCTCTCTCTCTCTCTCTCTCTCTCTCTCTCTCTCTCTCTCTCTCTCTCTCTCTCTCAAAATATGCAGGGGACACTAACTCATAATTACTGCACCACCTATGAAGTGCACAAAAACCCCAGGGAAATTTATTTGCAGACATATCGTCTTCCAAATATATACTGAAGGCACTCTCGTCCTTCCTAAACACATGTGAAGCCTTTACTTCACCAACACGGGAAAAATATACCCCCTGCAACCCTTTTACAATTATACTTTCTCTCCACACTCTCTCTAACTCATCACACACTAACATTCCATCATTATCATATTCTATTCCCATTAAAATCTCATTTTCACTACCAATATTCTCACCGTTATTTTCTAATACTTTATTTTTATTTTTATTATTATAATTCTCCCCACTACTTACCTTGTCATTTTTGTTTTCATTCAATTTATTTATTTCTCTATTCTCTAACTCCATTTCATCTAAACGGGTCTCTATTTCACTTATTCTTTTATCGAACTCAAAATTTTGTTTTTTGATTTCATTAACATCATTTTTTAAATCGCTCTTTTGCTCTTGCAGTTAGTTAAATTTTACGTTCTGTTCATCAAAGTTCATATCGAGTTTATTAAGCATTTGCATTGTTTTGATCATATCATTGTCGTCAGTCCTTTTTATCGGCACTGGCGTTGAGTGAACTATTTCGTCACTCATAATTTGTGACTCTGTTATACTATTTTGGTTGTCAGTGATGCTGACGTTTTCATTCTGGTCTGCCATATTGAGAAAAAGAAACAAAACTCTTGTGTAACTATCTTTAGGGAATATAACAGCTCTATATCTATCTAATGCAACGATACATAACCTACAATCATCGCTATAACCTATTATGTGTTATGCCGTATTATTTCGGTACCGACAGTTTCTGCTCCCTGGCTTATTTATATAATTATGTTTTTATATAAAGTCCCTGTTCGGGCGCCATTGTGGACTTACCCCCCTTTAACACACATAAATACATAAATAAATACATACATAATCTTTGTACTTACCACGTGTTTAGCATACTTCTGATGTAAGCACATTTCCCTTATTGCCCATATTATTTTTATACCTAAGGTCCAGAGTTCTATTAAGCGAGATTGCAGAAACAGCAGGATTGTAAGAAATAATGAAACTGACCACAATTGAATGCCATAAAAACTTTGTTTAATATGTATCTAATTTGCATAATTAACATTTATGAACTTAAAATGGCGTCTCATAAAAGCAATACAAAATGGCGGCCTTCCAACTTCTGCTTTCTTAATAATGAATTACTTCTCAATTACTAGTTCAATATTTACTTTAATTACAAATAGAAACTTTTGATTACTGCAGTATCTTTTAGATTTCAATATTATCATCAAATAACATTTATGCACATAAACCAATGCCTCACATTAGAAATAAAATGCCGGCATGTTCTTTCGCACTCTCTCTCACTCTCAATACGCTTTTATAAATTTAGGTACATTACATTTTGTTGATCATACAAATCGAGCTCGATATTTTATAAGAGAATATTATTGAATTTTGACTTACCTGAAAGTGTTGAGTGTGGCGGTTCAATCGCTGTCCATCGTGTGCCCGATGTTTGGCATACTTGGCTGATCGAAGTACTCTCGAGTTTGATTGTCTGTTCTTTTTCACTGAATTTACATTGTTGATATACTTTTACATACTGCTCAATAGTAGTTACATTTTATTGATTTGACAACACTTTTGCTGGTGAAAATATGCCAGCACAGATTTAACGTCTTGATGCCATGAAGCTCTTCTGCCAACTGGGCAGACATATTGTCGTAAAATCGATAGGTTGTGGGGATTAACCCTTATTAATCCTTTGTCTGAGACAGATGACGGCATGGTTTTTCGTCATCATTATTACGTGTGTCGTATTTTGTTATGACAATTCAGCATTGTCGATCAGTGCAACCATTGAGTACGTCTTATTTCGCACGTACGCTCTTGGCCTTGAAACAAATTATACAGATGAAACTGCGTCGTTTATTTAAATATGGGGAAGTTGACCTAACTCTCTTTTACATATGAAAATACAATAAAAAAATACAATACAATATTCCTTAATACCATAATTCCTTAAGACGGACGTTTGTACCATCACAAAACCCCCTCAATGAGAGGTTTTATGCCGAAGCATAAAAACTCTCATTGACTCATTCACACTTCCTAAAGGGATCAGCCCAGATATGTCGCCACAACCCCCTGTAGTGTTTATATAAAAAAAATACAATCTCTTACCCTTGGTCCAATGATGGTGACCGTACCTGCCTGACCTTACTGGACTTCTTATGAGAGATCCCAACACCGTAAGGCCACTTGGCACTTAACGCTCCTGCTCTGATGCACCGGCCAGCTCAGGACCGCCATCACAACACCATCAAACTCTGAAACATGAAATACAAAAATTTTAAATAGTGGCCTTATATACTTCCATATCCGCAACTGATATGTCTCCCCTTAGATGCATTGGTTTATGCTTCGAGGCGTTGGCTTGCTTACCTCTAAAATTCTTTAATAACAAAATACACAAGATTTAGGATAGAAAATCCATTTCCCTTTTCAACATTCCTACATTTATTAAAGCTTTCTGACTCCAGTCAAGGTTACTTTACTCTCTTCAGCACAAGGAAACATATTCTTATACTAAGCATAACAATTAAAACACCATTTTAATTTTCAAACGCAACAACAACTATTCATCTTTATCATATAAAACTCAACACAATTTGTTTATGGCAGACACTCTAACTTATCTAAACTTTCTTTACTCAGCTTTCCTGATACTCCTATTTCTTTGCAACAGAATCAGGACGATATTTGTATGTTCAATAACAATATCAATACAACATAATAAAACACTGAACATTACGCATTAACATTGTTACATTTACATTAAACAATTTACTTTTACACAACTTGTATCAAAACTTTATAACATTATTATTATCAACTCTCTATTAACCTTATACCATTCTGTTCTATCAACTTTTTATTATTTAACATTTAACTATTTAACATTTGTTACAACGAGATTCTATAAAAAATTTCAAGTTTATTATTAACCTTTCTGTTACATCACCTTTCTACTATGAATTTTCTTTTTTCTAACCTTTTCATCAATACTTATCTAGTTTGGGTGACTCTCTATTATTCACTATTACCTATATCTTATTTTGGCATTTATCTATCTAACCTTACTCACCCCCTTTTTTTTCTTCTAACAACCACTATTAACAACCAGATTTACATATTATGACACCAGTCTCTCCATAACAACCCCCTTCACTATTAATCCTCTTTATACCGTTCACTTCTTTAAGTGAAATTTCTATTACCTCTTTGTACTAGGATGTGTGTTCCCAACCTGGCAATATACACGTTCATAACATTTTGCCCTCCACCAAATATCGGCAAACACTCTTACCCTTCTCTAATTATGGGAACTGCCCAACGACGCACGTTGATCATACCTTACACCACCTCATCCTTACTACAAAATATAACCATCAACTATTTAATCTCCATTTACGTTACTCACCTTCTCTACATCTAATCACTAACACCACTGTGTCCCAAAAATATCTAACACCCTCTTTGTGTATTATCTGTATCTCAACTTCTTATTCTCTCTAACTCCCAATAAAGTTAATTCTGCTTAATTCATATGCCTTATTTATCATTATCACCCAAACTCTTTTACAACACTTCACTTTAATATAACACTAGAAAATTCATCACTTACCTTACAATAATAATACAACTCAATATCTGAACATATTTATGTTTACTCATTTACTAATCATTAGAATCTAGATCTCATAATTATTTAAATTCATCATCACAATTAATTATTCTTCAATTATTTAAAATTCTACAGTTACTTTCCTCTGAGAACAAAATAAACATTATAAGCATTATTAAAACCATTTCTATTACCTACATGGTTTACATAAAAATACATATAATACACAACATCAAAAGTACATCAATACCTGGACATCAACACGCAAAAATATACAATCCAAATTATCATTTAATCATTGACCATAAATCAGTTCATAAAACAGTCCATCTTGAAACCACACTATCACATAATTAAATGTGCATAACACAATAAAATATTTATCCACCATCATCGAACAACAGTCGAATCTTAGGTCTACATACACACAACTCATTTTTAATTAAGTACATTATATCATCTTTTGTAATATTATAACTATTTAAATCTGTTTTATCCATTATACCATAGTAATACTCTGCAGGATTACTCCACATTACTATATCATAAAACTTGTCAACATTCGGTATGTTCCTGTCACCTTCGGTATGATTAGTCACAATCAGGTAAGTTACAAAGTCATTATTTTCATCATCATCTCCCACTACCTCAGTTTCACTATAAGGTAAGTTCTTATTTTTATTACTTCTCTCTCCACCTAACCTCTTTACAAATTCTTCATAGTTTCTATTTACTTCAAAAATCTCTATTTCCCTCTTTCTCTCACAATCTCTCACAATCTCTCTCTCTCTCTCTCTCTCTCTCTCTCTCTCTCTCTCTCTCTCTCTCTCTCTCTCTCTCTCTCTCTCAAAATATGCAGGGGACACTAACTCATAATTACTGCACCACCTATGAAGTGCACAAAAACCCCAGGGAAATTTATTTGCAGACATATCGTCTTCCAAATATATACTGAAGGCACTCTCGTCCTTCCTAAACACATGTGAAGCATTTACTTCACCAACACGGGAAAAATATACCCCCTGCAACCCTTTTACAATTATACTTTCTCTCCACACTCTCTCTAACTCATCACACTAACATTCCATCATTATCATATTCTATTCCCATTAAAATCTCATTTTCACTACCAATATTCTCACCGTTATTTTCTAATACTTTATTTTTATTTTTATTATTATAATTCTCCCCACTACTTACCTTGTCATTTTTGTTTTCATTCAATTTATTTATTTCTCTATTCTCTAACTCCATTTCATCTAAACGGGTCTCTATTTCACTTATTCTTTTATCGAACTCAAAATTTTGTTTTTTGATTTCATTAACATCGTTTTTTAAATCGCTCTTTTGCTCTTGCAGTTAGTTAAATTTTACATTCTGTTCATCAAACTTCATATCGAGTTTATTAAGCATTTGCATTGTTTTGATCATATCATTGTCGTCAGTCCTTTTTATCGGCACTGGCGTTGAGTGAACTATTTTGTCACTCATAATTTGTGACTCTGTTATACTATTTTGGTTGTCAGTGATGCTGACGTTTTCATTCTGGTCTGCCATATTGAGAAAAAGAAACAAAACTCTTGTGTAACTATCTTTAGGGAATATAACAGCTCTATATCTATCTAATGCAACGATACATAACCTACAATCATCGCTATAACCTATTATGTGTTATGCCGTATTATTTCGGTACCGACAGTTTCTGCTCCCTGGCTTATTTATATAATTATGTTTTTATATAAAGTCCCTGTTCGGGCGCCATTGTGGACTTACCCCCCTTTAACACACATAAATACATAAATAAATACATACATAATCTTTGTACTTACCACGTGTTTAGCATACTTCTGATGTAAGCACATTTCCCTTATTGCCCATATTATTTTTATACCTAAGGTCCAGAGTTCTATTAAGCGAGATTGCAGAAACAGCAGGATTGTAAGAAATAATGAAACTGACCACAATTGAATGCCATAAAAACTTTGTTTAATATGTATCTAATTTGCATAATTAACATTTATGAACTTAAAATGGCGTCTCATAAAAGCAATACAAAATGGCGGCCTTCCAACTTCTGCTTTCTTAATAATGAATTACTTCTCAATTACTAGTTCAATATTTACTTTAATTACAAATAGAAACATTTGATTACTGCAGTATCTTTTAGATTTCAATATTATCATCAAATAACATTTATGCACATAAACCAATGCCTCACATTAGAAATAAAATGCCGGCATGTTCTTTCGCACTCTCTCTCACTCTCAATACGCTTTTATAAATTTAGGTACATTACATTTTGTTGATCATACAAATCGAGCTCGATATTTTATAAGAGAATATTATTGAATTTTGACTTACCTGAAAGTGTTGAGTGTGGCGGTTCAATCGCTGTCCATCGTGTGCCCGATGTTTGGCATACTTGGCTGATCGAAGTACTCTCGAGTTTGATTGTCTGTTCTTTTTCACTGAATTTACATTGTTGATATACTTTTACATACTGCTCAATAGTAGTTACATTTTATTGATTTGACAACACTTTTGCTGGTGAAAATATGCCAGCACAGATTTAACGTCTTGATGCCATGAAGCTCTTCTGCCAACTGGGCAGACATATTGTCGTAAAATCGATAGGTTGTGGGGATTAACCCTTATTAATCCTTTGTCTGAGACAGATGACGGCATGGTTTTTCGTCATCATTATTACGTGTGTCGTATTTTGTTATGACAATTCAGCATTGTCGATCAGTGCAACCATCGAGTACGTCTTATTTCGCACGTACGCTCTTGGCCTTGAAACAAATTATACAGATGAAACTGCGTCGTTTATTTAAATATGGGGAAGTTGACCTAACTCTCTTTTACATATGAAAATACAATAAAAAAATACAATACAATATTCCTTAATACCATAATTCCTTAAGACGGACGTTTGTACCATCACAAAACCCCCTCAATGAGAGGTTTTATGCCGAAGCATAAAAACTCTCATTGACTCATTCACACTTCCTAAAGGGATCAGCCCAGATATGTCGCCACAACCCCCTGTAGTGTTTATATAAAAAAAATACAATCTCTTACCCTTGGTCCAATGATGGTGACCGTACCTGCCTGACCTTACTGGACTTCTTATGAGAGATCCCAACACCGTAAGGCCACTTGGCACTTAACGCTCCTGCTCTGATGCACCGGCCAGCTCAGGA
The DNA here is from genome assembly GCA_034769895.1 of Magicicada septendecula. Classification (NCBI taxonomy): domain Eukaryota; kingdom Metazoa; phylum Arthropoda; class Insecta; order Hemiptera; family Cicadidae; genus Magicicada; species Magicicada septendecula. The sequence goes on along the minus strand of CM068376.1, from coordinate 198,713,640 downwards.
CCGCCATCACAACACCATCAAACTCTGAAACATGAAATACAAAAATTTTAAATAGTGGCCTTATATACTTCCATATCCGCAACTGATATGTCTCCCCTTAGATGCATTGGTTTATGCTTCGAGGCGTTGGCTTGCTTACCTCTAAAATTCTTTAATAACAAAATACACAAGATTTAGGATAGAAAATCCATTTCCCTTTTCAACATTCCTACATTTATTAAAGCTTTCTGACTCCAGTCAAGGTTACTTTACTCTCTTCACCACAAGGAAACATATTCTTATACTAAGCATAACAATTAAAACACCATTTTAATTTTCAAACGCAACAACAACTATTCATCTTTATCATATAAAACTCAACACAATTTGTTTATGGCAGACACTCTAACTTATCTAAACTTTCTTTACTCAGCTTTCCTGATACTCCTATTTCTTTGCAACAGAATCAGGACGATATTTGTATGTTCAATAACAATATCAATACAACATAATAAAACACTGAACATTACGCATTAACATTGTTACATTTACATTAAACAATTTACTTTTACACAACTTGTATCAAAACTTTATAACATTATTATTATCAACTCTCTATTAACCTTATACCATTCTGTTCTATCAACTTTTTATTATTTAACATTTAACTATTTAACATTTGTTACAACGAGATTCTATAAAAAATTTCAAGTTTATTATTAACCTTTCTGTTACATCACCTTTCTACTATGAATTTTCTTTTTTCTAACCTTTTCATCAATACTTATCTAGTTTGGGTGACTCTCTATTATTCACTATTACCTATATCTTATTTTGGCATTTATCTATCTAACCTTACTCACCCCCTTTTTTTTCTTCTAACAACCACTATTAACAACCAGATTTACATATTATGACACCAGTCTCTCCATAACAACCCCCTTCACTATTAATCCTCTTTATACCGTTCACTTCTTTAAGTGAAATTTCTATTACCTCTTTGTACTAGGATGTGTGTTCCCAACCTGGCAATATACACGTTCATAACATTTTGCCCTCCACCAAATATCGGCAAACACTCTTACCCTTCTCTAATTATGGGAACTGCCCAACGACGCACGTTGATCATACCTTACACCACCTCATCCTTACTACAAAATATAACCATCAACTATTTAATCTCCATTTACGTTACTCACCTTCTCTACATCTAATCACTAACACCACTGTGTCCCAAAAATATCTAACACCCTCTTTGTGTATTATCTGTATCTCAACTTCTTATTCTCTCTAACTCCCAATAAAGTTAATTCTGCTTAATTCATATGCCTTATTTATCATTATCACCCAAACTCTTTTACAACACTTCACTTTAATATAACACTAGAAAATTCATCACTTACCTTACAATAATAATACAACTCAATATCTGAACATATTTATGTTTACTCATTTACTAATCATTAGAATCTAGATCTCATAATTATTTAAATTCATCATCACAATTAATTATTCTTCAATTATTTAAAATTCTACAGTTACTTTCCTCTGAGAACAAAATAAACATTATAAGCATTATTAAAACCATTTCTATTACCTACATGGTTTACATAAAAATACATATAATACACAACATCAAAAGTACATCAATACCTGGACATCAACACGCAAAAATATACAATCCAAATTATCATTTAATCATTGACCATAAATCAGTTCATAAATCAGTCCATCTTGAAACCACACTATCACATAATTAAATGTTCATAACACAATAAAATATTTATCCACCATCATCGAACAACAGTCGAATCTTAGGTCTACATACACACAACTCATTTTTAATTAAGTACATTATATCATCTTTTGTAATATTATAACTATTTAAATCTGTTTTATCCATTATACCATAGTAATACTCTGCAGGATTACTCCACATTACTATATCATAAAACTTGTCAACATTCGGTATGTTCCTGTCACCTTCGGTATGATTAGTCACAATCAGGTAAGTTACAAAGTCATTATTTTCATCATCATCTCCCACTACCTCAGTTTCACTATAAGGTAAGTTCTTATTTTTATTACTTCTCTCTCCACCTAACCTCTTTACAAATTCTTCATAGTTTCTATTTACTTCAAAAACTCTATTTCCCTCTTTCTCTCACAATCTCTCTCTCTCTCTCTCTCTCTCTCTCTCTCTCTCTCTCTCTCTCTCTCTCTCTCTCTCTCTCTCTCTCTCTCTCTCTCTCTCTCAAAATATGCAGGGGACACTAACTCATAATTACTGCACCACCTATGAAGTGCACAAAAACCCCAGGGAAATTTATTTGCAGACATATCGTCTTCCAAATATATACTGAAGGCACTCTCGTCCTTCCTAAACACATGTGAAGTCTTTACTTCACCAACACGGGAAAAATATACCCCCTGCAACCCTTTTACAATTATACTTTCTCTCCACACTCTCTCTAACTCATCACACACTAACATTCCATCATTATCATATTCTATTCCCATTAAAATCTCATTTTCACTACCAATATTCTCACCGTTATTTTCTAATACTTTATTTTTATTTTTATTATTATAATTCTCCCCACTACTTACCTTGTCATTTTTGTTTTCATTCAATTTATTTATTTCTCTATTCTCTAACTCCATTTCATCTAAACGGGTCTCTATTTCACTTATTCTTTTATCGAACTCAAAATTTTGTTTTTTGATTTCATTAACATCATTTTTTAAATCGCTCTTTTGCTCTTGCAGTTAGTTAAATTTTACGTTCTGTTCATCAAAGTTCATATCGAGTTTATTAAGCATTTGCATTATTTTGATCATATCATTGTCGTCAGTCCTTTTTATCGGCACTGGCGTTGAGTGAACTATTTCGTCACTCATAATTTGTGACTCTGTTATACTATTTTGGTTGTCAGTGATGCTGACGTTTTCATTCTGGTCTGCCATATTGAGAAAAAGAAACAAAACTCTTGTGTAACTATCTTTAGGGAATATAACAGCTCTATATCTATCTAATGCAACGATACATAACCTACAATCATCGCTATAACCTATTATGTGTTATGCCGTATTATTTCGGTACCGACAGTTTCTGCTCCCTGGGTTATTTATATAATTATGTTTTTATATAAAGTCCCTGTTCGGGCGCCATTGTGGACTTACCCCCCTTTAACACACATAAATACATAAATAAATACATACATAATCTTTGTACTTACCACGTGTTTAGCATACTTCTGATGTAAGCACATTTCCTTATTGCCCATATTATTTTTATACCTAAGGTCCAGAGTTCTATTAAGCGAGATTGCAGAAACAGCAGGATTGTAAGAAATAATGAAACTGACCACAATTGAATGCCATAAAAACTTTGTTTAATATGTATCTAATTTGCATAATTAACATTTATGAACTTAAAATGGCATAAAAGCAATACAAAATGGCGGCCTTCCAACTTCTGCTTTCTTAATAATGAATTACTTCTCAATTACTAGTTCAATATTTACTTTAATTACAAATAGAAACTTTTGATTACTGCAGTATCTTTTAGATTTCAATATTATCATCAAATAACATTTCTGCACATAAACCAATGCCTCACATTAGAAATAAAATGCCGGCATGTTCTTTCGCACTCTCTCTCACTCTCAATACGCTTTTATAAATTTAGGTACATTACATTTTGTTGATCATACAAATCGAGCTCGATATTTTTTATAAGAGAATATTATTGAATTTTGACTTACCTGAAAGTGTTGAGTGTGGCGGTTCAATCGCTGTCCATCGTGTGCCCGATGTTTGGCATACTTGGCTGATCGAAGTACTCTCGAGTTTGATTGTCTGTTCTTTTTCACTGAATTTACATTGTTGATATACTTTTACATACTGGCTCAATAGTAGTTACATTTTATTGATTTGGACAACACTTTTGCTGGTGAAAATATGCCAGCACAGATTTAACGTCTTGATGCCATGAAGCTCTTCTGCCAACTGGGCAGACATATTGTCGTAAAATCGATAGGTTGTGGGGATTAACCCTTATTAATCCTTTGTCTGAGACAGATGACGGCATGGTTTTTCGTCATCATTATTACGTGTGTCGTATTTTGTTATGACAATTCAGCATTGTCGATCAGTGCAACCATCGAGTACGTCTTATTTCGCACGTACGCTCTTGGCCTTGAAACAAATTATACAGATGAAACTGCGTCGTTTATTTAAATATGGGAAGTTGACCTAACTCTCTTTTACATATGAAAATACAATAAAAAAATACAATACAATATTCCTTAATACCATAATTCCTTAAGACGGACGTTTGTACCATCACAAAACCCCCTCAATGAGAGGTTTTATGCCGAAGCATAAAAACTCTCATTGACTCATTCACACTTCCTAAAGGGATCAGCCCAGATATGTCGCCACAACCCCCTGTAGTGTTTATATAAAAAAATACAATCTCTTACCCTTGGTCAATGATGGTGACCGTACCTGCCTGACCTTACTGGACTTCTTATGAGAGATCCCAACACCGTAAGGCCACTTGGCACTTAACGCTCCTGCTCTGATGCACCGGCCAGCTCAGGACGCCATCACAACACCATCAAACTCTGAAACATGAAATACAAAAATTTTAAATAGTGGCCTTATATACTTCCATATCCGCAACTGATATGTCTCCCCTTAGATGCATTGGTTTATGCTTCGAGGCGTTGGCTTGCTTACCTCTAAATTCTTTAATAACAAAATACACAGATTTAGGATAGAAAATCCATTTCCCTTTTCAACATTCCTACATTTATTAAAGCTTTCTGACTCCAGTCAAGGTTACTTTACTCTCTTCACCACAAGGAAACATATTCTTATACTAAGCATAACAATTAAAACACCATGTTAATTTTCAAACGCAACAACAACTATTCATCTTTATCATATAAACTCAACACAATTTGTTTATGGCAGACACTCTAACTTATCTAAACTTTCTTTACTCAGCTTTCCTGATACTCTATTTCTTTGCAACAGAATCAGGACGATATTTGTATGTTCAATAAACAATATCAATACAACATAATAAAACACTGAACATTACGCATTAACATTGTTACATTTACATTAAACAATTTACTTTTACACAACTTGTATCAAAACTTTATAACATTATTATTATCAACTCTCTATTAACCTTGTACCATTCTGTTCTATCAACTTTTTATTATTTAACATTTAACTATTTAACATTTGTTACAACGAGATTCTATAAAAAATTTCAAGTTTATTATTAACCTTTCTGTTACATCACCTTTCTACTATGAATTTTTCTTTTTTCTAACCTTTTCATCAATACTTATCTAGTTTGGGTGACTCTCTATTATTCACTATTACCTATATCTTATTTTGCATTTATCTATCTAACCTTACTCACCCCCTTTTTTTTCTTCTAACAACCACTATTAACAACCAGATTTACATATTATGACACCAGTCTCTCCATAACAACCCCCTTCACTATTAATCCTCTTTATACCGTTCACTTCTTTAAGTGAAATTTCTATTACCTCTTTGTACTAGGATGTGTGTTCCCAACCTGGCAATATACACGTTCATAACATTTTGCCCTCCACCAATATCGGCAAACACTCTTACCCTTCTCTAATTATGGGAACTGCCCAACGACGCACGTTGATCATACCTTACACCACCTCATCCTTTACTACAAAATATAACCATCAACTATTTAATCTCCATTTACGTTACTCACCTTCTCTACATCTAATCACTAACACCACTGTGTCCCAAAAATATCTAACACCCTCTTTGTGTATTATCTGTATCTCAACTTCTTATTCTCTCTAACTCCCAATAAAGTTAATTCTGCTTAATTCATATGCCTTATTTATCATTATCACCCAAACTCTTTACAACACTTCACTTTAATATAACACTAGAAAATTCATCACTTACCTTACAATAATAATACAACTCAATATCTGAACATATTTATGTTTACTCATTTACTAATCATTAGAATCTAGATCTCATAATTATTTAAATTCATCATCACAATTAATTATTCTTCAATTATTTAAAATTCTACAGTTACTTTCCTCTGAGAACAAAATAAACATTATAAGCATTATTAAAACCATTTCTATTACCTACATGGTTTACATAAAAATACATATAATACACAACATCAAAAGTACATCAATACCTGGACATCAACACGCAAAAATATACAATCCAAATTATCATTTAATCATTGACCATAAATCAGTTCATAAATCAGTCCATCTTGAAACCACACTATCACATAATTAAATGTTCATAACACAATAAAATATTTATCCACCATCATCGAACAACAGTCGAATCTTAGGTCTACATACACACAACTCATTTTTAATTAAGTACATTATATCATCTTTTGTAATATTATAACTATTTAAATCTGTTTTATCCATTATACCATAGTAATACTCTGCAGGATTACTCCACATTACTATATCATAAAACTTGTCAACATTCGGTATGTTCCTGTCACCTTCGGTATGATTAGTCACAATCAGGTAAGTTACAAAGTCATTATTTTCATCATCATCTCCCACTACCTCAGTTTCACTATAAGGTAAGTTCTTATTTTTATTACTTCTCTCTCCACCTAACCTCTTTACAAATTCTTCATAGTTTCTATTTACTTCAAAAACTCTATTTCCCTCTTTCTCTCACAATCTCTCTCTCTCTCTCTCTCTCTCTCTCTCTCTCTCTCTCTCTCTCTCTCTCTCTCTCTCTCTCTCTCTCTCTCTCTCTCTCTCTCTCTCTCTCTCTCTCAAAATATGCAGGGGACACTAACTCATAATTACTGCACCACCTATGAAGTGCACAAAAACCCCAGGGAAATTTATTTGCAGACATATCGTCTTCCAAATATATACTGAAGGCACTCTCGTCCTTCCTAAACACATGTGAAGTCTTTACTTCACCAACACGGGAAAAATATACCCCCTGCAACCCTTTTACAATTATACTTTCTCTCCACACTCTCTCTAACTCATCACACACTAACATTCCATCATTATCATATTCTATTCCCATTAAAATCTCATTTTCACTACCAATATTCTCACCGTTATTTTCTAATACTTTATTTTTATTTTTATTATTATAATTCTCCCCACTACTTACTTGTCATTTTGTTTTCATTCAATTTATTTATTTCTCTATTCTCTAACTCCATTTCATCTAAACGGGTCTCTATTTCACTATTCTTTTATCGAACTCAAAATTTTGTTTTTTGATTTCATTAACATCATTTTTTAAATCGCTCTTTTGCTCTTGCAGTTAGTTAAATTTTACGTTCTGTTCATCAAAGTTCATATCGAGTTTATTAAGCATTTGCATTATTTTGATCATATCATTGTCGTCAGTCCTTTTTATCGGCACTGGCGTTGAGTGAACTATTTCGTCACTCATAATTTGTGACTCTGTTATACTATTTTGGTTGTCAGTGATGCTGACGTTTTCATTCTGGTCTGCCATATTGAGAAAAAGAAACAAAACTCTTGTGTAACTATCTTTAGGGAATATAACAGCTCTATATCTATCTAATGCAACGATACATAACCTACAATCATCGCTATAACCTATTATGTGTTATGCCGTATTATTTCGGTACCGACAGTTTCTGCTCCCTGGGTTATTTATATAATTATGTTTTTATATAAAGTCCCTGTTCGGGCGCCATTGTGGACTTACCCCCCTTTAACACACATAAATACATAAATAAATACATACATAATCTTTGTACTTACCACAGTGTTTAGCATACTTCTGATGTAAGCAGTAAGCACATTTCCCTTATTGCCCATATTATTTTTATACCTAAGGTCCAGAGTTCTATTAAGCGAGATTGCAGAAACAGCAGGATTGTAAGAAATAATGAAACTGACCACAATTGAATGCCATAAAAACTTTGTTTAATATGTATCTAATTTGCATAATTAACATTTATGAACTTAAAATGGCGTCTCATAAAAGCAATACAAAATGGCGGCCTTCCAACTTCTGCTTTCTTAATAATGAATTACTTCTCAATTACTAGTTCAATATTTACTTTAATTACAAATAGAAACTTTTGATTACTGCAGTATCTTTTAGATTTCAATATTATCATCAAATAACATTTCTGCACATAAACCAATGCCTCACATTAGAAATAAAATGCCGGCATGTTCTTTCGCACTCTCTCTCACTCTCAATACGCTTTTATAAATTTAGGTACATTACATTTTGTTGATCATACAAATCGAGCTCGATATTTTATAAGAGAATATTATTGAATTTTGACTTACCTGAAAGTGTTGAGTGTGGCGGTTCAATCGCTGTCCATCGTGTGCCCGATGTTTGGCATACTTGGCTGATCGAAGTACTCTCGAGTTTGATTGTCTGTTCTTTTTCACTGAATTTACATTGTTGATATACTTTTACATACTGCTCAATAGTAGTTACATTTTATTGATTTGACAACACTTTTGCTGGTGAAAATATGCCAGCACAGATTTAACGTCTTGATGCCATGAAGCTCTTCTGCCAACTGGGCAGACATATTGTCGTAAAATCGATAGGTTGTGGGGATTAACCCTTATTAATCCTTTGTCTGAGACAGATGACGGCATGGTTTTTCGTCATCATTATTACGTGTGTCGTATTTTGTTATGACAATTCAGCATTGTCGATCAGTGCAACCATCGAGTACGTCTTATTTCGCACGTACGCTCTTGGCCTTGAAACAAATTATACAGATGAAACTGCGTCGTTTATTTAAATATGGGGAAGTTGACCTAACTCTCTTTTACATATGAAAATACAATAAAAAAATACAATACAATATTCCTTAATACCATAATTCCTTAAGACGGACGTTTGTACCATCACAAAACCCCCTCAATGAGAGGTTTTATGCCGAAGCATAAAAACTCTCATTGACTCATTCACACTTCCTAAAGGGATCAGCCCAGATATGTCGCCACAACCCCCTGTAGTGTTTATATAAAAAAAAATACAATCTCTTACCCTTGGTCCAATGATGGTGACCGTACCTGCCTGACCTTACTGGACTTCTTATGAGAGATCCCAACACCGTAAGGCCACTTGGCACTTAACGCTCCTGCTCTGATGCACCGGCCAGCTCAGGACCGCCATCACAACACCATCAAACTCTGAAACATGAAATACAAAAATTTTAAATAGTGGCCTTATATACTTCCATATCCGCAACTGATATGTCTCCCCTTAGATGCATTGGTTTATGCTTCGAGGCGTTGGCTTGCTTACCTCTAAAATTCTTTAATAACAAAATACACAAGATTTAGGATAGAAAATCCATTTCCCTTTTCAACATTCCTACATTTATTAAAGCTTTCTGACTCCAGTCAAGGTTACTTTACTCTCTTCACCACAAGGAAACATATTCTTATACTAAGCATAACAATTAAAACACCATTTTAATTTTCAAACGCAACAACAACTATTCATCTTTATCATATAAAACTCAACACAATTTGTTTATGGCAGACACTCTAACTTATCTAAACTTTCTTTACTCAGCTTTCCTGATACTCCTATTTCTTTGCAACAGAATCAGGACGATATTTGTATGTTCAATAACAATATCAATACAACATAATAAAACACTGAACATTACGCATTAACATTGTTACATTTACATTAAACAATTTACTTTTACACAACTTGTATCAAAACTTTATAACATTATTATTATCAACTCTCTATTAACCTTGTACCATTCTGTTCTATCAACTTTTTATTATTTAACATTTAACTATTTAACATTTGTTACAACGAGATTCTATAAAAAATTTCAAGTTTATTATTAACCTTTCTGTTACATCACCTTTCTACTATGAATTTTCTTTTTTCTAACCTTTTCATCAATACTTATCTAGTTTGGGTGACTCTCTATTATTCACTATTACCTATATCTTATTTTGGCATTTATCTATCTAACCTTACTCACCCCTTTTTTTTCTTTCTAACAACCACTATTAACAACCAGATTTACATATTATGACACCAGTCTCTCCATAACAACCCCCTTCACTATTAATCCTCTTTATACCGTTCACTTCTTTAAGTGAAATTTCTATTACCTCTTTGTACTAGGATGTGTGTTCCCAACCTGGCAATATACACGTTCATAACATTTTGCCCTCCACCAAATATCGGCAAACACTCTTACCCTTCTCTAATTATGGGAACTGCCCAACGACGCACGTTGATCATACCTTACACCACCTCATCCTTACTACAAAATATAACCATCAACTATTTAATCTCCATTTACGTTACTCACCTTCTCTACATCTAATCACTAACACCACTGTGTCCCAAAAATATCTAACACCCTCTTTGTGTATTATCTGTATCTCAACTTCTTATTCTCTCTAACTCCAATAAAGTTAATTCTGCTTAATTCATATGCCTTATTTATCATTATCACCCAAACTCTTTTACAACACTTCACTTTAATATAACACTAGAAAATTCATCACTTACCTTACAATAATAATACAACTCAATATCTGAACATATTTATGTTTACTCATTTACTAATCATTAGAATCTAGATCTCATAATTATTTAAATTCATCATCACAATTAATTATTCTTCAATTATTTAAAATTCTACAGTTACTTTCCTCTGAGAACAAAATAAACATTATAAGCATTATTAAAACCATTCTATTACCTACATGGTTTACATAAAAATACATATAATACGCAACATCAAAAGTACATCAATACCTGGACATCAACACGCAAAAATATACAATCCAAATTATCATTTAATCATTGACCATAAATCAGTTCATAAATCAGTCCATCTTGAAACCACACTATCACATAATTAAATGTTCATAACACAATAAAATATTTATCCACCATCATCGAACAACAGTCGAATCTTAGGTCTACATACACACAACTCATTTTTAATTAAGTACATTATATCATCTTTTGTAATATTATAACTATTTAAATCTGTTTTATCCATTATACCATAGTAATACTCTGCAGGATTACTCCACATTACTATATCATAAAACTTGTCAACATTCGGTATGTTCCTGTCACCTTCGGTATGATTAGTCACAATCAGGTAAGTTACAAAGTCATTATTTTCATCATCATCTCCCACTACCTCAGTTTCACTATAAGGTAAGTTCTTATTTTTATTACTTCTCTCTCCACCTAACCTCTTTACAAATTCTTCATAGTTTCTATTTACTTCAAAAATCTCTATTTCCCTCTTTCTCTCACAAT